>JAHTLZ010000108.1:7352339-7390763 GCA_023846285.1 Phrynocephalus versicolor
TGTGTGTGTGTGTGTGTGTGTGTGTGTGTGTTGTTGGAGCAGGTAGCACCACTGATGTTCTCTATGTATGTGTGTGCAACTACAACCCATGCAGCCAGTAGTCCAACATAGGCAGTGCACATGGTACTGGCACTTGGGGCAAAGTCAGACTAGAAGTCTGTCACTTTAAGACAGGGGTCCTCAAACTACGGTCGGGGGTGCCAGATCAGGCCCACCAGAGTCCGGAACCTGGCCTGCCGGCAAGTGCAGAAACACCCTCCCCCACTCAGTGGTGGCGGCTGGGCATGGGCCAGTTGCAAACACCTTTGCGCCACCCAAGCTGCTCTTTCTACTCAGGGTGCTTGTGGGTGGGTGTTCCGGAGTGGCGTAGCTTCCTCCGCTGCTGCCACCACCACCATTCTTGCAGATGGGCAGATGCTCAGGCGCCGAGCGGCCTCCTCCTCTGTCACCACCAGGAAACTTCAGCAGCCCAGGATCACAGATGCTCAATGGAAGAGTATCCCGGAGGAGGAGGAGGAGAGGTGGGCATCCTGGTGAGAGCTACATGAAGGGCCCAGCCCTGCAACTGTCTGTCAGCAATGGAGAGATGGGGGTGTGGGACAGGATGGAGCAGATGCAGTGGGGGGGGGGGAGGAGAGAGAGAGACAACATGTGTATGTATCCAAGGATTCAAGCAGGGCCGTCTTAAGGATATGTGGAGCCGTGGTTCGAAGATCCCTCTGGCGCCCCCCCCCCCTTTCACAGAGCTGTCTACCTTCCTTTTTTAAGGGAGCTAACGTGACACTTAAATATTATAAAGAAAACAGGAAACTTTTCAGGTTGCTCATTTATTAACAATGCACTTATTAAGTATACAACACCATGACATTGTTTTGTTTTTGCTTGTTTGCTAATGTCCCAAAAAATCTACTTTTCGAGCCTTTCTATGAGCAAAATCCTTTATAAGGTCACTGGTATCTATTGCTACTTCTTTTTCAATACTGATCATGGCAAGGTTTGACAATCTTTCTTGAGACATAGTTGATCTTAAATAATTTTTATTAATTTTAATTTTGAAAATGATCTTTCACCTTCTGCAACAGTCACTGGTACTGTTAAATATATACGTAGTGATATGGAGAAGTTCGGAAATACTGATGTCAAATTATTTGAGTATATATAATTGAAAACATCCAGTGGAGTTGTGTCACTATTGAAAACAATTGGTAAGAGTTCTAGCTCATGAAATAGATCTTCTCCATCTATATCAGCAGCTCCACTTTCAGAAGTCAGTTTCTGTTGCAATTTCAGACACACTGCTCTTTTCTGGCCTGCCTCTAATTTTTTCCATTTGTCTATATTTTGTAAAAATGCAAAGCTGTCATTGTGTGCACTTAACAGTTCAAACCGTTCATTTAGTTTTGTAATTGCCACGTCAAACAAATGAAAATAAAAATTTACTTTAAAGTTGTTCTGTGGATCTGTAATTTTCTCATCGGCATGCTCATAACTGAAAAATCTTTTTCTGGGCCGTGCACAGCTTCAGAACTAAGCTTATGTTTCAGGGATGGCCCAACCTATCAAACTCACTGCCACCAAATCTAGTAATAAACAAGGTGTCAAACCACTGTGCCACAGCAGTGAAAAAAGCAAACTCAATGCTAGGGATCATAAGGAAGGGTATAAAAAACAAGTAAGCAAGTGTAGTTTTGCCTTCTTCTATTTTGAGGACCCATCTGAAGTATTGTGTACCATTCTGGTCCCCATACCTCCAGAAGGATATCATGGAAATGGAAAAAGTGCAGAGGAGGGCAACCAGAATGATGAGGGGACTGGAACACCTTCCTTACTATCTGAGGCTGCAATGGCTGGGCCTCTTCACTCTTGAACAATGGTGCCTAAGAGGTTACCTGATTGAAGTTTATAAAATCATACACGGTATGGACAAAGTAGATAAGGAAAAACTGTTTTACCCATCGCACAACATTAGAACTAGGGGGCACTCCATGAATCTTTTGGGTGCTAGATCTCAAACAAGTAAGAGGAAGTCCTTTTTCACCCAGAGGATCACTGGTCTGTGGAACTCCCTGCCAGAAGAATTGGTGACAGCTGTCAGCCCTGACAGCTTTAAGAAAGGAATGGACAAGTTCATGGAGAACAAGAGTATCCATGGCTATCGTGAGGGATGCCTAAGGACAACCTCTGGGTTGGAGAGATAGGAAGGATACCTCTCAATGTCAATGTCATTTGCAGGGAATCATAAGCAGGTGAAGACATCTGCGTGAGAATACCCTGAAGCAACTGGTGAGCCACTGTGTGAGACAGAATGCTGAACTGGATGGGCTGTGATGCCCTGATCCAGCAAGGCTGTTCTTATTTTCTTATGTAGATTATGATTAATGATTAAACCCATTGTTCATAATCATAATTGAAGGAACCCCCCCCACACACACACCCAAGGAATCCAAGGGGCGAGGGGCGCCCGGGCGCTTGCCTCCTCTTGAGGAGAAGCGGCCCCGGATCCGGGCCAAAAAGGGTCAAAAAGGGGGTGAGCCCGGAGGGGAAGGGAGGGCAGCTCGGTGCCAGGCGGCGCAGCCGGAGGGAGGCGATCCGGGCTGGAGCCCCGCGCGGCGCGCTTGCAAGCGGAGGAGTCCCGGAGGGAGGGAGGGAGGAAAGGAGGGGAGGGGAGGGGAGGGTAGGAGGACGCCGCCAGGAGCTCAGGATCTGCCCGCCCCCCTTTCTTGCCTTCTCCTCTTAGAGGCCTGGCCGAGAATGGGATTGCTGTGGAGGAGGGCGGGAGGAGGGATGATGGGGCCGGGAGGCAATGGGGGGGGCGGGGGAGAGCCCAGCCCCCTCCCCTCCCCTCGGGCTGCCTGTCAAAGCTCCCAGGGTGGGGGGGGAGGAATATTCTCTGGCTGGAGGCTCAAAGCACAAAGTCAGCCCGTGTGGGATGAACTTCTGGAACCCTTTCCGTTCCTCGGCTTTCCGTGGCTGCTGCGGCCGCTTCGAGCCCTCCTCCTGCAGGTGGCCTTCCCTCCCTCCCTCCCTCCCCGCTGGCCTCGGCTGGTGCCATTCACTTTCTGAGAACCAGCCCCTGCCTCTGCGGACGCCCCTGCGCCCCCCCACCCACCCTTGGCCCCCGCTCGCCTTTTTGATGATTTCCCCCGCCGCCGCCGCCTGATCTCTACCTCGGCGCTGCCCTGCGGCGCTCCGGACGGGCCGGCCTCGTTCCCTCCGCTCTTGGTCCCCGTCGCCGTGAGCCGGATCGGCGCCCATCCGCCCCAGCTCCCCCCCCCCGCAGCACCCACTCCTTCCTCTGGCTCAGATCCTGATCGGGGAAGAACAGCTCCTGAGCGCTTGGAGAGGGGTCCCCTTCCACTTCCCTTGCCCCTCGCCCCCCCTCCCTCCTGCCTCCGCCTTTCGCCTCTCCAACCCTTTCCTCTGCTCAAATCCGCCGCGGCTTCTTCCTCAAGAACTTGATTCCGGAGCGGTTGAAGGAAGAAGAGGAGGAAGAGGAAGATGCACCCCGTGGCCGGGAGGGCGGGCTTCTGCTGCTGCTGCTCCCGCTGCCGCTGCTTCTGAGGCACCTGTCAGAGGCTCCTGCCCGGGAGGGGGAAGCGAAGAGCAGCCGGCGAAACCCTTCGGGAGGGACCGTGCCGGGAGGAGGGCGCGGTGGGTTCGAGCGCAGCGCCAGGCGCCTTCAGCCGGGAAAGGAAGCTGCGGCCCCGCGCGGGGGGGACACGCACAGGCGCCCTTGGGGTTCAGGCGCCCTGGTTCATTGAACCACAAAGGCCTTTGGGAAAGTCGCCCCTGGATTCAAGTCATATATATAGTGCCAATCCTCTTTTCATGTTTAAGAGTTATTTTCCTTTATAATCTCATTTATTAGAAAAAAAATATGTCAGAGTGCAGCATACCCTGGCTACTGTGGTAAATTTTCTTTCGAAGAAGGGACAATTTTCCTTAAATGATGTCTGAGTGAAGTCCTAGACTTGCTGAAATCACATTAATGTGCCTCAATGCTTGAGGACTAGGTCTCCAGGGTGCCCAAAACTAAGTTTAGCTGCTTTTACCTAATGTACATCTCTGAAATCTGTTCACATAGTAAACATATGTAGAATGATCACTGGGAGGCAGAAGCAGGATATAATGCACTGATTTGCTGTAAAATAATATACACTCCACACTTCAAAAAAGATTTCCGCCCCTAGTTTAGACTGGAATATCGGTTAAACACAATCATTTTTAAAAATAGGTCTTCAAACTTGGCTGCTATAATTATTACTCTGCTCATACAGACAATTTGTGGCTCTTGGTGTTATTTACGTATTGCATGGTATTGCCAATAGCCCAGAAAAATATAGGGACAAGCTACTGGGTGGCCAGTTCATCTATTGCACCTTGGAATTATTTATAAAAAGATAAAATGAAATGATGTTTTGCTTGCCGCTTATGACTGATTCAAAAATGATATGCAGCCTGAAAAAAAATCCTGCCAAAATGCTGCCTAAAATGCCCAGAATACCCTATAAAATAACCTTCCGAATTAACTAATTGTTATTTGTGACATCTGGATGACTTCAATGTTATTCTCAGTACATAAAAACTGAGTTTGCAGCTACTAATTACAGTCTTGTTACCCCTAAAGTAATTTGCTACAGCTAATTTTGTTATTTGTAACAAATCACTTCTAAGCTCTGCTCTCTGGGAATTTGATAGAACCCATGCCTGTTTATAGGCACACACTAGCCACCATCACTATACTTTTCTTCTCTGTCTGCTAAGAAGATAAATGTTGCAGAACAGAAACCATTAAGTCTCTCATTCCAAGGTACCCTGGGAGTGTTATCCCTGCAGTTTATTCCTGTGGCTTTAGATCAATGGGATGTAGCAGTATGTGCTTAGCTGATAAAATCTGCCATTTCCCTTAGTTCTTTCAGTCCACAAATACTCGTTCTAGACAAGTATTCCACTCTCTATCTCCCGAGATCTCTGTCTTGTGATCTCAGAGCAGGCTACAGACAGAAAAACCACGAGGAAACAATTAAAAAGTTCATCTGGATAAATCAATCGGAGGTGTGTGTGTGGATATCCACAACCCTATAGTTCAAACCCAAGCTGTGGTCACTGGGATATGGTATTCTGCTCCCACTTCACATGGATACAAAAAGGTTTTGTAACACTATCATTTTTATCATGTGAGAGAGAAAAGATAGATAGAAGCTCTGAAAAATCCCACATATCTATTGTAAACAGACTTACAAGGTTAAATCACATGGTATTTATACAAGTGCTGCATATAGATAGTTGGGCAGTATAGAAATCTAATGAATAAATATATAAATAAATTTGATTTTCATCACCTGACTATTCATCACCTGTGAATCTGGCCAGAGTCTAAACCAGTGGTTCCCATAGGTTCTTGGCCTAAAATTCCCAGAAGCATCTAGCTCTAGCTGTGCTGGCCTGGATTTCTGGGGATTGTAGTCCAAGAACATCTGGGGACCCAAGGTTTGGGACCACTGGTCTAGAACCATAGAATTAGACCCAAAGGTCCACTTGGGATCATTGAAACCCAAGAAATCCCTGACAAATGAGGCAAAAGTAGTTCATCCCTCTATACATAATCTGTTCATGGAATGTTATGCCATAAGATTGAGTTCTGGCCATTACCTTGGATGGCTTTTGTTTCATCCTCATAACATACCCTGTGAAGTAGGGGAGGCCAGTCAATCATGGTGGAAATTCTGTTGGGCAGGGCCCTGTCCTTTCAGTGGAGAAGATGTCTTTAGCAGTAGCCAACTGAAGGCTTCCTTTTGCCATTGTAGGGTGTGTAAAATCATGGGTATCCTGATGACACAAAATAAAGCCTTTATCAGCTGCAATGGATCATGGCCGATGAATGACATCCTTCCTGTTGCACAGGGGGACCCTGTCCACCAAGATGATGACCAATGAATGATCCAAAATACCACAATGGGAATAATGGCTGATGAGGAATTGGAATTTAGTCTTTAGTCCCTCTAACAGTATGAATCACATTTAAGTGTCAATTAAATTGATTTAGATTTTATTTTTTTGCACTCTATGTATGTATGTGCAACTACAATGGTGTAATAGATTTATATGGGCTGCAAAGTTGCCCCCCCATTGTCAAATGGCCACCAGGGGCTTTTAAAAATATCTTGCTTCTAAAATTGCTTTTGTTCAACTTAGTTTTATGTATTCTCGAAGGCTTTCACTGCTGGGATCTGATAGCTGCTGTGAGTTTTTCAGGCTGTTTGGCTGTGTTGTGGAAGTTTTTCTTCCTGACATTTCACCAGACTCTGTCGCTGGCATCTTCAGAAGGCAAGGAGCTCAGGAAACTAGGAGTTCTGGCTGCGCTCTGGGGTATAGAGTGAGTGAGATTGGGGTTTTTTTAGTTGTCGGAAAGAAGAAACTTGTCCTATGAAGGACACTAGGTGTTAGTCATTGTATTGTGATGAAGGGATTAAGAAGTTTCAATGCAATCAGGGAAAGCAACAATCTGTGTAGATCAGTCATGTCCAAACTTCGGCCCTCCAGATGTTTTGGACTACAACTCCCACAGTCCTATGCCACTGGCAATCTAAGCTTAGAATTCTGGGAGTTGTGGTCCAAAACATCAGGAGGGCTGAAGTTTGGACATGCCTGGTGTAGATGATGGGTATTGTTAGCTGTTCTATTGTGTGAACTGATCACTGTTGCTTGTGACTGGCTGGGAATCATTGAACTCTGACCTTTTACACTCTGCAGCTTTTAGTACTGGTAGCCAGGCTTTGTTGATTTTTAGACTTTCTTGTTTTTGATGAAACTGTGTTTATGTTTGTAGATTTCAATGGCTTCCCTGTGTAGTTAAACATAGTGACTGTTAGTATTATCCAGTACCTCTGTGTCCTGGAAGAGGATTTCATGTCCAGTTGGTTTCAGGGTGTGTTCAGGTACTGCTGATTTTTCTGGTAGTTTTAGTCTTCAGTGTCTTTCATGTTCTTTGATTCTGGTCACAATATATGCCTGGCCATGAATACAAGGTATCCGGTATACTCCTGCAGTGGCGAGGAGGTTCCTTTTTTTCTTTGCTGATCGTAGCATCTGTTGTATTTTTGGGGTGGGTCTAAATACTTCTTTGTAGGTTGTGTTTTTTCAACATTTTGTCCATGTGGTCTGTGACTCCTTTTGTGTATGGCAGAAATACTTTGTTTGTTGGAGGCTGTTTTTCTTCAGTTTGTGTTTTTTGTTTGCTTGTTTGATGGCTCTTTTGATTTCGTTCTTGGAATAGACATTTGCCTGTAGGGCCCTATTCAGGTGACTAAGTTCAGTGTTGAGAAATTTAGCTTCACAGTTTCAGTTTGCATGGTCTACAAGAGTTTTGATTATGCCTCTTTTTGCCCTAGGTGGTGATTGAAATGTTTATGTAGGTACTAGTCTGTGTGGGTGAATTTTCTGTACACCTTGTGTCCTAATTGGAGGTCCAGTTTGCGTATGACCATGTCCCCTCTATTTCTTTTTCCATGGTAAATTGTATATATTGGGTGGATATTGTTGAGGTAGTTTAGAAATTCTTCCAGTTTATCTTCACTGTGGCTCCAAATTATGAATATGTCATCCATGTATCAGAACCAGACTATGGGTGCAAAGGGTGTCATATTCAGAGCTTGTTTTTCAAAATGTTCCATGTAAAAGTTTGCTATTACTGGGCTGAGGGGGTTCCCTATGGCAACTCTATCTGTCTGTTCATAGACGTCATTCTCCCACTGGAAGTAGCTGGTCATTAGGCAATGTTGGAATAGGGCCTGAATGTCTTCTGGAAAGATATCTTGGATCTTCTGGGAAGATCTGTTTTCTGGATGTCTCCAGATTTATTGATGTATCACTTACTTTTAAAATAAAATAAAAACCTTGATGAACAACATGCTCCTTAAAAAGTAAGGAAATGTGCTGATTTCAACAGTAGATACCAAAATCCGTTTAAGTCACCAGAAAGAAACTGAATTCCATGCAGTGCATGTGAATGCAGCACTTGTATAAATACCATGTGACTTAACCTTGTAAGTCTGAACAAAAATTGATTTGAATTGCATGTGTGGCCACACCCTGAGTCTCCTAAATCAAAGCCCAACACAACCATGCTAGCCCCTATACTTTTCACAGAGTCTCAGCATGGTGGCAGAGTAACACAAGGATTTCATAGGAGACCAGGGCTGAAAATGAGGTACCAAGTGATTAAGAATGGGAACAGTGCCACAGAATTTCAGCTTGCCAGTCACAGTATTGTGGAATGGAGTACCATCTGATTCCTCTGCTTGACTCAAGCATATGCTGTTTGATCTTTTGCATATTTTTGCTGGCAGGGCAATGGTATTAAATTGGATAATTTTTTAAAAGTATTTTCAGACAGTGAAACTGATGAACTGACTGAAAACAGCTGCTCATGTGAAAGTCATGGAAAAGACACTATCATTTGATTCCCATCCTGAACGCTGCAGGATGGCAGCTGTAAAACAAAAATGAGAGGCAGCAAGATCTTTAAGGAAATGGTGGCCTCATGTTTGGAAACACTAGCAATTGATCCTGATGAGCAACCAATTTTATATACCATATTTTCCCATCTATAAGGCATCCCTACGTATAAGACAACTCCCACTTTTCCAACCCAAAATTACAGTTTGACAACCACATGGTTCTCTCCTTGGCTTACTTACATGTATAAGACAACTCTCAATTTTGAGTCTAACCATTTTACACAAAAGTATAGTCTTATACACAGAAATATACTGGTGATTTGTCCCCAGTGCGATCTGGGGTGCTACTAAACTCTGTGTGTCCTGGAGGTTTTATTTCCTTTCCACTCTCCATAATGCTGGGTTGAATTCAGACTCCGGTAAATAAGACCGGACTGATGGAAAATGAACTTCTCCCATCCTCTCTATCTCACTACAGTCCCTCCAACCAAACAAGACTACACACAAATGACTGGGAGATTTTTCTGAATGAAACCTTTTGTGGACCAGGAAGAAGGATTTCCCCCAAAACTGGATGGAAGCACTTGGCACAAATTGAATTATATGGTCCCTGGAAGAGAGATGCTGGATCCAACCCAATGAGTTCTGTGAATACTGAAAAACTTGTAGATATCTACCAAAAGGTTGCATATACAAGAGAGAAGAGGAAGGTGGAGAAAAGATATTATTTACTGGAGTAAGGATATCTCTTTAAACCTTATTTGCATGCTTGCTGTTGAAGCAGCTACTGTTGACAGAAGAGAATTTCAGTTGTATTTGTACTATAGTAAATCTGTGAGATTTGCAGATATCTTGGACTGCAGGAAAGGCAAACATGGGCATCCTAGAGCAAATCAAGCTTCAACTATCTCTGTAGACAAAAATGTTCATCAGAGGCTGTTCAACTTGGGCGCATCACAAGAAGACGGGATTCTCTGGAAAAAACAATAATGAGGGGAAAGGTGGAAGGCAGAATTAGAGAGGAATACCAAATACAGGATGGATTGACTTCCTAAAGGAACCACAGACTTGTGTTTACAAAAATTGAGCAAGTTGAGGACAGGACATTTTGGAGATTGCTCATTCAGAGGGTCTCCATAAATTGGAGACAGATTGATGACATATAACAATAACAACAAAACAAAAACTAATGTCCATAGGATCTTGAGGAACTCTGTTTCTGTGATGGAGGTTGGAGACTTAATGACCACGATGGAGCCATAATAGTGAAAATGGGGGAAACTATATAAAGTTTGTAATTAGAGCTGTCCAGAGCTTTCTGGTCTTTAATTGTTATTAAAAATACTAGTGCTTTAGCTTTCCCTTTCCTTTCACACTTATATTCTGAGATTCTGTTCCACAAACAGAGGAATCTTTTCCCTCAGAGCAAAATAAGGAACAGTTTTCTTCCATATCTCTCACACATTCCACACCAAGAAACTATACTGATACAGGAATCTGGACTGCTGACAAACGATTTTTGGTAATCCTGTCCAGCAATATTGGTTTAAAAAGACATCTTATTGCAAAGTAGAAATCATTAGAGGAGCAGGGTACACAGTTGTTCAAAATGACTGAAATTGTTGCTTGCTTGCTAGCATTCACAGTTGCATAGCTATTGATTTAGGACCCAAGTGATAAGGAAGGCCATTGAAAACCGAGCAAGCAGGTGGATTTAGACTAGAGATAGTGGACTACCTCACTCTTAAGTGCATAATACATAGCCTGGCTGTGTGTAGCAGGGGAGGGTGGGGTGTTTGCTCATTCTGGATGTCTGCCCCAAAGTTCTGCACAGATGGCACTGGTATATGAAATGGTGCAAGCTTCTGGCAGGCCCCACCTCCTGTGCCTTTGAAAGCTGACAAAGCTGCTGGTGAAAGGTCTTCTTGGCCAGACATCAAGTCATGGGGAAAGAGGCATAATGTGCCATGGCTCTTTGTTCCACTTCTTGGTGGTGCATTATATTGCCCATCGGCTTACCCAATGAGGATGAATCTTAGTTTAGGATTGAAGTAGATGACCTACAGTCTCATTCAAGCCCTGGCATTTTGACTGCAAGGCAAATATAGAGAAATCCTGAGATTTTAAGCAGAACCTGTCAAAATTCTGGGTCATACTACTCGTTATACTGTATTTATGTGTAACATACAGGCAGAACTTAATAAATTATTTTTTGTATTGCAATTGCCCCAAATCATAACAACCACCATGGTTGGTAGACACGCTGGTTGGGAGCTTCTGAGAACTGCAATCTAAAAAAAGACTAACATTTCCAAGTTCTTCCTTTGACCATTCATTTGAAACATTCCCTGTTTCAGGGCATATTTTTCAAGGCATATTTTGCAGTGAAGGAAAGGAAGATGGAAGGACATGTCAAGCCTTTCCTAAGCAAACAAGCATGGGAACCTTTCTTCGAGGTGTATGTTTCCTGGAGGGGTTCCAGTGAAGGCACACCATCCTGACTTTGCCACGTTGCATCCTTGAGAGGAAGTGACCTTCTATTTCCTCTTCACCTTTGTTTGGAGGCAGGGCAAAGGGCAATGTTTAGAAGCAAAGTGTGTTCATCAACATTAGATAGCTCGATAACAGGGGGGCTTCTGAGACTGACACATCAGATATTTTTTGTCTGTGCCTGATCTCAACTGGCTCTGAGAAACAGCATTTCTCTCTGCGTGTGTGCTTTCTTTGTTCTCTTTCCTGTAACCAAGATAGTTTCCCTCTGAACTTTTCAGCAAACTCCCACAAACAAGGAAACAGAGAGGTAAGAATATCAGAACAGAGGCTGGAAAATGTGTTATTTCTTTATAAGTGCAACAATTTTTAAACAGTTAACAGGATTCAAAGGTAAGAAATCTTTCTCACTGGTATGAGCTCATAGATAAGAGATTTCAGTAATGTGAGAGTAATTTCCTTTTATTTCACTTCTTTTGATGCCTGTCAGTGGTTTTCTCTTGCAATTTTCCCCAACATGAGCCTACTTTCTAATTCCATGTTTTCTTCCACTCTTTACAAATGACAAACTTGCTCATAGCTTCAGCAGTACATTGACACTAGTTCAGTGGTTTGAAATGCATATGAGCCTCGTGGCATAGTGATAAAATGCTTTTACTGCAGCTAAAACTGTGCTCACAACCTGGGGTTCAATCCCAGGTAGCAGGCTCAAGGTTGACTCAGCCTTCCATTCTTCCAAGGTCAGTAAAATGAGTACCCAGCTTGCTGGGGTGTGTGCCATATGTAGCCTGCATACTATAATTAAACTGTAAACTGCCCACAGACTACTTGAAGTGCTTTTTGCCTTGGTTTATATATATATAAACATGGCACTTATTTCTTGATAGAAGTAATGTCTACCAGACACTAAACATGGGAAAGGAGCCATTTACAACAGATACCTCAGCTTAGGAAGAAGGAAATCCTTCTTGTTCTCCCTCCATATTTATTCATTTACTGGATTTATAGCAATACCATAGCATTGGTCCATGCACTGGTAGTCTCTACTGAAATGCACTCTATGTGGGGCTCCCTTCAAGGCTGATAAGGAAACTTCTAGAGATCCAGAATACAGCAGTTAGACTGATGGCTGGAATGTGAAAACACGATTGTATCATCCCAGTTCTGGAATGCTTTCAATGGGTACCAGGTCACTTCTGTGTCAGGTTTAAGGACTTGGTTCTAAGATACAAGCCCCTAAATGGTTTAGTGTCTCTCTACTTGTCTTAAAACCTTCTGTCAATAGCTGTTGTAAGGTTTTTGGATTGTTTGGCCATGTTCTGGAAGTTTTTCTTCCTGCTGTTTCGCCAGACTCTGTGGCCAGCATCTTCAGAGGGCAAGGAGCTCAGGGAACTAGGAGTTCTCTCTGTGCTCTGGGGTATAGAGTCAGTGAGACTGTGAGGTTTTAAAGTTGTGGGAAAGGGGAAACTTGTCCTATGCAGGAGAATAGGTGTTAGTCATTGTATTGTGATAGAGGGATTGAGAAGTTTCATTGCAATCACGAGGAGGCAGCAATCCTTCTCTGTTGTTGATGGGTGGTGTTAGTGGTTCTGTTTTGTGAACTGATAACTAGTGTGTGCAGCGGCGGGGGAATCATTGAACTTTGATCTTTTGCAGCCTGTAGTTTTGTACTGGAAGCCGTACTCATTATATTTGTAATTTAGAGCCATGGTGAAGATAAACTTGAAGAATTTCTAAACTACTTCAACAATATCCACCCAAATATACAATTCATCATGGAAAAAGAAATAGAGAGGGAACTCCCATTCTTAGATGTCATGGTCGTACACAAATGGACCTCCAATTAGAACACAAGAAAACCCACCTACACAGATAGGTGCCTACATAAAAATTCCAACCACCACTCACAACAAAAAGAGGCATAATAAAAACTCTTGTAGACCACGCAATCCAAAATTGTGAAGCTGAATTCCTCAACACTGAACTGAATTTGGCACAACAGGCAAACGGCTATTCCAAGAATGAAATCAAATAAAAACAACACCAAACTGAAGAAGAAAAACAGCTTCCAACAAACAAAGTATTTCTGCCATCCATAAAAGGAGTCATGGACTGCATGGACAAAGTATTGAAAAATACACCACCTACAAACAGTATTTAGACCCACCACAAAAATATAATAGATGCCATGGTCAGCAAAGGACAAAATGAACCTATTCCCCACTGCAGGAGCATACTGAATACCTTGTAGTTGTGGCCATGTATATATTCAGACCACAAAGTACAGCATCCAGACCAGAATCATAGAACATGAAATACACTGTAGACTAAAACAACCTGAAAAATCAGCAGTAGCTGAACGCACCCTGAAACAAACTGGACAGGAAATCCTCTTCCAGAACACAGATGTACTGGACAACATTAACAATTACTATGTCTAAATACACAGAGAACCCATTGAAATCCACAAACATAAGCACAGTTTCAACAAAAAAGAAGAAAGTCTAAAAATCTACAAAGCCTGGCTTCCAGTACTGCAAACTGGAGCCTGCAAAAGATCAAAGTTCAGTGATTCCCACCCAGCCACAAACACCAGTGAACAGTTCACACAACAGAACAGCTAACAACACCCATCAACCAAAGAGAAGGATCGCTGCCCCCCCAAATGCAGTGACACTTCTTAATCCCTCCATCACAATACAATGACTAACACCAATTCCCCCACATAGGACAAGTTTCCCCTTTCCCACAATATTAAAACCTCACAGTCTCACTCACTCTATACCCCAGAGTGCAGAGAGAACTCCTAGTTCCCTTAGCTCCTTGCTCTCTGAAGATGTCGGCCACAGAGTCTGACGAAATGTCAGGAAGAAAAACTTCAAGAATATGGCCAAAGAGCCTGAAAAACTCACAACAGCTATCAGATCCTGGCCATGAAAGCCTTCAAGAATACCTTCTGCCAGGTTCATCTGTCCATCTAATTAGGTCCTCATAAACCTCATCCCTGAGGGTCTTAATGCCCCAAGAGGCCCAGAAAACACCAAATCAAAGCCAGGCCTTCTTAGATGTGGCAGCCTTCTTATGGAATGAGATACTCCAGGAATTATGTCAGGGCTTTGTGTCTTTAAAAAGTATCTCAAAACACAGCTCTGTATAGATACTTCTGGGGAATCTCTCTCCAATTAGCTATGATATGAATGACATATATCATATTGAGCAACATTTATTCTGCCATTGGCCTTGTTAGTTTGAGAGTATTAGGCTGTCTTAGTTAATGTTTATATAATTTATGTTTTATATACATTTTATTTTTCATTTCTGTTGTACACCATCCAGAATAGCAATTTGCTAAATGGGCTGTATAATCAATCAATCAATCAATCAATCAATAAGTTTATAGTATTACAACTTTAACAGAAAAAAATTGATCAGGTAATATGCTCATTATGAAAATGCTTGAAAGTATTCCAGAATCACTCATTTTAACTGCTGCATCCCATTATTGCTTCCTTTGGTACAGAGTTTGGTGTAAGTACCAATTTGATATATCCTGCTCCTCTAAAGAAGACACCGGCACAAGTACTAGTTTCAGGATAAGAGTTAAAGAGTGATTGCAAAGCGGGGGAAAATGTGGAAGGCAAGATAGAAAGCTGGACTTCTTCAATTTTTCCTACTCAACAAGACTGGGCTGGGATCCATAGTCATGGCCATGAGCAAAGCCTTGATGCTATGCTGTTTACATTCCCTGGCATGCATTAGGAGCAACAGAGCAGCAGTCCTTATTTTTTCCTCCCAAGTCAAGATTAATGCAATTACCTAGTTTACATCTGAAAAGATTGTCCTCATTCTCTCTAAACCCCATGGGAGGAATGCTACTAGCTCATGACAGCACATATCATCACCGCCACCTGAAACTGATATACATACATACACACAGACACAGACACAGACACAGACACAGACACAGACACACACACACACACACACACACACACACACACAGAGAGAGAGAGAGAGGGGGGGGCAGAGGCATGCATCTTTCTCATTCTAACTGGAAGCAGACATTTCTCACAGCTGGGCAACAGATGGGCCTGAAGTGTAGCACTCAATGGCAGCCCATCGCCTTGTAGCCTCCCTTCTAGAGGTGTTGCAGGGGCACCTCCTTGCCAGTGAGGGCTTTGGGAAACATGCTCCGGGCAATTCAATAGTGCAGCACACCCTATAGAGACACTGCAGCATCTGTTCCTTTTTGCAAACAACCCGCTCCGTGAGTGGGTTTGTGCATGTGCCACAAGAGATAGCCAATGCAGTTGATAGAGACAGCCACATATTTCATTACCATCTGGCTTTTGGTTACTGAAGGGGGGGGAGCAGTGGCTCTGCGTTTTCTTTTCTTCTGTGTAGGCCTTTCCCTGTGAATTCCTTCCTTTCCATCATTTTGTTGATATTGACATGCTTCAGCCACCTGCCACCTCATGTCTAAATGTGTGGGTCTATTTCTTCTCCATTTTCTTTTCTTTCTGTTTATTATATTATTATCTGCCTCCGTTGCCTTACATATACTGATTTTTTTTCTCGGAACTTGGCAAAGTTCTTTCTTTCTTTCTTTCTTTCTTTCTTTCTTTGACAGTTCTGTGAAACTCTCTCAGCCAGTATAGCTGGCAGATGTTTCTCCCACCCCAAAAGTTAACTTTCCCAAACTCTGATTTTTTTTTCATGTTGGTCAGATCTAGCACTGTATCTTCAGCCATATGGACATCAGCTGGCTGCGCTTTTCAATTCAGGACAAAACCGGCCCCAAAGCCTGGATCTGTTTGATGTGAATTCTTTTAAGAAACACAAATATAATGGTGTTTCAACCAATGTCAGATGATGGCTAGCCGTATATGTGTGGAATTGCTCTTGATGTTGCCAAAGGTCTTTGACTTGACTTCTGGCACTTCATGCTTGGTAGAGAGATGTGCCTTGTCTAGTGTGTGGTGTGGAGACTCAAAACATCCAGTGTTTGAGTGACTGAGGGCCTGCTTGTGCAAGGTGCACAGCTAACATGTGCAAAGGCTGCAGTTGAGATTTGGACTCAAGTCCATTGATAATGAGTGAGGAATTCATTCTCACACGTGTTTTTGCTTCTGCACTCCAAGGTATATATTGCAAACATGCTTCCTTGTGTATATGTAAATGGTGCCTGAACCTTCACAATCTTCTCTGGTCTTCACCACCTGGAAAAGTTTTGTGTCATCTGCAAACTTGGCCACCTCACTGCTTATCCCTGTCTCCAGGTCATTTATGAACAGATTGAAAAGCACCGGTCCCAGGACAAATCCATGGGGCACACTGCTTTTCACCTCTCTTCATTGTGAAAATTGCCCATTGACACATTTCCTGGATCTCATCCAGTTCTCAGTCCATAAGAGGACCTGCCCTCTTATCCCCTGACTGTGCAATTTTCTCAGCAGCCTTTGGTGAGTGACTATGTCAAAAGCCTTATGAAAATCAAGATAGACAATATCCACTGGTTCATACAAAGCCACATGCCTGCTGACCTTTTCAAAGAATTCTAAAAGGTTTGTCAGGCAAGATTTACCCTTACAGAAGCCATGCGGATTTTCAGATTTTCTCTTGGATGAGGCTTTCTAGCATCTTCCCTGGGACAGACATAAAACTAACCAGCCTGTAATTTCCTGTGTCCCCCTTCCTTCCTTTTTTAAAAAATGATGTGACATTTGCTATCCTCCAGTCCTCCAGCACTATGGCCATTTTAAGAGACATGATGCATATTAGCGTAAGAGTAGCATAAGACCAGGCTGTTATCTCTCTTCTTTTATATTTAATATGTTTGAAACCTTATATTATTACCAAAAGGAGCAGAATTACCTAGCATTTGATTATTTAATTGTCAATTAATTATTTTGGTCAGAACCTTAATAAAGTGCAGGTGGCGCTTTAGGTTAAATTGCTGAGCTGCTGGGCTTGTTGATTGAAAGGTTGGTAGTTCGAATCCGTGCAACACAGTGAGCTGCTGTCACTTTTCCCAACTCTTGCCAACCTAGAAGTTCAAAAATACGTTAACACATGAGTAGTTAAATAGGTGCCACTTTGGTGTCCCATGCACTTCCATGCACTTGCATACTAGCCACGTGACCATGAAAATATGTCTACAGACTAATGCCGGCTCTTCAGCTTACAAGTAGAAATAAGCAATGATCCCTAGAGCTGGAATTGACTGAATTTAACTGTCAGGGGAAACCCTTTATCTTTACCTTAATATTAGGCATTACAACAACTAATAAAACTATTGAATACCTTTTAATGTTTATGCACTTTCATGATGCACTGCCAGACTGGACAAAATTCAAACTGGTGTTCCTGGGATGCTACCCTAACATCTAGTTTTGTCTCCAGTTGGCAATTGTAGCCTGGCCTGTCCCCTGGACTTTTGGATATTCTCTGTGAAGATATAAAATTGATAATATTACAGTCTGTAACGTGTCTGTATACCCAATATGTACTTGAATGCCATTATCCAAATGTAACATTTATTTTCATTGTTTTTGTAAGTGTGGGACCTGTTTATGCACTACTGTTCTCCACATCATTTTATTCACTAATAAAAGTCTATCTGTGGCAGTAGAAATGCCCAACTTAAAAAAGAAAAGAAACCCTTAAATGTTCTAGAATGTGAGGGAGGAAATGAAACTCATAATTTAAGCATGTCTTCAAAAGTAAACTTCAGAATTTAAAGAAATGGTGTGGAGAAAAATGTTTGCGGCAAATGTATACAGTTGTCATGATCAACATGTGGAACTAGGGTTCTGGAGATCCAAATCCTTCATGAGCCTGACTACTTGACCTTATGCCAGTCACTTTTTGTCAGACCAATTTATTTTGCCACAACATGATGCATATATTAGGGTCTCAGTATATCACAGTTATTTCTTGAGAGAAGCAGGCTGCCAAAAAGAGGTTTTTACCCCTTCCTGGCACCTCAGCAAACAGACCTGGGGCTGTTCCTGCTGGCTGCGTTTGCAAAGAGAGGTTTTTAGCCAACCCCTAACACCTCATCAAACTGACCTTGGGCTGCTCCGCTGTTGTTTCCAAAGAGAAGTTTTTAAACCCCCTCCTGACACCTCAGCAGACAGAACCTTGAGCTCCTGGCAGCAAAGTCTGCTGAGGTGTCAGGAAGGGGATAAAAACCTCTCTTTGGAAATGCAGCTGGAAGGAGCAGCCCAAAGTCAGTTTACTGAGGTGTCTGCATTTCACCGAATTTTCATTATCGTGGATGGGTGTGGCACCAAACTCCCACAACAAATGAGGGAATACTATACCTCACAGTCCTGTTGGGGTGATAAATATGGGGTAGAAGAGAACCATGAGCATTGGTGGTGCTCTGGATATAGGAAAGGAAGAATATGAACTAGAAACAAACATGTAGTATAGAAATTTAATAATTTGTTGGCTGTTCTCTGCGGGTGGGAGAATATCATGAGGGCAGCATTTTTCTTCAAGTCCCAAAGTAAAAATAAGGATTACATGTTTGTTTAGAGCTTGGTGGGAAACAAGTGAACAGCTTTACACAAATGGCTCACCGGTTGAGACAGCCCCACCTCTCTGCATGACTATGATGGGAAAGGGAATAGATTTATGAATTGCCCAGAGCTTAGAAATGTTGCTTTTATGGACTGCCAGAACCCCCAGCTAGCTTCCTGGCCACCTCAGATGGCAATTCTGAGTATTTGAATCTATGAAAAAAAATTCCCAAAATCTGGAAATAGCTTTGTAATTGTTTCAATGATGCTGCTTAAGAACTAGATGTTTTTAGTTAACACATTATAAGACAGGCTCTTGAACACAGCAATCCAATTTGAACACTGCTGTGTTACCCACCCCAATACCTCCTACGGATCATAAAAGCTGTTCCTGCTCTTAATTACACATGTTTACATGCTTCTCATACGTCCAATGAAGAGACATCTGAGCAAATTGTTCTGCGTGCTCATCTTCCCCAACATACACAAATAAAGATGTGTACGTTGGTTCAAGAATAGGAACTCCTTGTACTCAGTCATTGGAACGATACTCCTGATGCCCACATTGATACCGAGAACTGTGATCCTAACACAAGACCTTGCTTCTATGCTCTTTCCAGATACAGTGGACCCTCGTATAACATAAAATCTGTACAACATAAAAAATTCTGGAGATAGGGGAAATTTGCTTAACAGAATCGCCTATGGGGGCAAATCTGTACAACATAAACATGGTCGCGATTAGGGATTACTCTGTTTTCAATGTATTCCTATGGGAAATTTGTATAACGGAAAACTTGCTTAACATAATTTCATTTGGAACGAATTAATTCCTTTATACAAGGTTCCACTGTACCTCTTTCTTCTCTCCTTCTCAGAGCATCAACAAAAACTACCGCTCCCTGAACCCAACCACCCCAATCCAGGTTCTGGGAGATGCTGTCCAAATTTTTTAAAATAAGTTTTAAAAGTGTTCCTTCCACCAGGAACTCATCAGTGGTACCCCAGCTAATGGCCTTGTTCGTTTGTTTGCCAACAGAAGGGAAAACTGTGGATCATCCTATGGCCTGGAACAATTGAGTTCAGTTGAATTCATTGTGGTCAACTAGGCATTAGATGGAGACAGACCTTTTAGGGTCTTGTTATTCAACTGCCCATTTCATTTTAAATAAATTATGTGCATGGGATGTAAAAGACTACAAGGGCAAGGTAACTGGCTAGGCAATCTATTTAAGCTTTTTTGGAGGTAAACTTGTTTCTAAGCACACTGCAAATAAAAGGACAAAAGCTTTTACACATCTTGCTCACAGCTGTTCTGAGAACTCCCCCCTCCCCAACTTTTGGAAGGATGCCCCCCAACTCATTAGTCATCACTGAAGATTATAAGCGTACATGACTTCCATATTTGAAAAGGTATACAGTATATTTATTTGCAAAGATGCCGAACACTTTTATTACTACACAGGGGTGCAGGAATGAATATTGGGTGGATAAATCTGTTCTCCATAACTTCAAGAAGATGTTGCAAAGTGAAGGTATGCAACTCAGTCCTATTACATGCCGACGAAATATTACTGTGCTGATATGTGACTCTTACTCCTTGAGAGGAGGTTCCTACTAATTTCATTGGAGCCTTTTCTAACTAATGGGCCTTACTGCGAAGCCTGGTTTAGAATCAGCAGATCATCATTATTTATGGATGCTCCACATCCAAGGTCAATAGGACCAAAATGACATTGAAACTCCAGTAGGAGAGGAAAAGGAGAAGATGATGAACTATGACTGCAGTCATACCTGCGTTTTCTGTGTAGTTTCCCGTCGGCGAACTAGACAGTAAAAGATCGTGTGCTAACCAGGAAGAGAAGCAAATTCTGCTCCTGGCCAACCACGCCCCTCGAACAGCAGTTTCAGCAAAGTTTCCTAAACCACTGCCAGGGGCTGGATATAGAAACTTTGCTCGAAAATGCTTACTTGTTTGCTTCTGCTGCAACGACAGGACACTGAAAATACGCAGTAAATTCAGTTTCTCCCCTTTCTACCCGGCTTAAAAGACGGAGCCTTGGAAACTGGAGCTGGAAAGTAGGACAAAATGCATAGTACACAGGTTAGGACAGAACCAGAATAGGAACTTACGATGGAGAGGAGAGGACACCAACTGCTCATTAAAAACCACGTGACTGCTCCCCCCAAAAATACGCAGGAAATTTAAATACGAAGGAAACCCAGGTATGACCGCAGTCTAAGTTGGGCATGGAAAATATATGGCATTGCAGATCAATGTTTGCTTCAAAATATAGTATGGAAGTAAGGAATAGAAATAAGTGAGACAGTGCTCCAGGAAGTCACTGAAGGATAGAACTTCCCGGAAGGTGGCCATTTGCACATTAAAAGGGGAAAGCATTGGATTTCCAAGGAAGGAGCATTCCATTCCTTGATGTTTTAGAATCAGATCCTGAGACCAGGGGAGGGGCTGTCTTCTGGGATGCAGAGTGGGAAACTGAATTCCCCATGTCCGGCTCCACAGCCAACTCTGTGAGTTAGGTGCCTGGTACTGATGCACCCTTGTACTTGAAGGAACTGGGGGGGGGACCTGGTGACTATGACATGGTTTAATTATGCAAACATGAGAATTTGGTATCACTGTTTTTTAGGACAAAGAAATGTGCCATGCACATTTGATGAACTAAAGGGTTTCCTAACAGACTGACAGCAAGAGAAACACTGTGAAGCTATAGAGCAGCTTCCAAGAACATCTGGTATTTGATTTCATAGCATCTGGAATTTCCAAATGTTGGCTGGTGCCTATAGTTGCCTATAGAGGAATAGAATGCCAGATGTCTAAGGCCAATTCCACCTGCCAATTTTCACTTCAGGAAAGGATACAACATACTGATGTAGCACACGCTATGCAGGAGGACAGAGCAGGGTACAAGCTGTTGCATTTGCAGCTCAAGCTAAAAAATATCCTTGTTTGAAGCCCTGGAGACCAGGTGCTTTTCAATAGCTGAAACCCTGTTGCTTATCATAGTACAGTGGAAGTAGAGTAAGTCTATTGCAGTGTTGGCGAACCTATGGCATGGGCACCCAAGGTGGCACTCAGAGCCCTTTCTGTGGGAACCTGGCATCGCCCCTTCACAACCACCTGTATTCAGGTTAAATTGCTGTATTGGCAGTTTGCAAAAAAATAGTGGGTTTTGAATCGCAGTTTGGACACTTGGTCTCTAAAACGTTTGCATCACTGGCCTATTGAATCAAAGGGGTTTTGGTGAGTCAGCTTTGGTACATATTCCATGGATTCAGTAGGCTTACTCTAGTTACAACTTCCTATGCTAAGCAATAGGATTTCAGTCACAGAGTTTTATCGAGAAGTGTGTATACAACAGAGGAACAGACTGTGCTGATGAAATGGATTGCTATCTCGTGAAGCCGCATCTGCTCCTGAAGGCTGGGAAGGTCCATTGGAGCAGATTGTGGGAGCACATAAGAGGATTGAGAAGGAGGAGAAGGGAATGAATAAAATCCTGGTCATATGATAAACAGTTCAGTGTAGATTATATTGAACACAGTGGACTCTGTGCTCTGACTTTTCTACTAAACTGATGTCTTTAAGAGATCTTAATGTTGTCTATTTGTGAAGCCACAGGCAACAGAGGAAGCCCATTCCCCAGACCCAGTCTCAGCTCTGTGTGTAGAACAGCAAAAGGACAGATTCAGCGGCAGCAGCTGGAACATATACTCTGTCAATGCCAATTGCTGGCTTTCTACCTTTCATCATTTTGAGCAAGGTTTTGAATGCAACAGTTGAGCTTTTTCTCCATATGGTCCCCAGCAGTTTGACTACCTTTGATCCTTAGGGTGTGGAAGGGTATGGAATGAAGGCATTGTATGCTCCAAGAGGTGCATGTATTTTATTATCTGTTTTTGAAATGAAATTAAACTGCTTCTGCTTCATAGCATTCTCACATAGTGGTTTCAACAGGAAAATTGTCAATAGCAACAATAAAATAAAAACACAACTTTTAAAATAACACATCTAGATATTTATCAAGCTGTGTCAGCATCCACTGCTAAGCAATAAAACTATTTCCAAAACTTGTTTAAGTATGGGGCAGGACGTTTAGTTGACATTTCTCAGGGAGGAAATTCACAGTTGTGTTGCCACTGTATGTAAGAAGGCTGAATCAAAAGAGCTCAGAAAGCAGGGCCTGAGACTGTGATCTTAGACTTTAAAAGTAGGACTAAGATATTGGCAAAAGATTAAAGGACATAGTTCCTGAATTAACTAAGGAGGATCAATACGGTTTTGTTAAGGGTAGATATATAGGAGACCCAATAAGGATAGTAATGAATGTAATGGCTGATGCTAAGAGGAAGGGGAATAAAGTTACAATTATGAAATTTGATATTAAACAAGACTTTGATTTGGGAGAAAGAGATTATTTGTTAAAATTGTTGAGACAGATGGATATTATAGGGCCCTTTTGGAATGCAGTAAACGAAATCTATAAAGAAAATTTTGCTAAGGTGAGAGTAAGTGGTTCATTAACAGAGATAATTCAGGTGGAGAGAGGAACTCAGCAGGGATGTGCACTATCCCCATTGCTTTTTGCCCTAGTAATGGAACCAATAGCTCAAAGAATGAGAGAATGTAATCAAATTAAAAGTTATCAAATAGGAAAAGAGGAAATAAAAATCAATATGTTTGTGGATGATTTAATTTTAGTATTAATCAATTCCTCTGAAGTGGCAGACCAGTGACTGGGAAGTTCGAGGAAATTTCAGGGTTACAAGTAAATTTACAAAAATCAGAAATTATGTTTATAAATGTTCCCAGGAAGGATCAAGATGATTTGAAATTGAGAATGGGGAATGGAGTTAATAAAATGACATATTTGGGAGTGGTTATAACAAAAAAAATTGGAAGAAAATTGGGGTGGAAGATTATAATAAGACATGGAGAAAGATCTAAAATATAAGAAATGGTTGGAAAGATTAAAAATAGGGATATTGTTAAAGGTTATAATTTTTATAATCTGAAATTTTTATATCAAAGTTACTTTACTTATTTCAGGTTTTACCAATATTGCTACCAGAACAAATATAAAAGAAATGGGATCCCTCATTTAAAAATTGAGGCATTTTTTATAATATCAAAGTTACTTTACTTATTTCAGGTTTTACCAATATTGCTACCAGAACAGATATAAAAGAAATGGGATGCCTCATTTAAAAATTAGGTATTTGGTAAAAAGAGGCCAAGGTTGAGGCATAAAATATTATATGCAGTAAAAGAAGAAGGAGGCTGGAACATGCCCTCATTAGAAAAATATTATATAGCTTTCCAGCTAAAGTGGGCAATGAAGGTGGGGATTACCCCATTCCAAAATGGAAAAGAATAGAAGGTGAAATAAATAAATCAGTGGGTTCTCTAGGTTTATTTGATAGAGACAAAAGAATATTAAAAGAATTAAAAGGTCCAAGGAAGGTAACAATTGAGATCTTGATTAAGAGAACAAAAGTAGGAGGAGTGTCAAAATGGGGCTCAATAGAGCAACTAAATAAAGAGGGGAAGATTTTATCATTAAAAGATATAAAGAGCTTAAAAGAGTAATATAATTAAGGATCTCCATCTTTTAATGCTAACAAGAGATGGAGAAAATAATTTAAGAGGGATCCTAGAGGAACAAAAATGGCTGGTAGTAGAAAGTATGAAAAGGAGATACAGTACGATCAAAGATTCCAATGTCTAATAGCAGATGAAGATAAGCAATGGGAATTACTGTATATGAATATGTAGAGAATAATATTGGAGCAAGAGCCATTTATAAATATTTAGTTAGTTTGGATAATCAGACAGAAAATATTAAAAATATATGGGGAGATGAGATGCATTTAGATAAAGAAAAGATTGAAGCCATATTAAGAGGGGTAAGAGGTATAAGAATGGAAAAAATTAAGGAAATGCAGTTGAAGGTGTTACACAAATGGTACTATACGCCACATAAATTAAGTAAAATTGATAAGTTTTGCCCCAGTGTTGGCACTGTAAGAAAGAGATGGATACTTTTAGGCACATAATTTGGAAGTGTGCAAAAGTGAGGAATTTTTTGAATAAAGTAGAAAATTGGTTAAGAGAAATAATAAAAAAGATTCAGTTAAAATAGATCATATATTTTTAGGATTGATGGAGAGAGAAAGCAATTGGAGGGAAATAAAAAAGATTATGTACAGTAACCCCCCACTGATCGTGGGGGTTAGGGACCCACTCCACCCGTGATGCATGAAAATCCGTGATATGCGGAAGCGGGTGGGGGGCCTGGGGGCGGGAGCGCCTGGGGGTGGGTGAGGGGCGATTGCGCACCTGTCCAAGAAGTCTTGGCATGGCGCGCACAGGCAGTGTTGCGGGATCTGACCTCCCACCGCCACCTGCCCGTGCCGCCCAAGACTTCTCGGAGGGGCCCAGGGGTGGCGGGGAGCGACCCGATTGCTCCCCTCCACCCCTCCATGTGGCTCTGAGGCCTTTTGGAGGGGCCCAGGGGGGCAGCAGGGAGTGACGCAATCTCTCCCCGCCCCCTGCGCAACTCCGAGGCTTTTCGGAGGGTCCCAGGGGGGCTGCGGGGAGTGACCCGATTGCTCCCCTCTGCGTGGCTCCAAGGCCTTTTGGAGGGGCCCGGGGGCAGCGGGGAGCAACCCAATCGCTCCCCACCACGCGGCTCTGAGGTGCAGATACTGCGATCCCGCGATATAGTGGGACCGCAGTACCTGAACCGCGAAATGGCGGGGGGTGACTGTATTACGAAATAGTAGCAGCTATAATGGTTTTAACAATTGGATGGAAGGACGAAGAAAAATGGAAATATGATAAATTGAAAGAGTATATATACCATTAAGAGCATTGGTGCTCAGTGGATTAAGGCTCCGAAAACTGTTGGCTGCAAAATCAGCAGCTCGGTGGTTCAAATCCCAGGTGCCACTCAGTGGAGTGAGCTCCCGCTGATAACTCCAGTTCCTGCCAACCTAGCAGTTCAAAAGCATGTAAATGCAAACAAATAGGTACTGCCATAAAAAATGTGAAGGTAAAACAGTGTTTCCTTGCAGCCATGCTGGCCACATGGCCATGGACTTGCACAACACTGGTTTTTCAGCTTGAATACAGCGATGAGCACCGCCCCTAGAGTCGGACACGACTAGCACACATGTGCGGGCGGGGGGCTTTATTTTTACTATATATACCAATTTTTCCAAAATGATTTGATACAAATAATGCAAGAAGGAAAAATAGAAGGGAAAAATAGGATTTTGATGGAGTGGGAGACGTTTATAGAATGGATAAAAGGAAAGTCTGAGAATGAGAAATGGGCTAGACTATTACACCATGCTTTGAAATTGTATAATATGAGAGAGAATTGAAATTTATTACTTGCTGGGGGGAGGGGAAGAATAATGAGGGAGGGCAATCAAGTCAGTGAAAATATTATGGGAATAGATGTTGGAAATATAAGTGCAAGTGCTTGGTCCTCAATAAAAAATAAAAAAATTAATAAAAATAATACGACGTCCGCTGAGCTTCAAGCAAAATAAAGTGTGACCATGCCCTCCAAAGCATGACTCATTATATCTTCCTTGTACTTGGCCTCGGGGTGGTGGAATCCTTGTTGCTATTCCGTTGCGGTTTTTAAACCGGTACACATGCCATGGGGTACTGCTTAATCCACAGACCACAGCATAACTGTTCCATTGCCATAGGCCCCCCTAATGGCACTACTTGGAGCAGCCACGTGATAGTAAATTCACAGTATGGGAAGCCACTATGCATGGGAAGAAGACAAAAAAGAAGTATTCGAATGTTGACATATGACAAATGGAAATTGATATCCTGAGATACCTACCTATCGGGTTTAAGGTTTTTTTTGGGGAAAAATAGTGCCGCAGGAAAACAAAACAAAATGCACTTTGATGCGGACCCCATCTGTAGCACCACAGAAGTTACGTAACAATAAAGTGAGTCCTTGGGGATGCAGGAACAGCAACAAAACCACGTGACCACAACAAGATTTATGACACATTTTAGTTTGTTGCGGTACAAAGTGGATGTGGGGTAACAGCCTTAGTGTCTAATTCATAGCCCCACCTCATTTGCAGCTTTGCATTAACCATTGCTTGAAGGGTACAGGGGGAGTATCCTATATTATTTATCGCTTTTGTTTTTTCCATTGGGACTGGAATTTATCTAGCAGGAGCAAGAGGGTTATACTATTTGAGAGGAAGATAACTTTAAGCCAATGTTTAACCATGAGAAGTTTAGCTAGTGCTTCAATGGGAATAAGTCCGGCCTCTAGGTGAAGCAATGTATCGGAGACACATAAGGGAACGCACTGAAAATAGCTCTTACAAAATTGATTTGAATGATCTCCAAAGGTTTCAGGTTAGTATATCCAAACAGCTGTGAACTGTAGAGCATTTGGGTGATGATTTTAGCCCTAAAAACCTGTAAGGTTGAGGGAACATGTTTCCCCCCTGCCGTACTGAAAAACCTACTTATGGCTTTAACATTCCCTTGCGTTCTCATTGCCACACAGTTAAGAGAGCAAGGAATTTTTTTTGTCTATGGCAAAGGGAATAATGCTCATCATTCTTGCAGGTGCTCCATACTCGTAGGCATGCAACACTTGAATTCCATCACAGTCCCTCCCAAGGGGAAAATGGGGTTTCTTGTTCGGAAATCTGCTGCCTTGTATGAGAAAAGGGCCATCTGTGAATTTTGGCACACACTGAGTTCAGGCCTTGATTTCTTTTTGCATGAAGGTTCTCTCCAACCCGAAGTAATAAATAACTGCCAGATTAAGTGCAGCCATGCAAATGTTACTGTACTCGCATTGTGAAGGCTCCCTTTGATGTGGGCATCATCTCAAATAAGGCAGCCATTCCTTGGGCCTGGGTTACACTGAGCTTCACTCTCCTCACCCAGAGTTGAATGTGCAGCTTGCTGGGAAAGACAAATGGCTGGAGCTATTAAACACAGTCCTGTTGTGAGGGTGCCCAGTGGTAACATTGTGATGGCTATTACATGGCACACAGTAGTCTCAAACAGACTGGAAGCTGGGTGGCGGTGGCAGTAGCAGGCACAAAAGAGTTTTTGAGGGAAAGGGGAATGTAGCACCTGCATTACTTCACACTTCACACGCTCTCTGTGAACGTCCCCAGTAGAGTGAGGTTTAGTTTGCTCATGTTCTGGTCCAGCATTCATTTATATTTACCTCACGATCCCTTACTACAGGGGTCTTCGGTGGCACCTAGAAGTAGGCTGTGTGCCACATTATAGCAATGAATAGCAATGCTGCCACTAGCATTTTTGTTTTGGGGTGATGAGTTTCACCCTTACACCCAGCTGCATCAGCTCTTGGGAGAAGTTCTAGGTCCTTGGTGGTCCTCCATCCCACCCAACTTTCAACCACCACTGACCAGGGGATTCTGGAGGTCATTATGTGGAACAGTAACAATACTGGGCTGTACTCTCAACAAACCAGAATGTTCAGTCTTGATTTCAGATGTCTAGGATGAGACAGAAGATATGGGGAAAGAACTAGGTGGGTTATAATGGCTTCCTGGAAAGAACCCCCCCCCTCTCTCTCTCTCTCTCTCTCTCTCTCTGTGTGTGTGTGTGTGTGTGTGTGTGTGTTTGTGTGTGTGTGTGTGTGTGTGTGTGTGTGTTTAGAAGAAAACCCTATTATGATAGCTCATTTGATGCCTGCCAAAGGGCATCCAATGCTGTAAAATCTCATATTCATCTCAGGCTCATCACAGGAGATTCTTCCATTAACCTCAGAATGTCCTTGACCTCTGATTGCCTCCTATGTCAAGGCTTTTGCTCTTAGAGAGATAAAGAAATAAATGCCTGAAATGATGGCACTTCTTCTAGCATGAGAATAATTATACTTCCTTGCCTGAAAAAGAAAGGATATCTGTAAGGCTAAGACACTCTTTTACAAGACATTCTCCAAAATGAGAACAGTGTGTTTATTCAGAGATTCTGGGTTACCTAATATTAAGCTATATTACATAGCCAATCAGTTAAGACATATTCAAGATATAATAATAGGAAATGATAACGCAATTTGGAGAGACTTAGAAATTACACAAAAAGAGATTTTTTTTTAAGGAAGATATTAAAGTTCAGGTGAAAAAGATAAATAATCCATTCTTGAAAAACACTATGGAATGTTGGAAGAGCTTTAGGATGATTTTAAGTCCAATGGTTTCACCTTTAATTCGAATATCAGAAATTAAGAGTTTCCCAGAAAATTTAAAAGGGAATTTAAATAAGCTACTGCATGAGAAAAAAGTTATATACTTGTGGGATTGGTTAAAGCAAATGCAGAGTAGACAAAGCATAAAGGAAAAACTGGGAGGAAATATTTCCTCGTTGAACATTATACATAGAGATGGGCACGAAACGAGCGATTTTTCGTTTTCATTTTCGTTTTTTCGTTTCGTTACGTAACGAAACGAAAAACGAATTTTGACTCCAAAATGAAACGAAACGACCCGAAACACGAAAAATTTTGTCGACCGCTTCGTTTTCGTTACGGCAAATACATTGAATTGTGCTAAATGGTAATGAAACAGCATTTTTTGTTTTTGTTTTTGTTTTTTCATTTCGTTATGTAACGTACCCCTAAACGACCAAACGACAAACGAAACACCATTTTTTTTGAGTCGTGCCCATCTCTATACAAAATGGACTAAAGGATGGATAACAAAAGTAAGAGAGTGTAGAAAATTGACCAGATTTGAAGAAATTATAGATAGAAAAGATAAGATAGAGAACAAAGAACAGAGGAAAGGAATTGTAAGTGAGATATATAAAATATTAATTCGGGAGGATTATTTAAAAATAAGCTAAGAGAGATTTGGAAAGAAGATATTAATAAAGAGATAAAAGAGGAAGAATGGAGGAAATGTGGAATAAAAGAATAGTGAAAAATATGTCAGAGAGAGTTAAAGAAAACTGTTATAAAAATATTGGAAATGGTATATAACACCTGTGAAGTTAAATATAATAATAAAGAAAGAAATATCTCCAATTTGTTGGAGATGTAAAAAAAAAAAAGCAACATATTTACATATGTGGTGGGCATGTGAGAAAAGGAAAATTGAATGGAATTTGGTTTTTAATGAAATACAAGAAATATTAGGGGGAAAGATTCAAATATTCCCCCAATTGGTACGGTTAAACATGGTTGCAGATACACAACTGTAAGAAAGAGGAGGGGGAATTGGTAATTACAATAACCCCCTGCCGATCGCAGGGGTTAGGGACCCACGCGATGCATGAATATCCGTGACATGCGGAAGCAGGTGGGGGCGGGGGCGGGGGGAGGGGGCAATCGCGCACACCGCTTGCTCCGACCTCCCAGCGCTCGGGCTCCGCGGCCGGAAGCGCCTATGCAATCGCACGCTGCTTGCTCCAACCTCCTGGGAGGTCGGGGCAGGCGGCGCGCGATCGGACAAAGGCACTTTGGCTGGGGAGCCCAGCGCTGGGGCTCCGCAGCCGGAAGTGCCTTTGCAATCGCACACCGCTTGCCCGGACCTCCTAGGAGGCGCGGGCAGGCAGTGTGCGATCCCCCCTCCCTCAAGCCCTTTCCTGGTATCGTGGTCCCGCGATTTAGCGGGACCGCGGTACTGGAACCGCGAAAGGGCGGGGGACCACTGTATAATGGTTACAACTATAAGGCTTATTTTTGCTAAATAGGAATGGTATAAGGAGTTATGGAATCTGGCTATTAATGATAAACTGATTTATGATATTAAAATTAGGAAAGCCCTTAGTAAGTCTAGTGACTTTAATGGAATATGGGATAAACTGTTGGTATATGTATTTCAAAATGGTAAAGGGTATGCACCCAGAGAAGACTCAATGCATCTCTGGAGGGAAATGGGCTGGTCAATATCATGAGAGTTGTAATTTTGTTAAAGTCCCGAGGGGGGTGGGTTGCACAGGGTTTATGTCTGTTATATTTGTTATATATTTGTTATATTGGTGTGTGTTTTGATCAATATTTTCCTTTCCTTTATGATACTTTGTTGTTTTATTTGTTTTTTTATTATTATTTTAGTTTTATAATATTTAATTTAAAAAAAAGAGAGCGAAAGATACTGGGCACACGAGGAGAGGTATTCCTCCAAAGATTTTCAAGGCAGGGAGAAGACTGGGAGGCAGGGGACATAGAAGGAGCCTCCTTGAAGAGTAGAAAGCATTGCGAGTACACTTGGGTGTCCCCTGGGTAATGGGCATACAACTGAGTTTTTTACCTATATTTCATATATGTCCATAATTTTAAATTGTGTGGTGCTCTGATACGAATAAGTAAATAAAGACTGAGAGGCAGGCAGCAAAAAACCCAGGAGTGAGGATAGTGAGGGCTCATTGAGTTGAATAGATAAATTAGCAACGATGGTTCGTTGCTAAAACCTCACAAACCATCAGAGCCTCCATGACAGCATTTTGCTGATGGAGGCAAAGGGCAAACTGTTCCAGAGCTTGATGCCAGTGCCTGAGAGTATCAGGAGCCACGGCAGTGTTTCATTGATTGACTGAGTGAGTAAGTGATTGGTTGGTTGGTTGGTTGGATTTCTATACCACCCATCTGGCAACAAAGGCCAGTCTAGACATACATCTGGAGGGACAATGCAGCCAAATAATAGACTTTTTCAATGGTTCTAGATTTCAGGAAGCCAGTAATAATCCTGGATGAGTCGTTAAGGGTTAATTCCATTATGTGTCATGTGGTGATTGATACCATACTGCACTAGTATATTCTGCTATGAAGTAGTACAGAGGCAAAACTGTTATTATTATTTGTGGGTGGGCACCCCAGTCTGACCCAGACAGTTTTATATTTCTGGCAGCAACTTTCTGTTTGGTGTTTAGACAATGCTTTTTGTAGATCAAGGTCTGATCTAGAGTGAAATCTAAATACTTTTGGGGTAGGGTGATCCTCCAAAATCTTAGAAGGCACATGTTTATGATTTTAACGCATTTGGTTTCAGTTGGTTGGCTTTATAATGTAAGGAAAGATCTCCGGATGGGGGGCTGTGAGGGTTCCTCACATCACTTGGTCCTTCAGTGGACTGCTGCTCCCCACATCCATTACTTGCCATAGAACCTTGTAATGCATAATGCCAGAGCTTGCATGTAAGGTAGACTAGAAAAGGCAGCGGATGGGAATCTGCAGGTGAGGAGCACCAGTGGGCCATAGTCACTCCAGAGTGAACCAAAACAAACACATAGTCACTCCAGAGTGAATCAAAACAAACACCCTCCAGACATTGGAAGTTAATGTTGTGCCTCTGAAGATTCTCAGTCATCCAGGTGAGTTTATCTGGAAACTGAGTCATGAACCAGAAAACCGATGGTTTGGGTTTGTCTGGTTCGGGCCCAACCTTGGATCAGTTTGGGTGTGGGTTCATATGAATTTTTTTTAAAAATCGTACGAACCCAAACTGGTTCGGGTTCTTACCGGCAGTGGTGGCTCGGTGGCAGTGGCGGTGGTGGATCCTGGCCCCTGTGGCAGGGGCTTTTTGAGGTGCTGGCCTGGGGCCAGCGCCTCTTTTTTCTTTTTAAATGCCCACCGCGCGACCCCTGGGGCCAGGTGGACGCTTCTTTTATTTTTTATTTTATTTTATTTTTCTTGATTTTAGAGCACCGACCCAGCCACCCCTGGGGCCGGGTTGGCACCCCTTTGTTTTATTTTAATTTTTATTTAATTTTTTAAATTTCTGGGTTCCGGCCATGCTACAGCTGTAGCACGGGCCGGCTTCCCCCCCCAAAAAAACACCGACCGCACGATTTCGATTTTAGGGTGCTGGCCAGGCCAAGTTGACATGTCCACAAAATGCTACATTAAAATATGAAAGTTAGTCTTTAAGGTGCCACTTTTTTTGTTTTTTGTTTTGTTTTCTTTGTTTTTTGCCCGTAAAGACTAACACAGCTACCCTCTCTGAAACTTCAGCCTATGTGCAACAGACAGCAGAGAGAGCACGAGCGCCAGCCTGCCAGTGGACACCCACATGCTTACCCATCCATTTTATCTTCCGTCTGGCTCCCTGGAGCCCCCTCCCTTCATGCTGAGCACAGGTGATGCAGACTCCACTGGATGGGAGTCAAGGTGTGTGAGAGAGAGTGTGTATGAGCCATGGTCCCTCAACCTGCCCATGATCCTGAGAGAAAATGAAAGAATGAAATCCGGGAAGGAAGCATCTGATCATCCTCTGGGAAGCACTTTATTTTTGTTTTCTTACCAACAGTGTAGGGGGAGGGGAGTTCCGCTGTGCAGACGGGAAGCTTAAAAAGGCAGCTACATTACACCAAGTGAATGCCAAGAGTAATTTTCATTCCATGGGACCTTAAACCAATTTAAATAAAAGTGCTGTGCATTCTAATGAACTCCAATGCATTTTGGCAAGGTAAATGGACCCTTAGTTAGGTGGCAGTGGTTCAGTGCTCAACACAGCTGCTTTTTCTCCATGAATAGAAGAAGCAGAATTTTTTAAAAATGGGAACCCTGATCTGTTGTTATTTTCCTGATTTGTTCAGGTCACAGAATTTGTATTTTCATGAGACAAAAATTCAGTTGATCTGATACAGATTATTTATTTATTTATTTATTTATTTATTTATTTATTTATTTATTTATTTATTATTCATTTATTTATTCATTTATTTATTCATTTATTTATTTATTACCACACCACTTAGCAACATGGCTACTCTGGGTGGTTTATTGACTTGTAGAACAATAGCTAGAGGCATTTGAATTATGGTGCTGGAGGTGACCACTACACATGCCATGAACAGCTAAGATGACCAACAAGGATGACGTAGACAGAATCAAACCAAACATATATCTGAAAGCCAAGATCACTAAACAAAATCTGTCATACCTTGGTCATGTTATTTGAGCTGTCTTGCTCGGAAAGGCAATTATGCTGGGCAAAAGAACAAGGGGCTGCCCAAAGACTCACTGATTTGGCACCATCAGTAGGGACACTGGAATGACCTTAATGGGGCTAAAAGAAGTTGTAAGAAATAAGAGGGCATGGAGAGAAGCAATGCACAAAGTGACTAAGAATTGGAATGACTGAACAAATAGAAAAGAGTCCCTGATGTTGGGAAAGATTGAAGGCAAAAGGAAAAGAGGACGGCAGAGAATGAGATGGTTGGACAGTATCATCGATGCAACCAATATGGATTCGACCAAACTCTGGGAGGCAGTGGAAGACAGGAAGGCCTGGCGTGCTCTGGTCCATGGGGTCACAAAGAGTCAGACAGGGACTGAACGACTGAACAACAACAACAACAACAACAACAACAACAACAACAACAACAATGGCCTCCACAAAAAACAATGCAGATCTTCTCTCAGGGACCACACTGTATGCCTCAATTTGCTTGCTTTTTTGCTCCATGTTTCCTCATTACTTGTCATATACAATGTGATACAACACGCAGTATCTGTCCAAACAGTCTGCTTTGCTTTCTTGTTTTATGTGATGCCTTATCACTGTTTGCAGGCCTTGGGCTTGCTTTCCAATCTTCCCATTTCCACACAGGCAGTGCCTTCTCCTTCCCTTCTCTTCCCCTCTTCCAAGGCCCATCCCATTCTCTGAACACAATGGGGTGGGTATGGTGGCTGGGTGGCTTCATGGCTTGTTATCACCCAGTCCCTGCTTTGATGAGAGCAAAAGCATAACTGCGATTGTAGTTGTGATTGACTGAGAGAAGCAATAGGGCTTCTCCACAAATACCACAAACACTCTACAAAAGTGTAAGGCAGAGGCCTTTCATGGCACATTCACCTCACAGGAATGCAGTGTACAAACACATGGAAAAAGTAATGCATGCACAAGGAAAGACACAAAGACTCTATTGTGGCTGTCCGTCTTTCATGTAGTTTTGGTGTCATCACTGATTCATCTTGTTGGGCTTTTGCATTTTGTTCCCCTCCTTTCATGACATACAGTGGATTCCCATCCAATCCAGCCTATTATCCTTGTCAACTCCCTCTATGGCCGTTACTTCATGTCTCGTTCATCACTCCTTGCTGTCCTGCTTGGGACCGGTACAAAAAAATCTTACCTCACGTCCATAGTGTGACAGCAAAACCTTGTCTCGACCATGCCCCCCTGAACTGGAAACAGAGTGTGACAAGCCTTACCTGCCCCTGGGCTGGGGAATTCTCTTGTCACACTTTGTTCCTGGTTCCTGTTCTGAGACAAGGAATGTGAAGTAACAGCCTGTCCTGCAACAACCAGTGTCCACCTAGTGATCAGCGGCTGAAGTGGTATTCAACATTAGTTTCCCTATGGGAAACACCATGCTGTGCAAATGTTTATTAAAGAAAGTACAGGTACTGAAAATTCTGTAGCATTGACGTGTAAATCCCAGAAGACCGGTAAATTGAAATATTGAAAAAGTTTTATTTACAATATTTTAAAAAAGGGTTAAGAAAGCAAGACAAATCCAGAATTTGTCACGGAACAAGGACGTGAGGTAACAGTTGTCACGAGACAAGTAATCACACCTGTGAGGAAATGGAAACAGGGACTGAACAGGGACAAAACCACGTGACCTTGAACAATGCTGTCACAGTGCAAACGTAATTGCGGAACAAGGTAGGACGTAGAGTAACAGCCTATATTACATTAATAAGAGGCAAGGAGTGAGCCACCCACACTGGCTAGGGCTATGAGTAGCAACATCAAGAGCACAAAAATATGGCCAAAGAAACAAGGGAAACATCCACTTCTTTTTCATCCAATAATGACACAAGGTCTACAAGATTCCGCCCCCAAACAATGAGGCACCAAGACACCATGCAACAGAGAATCCAAAAAGCTTTCCAGTATGAAGGATGGGTGGGCTCTGATTGGGTCATTAGCTGTCTTTCAAAGAGAAATCTCCCAAATGTTCTCTTTTGCACAGGAATCTCGCCCACCCTCCATCTTCTGTAATGTGTCCTCCACGCATATCATCAAACCTGTCACTGTACTGCAGGGAATTACTAATGGGACGGGATACCTTCTTTCCCCCCTCAGTGCCCTTTCAAGTTGTTCACAGCCATCCTCGTAAATCTGCCTGAAAGCTGACAGCCAGACTACAGGCTCACAAGAGCTCGGGGAAAACTGTGAGTGAGATTCCTTCTGTTCATGTTCTTCCTTGGACAGCCACTGATTTAGGAGGGAAAGCATCCTTTTATTTATTTGAACTAAGCGTCAACAAAAAGAAGAGATGAATTCCAGGAGGAAGAGGGGTGGAGAAGGAAGCATCTGACTGGCAACTTCTGGATTGACACAGCAACAAGTGTAACAGGAGAAGCAGGCATGCTCTCCGCAGAAGAGGCTCAGAAAAGTCCCCCAAAAACAAAAGTAAACATCTTGGGAGATGGCAAGCTGAGATTCTTTAATCGAGAATAATGTTATGCAGTACTTATGACTGTGCTGATAATTAGAAAAAGAGTCACACTTTAAGACATTTCCCTATATAGTGGTTCCTTGTATAAAGGAATTCGTTCCAAATGAAATTGTTAAGCAAATTTTCCTTTATACAAATTTCCCATAGGAATGCATTGAAAATGGAGTAATCCCTAATCACGACCATTTTTATGTTGTATGATTCTGTTAAGCAAATTTCCCCTATCTCTGGATTTTTTTATGTTGTACAAATTTAATGTTATACAAACCCTTTGTTATACGAGGGTCCACTGTATATGCATTTTTAAAAAATGCTCATGCATATTTATAGGGGTCAATTCCAATTAGAAGAAATGGGGTTGTTTGTCAAGCCTTCAATACGTCTACTTAAAGTGGCAATAACTCTGGGTTAAAGACATAGTCTAGAATTTTATTGTATTATGCAACTGTGTAACAGCAACTGTGTGAGTATATCTATTTGGTTAGCAGGCTGTCTGACATCAGCTTGTAGGGCAAAAGAACATACTCACAAATGATTGAAAGACAAGAGGAAAACAGAAAACTTGCAGAAGCATGTGTATGCAAGGTGATTTTGAACATAATTGGTTAAATTAAGCCAACTTGTTAGAAACATTTTCAGAACCAAATAATATTTTTCAAATACGTAATAACTTTCAGGTACAACTCGTGGTACATTAAATGGCAAAAACAACAAAGAGGTAATTGCAACATGACTAACAACTGTCTCTTTTTGAGATTTGCTAAAAATGTAAAACAAGTATTTCAGACTATTTTTAAAATGCAAACCCCTTCTATATTAATACACCAATGAAGGTCCAATGTGGTTTTGCATAGCAATATGTCTGTCATTATATATCTCATAATCATGATACAAACCTTTAGCATGTATGGCTTAGCAGAGGTGGCTCGGTGGGAGGGGTAATCAAATGACATGTCCAAGAAACTTTTAGACAGAATGGGATCCTTCCAGATATAGCCCAAAGGAATAATTTCCCCAAACTTTGGAGAAATGTACAAATAATCAGAATAGTATAGAGACTAGAACTGTATACACTTCTTATTAGCCTATTTATTTATTTATTTATTTATTTGTTTGTTTGTTTGTTTGTTTGTTTGTTTGTTTGTTTGTTTATTTATTTATATGTCACCTTTCTCTCTATAGGCAACCCAAAGTGCCTCACAACAATTAAAACTGTACAACAATAATTAGTTGATCCCTGGCTGGGCCAGTTTTAAAGAGGTTCAGCCGATAACAGCTCGGCACGAGACCTTTAAAAATGGCTCCTGGGCACCAAATGTGGTGCCTCTAGGACCCAGGGCAGGGGAGCCGTTTTGTACGATTTTTTTAAAAAAAAAATTCAGGGGTGGGCACAAAATGAAACGAAACATTATTTTTCCGTTTCGTGCCCATCCCTAGTTGGTTCCTGCTGGATAGCTCAGTGGTTTAGGTATTTGGTTGTGGAGCCAGAGCTTGATTCCCTGCTGTACCTCCTTGTCAGAGACTGGATCCAATGATCCATAGGACCCTTCCAGCTCTGCAACTCTGCAACATTATCAAGATGATGATGATTAAGGAAGCTACAGGCTTGAGTCTGAAAGAACTGATCAGGGTGGCTAAACGACAGAACATTTTTGAGGCCAGTCATTCGTAGAGGCATCATGAGTCAGAGGCAACTTGATAGCACATTGCCACCACAACAACCACTGCTGCTACTAGTTCAACATACTGCAGCCAGACTGCTGACTGGCACTGGCCACAGAAAGCATAAAATAATAACCCTTATTACAACCGCTTCATTGGTTGCCAGTATGTTTCTGGATTCAATTCAAAGACCAAAACAGCTTGTGTCCAGGCTATTTGAAGGATCATATCCGATATGAGACTTCTTGGTTTTTATGATTTCTGAGGAGGCTCTTCTCGCAGTTCTAATACCTTCATGAGCTCATTTGGTTAGTCACAAAGGATGAGCTTTAAGCTTCCTTTTATAACACAGCCCACAAAAATGATGTGGCACAGACCCTCTCCTTTCACCCTCACCCTCCCATGCACATGGTAGCCTATAAAATGCTGCCTGTTTAGACGAGAACAAAAGAAAAATGCGTCAAAAGCTCAAGAGAATTCCCTAGACAGAGCGAGTCTGCAGCTTAACATTCTGGTGTCATTTTCCAGAGGGATCTGCAGGGGAGGCTCAAGAAGCATGGCTGGCCATTAGAGGTGTGGGTGGCCTGGAAAACTTCCAGAAGCTTCCGATTCTCATCCCCTCTTGCCCTTTCAACACCCTCCCCTTACTCATCCTCAGCACCATATGTTTAAAAGAATACCTGAGCTCCTGCCCACTTCCAGAGAGACCCTCATTCGGAACTCCAGTAGAAAATCTGCAGATGGACATCAGCTCAGGGACTGGCTGGTATTTATTTATTTATTTATTTATTTATTTATTTATTTATTTATTTAT
>JAHTLZ010000108.1:7390773-7428930 GCA_023846285.1 Phrynocephalus versicolor
TATTTATTTATTTATTTATTTATTTATTTATTTATTTATTTATTTATTTATTATGAGTATTTTTACCCTGCCTTTCTCCTTGAAAAAAGGATCCAAGGCGGCTTACAGTAGTCAGCGACAATATGCAGTCCAGTAGAATTAAGACATATTCACGTTTTAGAACAGGGAATTGATGGGTAATATCTTAATGCCACAATCAGGTTGCCTGGGGCCATGTGCGTCTTTTTTCCCTCTCTTCCTTCACTCTTATTACAACTCCCAGGTGAAGCCTTTTTTTTTTTTTTTTGCAAGAGGTAGCCGTATAGATCCATGTATTCCTACCCAACCGAAGGCTAGCTCTTGAACATCTAAGCATCTCATGGCCTTTCAAAGCAAAAAAGTGGTCAGCGTTGAAAGGAAAGAAAATAAATGCCCCTGTGAAGCCAGCAGAACCAAACACAGAATCTTGTGGCACCATAAAGAACAGCAAGTTTAAAGTGGTGGTAGGAGCTTTCGTGGCTGGCTGCCTACGAACTGACAGACATGGGGGGGGGGGAGAGAGAGAGAGAAAAAAAACAAGGAAGGATAGACTATATGGCAAAGTTTCTGCCTCGGTGAAGGCAGTTTTGCCCTGGTTCTGAAGCTTTTCTTTCATTGCTATGCAGGGATACGGTCAGACTCACTGATGGTCACAAACTTTGCAAGAAAGATGTCCTTGGGTTTGGCATTTTTCCTCACGCTTCTTCTACGGGGGGAGGAGGGAAAGACCCCAAATAAACTGTCTGTTTGTAGTTGGGAATAGAATGGAGGCAGACCTTCAAAAAGAAGAGGGGCGAAGGGAGGGAGACCAGCAGAGAGGGGGGGAGGGAGGGAGGGGGGAGGGAGAGAGCGCGTCCTGGAGAGGGAGAGGGAGGTATTGGCTAAAGGGTATGGCACAGGCACTCTGAAGTGAGGGTTTAATGAAGTAGCCTGTGAGAGAATGGAGGGGACAGTCCCCGCTGTACAGATGGCTCTTTGTCACCACTGACACCTGCCATCTGCTTGTTTGTCTAAATGATGTTGGAGGGGGCATCACAAACTCCCAATCTGCTACACTGCCTCCACCAGTCTCCGGTGACCCCCTGACCTCTATGTCAGACAGGTCCAGAGAGTTTGTTCTTTCAGTTCAATGGGTTCTTCCTTCCCCCCTGTTTACAGCTTCTTCCCAGCCTCTGATATTCACAGCAGCAACAGCAGTCGCCCTGCCAAGAAGAACAGCAGCAGCTGCCTCTGATGACAAGAGTGGGGTGTCCTCACACTCCAGCCCCCCCCAAGCAAGCAAGCAAGCGTGGGGCGCGTGTGCATGCACACTCACACACATGCACACACCTCCTATGGAGGTGTAAATCTTCATACATATGAAAAGGCCAAGAGCAAAGAGAGATGACTTGAAATGCATTAAAGCGCAGATTACAAAAGGGTTTTTATTTTATTTTATTATAAAAGAGAAACGGGCACCTTGATGCAACATATCTTTCCAAACGTGAAGAAGAAAATTATCAAAAGAAAACCCTGCTCTTTTTAAATCCACCTGAAAAACAATGCAGGAACTTCCATTCTATGCAAATAAATAAAAACAAAAAAATAAAAAAAATAAGACAGGTGTCAGGGGCGGGAGGGAAAATGCAACTAACAGAGCAGCACTCCTTAACCTCTAAAATATAATTATGGCAATAATATAGCACAATTAAAAAACAGTTCCTTCTCAGCAACTAGACCCTGTGCTTTGTCCATGAAAGATTTAGAAATCTTTGCTTTTTTTAAAAAGTGTATTCATAAAATGCAGCACCTAGCAGCATACCATACTATAAGATAATGTATTGCATATTTTATTCTTCAATAATATTCAGAAATGTCTTTCAAACAAAAGATATTTTAAACCACTGAGGGACAAATACCAGCAGTGATGATCAGTGTTATGTGCTGCGGACATGACAAGGCTGTTGGAATGGGTAATATGCTATCTGGCTATTATAGGCGACCAGTGATTAAGAACTAGTGCCTCTGATTGCTCCCTCCCCGCATCCCCAAATCTATTTTCCTTTTGTGGCATCCTTTTTAGATGTAAATCCAAGAGCAAGGACTTTCTTATGACTGATATTTTTAAGCCACTCTGAGAACATGTTATTGGCTGAAGAGCAATGTGAAAATCAAATAAAAATTGAAACAAAATTATATTGGCAGAAGACCAGGGGTCCAGAATAGGTTTTTTTAAAAAACACAAAATCTTAAATTTGGCTTTACAAACATATATAGTATAGTGGTATATATTATCAGTTCTATTGTGTGGTTTGGAACCCTGCACTTTAATGTAGGCTCCTATGGTAGTGGGAGAGGGAGGAAATAGGATTGTTTGAAATGTACACTTATCACTACCGTACGTGCTAATAATTACTTAGATCAAGAGAGTAACCAAAGAAGAAGTACTATGGTGAATTATTAAAGACCAAGAAATAATAAGGACTCACAACAAATTCACTGACACTGAGCAGGGTGGCAATGGGGTGAGAACACCAGAAGCATCAAATCTGATTAGTGCTCCAAAATTCTCCAAATTCTTGAGCAGATTCTGAAAATGGTGCCAGGCTTGTTGACAACCCAGGCCTGGGTAGCATCCAAAGGTTCTTTCTTCTGACTGGAAGACTCCTCTGAATGCAATTTTCTTTTTAAAAAGAGACTGAGCTGTGAAGTAGCAACTGATTTTCTTCATTACCAGGCATTTGTACTATACGACCTTTGAGGTCACTTCTGACGCTATGATTCTGTGAGGTCTGGTGAACTGTCCACATGGCTGCATTTAGGGTGGTGCCATGTGTGTAGGCCTGCTCCAGCATGCTAGTTATAACAACACACACTGAAACCAACAGGTTAAGAATAAGTGTCACAGTCCGGATATGGCCTGGTGCTGTTCCCCTCTTCCAGAGGTGATTATGCTCCATGATTTCAGGCAAACGTTCTCATTTAGTTGAGTGGCTTAAATATCACAAATGTCTCTTCCCTACCTCAGAGTTCACACTCCAATTGCCCTTTCTTATCTTAGTTCACTTAACGAGGAATCTGAGCACCTGCAAGGAATGCTGGCCTGCTTTGGTAGCTTATTAATTGCCAGTTGTCCTGATTAGGAAATCTCAGTGAAGAAATGAATATTATGTACGGCTCTTGATCATATTGTATGGAACAAAAGCAAATGACCAGGTGGCATATATGAAGATGTCTTCAGTCACAGGTCTGTAATTTACCACCAGCCTGGCAGATATTGTGTCCTACCTCACATTATTATTTCTTATTCTATAGAGCATTTTGTTTCAGCATTATGGTTTACTGCAAGAACCGCTAGATCACTGAACGATGCATAACAAATATAACATCCCTATAAGGTCTGTCTTATCTCTATTGTGCTTTTTTCATTGTCTTCTGCTATAAGATTTCCCACCATATGCAACGCTGGCATTCCCATCACAAGCTGTTAATTGGCTTGGATTCTGTCATGTGGTAAGGCCGGCACATATGTCCTTTAACGGAAACCATCTGCTTTAATTACCACATATCCAACTTCTCTTTGCCTCTATGGAGAAGGCACACACATGCGCACACATCACAGCCCTTCTGGTGGACTTTGCCTTGCAGAATTCCTCAGCTTGCTCCACGGCCTGAATGTCTTAACCACAGATGTGTAGGGAGGACCCCCCAGGAGCTTCACAGTCGGCTGAGTCAGGATTCTCCTGGTAGGGAGCAAAGCTCAAAGGAACAAGGGCCCTCCACATGTAGATGCCAACACGGACCTACAGGCTCGGTTCCACAGAAAGAAAAAGAAAAAGAAAAGGGCCTCAGTTCATCTCTGTGAGGTTTTTAAGTGTTTTTCTCATCCATAACATTCAAACAACGTAATGCCAGAAGAATGAAGGCAGGCTAACAATCGCACACTTACTAGAAGCCCTGTTTAGCGTTTGCCTCCTTTTCTAGTGTTAGCTTCTTCTAGACGTCCTCTCAGTCCTGCTTCCCTCCCTTTCTTATTTATTTATTTATTTATTTAACCATTTCTTTATTTCATACATTTGTATACCACCTTCTGACTTAATGACATGCACTACTAGGGGCAGTTAACAACTTAAACCCAGTGCCTCCCCCTTCACCCCAAAACAACCCAAGAACAACAACCAAGCAACTTAAAATTTAAATAATGGAAACAAAAAGCTATCCCTAAAGACTAAAGATGGCAGTAAGGAGGAATGAAACCCAGTCTTTCAGAGAAGGATATCACTAAATGCTTCTGTATAAAGCTCTGTCTTGAGCATACTTTTGAACAAAGTCAATGGAGGGACTTGATGGATCTCAGGAAGGAGCCTATTCCACACAATGGGGCCACAACTGAGAAGGCACACTTTCTGGTAACCATTCTCTAAGCCAGTGGTACTCAACGTTCCTAATGCCGCGACCTTTTAATACAGTTCCTCATGCTGTGGTGACCCCTTGCCCTGCTTGGAAGAGGCCACAAGCCCCCTTTGGCAGGCTACTGCCACAGGTGCCACAGAGAACTTCCCTCTACAGGCCCCCTCAGCCAATCGCAGCCTCTGGTGTCATTGACTGACATCCCCTCCAACCTATCAAGCTGTAACTCACTCTTCCCCACCCTCCTCCAGACCGAAGGTGTTTGTTCCTTTTTCTTCACTGGCTCATGGTGACCCCTGTGAAATGGTTGTTCGACTCCCCAAAGGGGTCCCAACCCCCAGGTTGGGAACCACTGCTCTAAGCCTTCCTAAGCTGCAGCCATCTACAATAACAAGGGTCAGGAAGACTGGGTGAGATGTTATGGGGAGACATTCAGACAAGTAAAGAGGCCCCAAACTACTAAGGGCTTTTTATGTAAGTATCAGAACCTTGGGTGTGGCTCCAGTAAGTCAATGTAGGCTTGATAGAAGTTAAATATAAGCAGATTTCTTTATGCCTCTCGTAAGACTAGTTGCCACATTCTGCAACTGTTGCAGTCTTTGTGGTAGCCTCAGTGGCAACCTGCACATAAAGAACATCACAGTAGACTCGATACTCTGGATAACCAGAGCATGAAGCAATGTCCTTAGGGATGCTTCGTCCAAGTACGGATGCACTTAAAGGCAATGAGTGTAAGCTGGTTGAAGGTGCATCTGGACATGGCATAATTCTGCTACTGTAGTTCCATGAAAGTGCTCTGTCTCCTTTCTAATCAAAATCTTACTTGTTATCTCTATTCTTTTCTGGATTATCTGTTTAGCAAAAAGCTGGATGATTCAAAAATGGAGTGGAGAAGGTGTCCTCCTCCGTATGTTATTGAACTGCAGCTCCCTTGTTGACACCGCCAATGGTGGTGGCTGATGGAAGGTACACTTCAGAAACATACAGACAGACACATGTTCTCCATCCTGCTCTAGGAAAACCTCAATAAAATACTGGACAAAAATAAAACTTGACAAATATCCCAGGTTTGAATGACTGCGGAATTGGACAGTGTTGCTCTCAACCTGGTTACTAAGTTTTAACTCCACCAAGTACAAAGTGCAAAAATTCAAAGTCCACACTCTCTAGGGCAGTGTTGGCCAATCTATGGCTCGAGTGCCAAAGGTGGCACTCGGAGCCCTTTCTCTGGGCACCTGACATCACCCCTTCACAGCCACCTGTATTCAGTTTAAATTGCTGTATTGGCGCTTTGCAAAAAAATAGTGGGTTTTCAATCACAGTTTGGGCACTTGGTCTCTGAAAGGTTCACCATCACTGCTCTAGGGACGGTTGCAAATTACATAATCCATTTAAAACTGAACATAAAGTTCTGGAAGGGCAGGCCCCTGCAAATGCTTCCTTCCTTCTTACCTGCCTGCCTCTCTTCTTGCCTTTCCTTTGGGTTGGAAATGTCCAGGCTTAGTTGGGAAAGCTACACAGCTGGTTCTGTTTGTTTTAATGTTGTTTTTGTTTTGTTTTGCATGCCCATTAAAAAAACCCGCATACATCACGTGACACCGCTATTGAACATTTCCCTTGTAATATGTGGGAAAGATGCTTTGAAAAATGAGCTTTAAATTGTAACCAGTGCTTCCCTCCAGATGTGCATCTTCCAGAAAGCATGTTGCTTTCATTATAATTGCAGGTTGCTTTTCTCCAACTCATCAAGACTCTTTAACTACACTAGTTCATTATTGAAAGATATCACTGCTACCCACATTCCAGTTGCAACCTAATTGCATCTCCCTTTGGGGGAATAGAGCTTGCATTTGTCCCCCAGGTTTAGAAGAAGAGAAGATGCAGGCTATATATTGTAGATGGAATAAATGTCAACTAACTACTAACTACTTGGTAGTTTAATGGTTGCCAACAGGAAGAAAATAAGGATTATCTTTGGGCTATTTTCATTCAGTTTTTTTAGACACTGTATTATTTTAGTTTTTGGGCAAGCACCTGGGCCTAGACTTGCTTAGACAAATTCTCAAATAGAATACTCAGTGTCCGATCAGGATGTCAGATTTTACGATCAAATCCAAAAAGCTAGGTCAACAATTAATCATCCTTACACAAATGGGCCCTTGGTGTTGTTTAAAATTAAGTCTTCCTTAATAACATAAATGAAACTTCATGTCAAATGCACAATTATAGGTCTCTCACACAGGGTAGAGGCAGGGCATTCAGCAATCTTTATAATCAAAGATCAGAGGGAGGAGCCCAGCAAAGCCACAGAGGCTGTGTAAGTGCAGCAGGCACTACACATGTTTGAACAGATTAAGAAGAACCAAGATCATAGTCAAGGAGTAGAGGCCCAGTGTGTATTGAATTGCAGTGGTATGCAACACTTTCTGACTAGGTTAGCATTTTTCCATGCCTTTGTATTTGACACAGTCACTTTTTCCATGGAGGCAAAGGACAGGGAGCTCATGTAACCCATTGCTGCATCCCTAATGGAAGAACAGTCTCTTACTTACTTGGGATAGTTCTTTGAGCAACCAAAATAGCCCCAGCCTTCCACTATTTAAGCGTATAGAAGCTTAGCTTACTAATCATCCTTCTGAGGACATGCTGTCAATGCAGGGTGGGAAAAGCACAACACCATGCAGGGCCCGCCCTACTTGCACAGTAAGATGGCTGCCAAAGGTGACAAATGAAACAAATTACATGGCCACAATGACACAAGCCCTAGTTACACCTTGGCTAGATTACTTTAATACATTGTACATGGGGAGGCCTTTGAAAAGTCTTCGGAAACTTCAAAGTGTCCAAAATGGTGCTGTCAGACTGTTAACTAGCGTTGATTACAGAGAACATATACAGTAACTCCCCTGTTGCAGTTCAGCTGTCTGATGATCTGTTTCAATTCAAAGTGCTGTTTTGAACCAACCAAGACCTAAACAGCTTGGGTCCAAGCTCTCTAAATGGTTGCATCTCCCCATATGAGCCTGCCTGGGCATTAGGAGCATCAGGGGAGACCTTTCTTTTGGTCCCACCACCCTCACAGATGCACTTGGGGGAACACAGGAGAGCATCTTCGCTATCCTGACTCTAATTGCAGAGAAATTAAATGAGTTCTTTGCATCTGTCTTCACGGCAGAGGACTGTGAGCAGATTCCGCTGCCTGAACGGCCCCTCTTGACTAAAGAATTAAATCAAATACTGGTTAAAAAGGAGGATGTTTTAGGTCTAATTGATAAATTGAAGATTAACAAATCACCGGGCCCAGATGGCATCCACCCAAGGGTTATTAGGGAACTGAGAAATGAAATTGCAGATCTCTTAATAGTTATATGCAACTTGTCTCTTAAAACGGCCACAGTGCCGGAGGACTGGAGGATAGCAGATGTCACACCAATTTTTAAAAAAGGAAGGAGGGGGGACCCGGGAAACTACAGGCCGGTTAGCCTTACATCTGTCCCAGGTAAGATGGTGGAAAGCCTCATCCAAGAGAAAAAACACATAGAAGAACAAACCTTGCTGAGAGAAAATCAGCATGGCTTCTGTAAGGGTAAGTGTTGTCTGACAAATCTTTTAGAATTTTTTGAAAAGGTCAACAGGCATGTGGATTTGGGTGAACCGGTGGATATAGTCTATCTGGATTTTCAAAAGGCTTTTGACACAGTCCCTCACCAAAGGCTGCTGAGAAAATTGCACAGTCAGGGGATAAGAGGGCAGGTCATCTTATGGATTGAGAACTGGTTGAGATCCAGGAAACAAAGAGTAGGTGTCAACGGGAAATTTTCACAATGGAGAGAAGTGAAAAGCGGTGTGCCCCAGGGATCTGTCCTGGGACCGGTGCTTTTCAATCTGTTCATTAATGACCTGGAGACAGGGATAAACAGTGAGGTGGCGAAGTTTGCGGATGACACAAAAGTTTTCCGTGTGGTAAAAACCAGAGAAGATTGTGAAGAACTCCAGAAGGATCTCTCCAAACTGGGGGAATGGGCCGCAAAATGGCAAATGCGATTTAATGTAGCCAAATGTAAAGTAATGTACAACATAAAAAATTCTGGAGATAGGGGAAATTTGCTTAACAGATTCACCTATGAGGCGAATCTGTACAACATAAAAATGGTCACAATTAGGGATTACGCCATTTTCAATGCATTTCTATGGGAAATGTGTATAAAGGAAAATTTGCTTAACATAATTTCATTTCGAATGAATTAATTCCTTTATACAAGCTACCACTGTATATGTGCAAACATAGGTATGTGTTTAATCAGCTGTAAGTCCACTGATGTCAATGGGGCTCCATGTACAGTAATTACCTATGGAAATGTGTGCAAAGTCTTCAGGATTTTAGGCATTCTGTGCAACATGCATTTCAGCTGTGAGAAACTGGGGGATGGTCAGAATAGACAACCGTGCTGCAGTTCCTTCTTAATATCAATGCTGAATGCATAGAAGGCTTCCCATGCTGTCAAAGAGGCTGGTGATTTATAAGCCTACAGCCTGTGCAGGCCAACGTCATGATTCACCAGGCAGTCTGAACATTGGTGGAGGGCTGCTGGTTTGAGGATATGATCTGGGTAATCCCTCACTTCCAGTTTCCATTTTATTTGGATGTATTCTCATATAACACTTGGCTCCAGCTTTGGGATTTTTTTAATAGCTCAAAAGAAGCAGAGCTATATATATATATAATATCTGTGTGTATGCATCTCCCCTGCCCCCACCCACCCCACAAGATATGCGTATATATGGTAAAGGCTTTGGCAGCATTCTAAAAAGGATTATTGGCATTTATATGCTTAGCAGAATTATCTGCTCTATCGCTAGCTATGTGAAACATTTATTGAATCCTGCTCTGGTATCATTGGAAAGTAGACCAAAGATCTAGCCTGCTCCTGAGTAACGTGCATGAAGTAAGGCTCTGATTCAGGAACAGCTCTGACTTGTGATTAGAGATGGGCACGACTTAGCAGTATTTTCGTTTTTGTTTTTTCGTTTTCGTTACGTAACGAAACGAAAATGAAAAACGGTTCAAAAATGGACCGAAAACGGAAACGAAACGACTAATTTTGAGCCAATTTTCATTTTTCATTACTGGAAAAACACATAATGGAGCTAAATGGGGAGAAACGAAAAAATTTTCATTTTTGTTTTTGTTTTTTCGTTTTCGTTACGTAACGAAACGAAAACAAAAAATTTTGAAATTAGCTCACGAAAATGGAAACGAAACGAAACGGGCCCTAGCTGAAAACGAAAACGAAAACGAAAAATTTTTTCTGAGTCGTGCCCATCTCTACTTGTGATATCTAGACCACTCACTACATCTCTGCAAGAGAGGAAGACAGTTTAAATCCTCTGCTGTTTTGATTGATTTCAGGACTTTTGCTGGTTGCAAGATAATCCACATGGTTTTTCCAGGAAGTGGGAAAGCTGCATTGTAATACATTTCTTATATGTGCTGTAGACTACCACTACCACAACAATGTGCTTCTCTACATATATTAAAATAATAATTACATTATGGGTTTGGTGGGAATCACTCTCTGTTTACTACTGTAGATTGAGTATTGAGTCTTTTCAATATTTCTGATGTTGTGTTTTTTATTATTATCATATACTGTATATATTATTAGTTAAGGAGAACATATTAAAATGTTATCAAAATATAATACTATATATACACTCCTGCCCCCCAAATGCACAATTGCTGTGAGATGTTCATGCCCACACATCCCCCCCAAAAGGCCAGCAATACTTGACATGCACACAGAGAAAAATGTGTTTTGCACAAAATGCAGTGCTGTTGTTTCAACCCCCCCCCAACAAATATTTTGTGAGGAAATGGATCCAAACAAGGGTATAAAATCGGTATAATTTTGCCCAGCGAGGTGAAAACTTTTTTTCTCTTTTCTGAAATAACAAAATAACAAAAGACATATCCCTAAACAAATAAGTCTTGGAACGTAAGGTAAAACCAGGTTTGTAGTTTCTTTTTATCTAAGTGACACAATTCTTGCATATACCCTTCCAAGCCCTTATCATCAGCTGAAATCAATCTAATGGAGATTTTTCTTATACTTCTCACTTCCCATCATTCTGCTATGTATGGTGGGGAGCCAGAAAAAGACAAGAGCCTAAATCCTGTTGCCTGGCCTGCCTTCCTGGTAAACAAACTATCCATGCTGAAATTCTTAGGGTTGCATATGCTTGTTGCCTTTGAATGTGTACGTGTCTGCCACAAGAATTGCCACAGGAATACTTTGCTTACCAGGAAGGAATGGATTGAAATTTACAATTTGGTTTACACTAAGTACCTCCGATCTCGCCTGATTTCGGAAGCTAAGCAGGGTCAGCCCTGGTTAGTACAGTACTTGGATGGGAGACCACCAGGGAATACAAGGTGCTGTAGGCGCCTGGAGTAGGAACTGGCAAGCCACTCCAGTAGAGATGGGCATGAACCAGAAAACCCATGGTTCGGGTTCATCTGGTTCAGACCCACCCTCGGTTTGGTTCGGGATCTGGTTCATAGGAATTTAAAAAAAAATCGTACGAACCCGAACCGGTTCAGCTTCTTACCTACCGGTAGTGGCGGCTCTGCTCTGGCAGCATCTTCCAGGCTCCTGGCCCGCACTACAGTTGTAGCATGGGCTGGGTTCCCCCCCTTTCATCCCTCCCTCACTGGCTTGCCCTCCTTTACCTTCCTCCTTCTCCTTCCGGTGGCGCCTTCCGGTTTCCTGACCTGTGCTACAGCTGTAGCACAGGCTGGTTTTTTTTTTAAATTATTTTTAAAGTGCCGACCGTGCAGCCCCTGGGGCCAGGTCGGCGCTGGGTTTTTTTATTTTTATTGGCAGCCAGGAAGACCAAGACTCCAACAGCACCAGGTAGGAGGCCACCACCATTAACAAAACAAACAGAACCGAACCAATTTTGTTTGGTTCTGTTCATTTCGTTCTAAAATCACTCTGGGGATCGTTATTCGGTTCGTTACGTAACAAACCGAACAACGAATAATGGAACGAACGAAAAGTTCATTTCGTGCCCATCTCTGCACTCCAGTATTCCTCCCAAGAAAACTCCATGGACATGGGGTCACGAAGAGTCGGTCACAACTGTAGTGACACATCACACACACAAGTAATAGGATTTGGGCCAATGACTTTTCCAGCTATCCAGCATACTTGGCCTGCCACTGATTAATGTAACAGTTAAAAGGGGCTTAGGCACACATCACATCCAATGTATATGGAGGTCTAATTATGCAATTCCTGAACTTTATTGGGGTCATTCCATCTGTAAACTAGACCTATCCATGTTGTCTTTTATGTGTACAATTTTTTTTTGAAAAACCAATGATAATTTATAATACTTTTTCCAGCCTTTTCACTTTTCTTATGAATAGAACAGAACGCGAGTCAGAAAGATAGTCCTACCTGTACATTAGACTTATATGGAAAGAAGGGTGTGATTTAGGTCTAAATGGACATCACACAAAAAGTGAAAAATGGAATCTGGCTTAAGTCATTTTAATATATCTCAAAATGGGCACAGAGCAGGTAACCCAGATAATAGGTGGAATTTCCATCTGTTTTACGGAAGAGGTTGTGTTTTTCTGCTTTGCTCTAGCCAACTAGTTCATCAAATATCAATCTATGAACACTGAGAAGGTGAAAGAGAATGTGCCTTTCACTGCCATTGCCATCATGTAGGTACAACTGGTTTGCCATGGAAACACCTCTGTAACTGGAGGAAGGGATCTAAGGATAAGAGTCTGGCACTACTCTTTAAATTAAAACTGCAGGTTACGATAACCTCCCACACTACACTACTGTACTGATCATGAATTTTACAACGAATCAAGGCAGTAAATAATCTGGAAAAGGTTATCTTTAACATAAATCTGATGCACTGCTAGGGGGAGCTCCTCTCTGAAGTCCTTAAAAACAAACTAAAACATAACAAAAGAACACCAATAACAACAACCAGCAATGTATAGATTACCCAGAAGCTCTGTAATTGGTCTCTAATTCCAGTTATCACAAGATAAAGCCGTGATGAGTTGTTGTTGCTGGTGATGTTGTATGGGTTTTTTAACCACAGACTTTGTAATTTTCATTGTTTCAAAGACCCATTTGTTGTAAAATGTATCTGACAGTGTGACAAGGAGGAAGATGGAACTCAAGTGAGCACACTCACAGAAGGTAGGTCTGTCAGTAGAACCTAGATATGATACACATACCAGCTGTCTCTCTTTAGAAAAAGGCAGTTGCTATTCTTTTTCCATGCCCAAATATTTACAGTTGTTCCCTCCTGAAATCTCCCGCAATAGATTGTTAAAAAACATTGATATGAATGTAAGATTTGTTACTGCCTAATTCCTAACCTGCTTATGCAAGCCAATGTCTTCACACAATCAGGAGATACTTCAGGAGACATCATTCATGTAGGAATTCAGAAGCATCCAGAGGCGCGTTCACCAGACTTTTCCAACAGATTGAAAAAGAAGGGATGTGCACCAAACGAAAAATGAAACACTTTTTTTCGTCAGTTCAATAGGTAACAAAATGAAACAAACCAGGGAAGCAGTGTTTTGTTAGTAATGAAACAAATAGGCATTTTTTTTTCATTTAAAACAAAGAGATTCATTTCTCTGAAGCCCTCCTCTCAACACCATTGCCTCATCCATGCATTGAGGCTTCTGAGCTCTGCCTGCCTGGTGGGTCCTGCATGAGGAACAGGCAGCACTTCTGAAAATGCTACCTTGGAAGTCCGGGACTTCAATCTTCTTCCTAACAGCCTGAATTTGGCTTCCAGGACTAGCTCTTTTGCCTTCCCAACATCATTGGTACCAACATGTACCATGACCACTGGCTCCTTTCCAATTCTATCTTGATTTCTCGTGATGTCTGCAACCTTTGTACCTGGCAGGCAAGTCACCATACAGTTATAATGCACATCACAAATCCATCCCTCTGTATTTCTAATAATTGAATCACCTAGTACAAGGAGCCTCTCTCCTGCAGTTTCTTCATCTACATGCACCTCGTCAACTATATTAAGGGAGAGGACTTCAGACAGTTCCTGTCATTTGCCTTCTTGAATCTCATCAAGTGTGATGATGGAGAGATCCTCAGGTGGAACCAGTTGTTCCTCTATACCTTCTCCACCTGTATTGCCTGCCCTGGATTTTTCTCCCTTCCTAAAGTCCCAAAGAAGTATAGCAGCTTCTTAATATGTCAATTAGCAGTATTCATTACCAGTGTTGTAGTCATATTTAAGTGCTACTCCAGCGAGCACCTGTATTTGGGCTCTCTCTCTCTCTCTCTCTCTCTGTGTGTGTGTGTGTCTCTGTGCACAAGTGTAAATGCACACATGTGCCAATTAGGCCTTCAGGAAAAATGCCTTAAGCCAGTCCTGCAGTTCAAATTGTGGAGGAGAAGTGCTAGGGGGAGATGTAAAGATATTACACATATATTTAGGAGCTAGAAAAGCTTAGTAAATATCAAGAACTGTACTGGTCAAATGAAGCCCCTTTGAGTCAATTGACACTTTCCATGGGGCAGCCCTTGGGAGAAGAAGACTATAAGCAACTCAAGGTAGGATACAAATATGATGGACCAGTGTGTTTAAGATACGGGTGCTCATTGCCAATCCCATGCCACTGTGTATATCTAGCTGTGTTCCATTATCTTTCCTTGGGCAACTAATCACAGAGAAGAGCTACTTGGCTCTTCCCTTTTGCTTACTTACCACTCATCTTCTTCCTGTTCACCCAGAGGATCACTGGTCTATGGAACTCCCTGCCAGAAGAAGTGGTGACAGCTGTCAGCCTTGACAGCTTTATTAAAGGATTAGACAAATTCATGGAGAACAAGGGTATCAATGGATTGCCTATCATTATGGATGTCTAAGGACAACTTCCGGGTTGGAGAGATAGGCAGGATATCTCTCAATGCCATTTGCAGGGAATCGTAAGCAGGTGAAGACATCAGCTTGGGAATATGCTGAAGCAAATGGTGAGCCACTGTGTGAGACAGACTGGATGAACTGTGGCCTGTTCCAGCAAGGCTGTTCTTATGTTCTTATGTACATGGGACACCTGCTTAAGATCTGCATTCTGCCTCCCCTCCTTCTAGCTACATACTACTTCCCTGAAGATGGATGATAAATTTTACCAGTATCCAGAACTAGGGTTTTATGTCACCATCATTCCACTCCATGAGATACCAGGGCCAAACCTTGAAATGTAGGGACATATATCCTTGTGAGGCTGGCAGTTTTCTGTCCTCGTAAAGTCACAAGAACAGAGCTTTCAGCAACAATGGCAAAAAGGTAGGATATGGACAGCAGCACAGGGACAAAATTCTAAGCCCTGAATAAACACCTGAGCCTCTAGGCCGCAGTTTGACTGAGGGCAAACCTACCTGGAACTGGGTACTTGGCAGAGGCATGAATTTCAGGAAGAGGTACAACGGGCACGTCCTCCATTGCAACATGAGTACTTAAGCTTGCATCCTATATGTAGGGCAAATGTTTCTTATTATGAAAGGCTGGGATGGGGAAACAAACAAAGATGGGCTTCTTCCTTAGATGTATTTGAAGATGAAGAGCTTTGTATCAAGAATGAAATTCAGTGACAGTAGTTGTGGAGAAATGAGAATAAAGAAAGACGGTTTTCACTCAGACAGGGTTTGGAGATTCACATGAGGAGTGAAACTCAGGGGAGAATTCAAATGAGGAGGGAGGCTCCTTTCTTCAAATAGAGGTGAGAAAAGACATAAGAGTAAACACAGGAAGGCACTGGGAGAGAGATACAGGCATGATACAGAACTTCATCTTCACAGTCTGTGAAGATTCTCAGTCATCCAGGTGAGTTTATCTGGAAGTTGAGTCATGGCTACTGGACTTCTTTTTTGAGAGATAGAAACGTTTCACTGTTCATCCAAACAGCTTCATCGGTTTCTATCTCTCAAAAAAGAAGTCCAGTAGCCATCACTCAGCTTCCAGATTCATCTTCACAGCTTTGTAATTTTTCATGCCACATTCTGACTTTCTGTAGGGAAAAGCAATTAAGGCACATAATATTTTGCCTTAAGCAAAGGGAGAGTGAAATGTCCATTAGGAGGGGGGGGAGCTTTGCATGTCCATCAAATGACAGCCCACAAGGGCACTGTGTTTGTACACAATATTAAACTGCACAAGCGGCCTCAGATTATGTGGATAGAATTAAGTTACTTCAGAACATCTGTAAAAAGGGAAACCTGGTTTAAGAATTAATATTATGGTTCCATTTTGCGAGCAGGAACTTCATACACAAAGCAAAAACATCTGTTAATCAGTGATTCCTCTTGACTATTCTTATTATGAAATACCTAAGGCACCAGTCACTCCAAAGGTGCCTTCATTCTAAGTTTTATATTTAACTATGCATTTAAGAATATGTTATTATTTTGTTATGTGTGTTTTTACAAAACCTAGTTGCTTCACAAGAAGGCCTTAGCTTTAATTTTTGATAGTCATGAACTTGCCTCATAATATTTAGCCTAAGACTGTAACCTGCAATTTAGCAGACCCATTCCCCTATGATTAGTAGTTTGCAAGTCAAAGGGGAACTATATAAAGATACTCTCAGTATATGAAGAATAGGTCTTTTAAAATGGTGTGCAGATGTGTGTGCATGCACACACATAAACACATGCACACGTGCACACACACAACTGCACATGAAATGGCTTTCTGTTCTGAATAGTGTATGTGCCTAATGCCCTTGGTCAAGCACTGATTTTTTCCCCCTAGAGACACAAAATGCCCTCAAAGCTTCATCCTTATCTTCAAAGGGGAAACGCTGGGTGGAGACTTAATCACAGGTCATTGTCTGTTATGCACACATTAAAAAGATGAACAATCATGGCACTTGAGAGAAACGTATCATCAAGTAAGAGGAAGACTATTCCCACCCACCCCCCAAAACCATTTGAATTCAGTCTTTTATGACTAAATTACTACTTGGAGCTTAAAATTCTAATTATTACTATTGGCTTTCTAAAATCTCCTCGTCTCCTTATCCATATATAGAACAGAGAAAACAAAACACGGTGCTCGCAAAATGCTCCTAGCCTTCCTGAATTGTAACCACTTCTATGCAAATTATGTGTACAAATCATGTGTGATACCTTCTCCCTAGGATAAGACGAACAAAACAGATAGAATTGTCAGCTTAAGAAGATGAAGAATTATTGTATTTCCTTTTTTTATTTATTGAATTTATATAATGCCCCGTTAGTGCAAGACCATTCTGGGCAGTTTACAGTGTGTAAAAATAAAACCCAACAACAATAAAATTATAATACAACAATCAGACAAGAAATAAAAAGGAGACATAGTTTCAACATAAAATGCAGGAAATGAAGCGTAAAATGAGGGATGCAATTAAAGGCTTCTCTGAAAAGCAAAGCTTTTGGAGGCCTTTTAAGTGTTAGGAGGGATGTGGAGATGTTCAGAAAAATACTGTAAATGCTTCAAATAATTCTTCTGAAGTTGTAGCTAAATGACCAAATTATCTTGGTCTGGATTGTGCTTGATCATGCTAAGCAAAGTAACTCTGAGGGGGTGATTCTTGCTTCCCAGATAAGGAGGTTTGTAGGCGGGAAACCACACCACACCTCAAGCAACCATATTTGGCCCATCCCCCCTTTCTTTCTCCTCTCCTGTCCTGTCCTCTGTGGAAGAGTGGGTGGAAATGTTACATTAAAAAAAAATCTATGCGGTACACCGCATCAGTGTTGCCTTACAAGGGCTTTTTAAAAGACACTCTTTTACCTCCTCTCTTTCCTGTTCCACAGAATGGCAAGAGTGATTTTCAGTTTCCCAGGATTTTGTGCATGCAGCATGGTGACAGGAATTTGTAGACCCCAATAATTTCTTCCTGCGGTGACTCTGCTTGGCACTCCAACACCCACTCCTTCTACTTTTTCTTTCTCTCTGGACTGGCTCTCCTGCTTCTCCAACACAGAAGAATGATAAGAGTGGCAGCAGGTAGAACAGTACCGGGCTATAAAGGAGTTGGAAGCCCACATGAGAAATGTATGCTGGGGTCCCTTCACTCAGTGTTTGGGGCAGCTTCCCAGGGATTAATGAGACTGAAACTGCAAGGAGGACTTGGCTGGCTAGCATTTCTCTGTGACACACGGAGTCATGCTTCACCATTCCCTGCATTAGCCAGGAGAAGGAGAGCAAAGCAGCTTAAGCAGACAGCTCTGCTTTGGTTTGATCCCAGCATTCAACCATTATGGAATCAAACCAAAATGGAGCAATCCTACCCATACAAAAAAAAAAAAGAGTCACCACTGATATGGAGTGAAAAAAGGTGTAGATAGGCATAGATCAGAGATAAATTGGTTCCTGTTAGCTCTTAAGTGATCACTGAGTAAAGAAGTTGATCAACTCATCCCAAACTGGATCAACTTACAGGACAAATCCCTGTCTAGTCACATTCTGAGGTAAATTCCAATCAATAAGCCAGCAGGTTTGTCAGGGAGTACTAATCCTTTTCCCAATCATATTCTTTACCCATGTCTTTCAACATCAGCTGCAAACAATATTAAATCCCATCAGAAGTTGAATTAATCAGTTGGTCTATAGAGACAAAAATGAAGGTTATTACAACATGCCCAAACAAGGATATCTATTTCCATTATCTGGCCATCATTTAATTTACTTCCCCATTCTTTATTTTGATCATAAGGAATTTGAAGCCAAGCAATCTTTTTCAACTAGAAATGAGGATGAATTTAAAATGAAATGAGGATGAATTAAAAATAAATCATCCTTTCATAAACATCATAAACAAAGTCCCCCAACAAATCTGAATTGGTGAATTTTAGAAATTTTTGATTTGTTAATTTGTCGGGCTATAAAATGGCCTCCATGGTATCTAAAGGGAAGCATCCTCTGGCTCTCCACTACAGTCTCTCCAAGTTTTGTGAAGATTGGGTTTCCCTAATACCATTTCTAAAGGACACCTTCCTATGAGGCCCTAGATGTGGGTGTATTCGTGTCTGAAACTCCCTCTATACCTAAACTTAGATGGCTTGTAGAGGAGAATTGGGAGAAACCTCTCTACAAATCTGGTGTCCCTAGGTGCCTGGGGTCACTTTTCTGGAGAGCCATCTTTGTGGATGCATAAATCAGATTGTGAACCCTAATCCTAACCAAACTTTCAGAACCTGTACAGGAGCATTAGAGTAATCATCCAGTTCTTTTTAAAGCATTTTGAAGGAGAAGTTAATGCATTTATCAGTTACTCGAAATTCATCAATCTGTCAATTTGTTAGCTCCAACAAATCACAAATCATGTCAAATCACCATTTTTAATTAATCCCCATCTCTATTTGCAACATATTTTAAGCTTGTATAAAGTCACCAAGAAATGTAATCTTGGGGGCTTTCAAGGTTTCTGTGCCTTTAATTAAAGTCTCCTATATTCGTGTTTAGCTCTGCAGTTCTAAGATGAAGATAATGACTCAACTAAAAATGGAACTTTTTCAGAAGTTTTTTAGTTGCTTCCAATTTATCTTGATCCAGAGATTGCTGGTCAGTCATGTACCATGAGAGAAACATAGTTTAATATTATTACAGTCCATGATCAGCAAAAACATAAAACATAATACCAACTGCATAAAACATGAAACAGAGGGGGGAAATAGTTAAAGGAAATGTATAGTTTATAATCTTTATAATCTTTACGTGTCCTGCATGCAGCTGAGAGAAATTTTGCATAGGTAAGTATAATCCGGGATTAAGGCCTAAAAGTAGTTTATGTGAGATCTCTGGTTCAAGACAGCCCAAAAACGAATTATGCAAAAGAAGGATAAGCTGAGAACATAGTTCATGATACAGTTGGCAGCGTAATATTTGGTGTGTAACTGATTCTGCCATGCAGTCAGAATCAGAATTGTCACCGCAAGGAAAAACCCTCTCTCCCATAAGAATAGTTTTATACCTCCCATTGGTCACCTCTGAGGGAAAATCATGCCATATAGCTGACCTGGCAGTGGGTCAGCAACTCCAGAAGAGAGAGATCAGTACTGTAGGCAAAATTCCTGAATTCCCCATTCCCTGTACATGCATTGTTTCTGTTCTTCCAAAGGGAGGCTTTAATTACACATGACCCCTGATTTTTATAGAAGATTTTTTTTTCAAAAAAGGAAATATATAATTAAAAGCTCAGAAGTTGCCACTGGGATAATAAGAGAAGCTAGCCATCAATAATACCCAAGCTAGGAACAACAGGAAGTAATAAACATGGCAGCTCTGTACGCAGGAAACTTTTTATTAACAATGGAAAGGATCTTGTGCTTCTTATTTGTAAAAGAGCTTGGCAGCAGAGAAGCTTGTCATTTTATAATAATTCTGTTATTAAGTGTAGAATATCTGTTTTGATAGCCCATCCTACAAAAATCAGAAAGGGAATTATGAAAAAACTGATTGTCTGAAGCAAGCTAAATGTACACACAACTGAAGTGACTATTTCCTTCTTAGTAAATAAAGAAGAGAAGTGAATTTGCAGATAGATATGTAGGACCATTCAGTCACATCCCTGACCACTTATGTAATGACCTTTTCAATTATGGTATCATGAAAATAAATGTGCAAATAGCCTATTATTTGTGGTCCCCCCCCCCCCGCTTAAGGAGGTTTCCTTCATTAACCTTCTCGGTAACATGATAAAGTCTGGACGCTGACTACCCTGAATGAAAAAAGGTGCAGCTTGCTATTATAGTTTTATCATACATAAAAAGAAAGACAGCCATAAGAATTAAATGGAATTTTCCATGTGCAGATTTAAAAACGGAGGGGGCTTCTCTCTTAAGTAATACAGGTTTATTTTAAGGTGCAACAAATTCAGCCTCTATAAAAATCCATAGATCCAGCACCTATGAAACAGCGGTGAGCATAAAAATGATTTGGTCATTCTATAATCTGGATTTATTAATACATTTACGTGAAAGGAGATGCCTTGCCTCTATTCCCTCATGGCTTTGCTTTCATGAGCAGCAATTGGTAACACATTGAGGGTGGGGCCTGGCGTAATGAGGAAACATTGCTACAGTTGTTCTTTATGCTTCAAATAGGATTCTAGCCACAATGCTTTCCTCTACCCCCTAGGCAAAAAAAAGTGTTTTGATTCTCTGGAAAATACAATACTGGAAAGAACGAAGGCAGCACGAAAAGAGGAAGATCAAATATGACAGAGATTGACTCCCTAACAACGTTGGATCCCCAGATATTCTTGGATTAAAACTTGCAGAAGCCTTCGCCGCTAGCTGTGCTGGCCAGGATTTCTGGGAGTTGTAGTCAAAGAATATTTGGGGAACCAAGGTTGTGAATTAATGATCTAAGGGTCTCTTTCCCACGACCATTATAATGCACTGCAAATTTTCATGCGGAGTTTCCCCCAGAGCGGTCATGTGGTACAAGGTACTAAGACCTTTTATATATATATAAAAATCGAGGACAGATACCAAAATTGGGGTGGAGCAGGGCCAGATTCGTCCGCAGAGTAACAGATGGCCCTTGATCCCCAGTGCACCTGGAGCTTCGCACATCCTCGTAGGTCTCGCCTCCTCTCCCGCACCCTGGGCTCGGGACTTGACACTCACTGCCTGCGTTTTTTGCCTGCCTGCTTTCCCTTCCCTTCCCCTCGCTTTTTAGCGTGCCACTCCGATGGACTGCCCAGGAACCTCTGCACTCTGACCTTGGGAAGGTGCCCGGTCTCCGAGGAACAACGAGCGGCTCTCCCCTGAGCCGCTCCTTTCCAGCTTCTTGTGACAAGCAGCTTGCCAGCTCTTAAAGAGGCAGTGCTCCCCTCACAGCTATTTGGCTGGCAGCGCTCACAGGACCCAAGGGCTAGTACATTTCCTGCTTTGGATTTACTCGAGTACCCATGGCTCATGTACTGGTTTAAAATCTGCTTCACAAGATTTTACCACCTCGAGGCCAGGTATTTGGAAAAAACACTGAGTCGCGCTGCAGGGGGCGTGGCCGCACTAGATTTTTCTTAAAGTCTGCAGGACGTGGGAAAATGATTTTATGCTCCGCATCAGAGAACACGTTGCAGCGGATTTTAGTGGACGTGGGATAGAGCTGTAAGAGAAGGACCCTGCTTTTTTGTAGGTTGTACATACAAGCAAGAGAGCACGTTTTTCAGGTTTCTTGCTCATGTGCAGAGTCCACACAAAAGATGGAACTTTTTATTGGTCCCACGCGAGCACAGCTAATCATTCTCGATTACAAAATGACTGCATTGGCCTATAGTAAGTAGAGTCAAAGACATGGGCCAGGGAGACGAGCATTCAAAACCATACTCATCCCTAGTGCTTCTCAGGTGACATTAGACGGCCACCATGCTCTTTTATCTACAGTGATCCCCGCCTATTGCAGGGGTTAGGGACCTGACCCAACCCACGATAATTGAAAATCTGCGACATGCGGATGCGGGTCAGGTAGGTCCTGGGAGGCCTACTTACCCCCAGCCTGGTGCTGCCCCAAACGGGCCTGTGAGGGCCTTCTGAGGCCTTTTGGAGGCCCCTGGGGAGGGCCTTGCAGGTCCGTTCTGGGCAGTACCTGTCCTGGGGTAAGTATGGGAGGCCAGAAACAGACTTTGCCCCTTACACCAGGGTGTGTGTGTTTCATATCCAATGGTCCCGCAATATAGCGGGACTGCAGTATGTGAACCACGAAAGTGTGGGGGAACCACTGTACCTCACAGTCTAACCTATTTTGAAAAGTTCTTCTTCTTCTTCTTTCATCTTTTTCTTAGCATTTGTCCCATAAGGTCTGCTATAACCTATTTTGCAGAGTCATTACACGAATATAAGAATGTTACGATTCTTTGAGCTTCATCCATCTTGGAGAAATGTGGCCTGCCCATATATATCATGAAGCAGTTTCTGCTTTTGTGTTGCATCAGCTATTTTTGGCACAGCAAGTAAGCATACAATTCCTTTGGAGCATTTCAAACAGAACGTTGTATCAGGAAAGCTACATTTCGAAAACGACCCTCTCTTCCTCCGCACACACACACACACACACACACACACACACACACACACACACACACACACACACACACACAGTTCTGCTCAATTTACTCTGCAATCAACCATTGCTAACCAACCAAAAATAAATAAATTAAAAAAACACCAAAAGGAAAGGAGTCTAAATCTGTTTCAGGGTCTTTTCCATCCTACAGTTTCTTTTTTCATTAGGCTGAAGGTTCCCCTTCCATTTATGGCAAAGACAAAGGAAAAAACATGCTTAACTAAATAAATATTATAATATAAAAAATACATCTGGGCGGAGCAAGGGCAAATTTTCAACAAGTAGCCTGACTTGTTTCTGGACACACTGCTTAAGGTTGGAAGGGTGGGCTCAGGAGGATATGGGTGGGAGCTGTGGCAGTAAGGAAACCCTCATTCAAAGCTTGTTCCAAGAGGAAATGGGCATGGATTCCAAGGATATTGTTTTGTGTTCCTAGCTAATCACAGGGGCAGGGCAGTGCACAAAGTCCAACATTTTCCCATCATTAGAAACTGACTTTGCTGCTGCAGAAAAATAGAAAAAAAGTTGAGATATTTGCAGGCTCCACCATTTCTCATTAGGCACTGTGGCTAAGTTTTCCATCTCCCCACTCCCATCCTCTTTCCCTTCCACACGAGGACCACTTATTTCTTTGCTGGATATTTCACTCTCCCATCAGTTTCAGCTGAGGGTGCTTGAAGCTGGGAGTGATAACAAAGGAAAGGCAATGTTCATGAAGAAACTGGGGGTCTGGGCAGAGCTGTGCTTGTATGTAAGGGATTCCCCGACAATAGGGATCTCGGGGTCTAGTTTCCCTGGCAAAAGAGAGGAACAATCCACTGACCAGTCTAGTTGATGCTACTTAGCTAAGACTTGTAATTTTTTGCCACAAGCTTGGCAACATCTGGCTATAGTGCCCTCAGCGTGGACCATGGCAACAGGTGGTTCTGTCTCGGATGGCACAGTGCTGTGGGCCTGCCCTACCTGAGAGACTGGGAATGGGGTGGAAGGACTCCCTACCAGGTCCCATTCAGAAGGCTGTGGCAAGGATGCCACCACAAAGGGATTTGGAGGAAGAAATTCTTGAAGGCAGACTGGCTGACAAAATCAGAAAACAGTTCATACCTTATCCATTCAAATTCTGGGATCAATTTTCTTTTTATTTGCTATAATCTTTGCCAGATAGCCACACATGTTGCACGTGGTTTTACTCTTTGATTAGCATCCTTATCAGCGAAACAAACACAGGCAGCTCAGATCTTAACAAACTGATATTTCTCTGTTTGGTTCCTACTTGCACAGGGATGTCCCACTTGACTGCATGCATCTCTGAGATGAGTGTGTTGTTGATGGAGAGAAGCTGATGGATGACTGTATTGTCCGGATAGGATTAATAGCCAAGAGAAGGGAAGGAAAAGAAAGAACCACGATCCGTCTGGCCATTCTGAAGACTAATCAATGTTGTGCTGCTGTAACACTGTGTAGTGCAGGATGCTTACTACCTTGGAGACTGTTGAGATAAGGGTTAAGAGCGTGTATGAACAGCCCCAACCAGAGAGAAAACGTAAGGTAAGGGTCTTCCAACAGTTGCCTTGTGACAGACTGAGAACTCTAGCCATGATTGCTTACCGCTGTTGAGTATTTGTGGCTTCCTCAGGGGGGACGATCTAAAGATCTCTGATCCCATGCAAGCCCTGCCCATTTTGTAGAGGGTTGTGCAGGGATGGTCCTCAATGACATTTCTCTTTTAAAAGACAAAAATAAAAATCATCACATAGCATGAACATCTGAAGGCAGAAGGAGGGCTGCAACCAAAGAAACATTTTGTGGAAAATGAACAGGTTCAGATAGATGAAAATAGATGTCATGTCAACTCCTTCAGAAAAGGGCCAGTAAAGGTGTGGAGGAGAGAGGATATGGAAGAAGGAGGGGGAGATCAAAACATCACTGTCTCTCAGTGGTAGTGGGGAGGAGGGCCACAAAAGTTGTCAAGCAGTTGTTTAAAAGTCTGCTGGGACAAAATCCACTGGGACAAAGAATAGAGGAGGTAGGATGGGAATTACAACATAAAATAGGTAGAGAGGTGGTACAGAAAAACCTGGAAGCATTAAATGAATTACACCCAAGGATATTAAAAACTGGCAGAAGTAATTTCAAAACAATTGGCAATCATCTTTGAGAAGTCCTGGAGAACAGGGGAAGTCCCCATCAGTTGGAGGAGGGCTAATGTTGTCCCCATCTTAAAAAAAAAGGGGGGGGGAAGAGGACTCAAATAATTACTGCCCAGTCAGCTTTATTTCAATTCCTGGAAAGATCCTACAGCAGATTATTAAACAGGCACCCTGTAATTGTTTAACAAACAATGCTGTCATTACAAGAAGTCAACATGGGTTTCTTAAAAACAAGTCATGCCAAACTAATTTGATCTCTTTCTTTGATAGAATGACAGGCCTGGTGGATGAGGGGAATGCTGTGGATATTGCTTATCTGGACTTCAGTAAGGCCTTCAATAAGGTTCCCCATGATATTCTTGCAAAGAAGTTAGTAGAAAGTGGGATAGATAGTGCTACTGTTCGGTGGATTTGTAATTGGTTGACTGATTGCACCCAAAGGGTGATCATAAATGGCCTGTCTTCAGCTTGGAGAGACGTGACCAGTGGGGTGCCCCAGGGTTCTGTCCTGTGCTGTTTAATATGTTTATTAATGACTTGGAGAAAGGAATAGAGAGTATGCTAATTAAATTAGTAGATGATATCAAATTGGGAGAAGTTGCTAATTCCCTAGATGATAGAATGAAAATCCAAAAGGACCTTGACAGATTAGAGTGCTGGGCCAAATCTAAGAGAATGGGTTTCAACAGAGGGAAATGTAGGGTGCTGCATCTAGGTAAAAAGACTGAATTGCACAGATATAGGATGGGAGATACCTGGCTGGAAAATAGTACATGTGAACGGGATCTGGGAGTCTTGGTGGCCCACAAATTGAACATGAGTCAGCAGTGTGACGCGGCAGCCAGGAAAGCCAATGTGATTCTTGGTTGCATCAACAGAAGCATAGTGTCCAGATCAAGGGAAGTGATAGTGCAACTCTATTCTGCTCTGGTCAGACCCTACCTGGAGAACTGTCTCCAGTTCTGTGTACCTCATTTTAAAAAGGATGTTGACAACCTTGAGCATGTACAGAGGAGGGCAACCAGAATGGTTGAAGGTCTGGAAGAAATGTCTAATGAGGATCTGGGAATGTTTAGCCTTTCAAAAAGAAGGCTGAGAGGAGAGATGATAGCTATGTTTAAATATTTGAAAGGATGTCATATTGAAGAGGGAACAGGTTTGTTTTCTATGGGTTCAGAGACCTAGACTCAGGGCAATGGTTTCAAACTACAGGAAAAGGGATTCGTTTTAAACATTAGGAAGAACTTCCTGACAGTTAGAGCTGTTCGGCGGTGGAATATGCTGCCACAGAGGGTGGTGGAGTTTCCTTCTTTGGAGGTTTTTAAGCAGAGGCTGGATGGCCATCTGTCGGGAGTACCAGGATGGGGGTTCCTGCATGGCAGGGGGATGGACTAGATAGAGGTCCCTTCCAACTCTATGGTTCTGTGATTCTATGATCCTGCAGGAGAACGAGAAGAGGGCCATTTTGCTGCAGTAGGGCCTGAGCTGTGCCTTGCAAAAGGTTCTTCGGTCATTCTTCAAGCCCACCTTTTCTATCCTTCCATGCAGAAATATTCCTGTGCCAATGAATTGCTCTCTTCCTGTTGCCATGAAAAAATAATCCCATCACACAGTCGATTCATCTTCCACCCTTCCTTCCCCATAACAGTCAAACCAAGTTCCAACTAGAGGTGGGCACAAATCAGAAAACCCATGGTTCGGGTTCATCTGGTTTGGGCCCACCCTTGGTTCACTTCAGGTTCGGGTTCATACGATTTTTTTAAAAAAAATGCGTATGAACCCGAACCGATCAGAACCAGTTTGGGTTCTTATCAGCACTGGCAGTGCCTCGGTGGTGGCAGTGGTGAATCGTGCCCCCTGTGGCAGGGGCTTTTTGGGTTGCTGGCATGGGGTAAGTGCCTCTTTTTTTCCCCCAAACGCCCACTGTGCGGCCCCTGGGGCCCGGTCGGCGTTGGTTTTATTTCTTCTATATTTTTTTTCTTTATTTTAGGGCACCAACCTGGCCACCCCTGGGGCCGGGTTGGCACTCCTTTTTAATTTTTTTTTAATTTTTATTGGGTTTTTTTTACTGCCGACCATGTGACCTGCACTACAGCTGTTGCGCGGTCATCAGCTTTTTCTTTTCTTTTTCTTTTTTGGTTGCTCTCCCTGAGCGAGGAAGACCGGCCCTCCAGGGAAGACCAGAACCAGGTAGGAGACGTCACCAATGCCATTAACGAAACAAACCCAACCAAACCAGTTTTTCTTGGTTCTGTTCGGTTCGTTCTAAATTCACTCTGAGGTTTGTTATTGGTTTCGTTAAGTAACAAAATGAATAATGAATAATGAATAACATGCCCTTCTCTAGTTCCAACTGATGGTGTGCATGATGAAAAGGTTTGGGACTGTTTCTGTTTAACTTTCATAAGATTGCAAAGTTCTCAGCAGCTTTAATTAAGGATCCTTGCCCTGCATGAAGACAATTAATGAACAGGAAAGAAATCCTTTGGGACTTCTCCATGCCATTCAGACTTCTTTTACCCATTCTTACTGGTTGTGGGGAATCATATTTTCTTCTGCACCTCCTTTTATTTCCAATGTCTGCCTGTAATTGCTCACAGTATGAATTGTTTCTGGATCTTCTTTTTGTTTTTATTTTGTTTGGCCTTTTCAGTTAATAAATGAACAAATCATGTGTTTTATATTAAAAATTAAGGAGCCCAAAGAAACAATGGCTTGTGAAATGTAGCTGCAATTAATGGGACAATTAATGTCACAAAGCTATTATATTGCAGCGTCATCTTTCAAGATGGGGGAGCCTAAGGTGGGGATGAGCTGCAGGAAATAAGAAGCAGCAGGTTACTTCAAGGAGGTATCATAAAGAATGGGGAGTAGACCAAAGCAGAGAAAATGCTGCAAAGATTTTAATAATTGAGATCAGAATTGTCCAGTCACAAATATGAATGCTTCTGTCCTGTTTTATGGTAGTAAAAATACCCAAATTCTGGAGATACATCTGGAATAAAGTTTGGGAAGAGGTAGCCATGTGAGTCTATGCAAGAATTCCAGGCAAAAATTAAAAACAAAACAAAAAACAAACATGTGGCACGCACCTTAAAGACTATTATATTTTAATGTAAGCTTTTGTGGACACATTCACTTCTTTGGACTTACAGCAGCAGAATGAGGTGTATAACACCAGCCAAATCTATGCATGCAAATGTACCATACACCCAACAGCCAATGAATATTTGGTATGAAACTTATATTCCATTGTATGTTATATTATACACCTCATTCTGCTGCTGTGGGTCTGAAGAAGTGGACAATGTCCATGAAAGCGTCTGTTAAAATATAATAGTCTTTAAGGTATGTCTGTGAAGATTCTCAGTCATCCAGGCGAGTTTATCTGGAAGTTGAGTCATGGCTACTGGACGTCTTTTTTGAGAGATAGAAACGTTTCGCTGCTCATCCAAACAGCTTCATCGGTCTGAATACAGCTAGTGCGAGTCCTCCATCTTATAGTCAGTCGGCTTTGACCTCTTGTCACCCTGGTCTGAATTAGGCTCATAAGATGAACAATGGCCTGAATATATCGCTGCGTTTTTACGAATGCCCAGGGCGTTTTAATACCCAAAAAAATCAATATTAGGCATCTGGCAGCCATTTTGGTTTGAGGTCCCCTAACTCCCCTTAAAGGAAAAAAAATACAGCGATCTGAGAAAAGACATAAAGGCACGTTTTAAGGAGCCCAACACCCCCGATAGGTATTATCAGGCAGATTAAATAATTATTGCTGGGTTTTTACGGATATTCAGGACGTTTTTTAACATTTAAAACAGCTCTTTTCATCGTGCATCGCCATTAACAAAAACAAAATGTAACAAACCTAATTTTCTTGGTTTGGTTCGGTTCATTCCAATTTCATCGCCAGGTTCATTAATTGTTTCGTTATGTAACGAAACGAATAACAAATAACGGAAGAAAAAATAGTTTCATGCCCATCTCTAGTACAGACTCCCTTTGGGCTGAAAATGCCTCCTAATCTTGTCCCTCCTCCCAGGTACCTTCTTGGCTGTCCTCCTTCAACCCCCAACCTTCTAGCCTCATCTTGTAGCTTCTAGGACATTGTCTGTGGCTCCATCCCCATCTACAAGTGAGCTGCAGGTTTGAAAGTGGCCCTTACATCCAAGGATGTGGCAAGCCTACTTCTCTCAGCATGGGAGCCAGGATGGGGCTCACAGCTACATAAACTTCAGGATCTACTAGATCCACCAGTCAGTTCCTGTTTAATCCTACATACCCTTCACATGAGAGGATATGCACAGAGATGGCAGTGGGCTCATGCCCACCATCTTTGTTCCCACCCACAGTACCCGTTCACTATAACCTCTGAACAAAGCCTGTTTGCTTTGAAAAAACTGAGTTCCTTGTCGCTGAACATTAGCTGGGAATAAGGTTCAGAACAGCAAACACAATCTCTATTCACTTGTTACTATATAAGATAAGTCAATGTATAAATTCACCTCCCAGATCTGTGCTAGCAAAATGAATAAGCTTCCAGTGGGGGTTCTAAACATGTTTACAATATATGTATTAAAAATCAAATGGACAGGAGGTAAAGTAGATTTGGCGGAGTCACTGTTCTCATCACAATGATTATGAGAGTTTGGGAGGGAAATTTGAAGATTAATGGTCTCTGGGAAGACAAATACCAGTACATGCATCGCAGTTCTACTTTCAAGTGAGTTGGCAAAACATTTCAATGGCTTTTTACTCTTCAGCCTTGGCATATTATTCATTTTTATGTTGGACTGCTCCAGAATTGGATGGGCTCCCCCAGTAGAGCTGCCAGCAACTATTAGGTTCTGCTTCTAAAATATAAAATCTATTGGACTTTCATTAGGAGTCCCCTCTGAACGCCGTCGTTCAGTCCTTGCTTGTTTATTGCATCTACTGGGAACACTCAGGAACAGATTTGACGTGCAAGCAGATGGTGTACCTATAGTAAATCATCTTCAAGCATTTCAGACTGCAAATTGCAATCTCAGGAGAATCTTAAAGACCCTTTTCAGAAAACAAGTCTCAATTTATCCTAATCCTACACTTAAATATCTCTGTTTTTCATCAGCAACATATTGGCACACCGCATCCCCCTCAACTCTGAAGAAGATCGACATGGGATAAAGAATATTGTAAACAAGAGGCATTATTCTGCTGATCTAAGATGGCTGGCTAACCTTCCTTTGCCTCCCCCAACCTCAGCAAGCTTTGTTTTCTTAATTGTTTTAAAAAAGTTGCAGATGTGAACTGTCCCATACTTTGCCTGAGTTTGTCCCTACGGCAGGAACAATCAGGCTGCTTCTTAAGCAATGCCTCAAGTTCCCAGGACCTCCTTGCTTCTTTTTTTAAAAATGCATTTTATTACATGAAAGAAAATAAAAATCATTTCAAATCCCATGAGCTGTGAAGTTAAGAAAAGGTTAAAGCCTACTGTTCCTCTGTCTTTTATTGCAATCCGTTAGGGGTGGAGGTAGGGGTCTGTGACAATTTGACCTTTCAGGAAATTGAAGTATCTTTTTCTGCCTGACTCTTTCATTGCCCCAGAGAGTTATTGGTGATGAGATCAGGCCTAGAATAAGCAAGCTGAGAAGAATTATGAGTTTTCTTTCATAAGGGAGGATGCGGTTGAAAGCAAGCATTGCAGTCGCTTGGAAAGCTATTCTTAACAGCAGTCGCTGAGGGTATTCTGATGCATCTGTTGGAGGCCAGTTTGATTCACTGAAATCTAAACAGCAGCTCCAGCAGTCAAGTCAGCTGGCCAGGAGACCCTCTCACATGAAATAAATGTGGGCTTTGTGTCCAACCCATCCAAACAGGGGGACACCATACTTCCACAATGGATTCACACAGCATTCAGCATTGACAAGTGAAGACGCACAAGCACAGCTTTATTCATGCAAAACAGTGCCCCTGGACTGATTCACACAACTCTGAGATGTGACTTGACTCCTGGCATACCAAGGAGGCCCTCCTGTTAGGTTATCAGGTCCCTGACCCTGAGATTCAGTTTTGGGAACCCATTATCTGAATTTCAGACTCTGGGCCTGAAAAAGAATCCCTGGTTGACAAGCTGGCAAGCTGGATTTGCAGGTTCACCCCCAAAGCTTCAAGAAGACATGGCATGCTGGTGGAATTCAAGCAGTCTTGACAAATATCACAAAGTTTCTACAGTTTCTTGTTGCACAACCCTGTTTCACACTATAAAGGCCACTACTGCATTTCCTTGAGCAGCCACTTTTTATTTTGCATCAACTTATCTCCTCCCGCAGTCACGTGGTCGCTACAGCGTTTCAGCAGTCCGCACTTCAGCGGTTGCCTAGCAATCGGCTTCCCCATTCACACTTGGGTGAACCGCTTTAAACTACGACAGGGAAATGTCAGAAACGGGGAGGGGGCCAAAAAAGGGGGCATAGTATGTCTGCAAATACAGCCAAATCGCTTCAAAAGGGGGTGCAGGAACCGATTTAAAAAACACCACCCCCAGTGGTCATTGCAAGAAAAACCAACACAGCAGTCAAAAATGGGTGTGGCCAAGGGGGCTCTTCAGAAAAAGTTATTTGAAAAGTGGACAGTGATTTTTAAGGCTATTTGTCTTTAAAGAAAAAGCGTTTCAAATCTAAAGTGTGGTAGCGGTCAAGAGGGCAGCCTTTGATACTGTCTTTTAAGGTAAGCTGCCTTTTGTTCCTTGTTCAGGAGAAAGATGGGGCAAAATATTTTAAGAATTTTAAATACATAAATAACAAAATAAATATTTTTTAAAAGTAATCAGATAAACTTTTTTTTTCATAGACATATATGTAAAAATCCAAAAAGTTCCTAATTTAGTTACATCCATCTTTTTGGAACCCCACCCCCACCCCCACGGATCTAACACAAAGAACAAAGGTGGGTCAAACCAACTGTCAGATGCTAAAGTTAGCATCCAGAGAACAGACTTAGGAAGCATGTTGATGACTCAGAGACTGCATCTGAGTCACCCTGTTTCCTCTGTTTTCCCTTAACCCCCAAAGGGTAGTAATTTACTGCTGGCTGTATATGCAGCAGTAATTACACTTCTAGCATATTAGATCAGCAATTTCAGCGGTGTGTTCATTGCAATTATGAAAATGAGCAGGTCCAGTCAGGTATGGAGTATTCACGTGAAATTTAAGGGTAGCACAGCATTTAGTTCTAAGCTGTATATGTTTTGAAGCAGTATATGGATTGCTCGAAATGCTGACAGGAAAAATGAAGGTAGCTTGTAATTTCTAAAAAGAGATATGCTGGTGGGGCTTAGCTCAGGTGTGAACGAAAGCCCTTAATCTATTGTTTTTGGAGCGGGTTGCAATTGCTGGCCAGTGAGGGAGCAGCGGTGGCGGTGGCGGCAGCAGCAGCAGCAGCAGCAACAACAACAACAACAATAACAACAACAACTGATTTTGAATAGCAGAGCTGGAAGGGACCCTATGGTTCATTGAGTCTTGCCCCCCTCAAGGAGGAACAGTGGGGAATTGAACTCCCTACCTCAAGTACTCAAATATGTTTCTCTCTGTGCTAGACCATTTTGCATAGTCATCATCTTTGTCCACTCAGAATGAGACTGTGCAAGGGTGCTGGTATGCATTCCGCATCCAGCGTGCCAAGAGGCAACAACACAGGTGCTAACGTTATTACTTTGTGTCAGGATCTGGCCTCCATGGCCCTGGTAACTTCAGGATCAGGGCCAGCCTGACCCACGAATTGCCTGGTGTTTGCTGGCTCAGGCCTTGGCCTGAGTAGCAGCTACTAGGCCACTCATGAGGCTCACTTGAAAGCCTGGAGGGAAGGCCTATTTAAGGAGTGGTTCTCCATCCCAGACTTTGCCTCAGCAGCAATGCAAGTGTCTGAAATAATTGCTGAAAATGAAAGTTTAGTGGACTATGGTGATGAAATTATTCTCTCTGCAAAATATGAAATAAATCACATTGTAGCAAAAGATCCAGGGTTGTGTCTTGATTTCTCTGCTGATGATGCGGCTTATTGAATTGCTTGTGAAGCCAATCACTATCAACACCACAATGGGCCATTTGACAAGTCTTACTGGCGTTTCAGTATTGGCAAACCAGTAAGGTATTGTTTTGCAGAATCTTTTTGTTGGGACAAAAGCCAATGTTGAAAAGTATAAAAGAAAGTGGTTATAAAAATACAAAAACCATCAACGGGATCAGTTTATTGTTTTGTTTGCAAACCATTTCCTCCTAAAAATTACTTTAATTTTCTTATAAGAGGAGGGTTCAGTGACTGGCAAAATGTGATTATAATTGATAATCATGAAAAAAGCACTACTCACCAAGACTCTATGCTAACATACTTAACTCACAGACAAGGTGTGAGGTTGGGGCAACAATTGGAGCACCTTGAGGCATGTCATAGCTATTATTTGTATGTTAGCCGAACATGGCTTGACTTTTTGAGGAACAGAAGAAAATTTGGGATCATTGCAAAATGGGATTTTATTGGGCAGCTTGAACTCATAAACCCATTTGATCCATTTTTAGCAGGCCATATTTGGAAATATGGAAATTCTGGCAAGGGAAATCCTTATATGTTCAAAAGCACCTATGATGAACTCATTCAGCTAATGGCACAAAAGGTCCATGTGTTCATCGTTGACAAAGTAAAATCTCGATTCAACATCAGATCCATCACATACAGGTATCAATCATTTAAGTGTACTTAAAAGATGGACAGCCTACTGAACACTTTTTAACTTTTCTGGAAGTGTAAGGCCATACTGGTGAGGAAACGATAAATCAGGAGTTGCAGTACTTATGTGAAGTCTATAGGCTAAACTTTTCAAAATGTAGGGGGGTCAGTCTTATGACAACACTGCTAGCATGACTGACCATTATAAGGGAATGCAGCAGAATTGTTTTTAAGAAACAAACATGTTTGCTGTATATGTGTCCTGTGCAGCTCATTCACTAGATCTGGTAGGCTGAAGTGCTGTTGACTGCTGTCAAGAGGCAGTTACTTCTCTACAGTGCAGTTATTCTGTACCTTTTTTTCCAGCATCAAGCAGCTGGTGAAAAATTCTTAAAGGTTGTATTGGAGATGAAAATGTCTTAAAATCCCTCTCTGATGTCAGATGGGCAGGGGAGGGGGCAAATGCTATGGCAACACAGCAATTTTGAAATTTTTCCTTAAAATTTTACAAGCATTAGAATTAGAGGTGGGCACAAAATGGAAAAATGCCATTTCATTTCGTTTTTAGTTTCATTTTTTCCATTTCTTTCCGTTTTGTTTGAAATATTTTTTTTAAAAAAAATGTTTCTTTTTTGTTTTTTTGTTTTGTTTTTCATTTATTTTACTCTTCGCGGCAAGCGGCAGTGGCAGAAGGTCTCCGCCACCACCACTTGCCATGAATACTTTAAAACCCACCACTTCTCCCCAACATGCCTGATTGGGGGGGGGGGGGAGCGCAGGTTGTTTAAAATGTCTTTGAGCCACTGAGTTGCCTCAGTAATTAAAGACATTTTAAAGGACCTGTGCTTCTCCCCCAATGCGCCCGATTGGGGGAAAAGGCATTGATTTTTAAAAATGTCTTTGAGCCACCAGGGCAGCCTCGGTGGCTCAACGACATTTTAAATGACCCATGCCTTTTCCCCCCAACACGCCTGATTGAAGGGGGAAGGCAGAGGTTATTTAAAGCAGTTTCCAATAGGAATGCATGGCGTTTCAATGCATTCCTATGGGAAACCTTGCCATTAATGAAAAACAAAACAGAATGACTGGAAAATTTTCCAGTTCATTTTGTTTTTCTTTAAAAATCCATTTGGTTTATTTGTTTTGTTCAAAAACAAAATGAAAAATGAAAAACGAAATGAAAATAATCTCTAATTAGAATATATAGCCAAAGACCAGTCACAAAAGGGAGAAGCTAGAAGAGAAGCAAATAATATTGCCGATAAGATGCAAGAGCTAGAATTTGTTTTATGTTGAATTTTTGGAATGAGATTTTTCAGAGTTTTCACGGAGTAAGTGAAGTTCTACAAAATGAGGGTGTTTATACAAAAATAAACATTATTTTCCATCTTACTGTAAGTTTTGTTTAATTTGATAAATAAAAATTTATTTTATGGTTTATTATTGTTTATACTGTGTTTGAAAGAGTGAAATTGTGGCTAAAAGCCACTAGCTATGCAGTTGAAGTGCAAGGACCTACAGAAAAGACTTAGCTTCATCTCTCCTCAGAATAGGCCACTTCTTATTGTCTCATTAACTGGCATGTACAGTCTCAACTCACTCTGAGACATTGATAAGTAGAGATGGGCACGACTCAGGAAAAAAACCTCGTTTTCGTTTTCTTTTTCGGCTAGGGTCCGAGTCGTTTCGTTTCCGTTTTCGCGAAAAATCGGAAAAAATTAGTCGTTTCGTTTTTCGTTTTTTTCGTTATCGTTATACTGTTTTTTTGGGGGGGGTAGCGGGCTCCTGGAGGCACCTCTGTGGGGTGGGTGCCTCCGCCGGCCCGCTATAAAGGGGACAGCAGCAGCAGGCTCCAAGAGACCCCTCAACATGGGGGTCTCCCATCCTCACCTGCTGCTGCTGCAAAATGGCATGCACAACCATATGGTTATGCATGCCATTTGCAGGCAGAGCGAGACCTGCGTGTCGCCAGGCCAGGCGGTGCCACTGCACCTGCTCAAGCACCTGATCCGAGTGGGTCGCACCTGCCATCACATCCCACAGAAGGGAATCGTACTTGCGTGTGTAGTGCAATGCAAGTCGATCTGGCTATGGGCTAAGGTGGATTAGGGTTAGGGCTAGGGTTAGGCTAATGACGGGTAAGGTTATGGTGGGCTATTGGGTTGCACCTCTGGGTGCCTCTTTGACCCACTAAGAAGACAGTCTGTGACGTATGGGTAAGGAGTCAAGGATTAGGGTTAGCGGGTTAGGGGGCTAGGGCAAGTTTTAGGGGGCTTTTTGGCACATCCCAGAAGTCTCAGTGGCCAAGTGGCCATGCGATTGGTGAGATGGCTCCAAAAATTTGCATGGTCGTCCCCTCCCACATGGCTGGCCAGGCCACTGGGCCAGCCCATCATTGCACACTGCGCAGGTGTAAAATAAAATAAAATAAAATAAAATCAATGGAGGACAGAGGAGGAGAGGAGAGACATTTTGTTGCAAGAAAAAAACCACTGCTACTGTGAAAAATCTGGCAGTTCCATTTCCGCGTGTTTCTGTTGTGCTTGTGTGTTTTTGGACCACGATTTCAAAAACAATATTGCATTCGCCGCCCCATTTTCGATCCCCCGCCCGCACCGCATGGCATGGCGACGAGGCGACTCGAGTCCGGCTGCCCAGGACGGGGGAAGCCGGGACACCCCCCTCCAGACCAGAAACCCCCCCTCCGGTAGGTGCCCTACTGAGTGAGTGCCCTTAGTCAAGCGGGCATTTTCCGCCTGCTTTTTGGCCCGGGAATGGGTGGGGGGGAGACCCGGGGGAGAGTTTAAAAAAGTTTTTTCCTGTGCCGCCCGTGCCGCTTGGTTGTGCTTTGGCGGCCGGCGGCGAGACTGGGCTTTTTGCGGCGGGCGAGTCCCACCACCACACCAGAGCATCCCAGGACGGAGGAGGGGGGGAGGCCGGGCGGGGACCTCCAGAAACCACCCCTCTGGTAGGTGCCCTGAGGCACGGCAGGCATATTTCCGCCTGCTTTTTGGCCGGGAACCGGGCTTTTTAACTTTTAAAAACTTTTTTTTCTGTGCCGCTTGGCATCGCGCGCGATCGCGCGATGCAAGTAACGAGCACGACAAATCAGACCAAATTGTTCGTTCGTCGGTTCGAGCTCGAAGTCTGGCGGAGTAATTCCCGTTTCCGTTTCCGTAGAGTAACGGAAACGAGTAACGGAAACGGAAACGGAAATACCGCTAAGTCGTGCCCATCTCTATTGATAAGAGAAAGAATAAAAGACTTCTTTTATGCCATGTTCTGAACAGATCAGAACAGCAGACTTCATTAAAAAAAGAGAGATGAGTGATTACCCAAACACACCTTAAGTGACTCATATCTACATCACTAACAGCTGTGCTCTCAGTAGACTGCCACATAACTAACACAAAATGAATGCTGACTGCAAAACAGCAAGGAAGTGATTCTTAAAAAGAGAAACACGGCAGAGGCAGAGAGGCAACAATTAAGAAAGGGAACAATTAGTTACTGCTAGTTTGATTGACAGTCACCCCAGGCCAACAAAGTCATTTCTGGAAAAACCTTTTAAAGGAAACATACAATTCTAAAAATGATTCCAACACTTTCTTTGTGTGTAAATAACATAGATGAGGAATGCATGCCTAGTAGCATGTTTCAAGCTTTCTTTCTGATGATATGTTGCACAGCTATGGTAGCATGTGGCAAGGAGTCCATTGTATTGAGGAAATAGGACATATTTGCACTAAATTGAAACACTGAAAAAGTAGAAACTGCTGTTCTGTTTGTTCCTATGAAGCACTGTCAACTACTCAAAAGTATTTTCTTGAAAAATGAAGCTCTTTTTAAAATATAATATGCAAAGCACTGTGCTCAATTGTTTTCATTGCAATATGCTCCTTTCCCATACTTTCTGAATTCATTTTAAATGATTGCTTTGGCCCCTTTAAAAGAATCAGCCTTCCTTGAGTTCAGTAGGGAAAACCATGACCATCGGAGATTGTTGGCAAACAAAATCATGAAGCTACAGTACAACATGCATTAGTAATGAGGAGATTATATGGCCTCGGTCCAAACTATCTCCAAGACAACAGCTTGAGCTATAAAGTAATCGAGAGAACACTTTCTCTCAGTCCTGCCACATTCATAAGTGCGTCTGATAAGAAAGTAGGGATGGGCACGAAACGGAAAAATAGAGTTTTTATTTTATTTTATTATACAAATTACAAAAAAGACAAAACATCGACAACAATGCACCCCTTCACCAACAGGATCACTCATATTCTGCCTTCCTCTATTCCTGCTGCCTTCCATCTTCCCCAGCACTACTGTCTTTCACGGGGAAGCTTGCCTTCCCCTACTGGCAGGAGGACACCCTCAGTTTCAACATTTCTTTTTCCTCTGGAGATTGTTAAGGGCTGATTTCGTCTAGGATTCCCTCCCACAAGAGTCTAGACTGGCCCTGACTTTATTGTCCTTCGGCAAGCAGGAAAAAACCCTTTTTTTACAGCCATGCTTTCCCCAAGTGACTGGCTGATTAAGTGGATTGTGAAGTGCAACACACGGATTGTTGCACTTGACTGCCTTGAATGTGTTTTAATGTTGTTTTTTTTGGGGGGGGGGCGGCATTGTGTTCATTTAGCATTGTAGGCTCATTGTTACCAACTCAAATACTGTCTTTTAATTGTTGTAATCCACCTTGGGTTCCATTTTATAGACAGACAGACAGACAGACAGACAGACAGACAGACAGACAGACAGA
>JAHTLZ010000108.1:7428940-7439817 GCA_023846285.1 Phrynocephalus versicolor
GATAGATAGATAGATAGATAGATAGATAGATAGATAGATAGATAGATGTCCTTTTGGCAGTCCAGGGTATCTGAAAAGCTTTCCTCCAGCACCACATTTAGAATGAATCAATTTGTTTTCTGTCAGTATTTTTAACTGCCCAGCTTTCACACCAATAAATATAGTGACTGGAGAACCAAGGGCATTGATAATCTTGGTCTTGGTCTCCAAAGACACATCCTTACACCTGATGATCTTTTCCTTCATTGCTGCCCTTCCTAGTCTCAGACGTTTGCTTATAACTTGGCTGTTTCTCCATTTGGATTGATGATTGAACTAAGCTATACAAAATCTCTTAAAGGGTTTTTTTTTTCATTGTCAATATTCAGGTTCACTAGTTTTTCTTTAGTCATGATTTTCGTCATGATTTTGATAACAACGGTGCTTATTTCTTAATTTATTTGATTTATATGCCACTCCGTCCAGGCTGAAAGTGTTGGGACATGTATAATAATAGAAAATAGAAACAGATCCAGTTTACTACAAGTAACAGCTGTTTGGAGGCCCACTCTTTCATTTACCCAGCAGCTTACACAATGGGATCTAGAACAACTAGCTGTTTCCACAGTGCAAATATTACCCAGGAACAGCAACCAGGAGAAGGAAATCATTCTCCTGACATTCTATTGACAGTAATAATGACTCCCTTGCCAGTATTCTTCCGAAAGAATTTGGCAGTGTTCATTCCCTGTCAATCCACCACTATGTAAACAGTCGGGGAGTTAAGCCATTTGATTTGTTCAAGTGAGTCTGTTCATTTCACCTTGGGGAAGAGAGCACAACTGCATTTATCAGTGTTAGCTATCTGAAATTGAAAACAGAGCAATTTCTATTCATTCAGCTACACTGGAGAGTTCTGAGCCCTTTGCTTGGAGGACCTTCAACATGAAAATGACATGTCTGCTTTCTGCATTGCTCAGGTGTATCTCTAGCTTGTTGTCAAGGGCCAAGTTCAATGAATGAGCTCAGGCCATTGTAAGTCACTCTGATAAACTGAGATCCAATCAAGTCTTTTGGGTACATAGGTACCCCTAAAACCCTGCCAAATTTTCTCCCACATTTTTTTACCATTCTTATTCAAGTCTATCACGTCTGACAGAAAAGCAATTATTTTTGAAAAGTAATTTCAAAGATGACGAAAATTTCAAAGACCTTTTCATGGTGAGCCTCAGAATTCTTCTAATTACTTTGCTTACTAAGTAGACAAGGAATGTATAAGCAGCCCATTTTTTTCATGGTACAAATCATCTTTGTAGCCACCAGCAGACTCTCAAGCTACCCTCACTTCAGTTAAAGCTCAAGAGAAGGTATAGTCAGGGCAGGTTTATACTACTGGTGTGAATCAGGTTGGGTTGGAGTATTTGAAATCTGTTCAAAGTAGAAATTGGCATGAAACGAAAAACAAAAAAATCCTGTTTCACCATTTCATTATATAATTAATCGTTCAGTTATGAAATGAAACGGTAGAACGTGTTTTGTGACAAAATGAAATGAACCACTATTTTTGACTGCAAAAGTGAAACAATTTGTCCTAGGGGCACCAAAATTGGTGGGTAGCTCTCTTGGATTCTTCCCTTTAAGCCCTCCAAATTTGGAGAGGTTTTGGGGTTCAGGGGGCCAACTTATTCAACTCCAAAATGGGTTCCCCAGGAATTAAAGGAAATGCTTGAGGAAGCTCCCTCCAAGGGTGGACTATTAAGCTCGTTCCTCAATTACAAATGATTTGATGCCTGTAGGACCCTGGGGAGCCATTTTATAGAGTAACAAATTGTTTCATTTTGGTTTGTTTCATTTCGGCAATTCTTTTAAAATGTGTTAATAATGAAACCAAAAACAAAACAAAATGCTATACATTAGTTTTGTGCCCATCTCTAGTTCAAAGTCATTGGTTTGGGGTTTGGTGTTGTGTGTCCTCTTAAGACTACTTTTATTCCAGTTGTAACCTGTGTAGTCTATGGGACTTCAAATCATTGCATTTATAAGTGCAAATGTTCACCTCCCTCAGCAGAAATAAGGGAGAATAGAATCAGAAGGGAGGAGTGGAGGAGCGAAGAGAGCAAGCCTGCAAAAGAATGTTATGCAATAAAGTCCCTTCCAGAGAATGACATCCATCCCCTCTCCAAAAGAAAAACAAAACAAAACAAAAAGACCACAAAAACAAAACTTGACAGGTTGCAGGATTATTTTATCAGGGAGGAAGGGGAGAAGAGGGAGCAGCAGCAGCCATCTTCAGCCAAACGCACAGCTCATAGTATGTGCAAAAGGCATACATACATTGCGCCGTGAGAAGGATACCCCACTTGCAATGACAGCCACCTTGGTTTCAGCCTCAAGCTGCTGAGGAAACACTTCCTGACATCTTGGCCGTGGCTGCCCCTCAGTTGGCTTTCCTGCCTCATTCGTCACCCTTCACCTGCTGGAAAATGGGAGAGGTGGCTTCACACAAATTTTAAAAGTATTCCCAAAGAGCCTAGGAATAGATCATGAAGATAAACAACCAGCAAGGTGCCATTTTAGTGCACAGTGGCAACCCTGTTCCTTTATTTTCATTTTCTCTACTGCTTTTTAAAAAATTCACCATTGATGCAGTGCTATTCTAGATAAACGAGATACATTAGTGGCATTATGTGGACCATGCTAGGTAGATGGAGATAGCTATGCCATTTACTTCGTATAGCCAAAAAATTAAAAAATAAAGTGGCCCAATGAATCATGTCAGCAGGAAAAAGCACATGTTGACTCCATGGGCTCCAAACCCACAAGACAACTAGAGAGGAGAAATCAGGGGAAGGGAATTACCTTCCTTCCATCTCCCCAATTTGTACCCCCTCACATTGATAGCACCAGTTTCCCACATTGCCACTATCCTCGACTGCCACCTCCAAGTAAGCTTTACACATGAGTAAACCAGCGAGCCCAAGAGCTGTCTGGACCCTTCTCACAGAAGAAACAAGCATCTCCAGTGGATTGCTCCAGTGAGATATAAGATGAATTGCACTCAAGATAAGAACTCTTTAAGTCTGAACTAGGGTGCTCCAAATTTCCACATTTGGACAGGCCCAAATGTTCCATCTTGATTTACACTCAGTTTCAGTACATGAAACTCATTGATTACAATGTTCTTAACTTTCCTGCTGAAATCAGTGAAATTAAAGAACTGCTTAGATTTGGCTGGTTCATAGCACTCATTTGTACAATTTTTTTTAAAAAATGCTTACAACAATATTTCATCTCTTAGTCATCTCTTTTATATATATGTATATGTATGTGTATATATTGTTTTGCTTTGCTTTTTCTCCAGCAGATCTCCAAGGAACTGCAAAGTCTTTTCACTGATGAGGATAGACTGATGCTACTTTTTCTTCCATTAGTCCTTCTTAATTAGTCACACACACACACACACACACAGAGAGAGAGAGAGAGAGAAAGAGAGAGAGAGGGAGGGAGAGGGAGGGAGGGAGGGAGGGAGAGGGAGGGAGGGAGAGAGAGAGAATTCATATGTACTGTATGTACTGATAAAATAAATTTATGTTCTTTGTGTAATAATACAAACTTAAATCATATTTGTAGCCCATGGAGATGGGGAAAGATTGTCATTATCTTCATCTGAAGACTTTTTTAAAAAAAGCACCAAGTATGTAGATTTTTATTTAAATGCACAAGACAGAATAAAAATCATTCAGAAATAAATTGCAGCAAATTACATGAGAACATGCAGGAATAGAATGAGAATAGACCCACATGGAAGCCTTGGAGCCGAAGTGGAAAGGCCTAATTTTAACACTGAAAAGGAATTCCAGAATGTCTTTCTTTTTATAACTCTTTCCCAGAGTCCACTACTTCCTGATTTGAGATTTTGGATGGGAACCAGAAAATAGCCGCATGAGAAAGGGACTGAGTGTGCAATAATTTCCACCAGCCTCTAAGAACAGCATCTTGTGCCGGTACAGTATCTTTTAGCTTAGTCTTCTTAATTAGGGTGCCTGCAGTGAGACCAGACTAGTTTCCATTAACACTTTGGCAGCACTGTATAGTGGACCCTCGTATAACAGTTTGTATAACATAAAATCTGTACAACATAAAAAATTCTGAAGATAGGGAAAATTTGCTTAAAAGAATCGTCCATGCAGCAAATCCGTACAACATAAAAATGGTCACGATTAGGGACTGCTCTGTTTTCAATGCATTCCTATGGGAAATTTGTATAAAGGAAAATTTGCATAACATAATTTCCTTTTGAATGAATTAATTCCTTTGTACAAGGTATCACTGTATTCGTTTGGTAGTGGTTGCCCTTATGCAATCCTCCACTCATAAACTGAAGTCCTTTGGGGTTTTCCGTTGGAAGCATCTATTACTAAATTTCAGCCACGGCACTGGGGGGGGGGAATGTCTAGAACTTATTTTTCTTTCTTTTTAACTGTAATGTCCTGGCATACACTGAATTGTGTAGTCATATTGGAGCAATTTAAATAAATTACCATTGATATAAACTACAGTCATGCATATGCACACACACACACACACACTTCACATATATGGTGGGGGTGTGGGGGTGTGACTTTTTAAAATGGATATGTGTCAAGCAAAAATGCCATGCCCATGAGAATTAATTCTTTCTCAGCAGTGGATCACCATGATAGAGATGCAGGATATTTGTAACAGTGGGAAATGTAACCTTTAGGTGACATTTTATTTTAGGCAATGGTTGTTGATGTCTTTTCTCTGACCTACTTACCAAAGCTTTGTAGAGCAATAGGAAACCAACAGTCCATGCAGAAGGCTCAAGGCATGTCCATGGTCCATCCTGTATCCTAAAAATACAGCCTAATTCCTGCTGCAGTTATTTTAGTAGCAGACGATGAACTATTTCCTTAAGATGAAAAGGCTCAGTTGACGGTACCCTGAGCACAAACAGGATCTTGGCATATGGAGATGAATCAGACAATTTAGGCTGCTTGGGGCTCACACAAAGAGAGACACAATCACACGCCAGCACCAGAAGATAAACACCACAGGCAGGGTAAAAACAAGTGAGCATTTCCTCTTGATGGCTGGTGGTGTTTCCGTGGCTTTCTTGCTGACATTGATGGCTAGCCCATGTTCCACCAACAGCCCTCACTCTGAAAAGTGTGTGTCTTGATTTCATCATGCAGAGTTCAGAACCAGTACCCTGTCCTGGTTGGAGCACTGGGTTAAGATTTGAGATGCCAGAGTTCAACATTCAATTCAGCCATGAAATGCTTTGAGAAGCCTTGAGCCAATTGGATAGTTGCTGCCTGCCCTTCCTCACAGGGATGGCTTGAGCGTAACACGAAGAGGAGAGCCATGGGTACCACCTTTAGATGGTATGCAACTGTAACTAAAAATTAATGTCTATTTTGCTAGAAATGATCTTACTCTAATCACAATGACCAAGAGCGCACAAGCCATGTTGGCTACAGGATTTCTAGGAATTCAAATACAAAAAGCAACTGTTTCTGTGTTCCAGGTGTATTCCAATACAATGCAATTCTACCATGCTCAAAAGAGTTCCAATATGTTCAGAGAAGTATACCTAGGAGACCAGGGATAGCTTTGGCACGCTGTGTGGTGATGCTAACTTTTTTTTAAAAAGTGCATTCAGCACCTCATCCAGAGCCTCCTCCTGGCTTGCATCAGACTCTATGCACAAGTCAAGGAAGGGATCTGTTTTCTGAATATGGATCTGTTTCCTTTGGTATGAAGAAAGGGAGCACCTTGAGAGCCAGTGAATCCAAAGGCAGGTCTATGGTCAACATAGGCTCCCCATTCAAAGGCTTTATATTGGTCAAAGATCAATGGCCTACTTCTGCAGCCCTACAAGAAGCAAAATCTGATTCTGAAACCCACATTTACCAGCATACCATACATTTCAAACTTTTCCTAACATGTTGCCAAAGGTTCTCCGCTACTGAGCTACTATGCTACTATGAGGGATTCTGGAAGTTATAGTCAAAATATCTGAACAGCCAATAATGCCCCAGCGGTTGACAAAACAGTAATCCTGCAACATGTTTGTTTTGACACGCGAATGGAGGTATGGATTGGGGCAATGATGGGCAGGGATGATTTCTCATTTCACTCTAACCAGTTAATTCATGTCTATCTTTAATGTGTCCAATGTGTCTAGCAGCGTCTCATTCCATTCTAGCACATTCTTCCTTTTAATATGGTGGCATGTAACCAGGCTGCCTCCAAGCAAGAACAATCACATGCTATAACCCATCCATTATCAGAACTATCTCCATTATAGATAGTCAACCATACCTCAGGCCTTTTCTCCTCTCCCTCACAGACATACACCAAGCAAACAAGGAACTAGATGATTCATCTCAGATAATGGTAGCGACTCTTCTGCCTGTGTTTTGTCTGCAGATAAATGCAGAACGAGAAAGGGAAATCTCTGTAATTTGGGCCACTATCTAAAGTGCTTTTAGGAAAGCCCACCAAAAGTATCCTCTAGGTACACAGACTGAGATTTCTGTGGGACCTCTATATTTGGCAATAAGCCAATCTTCATTGAGTTTCTTCAGGACATCCCATATTTTAAAGAGATGATCAGCTCTCTCTCCTCACGAGTAGAGATGTGCACGAAAAAAATGGTATTTTTATTTATTTATTTATTTATTTATTTAGCTTGTATGCCGCCCACTACCCAAAGGTCTCTGGGCGGCTCACAATCAAAATGACAATTAAAACATCAAAATTACAATAAAATTAGAACAATAAAAACATGTAAATGCAATAAATACGATACACTAAAAATGCACCACTAAAATTGCCATCAGGACCCACAATCATTAGTTTAAAAACTTCTGGAACAGGAAGGTTTTTACCTGGCACCAAAATGTTATCAACGTCGGCGCCAGGCGAGTCTCATTTGGGAGGGCATTCCATAGTCTGGGGGCAGTTGCTGAAAAAGCCCTATTCCTGCAAGCCATCCCTTTCACCTCCTTAAGGGATGGCTCTTTTAGGAGTGCTCCCTGACTAGATCTTAATTGCCGGGTAGGTTCATATGGAAGGAGGTGGTCCTTCAGGTATCTAGGTCCTAAGCCGTTTAGGGCTTTATATGTCAAAACAAGCACTTTGAATTGGGCTCGGGCAGCAACTGGTAACCAGTGAAGGTTATACAGAATCGGCGTGATGTGTTCCTTGGTGGCCCTACCACTCACCAGCCGTGCAGCACGATTCTGAACCAGTTGCAATCGCCAGACCGTCTTCAAAGGCAGCCCCACGTAAAGCGCATTGCAGTAATCAATGCGGGATGTTACCAGTGCATGCGTAACTGTCATGAGGCTCTGCTCGTCAAGGTAGGGGCTCAGCTGATATATATTCCGCAGCTGGAGAAAGGCACCCCTGGCCACCGAGTCCACCTGGGCTTCCAGAGTTAGACTGGGGTCCAGGAGCACCCCCAAGCTATGGACCCTGTCCCTTAGGGGGAGTGCAGCCCCATCCAGGACAGGGAAGTGGCCCTCTGGCCTGTCTGATGAAGCACCCACTAACAGCACTTCCGTCTTGTCTGGATTCAGTTTCAATTTATTAACCCTCATCCAGTCCATTATCTGGTCCAGACACGAGTTCAGAACAGAAACCGCCTCACCTGGATTGGTGGAGAACGAGAGGTAGAGCTGAGTATCATCAGCATATTGCTGACTCCTCAGCCCAAACCTCCCGATGACCTCTCCCAGCGGTTCCATGTAGATGTTATACAGCATGGGCGATAGTATTGAGCCCTGTGGAACCCCATGATGTAAACACCATGGGACAGAGCTACTATCCCCCAGCACCACCTTCTGGACATGGTCAGCCAGGAAGGATTGGAACCACCGCAAAGCGGTGCCTCCAACTCCCAACCTGGCCAACCTATCCAGAAGGACACCATGGTTGATGGTGTCGAAAGCCGCTGAGAGGTCCAGGAGTATCAACAGGGTTGCACTCCCCCTGTCTCTCTCCCAGAAAAGGTCAGCTGACAGGTGCTGGCTTGGGGCCAGTGCCTTGGTTTTTTGTTTGTTTGTTTGTTTTGTCAAGCACCGACTGCTGGCCCCTGGGGTCCGGTTGGTGCTGGTTTTATTTTATTTTAATTTTTTTTCAATTTAGAGCGCCGACTCGGCCACCCCTGGGCCAGGTTGGTGCTCCTTTTTTAAAATTTTATTTTATATTTTATATTTTTATTTTATTTTATTTTTTACTGCCGACCATGTGGCCACGCTACAGCTGTAGCGCGGCCATCGGCTTTTAAAAAAACTTTTTCTGGTGCTGTCTTTTTTTTTCTTGGCGCTGTCATTGGCATGGGGGAATATCTGTTTAAAGAACCCCCTCTTCCCCCTCCCCCATGGGGAAGGGGAAGAGGGGGCTCTTTAGACATCTCTCCCCTGCACCCGATTATCATGCCAAGTGGCCCCAGGGGAAGATCCATTTAAAGAGATGCCTCTTCCCGCCTCCCCGTGGGGAGGGAAGGAAGATGAGGCTCTTTAGACATTTCTTCCCCATGCCCAATGATTTTTTTTTCAAGCGCCAGCCACACAGCTTGAAAAAGAGAAGCTATTCCTAGAGCCTTCTACTTCTGACTCCAGTGAGAATTGGAAAGTAGTGCAGATTCTCTCCCCATGGGATTTCACTTTCAGATTACAACCATTCTTTTACCCTGCCTTTCTCCTGGAAAAGCACCCAAGGTGGCTTACAATAATGAGGGACAATATACAGCCCAGAACATTTAAGACATATTCAAGCTTAAGAATGGGGAATTAGAAAAAGCATCTTACAACATTAAAAAGGCATCATTAAAAATAAAAAGAGCACATGAACAGTTAAAAGGAAAAAAACAATAACGAGGAAAGGACACTAATAGAGATGGGCATGAAATGCTAAAATGGCATTTCATTTCATTTTTTGTTCCGTTTGTCCTTGCATCATTTCATTTAAACTGATGTTTTTTTAAAAAATCATTTCATTTTTCATTTTTATTCATTATTCATTTCCCCCCTAATCGGGCACATTGGGGGGGGGGGAAGTGTGGGGTTTCAAACTGTCTTTGAGCCACCCGGCATAATTGCCAGGGAATTAAAAAAAAAAATGAAATGAAACAAAATGAAAATTTCCAGTTTGTTTTTTCATTTTCTTTAAAAAATCAGTTTATTATTCATTACATTCTGAAATGAAATGAAAAATGAAACAAAAAATTGTTTTGTGCTCATTTCTAGAAACTAACATGGAAGACACAGATGTACTAATGAAATCAGCCTCACGGCACTGCAGGTAAAAGTGTGCTCATGACCTGGGGTTCAGTCCCAGGTAGCGGGCTCATGGTTGATTCAGCCTTCCATCTTTCCAAGATCAGTAAAATGAGTACCCAGCTTGCTGGGGGGGGGGGGGCAATGTGTAGCCTGCACACTGTAATTAAAATTTGTAAACCGCCCAGAGACTACTTGAAGTGGTATGGGTGTTATATAAGCAGAACACTTTGCTTTTTGCTTTACAATCATGCATACCAAAACATTTAACAGCCTGAGAGACTACAATACGTCTCTTATTTTAAGGTAGGGAAAACATTTGCTCTTATAGCAAATGTTCTCAAAGAACTGTTGACGGAGACATTTTGCATAGGCCAGAATCTTAGGCCGTTACTTCACGAGCCGCTCGCTTCGCGGCAAGCCTTCATTTCTGTGCGAACCAATCGCTTCAGTCCGCACGCTCCTCCTTTTTGGCTGCGACGTCACCCCGACCACGCCCCCTTTACCGTGCTCCAACCGGGGTGAGTGATTCCCCTACCATGGGCCGGGAATCTTTTCGCTTCGCATCTCGCTTCGCTCCCAACGTCACGTGTGGTCTCGGTTTTTGGCTTTTATTTCAAGTTTTTTTAAAAAATATTCAAACAGGGATATCGATGCATTGCTATATTGTTTCATTGCTTTGCGCTGTTACTTCCTCGCTCGAGTAGTGGCGGCGGCGGCGGTGGCGACAGCGGGAGCAGGAGGAGCCGCTGCCGCCTCGCCCGGCCAGAGCAGGGCACCCGGGGCAGGCAGCGTGCAAGCGGCGGAGGGCGGGCGGCTGTGCCATGCGGGGCTCCCCCCGAGTAGCGGCGGCGGCGGCGGCGGGGGGCTGCCAATGATGCCAGGAAACAAAACACAGGATCGTACAGTAACCACGCTCTGTCGTGAATGACAGCCAAGCATTGATGCATCGATACGCCGAGTAATTTTTTTTAAAAAAATAAAAGGAGAGTGGAACCGGACGTTGCAAATCAGCTTTCTAATGCGAAGGGAGCACGTGAGGTAGTAATCGATTCGGTCCCAAAAATGCCCCGCGTGAGTACAGAGAAACGGGGGTGGGAGCGAAGGGAGACCACGTGACCACCACGTGACCGCCTCAGAATTCAAATCGAAGGCAAGGTCAATTCGAAGCGAGGCACCTCGTGAAGTAACGGCCTTAGTGAGGGAAAAATTGTGTGAGTAGCAGTAATTGCCCATGTTATTTTCTCCTTTCCTTTTTTGCTGTCCATACCAATTAGCCAGTCTTGCCATTGGTTGTGTAGTCAATTTCAGAGTGTGTAACCCGCTGCACAATTGACAGCTTATCAAAGGAGTATGAGGAATGCTACCACAACTATTGTTGCATCTCTGTGTATTTTTTCCCATGAACTATGATTTTGAGTAAGCACTTTCCATTCCTTTCAATATTTCAAATTTGTGTCAGGAAATTAATTTTTATATATGTCTTCTTCAAATTATGAAATAAGAAGTGAAAAGACAGAAGACTACTGTTTTAAACAGTTGTATGTATGTATGTATGTATGTATGTATGTATGTATGTATGTATGT
>JAHTLZ010000108.1:7439827-7469237 GCA_023846285.1 Phrynocephalus versicolor
TGTATGTATGTATGTATGTATGTATGTATGTATGTATGTATGTATGTATGTATGTATGTATGTATGTATGTATGTATGTATGTATACACCAAACAAATGTGAATATAAAGTCTTATGCTAGATAGATAGATAGATAGATAGATAGATAGATAGATAGATAGATAGATAGATAGATAGATAGATAGATAGATAGATAGATAGATAGATTAGATAGATAGATAGAAGTGTTTCTTCTAATTTTGTCAGAACTTTGTCAGAATGAGGACAGCCCCCAGGGATAGGGGTAGTCTTCAGCATAGGCCCGTTTTAAAGGGATGGGGAGTGGAGTCCAGATGCAAACTCAGCTCGGGGGATGTCATGCGCTTCCACCACCATCCCTGGTTGACAGAGGTGTCCTCACATTGGCGCATGATGATCTGGTTAACTCCAGTTCTATTCATAGTCATCTATTCTATTCATAGTCACCATCATCTGACAGGCAGATCATCTGGTGTGTGTGATCAATCTTCCATGGGCTATTTGGCAGCCGTAAAGTTGTGGCCATTTTCCCCCCAAATAATGTTGAGTCTATGTGTTTTATTATACAGTAGTTTTCTCTACTCTACCCTTGACTAACCAGAAGCATGATGCTCAAATGTCAAATCTAATCAATTGATCTGTTTTAGTGCATCTAGATATTTCTTGGATGCTCACAGACAGGTATAGAAGTCAATCGCTCACCTCTGTTGGTTGTTCATGGCACCTAGGCACTCAGTCTCTGAACAAAGAGCTTCAATTTTGTGATCACTGCTACAGCAGTACATCCTGATGTGCTACCTTCTAAACCAGTGGTTCTCAACCTGTGAGTCTCCAGATGTTCCTAGACTGCAACTTCCAGAAGTCTTCATCATTAGCTGAGCTGGCCAAGATTTCTGGGAGTTGCAGTCCAGGAACATCTGGGGACCCACAGGTCAAGAACCACTGTTCTAATCCTTTTTTAAAGGTTAAAACTAAAGTGGGGATCATTGCTACATTTTATGGTGGTGAGTTCCAAAAGCAATGGTATATAGCATGAATGATGGTGGCTTTTTAAATCTTGAATCTGCAGCCAGTCAATGTCAATGTGCTGGATCCAGACTAGTGATACTTACCGTATACAAAACCTAATAAAACCAATAAGATTTGGGTTACTCTCAACTTCCAACCATTTTGAGCATGCTTCCATCTGTTTTAAGTAGGGCCAAGTCTAAATTTGGGTTCTAATGCTTTGATTTCTTTTCTAGTTTCTGGATTTTTTGTGGGTGCTTTTTTGGGTGGGTGGGTGGGTTAAATACGGAAACGTCCAATTTCTTTCTGCTAAACCTGGAAGGAAATGAAAGGAAATGTGTTTATTTTTATATTTATTATAGCAATAAATCCCTATAGGGCAATAGACACACACACCAGCCCCATTTTAATTCAGAGAGCATCACGCATGGCTGGATAATGGATATTTTATGAACACAGCCTTGCCTTGAGCAATTACTTGCAAAAAATGTGATGTAGAATTCTGAGTTTTGGGGAGGCAGAGAGAAATGGAAACCATAGAATGGAACTATAGAAGTAATTAAGACCCACGAGTAATGCATTGTGGTTATAGATCGGTTTCTTGAGCCTTGTGATTAAACCAGAACATAACTGCCTGGATGTTCTTTACCAAATCACTTGCTCAGGAGAACAGTGTAATATTATTCTTAAATGCTTTGCTTTTTATAGGGCAAAAGTCGTTGCCCTGTGGTTTATCTTTAGTACACTGCAGACCAGCTTTTTGTGTCTTTGTATATTTCTGTTTCTGTGCATAATATTTTTCTTTCTGGAGGAAAGTAAAGGGAGGATGCACAGAACTCCTTCCTCTAGGTCCTAGTGCACTTCCTTTCTTAACCCCTAGTTAACCTGGACTTTTAAAAGGTGCCTGTTACAATCTGCTTTAGTTTTGCTGCTGGTTTCCAGGCCTTCTCACTGCTGAGGCTTCTAATCCTGTGCCATTCACAATTTTAAAATAATTGTACAGCACAACCCTAACCATGCAGGTTCAAAAATCACATTCAATAGGCTTACATGGGGAACCTTTGTTGTTTTTTTTTATCCAGATACTACAGCCCAAGACACAGACCAAATTAGTCTCCTTTAAAAAATGCAGTCTGAAATCTTCCTGAATCCTGGATGTATTGGCTAGCTACTGTTTGGGGTATGACAATGGAAAAGAAATGAAAAGTTTTTCATAACAAAATCCTGTTATGTAAGCCAGACTTGAATTCTCACTTTGGGGTGCCTGTTTGAAGCTCCATGATTTGAGGTACAGCAGCAGCTGCTGATATCTTTTGAAATCAGTGATATACATCAGAAAAAGCTAAGCACCTGTTCCTCTGTCTACAGTAGCACAGCTTATGTTGTGTAGTAGAGATGGGCACAAAATGAAAAATTTTTCATTTCCGTTTTCATTTTTCATTTCGTTATGCAACGAAATGACAAACGAATTTTGTCTCTAAAATGAAACGGAATGAACAGAAACACCGGAAATTTTGTCGTGCGTTTCGTTTTCGTTACGGCAATACAAGTGATCTGCTTTAAATGCTAAAAAAATCACAAAAAATTGAAATAAATGTTAATGAAATGGTAACGAAACGAACGAAAACAAAAATGATTTTTTTTGCAAAAATTCCCGAAAAATGGAAACGAAACAAAACCGATCCCCTAAACGACAAACGACAAACGAAATGCCAGTTTTTTATTCGTGCCCATCTCTATTGTGTAGCTAAGTAGGTAAACATCAGATCTGTCATGCATCTATGTTATTTTCATCACTACCATCATATTATAATTAGTTGTTAAGAGAATATCCTCCCTTGCCTATAGTTTCAAGGAGTAGGACAGGCATTTGTAAACCTGATTATTATTTACTGCTCTACTGTGCATGTGTTTGTAGATCAAGCTTATGTGAGGAATGGTTGAGGAATCTCAGTATTTTCTTGCAAGCATTTCACTAGTGACTTACTGCTCTCCTTTTCTCTCTCTCTAACAAATATATTATTATTTTTTGTTAACCACCTAGGTCTACAAAGCAGAAAAGAAGTCTGCTCGTGTTTCAGAAGAAGGAAGTGCATTATAGATTTCTTTTTTTCAAAAATTGACAGAGGTTTAGTCGCATGTCACTTTCAGGTTAGTTCTCTTTTGAAAAACTGCTTTTTAGCGAAATCTGAATTTATAAAGTATCCAAACGGCACTGCAAGCTCAAGGAATGGATGTGTGAAGTGGTTCTCAAAGAGTCAACATCCAAGCCTACAATGTAACTTGTGGACAGCAGGATCTAGCAGTAGCAAGCCAAGGATTTGTCCCACTCATTGGGGGTGGTATCAACAGTTGTTAAAAGGCAATACAAAATTGGCAAGTTTGCCTGCATTTATCATGGGCATATTATGGACAGTCATCATTACTAAGGGTGTGATTTACCCATAGCTTTTGGTTGTCCTTAGTTCTCATAAGAAATAAAGTGTAACTGAAAGTGTCATATGAAAAAATGAACCATAAATGGATATTGATTTAGATTGAAATTTCTACTCATATCCTGTCATTTTGATACAATCTTTGCTGCTTCAGTGATCTGCAAGCATCGGCAGAGCTTGGCTAAGTTCTTTTGGGGGTTACAACGTCTAGACCAGTGGTGACAAAACTTTGACATTCCAGGTGTTTTGGGCCACAACTCCCAGACTTCCAAGCCCAGATTACCAATGACAAAGGACTGTGGGAGTGGTAGTCCAAAACATCTGGAGTGCTGAAGGTTCACCATCACTGGTCTAGACTTTCCTAACAAGCATGGTTACTAGCAGGCAATGGTGAGCTACAATCCAAACAAGTGTATTTTATTTTTAAGATCTGCTGTTTAACCCGTATTAGAACAATGGTAGATGATGGATATTTTGCCAGCAGTCCAATGCACATACCCAGGCTTCCCTTGGTAGTTCAATGGATCACAAGCAATTGATATGATTGAGTAAATACAGGGCATGAGTAAAGTGGATAGAAGTACGCTCTTCTCCCTCTCACAAAATACCAGACCTAGGGGACATACACTCAAAATAAAGGCTGGAAGAGTGAGAACAGATAAAAGAAAATACTTTTTAACCAGCGTGTTGTTAGTCTGTGGAACTCCCAGCAACAGGATGTGGTGATGGCATCTGGCCTGGATGCCTTCAAAAGGGGATTGGACAGATTCCTGGAGGAAAAGTCCATCACAGGTTACAAACCATGATGAAGATGTGTAATCTCCAGGCTTAAAACCAGGGTACTTCAAGGGCCAGATGCAGGGGAGTGGTATCAGGAGACAGATATCTAGTCTTGTGCACTCCCAGATGCATTTGGTGGGGCCACTGTGAGATACAGGAAGCTGGACTAGATGGGTCTTTGGCCTGATCCAGCATGGCTCTTCTTATGTTCTTATGATAGCTGAGAAAGGAAAAAAACCCTTGCATAGATTGCCCTTAGCCAAGCAGGCTTTTGCAATAGGATTTTGGCCACTACAACTACATGCCTACAGCTGGACTGTAGTTGCAGTCAATCCTTTGATGTCCTATTAACAAGACCCCCATGGGTATAATGTATCATTAGATGGTACCCGGTTTGCCTGTTTTGAAGGCACCAACAACCCTCAACGCTCTTCATCTTTATGAAATCCGGCGGCAAGCAGTGGGCTTCTGTACTCTTGATGGAAGACTGCACTGCTTATTCCTGAGTGGATGCTTTAGCAGCATGAGGTGAAATCATAGTCGAATTGTGGGCACAACTGCCTGATGTTATCGATTCCAGTCAACAAACCAGGCGGTGTAATCTGTCTGCTTTTGTTCCGTTCACTTGGGGGTGTGTTCTCATTAGCCCCCCATGGATAGTCAACCTGTCAGCAGGTCTGCACTCCAACTGCCTGACCTCTGGTTTCAACTCATTCTTCCACAAATTAATTTCCCAAATTGACAAATTAAAGTGCACAGTATGCCCAAGGTCACTAAATCACACTGGGTTCTGCTAAATGTCAAGCAGCATTGGCCAGAGGGGAAAGAGGGGGAAAGGGGTTGAAACGGGAGCAGGTGAGAGTGGAGGAGAAGTCTCCATTCAATAAATTTGTCCCACATTTGTGCACCCATCTATGCACATACATACTCGTGTGTGTACACATGAACACATACATACAGAGGAACTGCCTTAAAATGGTCATACAATTGCTCTAAAAGGACATTTGCAGAAACTATTATTTGTTGCAAACTAAGAACTGGCACACCACTCCAGTATTCCTGCCAAGAAAACTCTATGGACATGGAGTCACGAAGAGTCGGTCATGACTGTAATGACACAACACACACACACACATGTCAAACAGACTAGAAATTATTTAAACATCAAAGTTATGGCATGCCATTTTCTTTTCATGGATTTAGCTGTGTCATCTGCCTTTTAACAGTACAAGAAGTTCAAAAGCATCAGTAACGTGCATATTAAGTGAGACCATGGTCTCCATCACTCTGGTACTCAGATCAGCAAGTGAAACAGACAGGATCTTCTTGATGTTGGCACTGAAAGCTTGGATTCTGGTGAGTGTCCAGACTCCATGACGAACGAAGATGATTCAGTTTTAATGTTCTTAGCGTGTCAGGCTTTGCTTTTTGACTCCTGCTACTGTGATTTCTTGACTAGTGGTTTTAACTGCTCTCATGTACTTTGATATTACCCACGTACTATGTTTTGAAATGCATTTCCAAAGCATTTCTTGTTTTAAATGCTCAAAGCAATTTGGGATGCTATAAAGCAGAATGTGATGATAACGATGATAACAATAACAACAATAGTAACAGCAGTGACAGCAACTTGAAAAGATTGCCAAATACAAAAACTTACAGACTGAGAATGAGCGAAAGAAAACAAAAATACAAAAATACCAAGAAAATTATTTATTTTATTTATTACATAGATTTCTACACAGCCCCATCAGTGTGAAGTACTATTCTGATCTCTTATCTTTGTACTCTAGGTGTAAATGAGATCTTGATAACACACTGGCAGAAATTTGTCTTATCTGGAACCACACATATTTTAAGGAAATACAGTGGACCCTTGTATAACAAACCGTTTGTACAACATAAAATCTGTACAACTTAAAAAATTCAGGAGATAGGGAAAATTTGCTTAACATAATCGCCTATGGGAAGAATCCGTACAACATAAAATGGGATTACTCCATTTTCAATGCATTCCTATGAGAATTTGTATAAAGGAAAATTTGCTTAACAATTTCATTTGGAACAAATTAATTCCTTTATACAAGGTACTACTGTACCTATGAATATCCTTGGGAATGACCTGATATTCACAAATGAAATTCACCCAACAACTAGTGTGCTATACAGTAGGACTCCCATCTCTGCAGGGGATTGGTACCTAGCTGCCCCATGGATGATGAACTCTGTGGATAAGAGTGAATGCTCTTATCTGAGGGTGCCAGGGATGAAAGCAGTTGGAGAGGCTACCAATACCTCAAGGAAGCCTGCCATGGCACTGCCACCTCTGTTACCTCTGCCGACCTTGAGGGCAGGCAAGCTCTCCCAGGCTGCATGGCTGTCTCCTACTCCACTGCTGCCACCACTACCAGGTGAGCAGGCACTCCTCAGTCACTGCTGCCACTGGAGCCACTTGCAGACAGGCAGGCAGGCACTCCTCTGCTGCTGCCGCCGCTGCCACCAAGCTGGTGGGCAGGCACTTGTCCGCCACCGCTACCGAGCTTGTGGGTGGGTGGGCAGGTGGGAGCTCCTCCTCCACCGCCAAGGATCTTTGGAGCAGGCAGGTAGGTGAGAGCTGCCATGGACGATCTTTGGAGTGAGCAAGTGAGTGAGCAAGCGGGTTCAGGCAGGCAGGAGCTCCAGCGCCACGTGGCCTCCTGCCTGCTAACGCCACCAATCTTACAGGTGGGTGGGTGAATGGGAGGGAGCTCTGGAGCTGTGCGACCACCTCCTCCTCTGCCCCTGATTTTGCAGTCCCTTGCTCTGCTGATCGCCACCCACAGATAACTGAATCCGCAGATTGCGAATCAGCAGATATGGAGGTCTTACTGTACATAATGAAAACAACAATAAAAACTGTAGGCATATTTTTGGCCTCTCTTACGATGAATTCAGGGCACAACGAGATGGGTACAATGGCAGTGGCATAACTAGGGGAGGGCGAACAGGGGCAAATGCCCCCAGGCACAGTGATCTGGGGGCACCAAATTGATGCTATATGGCCACCAGCACCTTACGAGAGGAGGGGGGGTCTTAGACACCACTCAGCTGGGTCACCTGGCCCTCTCCAGCCTGGCTGCCCACCCTCTCGTCCCCATGCAGGGGGCTCCCATGGAGAAGGTCTGTGAGTGTATGCGTGTATGTGTGTGCATGTGGGGCTGTTGGAACGTTCCTTTCTCAGAGCCGCTTTCTTTTTTTGGCCCGCTGCGGCGGCTTCACATTCTTTCTCCTTCTTTTCCCCTCCCCACATACACTCTGGCCTCCACTGCCATTTGGGTTAGGGTTTGTGTGGGTTAATATGCCGAAAGGAGGAGCCTCCCAAAGAGAGAGAGAGAGAGAGAGAGAGAGAGAGAGAGTTCATGTTAGACAGTCTGTCATAAGAGATCGAGGGAAAGGCAGAAAAGGGGGAGATGAGGAGGAGGACAGCTGGTGGAGGGGGACTGGAGGTCTCCACCCCACCTGGAGGCCGATTCCTCAGAGCCTCTGCAGAGGTCCTTGACATGTGGGGGCTGGGGGGGCACAAAAACTGACTCCCCCCAGTGCTGGAAGCCCTAGCTATGGCTCTGCACAATGGATCTCTAACACATAATTTCTAGCACCTCTCTTCACTGAGTCTTCAGAGAAAGTTCTGGAAGAAAGCAATGGCATGACATCAGTAAAATGTTACACATTTTAATAATTTTTATAACCCGTTGTTATGTCTACCCTAATGCATTCCAGGTTACAACGAGGTGGTGGGAATAGTAGCTCAGCACATCTGGTTAGATAAAAATGATCCACTCAGCAGCAGAATATGAAGTCCTATATTAAAGGAATTTCAGCATTTTTGAATAGCAAACACAAGAACCAGTACAACTGAAATCCTGAACATTGTAATCTTGAAAGCTTTCACGGCCGGGATCTGATGGCTGTTGTGGGTTTCTTAGGCTGTTTGGCCATGTTCTGGAAGTTTTTCTTCCTGATGTTTCACCAGACTCTGTGGCCAGTCTCTTCAGAGGGCAAGGAGCTCAGGAAACAAGGAGTTCTCTCTGTGCTCTAGGGAATAGAATGAGTGAGATTGTGGGTTTTTTTTAAGTTGTGGGAAAGGGGGGAACGTGTCCTATTAAGGAGACTAGGTGTTGGTCATTGTATTGTCATATGGAGGGAATCAGAAGTTTTACTGCAATAAGGGATGTCCGATCAATCTCTGTGATTGATGGGTATCCTTAGCTGTTCTAAGTGATCCCTCATGTTTCTGGCTGGATGGGAATCATTGATCTTTTGCAGTCTGGAAGCCAGGCTTCATTGATTTTTAGATTTTTTTGGTCTTGATCCTGCACTTTGTGGTCCCAATATATACCTGGCCACAACTACAAGGTAAGCGGTATATTCCTGCAGTGGCGAGGGGGTTCCTTTGGTCCTTTGCTGACTGTAACATCTGTTGAATTTTTGTAGTAGGTCTAAACACTGTTTATAGGTTGTATTTTTTTCCCCAACACTTTGTCCATGCAGTCCATGATTCCTTTTATGTGTGGCAGAAACACTTTGTTTCTAGGGGGCTATTTTTCTTCTTCAGATTGATGTTTTTTTTATTTGATGGCTCTTTAGATTTCTTTCTTGGAATAGCCATTTGCATGTAGGGCCCAATTCAGGTGGCTGATTTTGGTGCCGAGGAATTCAGCTTCACAGTTTCAGTTTGCGCAGTCTACCAATGATTTGATTATGCCTCTTTTTTGTCATAGGTGGTGATTGGTGTTTAAATACTTGTGCTGTTTACTCTTGGAACAGAGTAGGACCAAGGATAGAGACTAGGGATGGGCTAATTGTTTCGGAAGCTACCAGTTCCAAAGTGACACATGGGAGCTCGGCTGATGTTCAGAAGCCTCCAAAAGGCAATCAGCCAATGCCTTACCTTCCTCTGCACCCATTCAGGACTGAGCTCCAATGAGCTCCATTGTTCCTTCTCCCTGGTGCAGGCCAATCAGATAGGGAGGTGGTATGATGCATTTCTCTGCACAACTCCTGACTGGCCAGCGCCAGGAAAAAGGAATGATGACGTTGGAGACTTCTTCCTTGTTGGAGCTGAGCCTCGCATGGGTGCAGAGCAAGGTAAGGGATTGGCTGATTGTGTTTCAGAGGCTTCCAAACACCAGCTGGGCTTCCGTGTGTTTTTTCAGAACCAATAGCTTCCAAAAAGAATAGCCCATCCCTAATAGAGACTCCAGCAAACTATGCAAAAAGCATTTATTGCACAGGGCTTGTAAAGGTAAGGAGAGTGTCATGCTATGAGCCACTTTTGAGTTTGGAGGCTTTCTATTTCAGCGTAAAAGCAAGGGGATGAGTGGTAATGTTGGGTTTATGCAAGCCTGGAAGCTGTTGTTAGCCACCATTATCAAGGAACAATAGCTGAAGATAACCACTATTCCCAATCCCCTCATACAATAGTAACTGGAAACCACATGGTCCAATCATCTATTTCCACTCCATTACTCTACCCAGTGGTCATAATACAACCTTCACACCTTCAAACAGATAACAGCTTTGAGCAGAGTAAAGTTTTTTTCTCTAACATTCAATGCAATGCCAGCTGTTGTTACATTAAAAATGAAAGTTGCCCATATGAAACTTTGAATACTCAAAGCAACCTTTAAACTGGGCTGCTGGTTCCTGTATGTACAATGTTGTCACGCCAAGATCATGTTCTCTGGACAACGGATCCTTGGTGGCTAATCCAATTACAAAGTGAAAGACACAGTTCACTTGTGATTCCTTGTGAGCATAGTAGTGCATTGCTAGTGTGCACACATGAATGTGCACACACACTCTCCATCTCCGTGTATTATACTAGGTGCAGCCATTCCAACATAGTCCAACATAGAGGAGGAGAAAATAGTCACAGTAGTCACACTTTGTAACACCCATGCCAAATCGTTGCTGCTTTCCAACTCTAGAACTTCCTCCCACTGGAAGCTAGGCTGGCTCCACCTCTGGTGTCCTTCTACAGGCAGGCAAAGGCCTTTCTCTTCAGGTAGGCTTTTCCTTAATGACCAGTGGTTGAGAAGGGTTTAAAATGCATTGCTGTGCTTTGTTGTGTTAAATGTGTTTTAATATAGATCTCAGTTGCCAATTCAATGTAATACCCGCTCAATTCTTCTTTGAAATATATTGTATACTTACTGTTTTTAGCTTTTAAACGCTGTTTTCGATTATGTAGGCTGCCTTGGGTCTCTTAGGGAGAAAGGCAAGATAGAAATAATTTCACTAAATGAATGAAATGAATTTTAATACATGGAGAAATTCCTAGAAGGGCCTCTCCCCATGCCTGACAGTAACCATACAATAAACCAAATAACAATTTGCTGCTCATTCATGGTCCTCAAAATAGTGAGAGGGCCTGATACTATTCCTAACCAGCTTGTGCGGAGAATGAGTTCGACTTTTGTCTCCTTTGGACTGTCCTTCCCTTCAAGTTTATCTCTCTCAAAAATATTGAATGTAAATTTAGAATTAATGTTGACAAGCATGTCCACATTTGGGGGAATAATTTGCATAAACGATGCAGAGTGCAAGCCGCTAAAACAACCTGTCTGTATACAGTACGAGAATAAATACATTTTTCATTATAAATAATGTATTCTTCCTCAAGACACTCATAAATTTAGACAAGAAACAACCGTCTCCCTTTAAACCAAGTGTCTCCAACCTCTAGGCCACAGAATAGTATTGGCCTGTGGCCTGTTAGGAACCAGGCCACACAGTGCCTCGTTAATAAGGACATAAAGGTCCCTCCCCATTCCCTGCATAGTACCTCAGTAGCCAGCAAGATTCCCTCAGAGGTGCACTCCTCCTCTATGCACCCATTGTGACCATTTTTATTTTGGTTAGGGCGGAACCGGCAAGGGGGAGGGGAGTTGCATGCATGCTCATGCACATAAGAAAAAGCCCCATGCAGCAAGACAATTATTTTTGAATCATCCCAAAAGAAGGACACCTGCTCCCCCCCCCCCAAAATAACACCAGTCCCTGGTGCCAAAAAGGCTGGAGATTGCTGCTTAAACCATTTACTTTGTAAATTTTCCCTGCTCTGGTCCTCCCAATTGTTTTAGGCAAAACAAACAGAAGGATAATTCATACGTGCACCCACAGTTTCTTATGCAGCATCTTTCTCAGTCTGTCATTTCAGGGCAAAGACGCTGCTCCTTCAAGAAGGAAAATGATCACATCAAAAACGTCTCCATGTTGCTCTTAAGATCCCTAATTGATTCTGCTGGCCCAGTATCCACTTGCAAGGCATTCCAGAGCATTGGAACATTAACAAGCAAATGCTCTGGCACCAGCTGTCTTAAGCCTAAATCGAGTCTCCAGCAGAAAGCTGGCATTAGATGTCTTCTCATTTTACATGTTTTCGTTTTTTACAACAACATTCCAGGGCTCGGAAGCTGCAATCGACTTTGTTAGGAACAGATGAGATGGCCTAAAAATGAAATCGTACTTCAGTTTCATCTTTTCAGGGTTTTTTTATATCACCCAGAAAATGGGTGATGAGTGAAATTCACAATTCCACACCAAATCATTGGCCTCAATATTTTAGTATAATCCAGGCATGCGGCTGATTCGCCCTGCATTCTGCAGAAAAAAAATCCACTAAGTAATCTCTTCCTGCTTAAAACCCATAGCTAGATAAAGAGAACATTGGTTTTGTAGCCATCAAATGGAGTTGGAGGCAGGATGGTGCAAGGGACCAAGGTCCAAATGATATCTGAGTCAGAAAAAGGAATTTCAAACTGAGGGTCAGACGGCACATTACATCAAACACATATTTTTAGATGTCAGAGGTTTGGTCATTTCCTTTGTAGTGGAAAAGCAGCTGTGCAGGCTCTCATTTGGATCAGAACTGTGGCACATAAAGAGGAGGTTTAACCTCTTTCATCTCTCATTGTTTTTTTTCCCAAAAAAGAAAGAAAAAAAGAAGAAAAAGAAAAAGAAAAAAGAAAACATGCTTTTCCTGTCAATTTCTTTCTCCTGCCCAGGTACTCTTCTTTGCAAGTACAGTGGTCAGTTTTAAAAAAAACATATTCACTTTGTATAAGGGAATTTTCATTCTGTGCCTTCCAAGAAAGAAAATCAGCGCAAGGTCCCAGAATTTAACCTAGATGTCATATAACCTTTTAGTGTATTTATATCCTTTCTTTTTAAAAATCTTAGGACTCCCTCTGGAATCTAGAGTGGAGACAAACCATGGAGTCAACTTTCTATTCCGGAATTAGGCATCAGGTCACACATTTTGGGGAAAAGTGTGTTATCCTTTCAGGCATGCAAATATTTCAGTGCTGGGTGCCTGAGATGTAAGACATGCAAACAAAGCCATGTTATCTTCCAAATGGCCAACTACAAAACCAAAATAAGCTAATTTGCAGAAGAAAAACTAAGACAAGCTCATGTTTTTCCCCCCTAAAGGACACATAGCTTCCAGATCAGAATTTAGGGCACACAAACTAAGGAGTGGTAAAGAGGTGGATCTGAAATTTATGAAATAAATAAAGGGTTATTGGTAAGTCCTGTGTGGAGGCCAACAGCCACGGTGTAGATGGAAGGGCATCAGGTCTGAGTAGAGGTGATAATGGGAAAATCACATGAAGGGACTCAGGACTTTGTGATGAAGACTTCTTTGTGGATGAAAACTTCATCCAACAGGCCAAATTTCAATTCTCACGTGTTTTGGAGCATTACATCTTTGAATGAAACAGATGAAACAATGGCACAAGACTACCAGCAAGTGGAAAAACTGCTTTTAAAAAAGAAGTCAAACTAAACCTAATGTTACACTTCAGGCCTGCCCAAATTCCATGAATTCATGTGTCCAAAATGCTAGTCCAAATTATCTGAATATATTAAAGAACTTTCACGAATCCTCATGTTCCAGTGGACATGGAGGTGAGCATTCTCTTCAGCTGCTCTGGCAGCTGTAATTTGTTCTACTGCCTTGTTCGATCTATCTAAAATTGACTTCACAAACTGACGGTCATCAGACTGTTATCTTGACAGAAGCTGTTATCTTGACAGAGGCTGTCACTGCGGCTTGATTTGCAGCCTATTTTACATTTCTGCTCAGCTTAGGTGATCCCACAGAGACCTTGGCTTGTTTCAGTGCTCTAAGTCCAGACTGACCCCTCATCCTATGCAGTTCAATCTATTCCACCCTCTCCCAATCCCTGACTCACCTTTTATGCTTCCTTGTATAGTCTGTGTAAAGTGTTGTATGGTGTTAGAGAAAGGGGACCGTTTTCCACTGTTCTTTTTTTTTTTAAAAAAAATTGTCCATGCAGAGGTGATCCCTAATTGATTCTGTAAATGTAAACTGATATGCAGTGACAAAGTGATCTAATGCTATAGCCTGTAGTTTGTTTAAAAATATATATTTCATGGCAACTAGGGAGAAAGATTGCAAGGATGGGTGTTCCTCCTGTCTAAAATATCACCCCCAGCTTCGTACTACACCAGAATACCTTCCACATTCTCCACTCCATTTTTTGAGAACAAATGACTGATTACATGGGGGGGGGGGACAGATCAAATTGCACCTTTTTTTAAAGTAGTACTCTTCACACATAGGGGAAAAACTCCACAAAACAACCAAGCAAAAACGACCAAGGAGACATGAATTACCGGTAGCCTTTGCTTCATGGCATCTGTTTTTTAAATTTCAAATTCATCCATTCTACTTCCACAAGAAATCCCAAATTAAGGACGCCGGCTCATCCTCAGCAGATAAAAATTGCTCTAGCGTTTCATATAGGTCATGTCAAGCAGTGCACTTGCTGAAGTGTACTGTTTTCCTAAAGAATTCTGCATAATGAAGAAGAATGGCCCAACACAGGAGAGGTAACAGCTCAGGACCAGAATCAGCAGTACACCTCCATTTGAAGGAAAAAGGCCACTCATTCAAAGATGAGGATGTACACATATTAGACAAAGAAGAGAGGTGGTTTGAGAGAGGAGTAAGGGAAGCCATTCATGTTAGCATTGAAAATCCCTCCGTCAACAGAGGTGGGGGGCTCCGGCATAGTCTGTCTGCTACTTATCAGGCTGTACTTTCCACAGTACCCAGGCAAATCAAGGAGCCTTCACCACCAGGTCACAGCTAACGACCCATTCTTGATGGGTTTCAGCACCTTAGGCCATTGTTTACCTTAAGGCCATGGACACTAATGTCTCCCTAACGAGCCTATTCAGGCTTTGTTCATCTTATGAGCCAATCAGACCAGGGGACAAGAGGTCAAGCTGACTATAAGAAGGTCTCTTGTACTAGCTGTATTCAGACCGATGAAGCTGTTTGGATGAACAGCGAAACGTTTCTATCTCTCAAAAAGAAGTCCAGTAGCCATGACTCAACTCCCAGATAAACGCACCTGGATGACTGAGAATCTTCACAGACGTATTGGAGGACTTCATTTATGACAAATATGAATCAACAAATTTTGACAAATTGGCTAAATTGGTCAGAAATTGTGATAGGTTTTTCAGTTCATCCCCATCTCTAATCCTAGTGTCAACCAGTCAATTAATTGGTATGTGACAAGCAAAGATCTTTCAGTACTTTGGGAATCTGAGGCTGAACTACAAGAGGCTAAATTACTTCAAGCAGGTTTCCCAAGTTCAACAGAAAAAATAAGCCATCTGCTGGCATTCTCAACTCTTATCCCTCTCTTCTGCACACCATCTAAGTAGAGTTTATGGGCCACCATTTAAGAACCGGGATCCTCGAGAAACCCAGAGGAGGCATACTCACTCTTCAACAATATAAGATGGATAGAGATGATGTCATGAAAATAAGGCATTAGTCCATGGAAGGTTGACATACAACAGACTGACATTACAGGCAAATAGCCTGCAACTGGGGTTAAACACAAAATCCTGATTGAAAAATAAAAACCCACCTTGGTGGGAGCGGGGTGGGGGAAATAGCAGGGAAATTGTAGGGTACAGCCTCCCTATCGCAATGGGCTTTAAGAAGAGGTCAAGAAGAAAGGAGCAGCAGGACAGGCCCCAGCACTGGAAGTCTTGGGGAAACCAAAAGGTTATCACTTTAGAATTGGCATTTTAAATCCTCCAGTGCTAAAATGATTGGTAAGGCCTTTTAAAAAAATTATTACTAGTACTGCTGATATGAACCTCTGGGGAAATCTAAAAGCACGATAACAAGAAAGCCTCCATCCAACACGACTCAAAAGAACAACTGTGCCATTTATCTCATATTGACAATGGCTTTGAAGCTGCTCGGGGCTCTATCCGCCGCTGAGACTTTTCAGCCAGGCTACTTCGCTATCTCTATAGCTGCATTTTGTGTGAGCCAGGAGCAAGCATTCTCTATCTTTTTTATTAATTTCCATAGCAACCTTTCTTTGTTTGTCAGTCCATGATAAGCAGTGGACCACATGATAACAGGTGAGATCTGGCATCATGGAGATTGCCCTGGGAGCAGCCGAATGGGCATTTTATTTAAACCTGTTCATCTGGCATATCAGAGAATCATAGAATCAGAAAATAGTGAAGTTGGAAGGGGCCTATAAGACAATCAAGTCCAATTCTCCTGCTCCATGCAGTAAGAGAAATCAAAATACTTCTGCCTGGTGGTGGTCTAAATTTCTCTTGAATGCCTTCAGTGTTGGAGCACTCACACCCCCTCTCAAGGTAATTGGTTCCATTGCCATACAGATCTAACAGTTAGAAAGTTTTTCCTGATATTCATCCAAAAGCTGGGTTCTCTTAACTTGACTGAGAACAAATCCTTAAGAACATAAGAACATAAGAAGAGCCATGCTGGATCAGGCCAAAGGCCCATCTAGTCCAGCTTCCTGTATCTCACAGCGGCTCCACCAGATGCGTTTGGGAGCGCATGAGACTAGATATCTGTCTCCTGATACCACTCCCCTGCATCTGGCCCTTGAAGTACCCTGGTTTAAAGGCTGGAGATTACACATCTCCATCACGGTTTGTAACCTGTGATGGACTTTTCCTCCAGGAATCTGTCCAATCCCCTTTTGAAGGCATCCAAGCCAGATGCCATCACCACATCCTGTGGCAGGGAGTTCCATAGACTTACAACGCGCTGGGTGAAAAAATATTTTCTTTTGTCAGTTCTTACTCTCCCAGCCCTCAATTTGAGTGCATGTCCCCTAGTTCTGGTATTTTGGGAGAGAGAGAAGAGCTTCCCTCTATCCACTTTACTCATACCCTGCATTATTTTGTATGTCTCAATCATATCCCCCCTCAAGCGCCTTTTTTCCAGACTAAAGAGGCCCAAATGTTTTAGCCTTTCTTCATAAGGGAGGTGCCCCAGCCCAGTAATCATTTTAGTCGCTCTTTTCTGCACCTTTTCCAGTTCCACTATGTCTTTCTTGAGATGCGGTGACCAGAATTGTACCCTTTCTTTTTATGACAGCCATTCCATGTGATACAGATACAGTAGCCTAGCTCTATGTGCACACGATAAAATGCATACATGGCACCTGGAAGTGGGAAGAGTGCTACCCACCCTCTTCCATGTTACACAGAGTCAATGTAACGCCTGGAAAGGCGTGTAAACTAAAACCAGTTTTTGACCATTCAAGTCACTCCTCCACATTCTATATAGAAAGTGAATACTGGTGTTGATTTTTCTTCAGGGATGAATTAGTCCTGATGTTTAAACCTATTAGGCTTGTTGTTGCTGTTGTTGTTGTTCAGTCGTTCCGTCGTGTCCGACTCTTCGTGACCCCATGGACCAGAGCTCGCCAGGCCTTCCTGTCTTCCACTGCCTCCCGGAATTTGGTCAAATCCATATTGGTTGCATAGATGACATCATCCAACCATCCCTTCTCTGCAGTCCTCTTTTCCTTTTGCCTTCAATCTTTCCTAACATTAGGCTGTTAAGCTAGATCACGGGATATGATTTAAACAGGAAGAAGAACATGCTGGAAAGAGAAGCTGAATCCCCTCTTCATACCAGCTTACCTCCCTGCAGTCCATTGCCTGACCACTTTGCTCCCAGCTTTGCAACATGAAGAACCCAACTTAGCTTATATGACCCTATTGATTCAGATTCATAGAATCATAGAGTTGGAAGAGACCTCAAGGGACATCCAGTCCAACCCCCTGCCATGCAGGACCCCCCCCATCACAGTGCTCCCGACAAATGGCCATCCAGCGTCTGCTTAAAAACCTCCAAAGGAGGAGACTTCACCACCCTCCATGGCAGCATATTCCACTGCTGGACAGCTCTAACCATCAGGAAGTTCTCCCTAATGTTCAAATGGAATCTCTTTTCCTGCAATTTGAAACCATTGCCCTGAGTCCTAGTCTCTGAAGCCATGGAAAACAAACCTGTCCCCTCTTCAATATGACATCCTTTCAAATATTTAAACATGGCTATCATATCCCCTCTCAACCTTTGTTTTGTAAAACTAAACATTCCCAGCTCCCTAAGCTGCTCCTAAGACATATGTCCCAGACCTTTAACCATCCTGCTTGCCCTCCTCTGGACCCGTTTGAGGTTATCAACAATTATCCATTATGAGCAGCTTGCTTGTTCGCTCTTCACTGAGTTCTCCAATTGGCAAAATCCCACTCCCTGAGATTTAAGGGCAAAAGCCTGCAACATGGGAGCATTTCCCAGTGACAATCTTCTTGGTGGGTACTTGGGATGAGAACAGAGGTGGCATCTTCAGCAATAATTGAAACATTTGGGCAGAGGTTGTGACAGATGGGCAATGTAGATTGTACAGCAAATGTAATACTGTATTTCGAAAATGAGTCAAGGGGTATCCCATACTAATGATTTTAAAGGTATCTGGAGCCCATTTTGATGCATGTATTTGACAAAGGAAAAGGATGTAGTTACAGTAAGGATTTGATTTATTTCTGGAAAGAAAAGGGGCAGCATTAGAAGAGATGGCAACCAACAAAGCAATAATATAATAAATTGATCTGGAACAAAACAATAACCACAAGGGTCAAGTGTTCACAAAGTTATACAATTTTTTGTATTACTTATTTCCTAATTAATATGTATAGTCTTGTCTCAATGTTTTTATGCTTCTTTTTCTTTTGTATATGAATGATTGCAGTATTGTATGAGACTTCTATTAACAAATGTTTGTCTTATATAATTTTCTTTAATAAAAAACAAATTAGAACAAACAAAACAAAACAACAACAGCAAATGTAATGAGGTGCATTCCCACGAAGCTAAAGCTTGCAAGTCAAGGGCTACCTTTAAAATTTGCTATCAGAGATCTGGCACATTGCAGATTCAAATGCTAGTCCTGTGTAAGGTCAGTTTTACTGAGGCTTATACATGCACCCACATGTGGCAATGGTATGTGCTGCTCTTTACTGTAGAAATATAGTTCTCCCTTGTTACATCAGTAACCCATTTGAATAAATGGATCGATGCTCAGAGTGCTTAGGACATCTTTTCCTAGTTAAGAACCATATTTTGTTCTGCGGTTGTGGAAGGAGGCACCTGGTGTGAAAAGGTCATCGCTGGGCAACGAGTAGCCTTAATTGACGGACAGTGGGAGCTAGCTAGGCTAACAAAACAAACAGATTTGCAGAAAAGAAACAGAAGAGAATCGTGGGGAATACAGCATGGTTGCAGAAAAGTGAAGGAACAACTCAAAGTCAAACAGGACTTCCTACACAGTCTCGGCCACATGCAATTTGTCCGCATTTTCCAAAATAGCAGCATTATGTAAAATGTATGTTTCTTCAACCAATTCATGTTCCTTGAAATGAGGCTGAGTGCCACTAACAACCCGGAAATCATTTCTGTTGGCTCCCAAGGTGGGAGTTGCAAAAGATCAGATGATGAGTTAGCAGCCTGGCTTTTGAAGAGCTAGACTTGCTGAATCTGTTTTCCTCTGCCGAGCGGCTGGCTGCATTTGTGACTTTTCCAATTAGCTTTTCCACATTAAACTCAAATAGCCGCATCTGACATAGGAGGGGCGGAAAAAAACCTGAAGCCTTCTTTTAAGTTTCAGTTTTGCCTGCTGAGTCCTTTCTTCTGTTATACAGTATTTCAGGATCCCATTAAGTAATTGCAGAAGAGCTCTGCTTCTGCGTTGCACAAACGGCCATTAAGCTGCTTGTTCTGAAGAGCCAGCGAAAAAGGACTCTCGAACAATTGCAGGAAGCGTCCCAAGTAGAAATGTGTTTGTTATCATTCACTGTGGGGGTAGAAGCAGTAAGCCTAAAACAGAGCCCCCTCCTCTCCCCATTGTTCGCTTCTCCTCCTCAGAACCAAGGGGCTCCATTGAGGGGGGTGGTTTTTTTTAAAATAGAGCCCTCAACTGTCCTTACAACCTTACCCAAGAGGATTTTAGCCTCCCTGTTCTGCAAGTGAGGATGCTGTCCTCAATCCCCAGTGAAAAGTAACTAGTTACAAATAGCCATCATTATAACTAGTTACTTTCAAATAACGAGCTTTCCAGCAGCTTAAGCATAATGGTGTTCTATATCGTGTTGCTCTGAGATTGTCTAGATTATTTCATAAACAGGGATTCAAGTCCAAGTGTCCCTCACCCAGATGTGGAATTCTGGGTAATAATGCTAAAGTACAGTGTACTTTTAAGTTCTGTTAATTTTGATTTTTATATTTATATGCTTTTCAAAAAGATAATACAGTACGACCCCCAAATCCACTGATTCATTATCCACTGATTCAGTTATCCACGGTTGGCAGAGGAAAAATAAATAAATAATTCAGCAGCCGCAAAGCAAGCTACTGTCACAAAGAGCCGCTGTCATAAAACAGAAGGCATAAAGCAAGCTACTGTCACCAACAGCAGCTGTAAAGCAAGCTACTGTTACAACACAGCAGCTGTAAAGCAAGTTACTATCACAAAACTGCAGTTTTGGGGAACATTTTGGCGTTCTCTCTTATCCACGGTTTTCATTATCCACAGGAAGGCTTGGAACCAATCCCCAGCGGATACTGGGGTCCTACTGTACTATCAACAGCTCAACAGCAAAAGCTTTGTTGGTCAAAAGCTTCCATACATTTTTGGCTTAAGGCTCCTGGTCCAGAGACAAGTTTGTGGAACGGGAGACCAGACATTCACTGTGAGATTTGTGCCTTCCAAATGGTTTAGCATCTCTCAAACTGGGGTGATTAGGAGGAGAAGGTTTAGTAGGAGCTTCTCTACCTCTCTGATAGGGGGTAAAATAGGAAAGATGTTCACACAGGGATGTCATGGGTAGAAGCCTGCTGGAAAGCAGCGCCACACACAGTTCTCGCTTTACAAAATCCTGGAGGTACAACAATGCTTTGACATGCTTTCAAATGCAAGTGAAAATTTATTAGGTTTTGTTGCCACACTGTTTCATTGCTTCCTTAACTAAATCCTTAATTACTGGCTCCATACAATCACCAATATAAGGCCATTATATCATCCACGTTCTCCCAACTCTAGGTTCAGATTAATATCTTTCCTTTGCAAGAAAGACCTACACAATTTATCAAAAGCTGCTACGTACAAAACCAATAGGCCTACCAATTTACGATGAACATTTTCCATTAGCTGATAAAGAAGGGCTACCAAATAATAAATCTACAAGGGCTTTTTACTTCTGCTGGCAACAAATTCTATGACTGATCAATTCTCCAAAGGTCAGCAAAAAGTCATGCAAGAAGTGACCCTGCAGAAGGCTGACCATTAGCCACTAACAGAATTATTGGCTTGGAAGGACCCTCTAAAGTCATTTGTGTGCTAGAAATGAAATGTCACGGTAGCTTTGATAGGTGCATATTTAGCTTAGAAGTGGGCACCTTATAGTTTACCAGGCACATTCAGCCACCAAGGCAAATTCAAATCTTTTAGATTTTAAGCAATTATAGGGCTAAATAAATATTTTTAAAATAAATTTCTATCCCGATTGCTGCATAAGGCAGATCATTGCCTGCTGATATTTGGACTTTGTACAATGCTGCCCCTCCACATGGTGGATGGACCTATCAGAATGGTCCATCCCTTAAGAATGATGTATCCAACTGGTTTCCAGAGCTTCTTGGGGGGATGGGGGTCCAGTTGATCTGGCTGGTGCTCTGGTAGAAGCCCAAGTCTCAGACTGGTATTTAGAGATGACCCAGGCAGTTGACATGATTACTCCCAAATGCCTTATTTGGGTCACAGCCTGCTCCTCCCCATGGGTCATGGAAGAGTTCAGGACGATGAAGCAATGATGAAGGGCTAGAAAGCAGAGAGAGGAAAGCTCCCACGGAATGCAAACTGGCTGCAATCAGGGAAATGTCCACCAAATATTGTGATTTACTCAAGACTGCAAAAAGAGGCTATAATATCCAATTAATCAATTTGGCCTCCAATCAACAGGCTGAACTCTTTCAAGTTGGCTTCAGCCTCCCTGAATTCCGGACAGAAGCATATATTACAGCCAAGTGTAGAAAACTGCAAACAACTGACAGCTCATTTTAGATCTAAGATAGAATGAATCTGTCAGGACCATGACTCCTTATTCCAGTAGATCAGAATGAGATGTCCAATGCACCATCTAGTTGGGTTTTATTCTATTGGTTTTAGTTAGTAGTAGCCTGATGAGGTGCACAAGGCACTTGCATGCTTTAAACTAAGCATCTACTCTAGTTTAGATTCTTACCTATCTTGACTAGTAAAATCTGCAGAGGACACAATGATTAAGTGGGCCTCTTATGCCACCAGTGCTTCTTTCTAGGAAGACCTTATCACATTCTGTTTAAAAGAAACTATAGTAAGTCCCATCTTAAGAAAACTAATTTGTCAATGGATGATTTGAACAACTACAGACCCATCTCAAAAATATTTTCTTGGGAAAGTTGATCAAGGGGAAGGTAGCCGACCAGTTGAAGGCATTCTTTCAAGAAACTAATGATCTGGATGCATTTCACTTAGGGGTTTAGACCACAACACGGTGCTGAAATAGCACTGGCCACATTGGAAGATGATATCCTAAGGGAAAGAGGCAGGGGGAGTGTAACCCTGCTGGTCTTTCTGAAGATTTTGATACCATCAGCTGGTTCCAGTCCTTTCTTGAAGGCCAACAGCTGGTACAGCTTAGGGCTACATTGTCCAACCCTTGGAACCTCTGTTATGGAGACCCACATGAGTCAGCCATCTCCCCAATGATCTTTAATATCTATAAGAAGCTACTGAGAGAAGTCATACAGAGATATGTAGTTTGCTGTAACCAGTATGCTGATGACATGCAGTTCTATTGCTCCTCTTCATCTCCAGGAGATACTATGCAGATACTTGAGCATTGCCTATCTTCAAAAAAAAAAAAAAAAAAGGACTGGATGAGGTCCAATAAACAAAAAGTGAACCCAGATCTGTTAGAAATGTTACTATTGGAAGGATCATTGAACCAGTTTGATGCAATTTACCAGCGCTTGATGGGATTATACTCCCCCTGAAAGATTGGGTTGGCAGTTTGGAGCCCCAGCACTACCTCTGGAGGCTCAAATATCTGCTCTGGCCAAGAGCATCTTCTATCTACTTCCAATTGAAGCAAAACAATTCAAGGAGCCATTGTAGTCATCACAAAAGACACATACAAAAGTGGAACAGGTGATACCTTTAGGCTACTATAAAAATAACAGAACATCGCTAATATTTCGGGAGCAAAGCCCTCTTCCTCAGAGCAGTACCAATAGGTAATAACATGGCAAAAGATGGATTTGCCAGGAATTATTTCTTAGGTGTAGATCCATGACAAGATGGAAAAAAGCCAGGCTGTTTACTTCAGGCACAGAGCTTGGATGTTCTTGGGCTGCCTCTGAAGTGAAGGGAGGGAGGTGTTTTTATCGTCCCAGTCCTTCCAAAGACATGTCACAGCTCTCACGTACACACATTTGCACCTCTCCTCAATGTGACTTGCCGAGACCAAAAGTCCCTGATTTGTCAGCAACGGGAAGGGGGTTGGTGTAGAAGGCCCATGCATTTCATTTGAGGATTGGGATAAAATTTGGAAAAGTCCACTGAGTATAGCTAATTGGATCAAATAAAAGGAAAGAGATTACCCAGTGTTGCAGTCCTGTTGAAGGTCCAGTTGCCTCTTTCTTGGTACAAAGTGTAGGCAGCTCATTCCTGTATCTCAGTATTTCCAGTTGAAGCAAAACAATTCAAGGAGCCGTTGTAGCCTTCACAAAAGACAAATACAAAAGTGGAACAGGTGATACCTTTAGGCTACTATAAAAATAACAAAACATTGCTAATAATCTACTTCCACTGATTGCATGGTTGTGCCCCTACTTGGTTACTGCTTTATGCATTAGTAATCTCAAAAATAGTCTACAGTATTACTCTCTACATTGGACTTCTCTTGAAAACAGTATAGAATCTTCAACAGTTCCTAAATGGAGTTGGCCAGACTGATAACTGGGGTTACTAACTAGGATCACATATTTGTGATCCCAATTTTCAGGGGCTTTGATCGGCTCCCTGTCAGTTTCTGTGTTCAATTCAAGGTCCTGTTTTGGAACCTCAATGCATTTTGGAACATCTCCCCTAGAAATCAGCTACCCATCCCACCTGCTCCTTTCAACATGTTTTTAAAAGCTGCTATGTCAAGGGAGGCTAAAAGATGGATACAAAGAACTGTCATTTTTTTTTTTACTACAGCCCCTAGACTTTGGAATGAAACGCCAACAGATGTAAGCCAGCCCCTTTCTCTCCTTGTATTTGGAAAGATGGTAAAGACCAAATTATTTAAAGCTGCCTTTTAAAATATTTTAAATCAATTTTTTTTTAATTTTTCACAGATATTCATGTGTATGGATTTATTATCTGTTGCACGACTGTATTTTTTTCTGAATTACATTTGTGTTAGTGTAGTGTATTGTCAGTGTGTGCATTGGAGGCTGAAGGTGTTGACCACACAACCTGCCCTGTATCTCATGAACTATGCTATTGCCACAAGTGCAGTACATTATGCCATCTTGTCACCATCACGGAAGCAAGTGACTCGCTTGTGCTCAAATCTGCTTATCATACCAGGCTTAGCCCACTGTGGGATAATTAAGGAACATAGGCACCAGCCATAGCTGGGCCATGTCCTTAGTCATTTGGTTATTTTAGGAGGTAGGCTTTAATGCACTGGAAGGAACTGAGAGGCAGGAGGAGGGATAGGGAGAAAGGTGTGACTGCTGTCAGTCCAGCCTTTTTATTATCAAGTTGAAGAAAACTACCTTTGTTTTTTTTATCTTTATTTCAATGTGTTTGCCTTTTGTCATTCTCAGTGCCTACCGAATGTTGGTCTCAGCTTTTCTTACAAATTGGTGATGATAGGTGAAATCCTTTGGGGGAGTTCTGCAGGAGTATGGCACATGTGACTAGGGTGGCCCACTAGGGCACTGAAACTGGAATAACAATTTTTTTTAAAAAAAGGAAGGGACGAGAAATGGAAAGAGGGATTTGGGCCAAAGGGAGAACTACAAAAATAATTGCCCTTCAAGCCAAGCAGGAATTTGGCAAGTGTTGGCTTAAGCCGGCTGTGCTTTGTCTTTGCTTAAGATCTCCATTAAGGTCTGATTTGCAACTTCCTAATTCCCTTGCCATTTCTTATAACTTATTATGACAAGCCAAGGGGCTGAACTGAACACACAAGTTATGCTGAATTATGTTTTTGTCTTTTAAGACTTGGTTGAAGAAAATGGAGACTAATTGGTGCTCTTCTACAGTTCATCTAGAATCTTCCGGTAATCTAAACATTACACCATTCTCCATTCTCGTTCAGTGAAAATCACTTGCAGAACTTTAACATGGGTGGTTTTCAGAAGGGCTATATGGTGGGTGTGTAAAACAGTATCATTGAAGCAATTACACCACATGTAGAGATGGGCACAAAACAGCAAAATGGGGTTGCGTTTTTAGTTTCATTTTTTCTTTTTTTGCTGGATTTTTTTTTAAAAAATCATTTCACTTTTTGTTTGTTTTCTTTTTTTGTTCTGTTTAAAAACCCCATGCCACCCCCCAACACGCCCATTTTGGAGGGAAGCGCCAGGTTTTAAAACTTGTTTTAGCCACCGGAGCAAGCAGCAATGACTCCAGGCCACTGCTTGCTTCAGTGGCTAAAAATAAGTTTAAAATCCCTGTGCCTTTCCTCTCCCCCAATTGGGCACATTTTAACCCATTCACTTGCTCGTCCGGCAACCTTTCAGGTGTGGGGTGTGGGAAGCCGCTCATCCAGACTCTGTTGCTAGCCTGTTCAGGCACAGCTGCCCCCCCCCCGCCCCTTTGCAACCTTCCTTCGCCCAGTCCACGAGTCAGTTCATGTGTCCTAGCCAGCTGCCAGGCCAAACTGCAGCAGAAAGCGCACTGCACGGACAGACACAGAACCATCAGCGCACTGGCACTGGCCACCCACATGGCCTCCAGCTGGTCAGCCCCTGCACAGTGCGGCATGGTAGTCGATGGGTCTGAGGGGGGTCATCAGTGCCAGTGGTGTCACCAAGCACTGGGAGGCTTCCCCGTGGCCTCTGAAGCCCCCCCCTGTGGGGGCTCATCAATGGCAGTGGCAGTGCTGGGCTTCGGGAGACCTCCCGGCAGCATCAGAAACCCTCCCCATGGGGGCTCGGCAGTGACAGTGGCGCCTGCAAGCACCGGCAGCCTCAGGTAGGGAAGTCCCCTTTTAAAGACATGCCCAATTGGGGCAGAACAAAAACCAAAAGGAAAGGAAACAAAATTTCCAGTTTGTTTCATTTCATTTTTCTTTAAAAATCATTTTGTTTTTCATTTCATTCTGAAACGAAATGAAAAATGAAAAACGAAATGGAAAAAGTTTGTTTTGTGCCCATTTCTAACCACATCTACGCCCCCCTTTTAAACCAGGGATGGAGAACATGTGGCTTGTCAAGAACTGCAAGGCTCCAGCCATCATTCTCTCTTGGAAGGGGCTAAGCCAAGTTGCAATCTAACAACATCTGGAGCAACACAGATTGCCCACCTCGCCCTCTTTTAAAGGACAACAGAAATACAATAGATGATAACAGAGCTTACCATACTGAGATATTCATATCACCCACTTTCAAGGAAATTATTCTTGCCTAAGTCCTCTTTGAATGATGAGTTCTCTCCTTTTTGATGACGTACAAATTGCCACTCGGTCTACTGGCTGGATTTCTAGGGCTGGCTGCAGCAGGAGTCCTCTGCTGCAGGATTTGGCGTAGTCACTTGGAGACCTGACTAATACAAGACCTTATCTTGCACAACAACAGCAACAACAACAACAACACCCTTTATTGTCATTGTACAACCAGTGTACAATGAAATTGGCTGAGCTCCCTCCATCCCCTCACAACAACATCCCACTAAAAAGCCATTCAATCTGATTTCATACTGTGTGCTTGCTGCACAACTCGCCAGCCCCACAAGTCTATCACAGCTTGTAGAAGTAGAAACTAGAAAAAGTTAGTTTTCTGGGGTATACCTTCCACGAATGACCTCACTACCTTGGTTCATGTGGTGGTAATCTCAGTACTTGATTACTGTAGTGTCCTCTATGTGGAGTTACCTTTAAGGCTGGTGTGGAAGCTTCAGCAGGTTCCAAATGTGGTGACCAGATTACTGCCGGGTTTGAAAATAAATGACCATATCTCCCCACCCCTGGCTGCTTTGCATTGGCGGCCCGTGCACTTCTGCACCAGGTTCAAGGTCATGATTCTAACATATAAAGCCCCAAATGGTTTGGGACCTTGTTACTTGACAGAATGTCTTCTTCCATCAAATAATGCCCATAGCACACATTCACCTCAAACTGGGCATTTTAGATCAGTGACCCCAAGAGAGGCACGGAAGGAGCAGAACAGATTCTGTGCCTTCTCAGTAATTGCTCCAACCTTATGGAATAAATTGCTGCCTGTGATTCAATCCCAGAACCTTTTAAAAGATCATTTAAAATATGGCTTTTTCTGACTTCCCCAAGCCTAAGCTTACACCATAAGCTATTGATCAGCCAAACTACCTCCAGCCTGATGTCTTAATTTTATTGTAATGTGGATGTTGTCGACAATGTCAATGTTGATGTGACGTTTTTATATTTTATGATGTTTTCTCTCTTTTCTATCCTTTTTCATGGTTGTTTTATATTATGTCATATAATTTATTTTTTTGTTAATTGTGATTTTAATGATGCTGCTTATTTCACCATTTATTGTTGTGTTGAGTGGCCTGTTGAGCCAGATGGGCAGGAAATAAATACATAAATATATAAATAAATAAATCTGTAAATAACTATAACTTCTATGCAGGAGAACAGGCAGTGGTAAATGAACAATAAAGCATTCTCATTCTCATTCTTTCTTTTTCTTCTTTCCTCTCCTCTTCCATTAATTTATAGGAGGGCCTCCCCATACAGTTCTGTAAAATGTCCTGTTAGTAGGAGCTTCTTAAAAGTCCGAAGGGAGGATGCCTGGTGTGTTTCCTGCAGGAGACATTTCCAAAAGGTCACTGTCAAGAAAGTCCTAGTCTTTGTTGTGTCTTAACAGGCTTCTTTTGGTGTTAATACCCACAGGTGTGAGACTTCAGAGGACTGAGTAGAACTTGAAGGAAGACATTCTAAGATCCCAAGCGCTGGTGATTCCCCAACCATTAAAAGTCAGATTTTGTCATCATTTTGCTCTAACTTCTGCTTGAGCAGTCAGTATTTGTTGTGACAATAGTGGCAACTCAGGATGTTCATTTCAGCTTTTTTGAAATTTGCTTGTTTCATTAGGTTTTCTTTCTGTAAACGCCCAACATCAAGTCTTGCATGAAATCTGAAAACAAAACAAAACCAGCGATTGGGCCAATTTCATGAGCAGGTTATCTAGTATGAATTTGGCTACACATAGTGAGACTGAGCCAGAATTTATATGTAACAGTCCCATGAAGCTGCCTGCCTGCCATGCCTAGATGAATTTTGCCCAGGCAGCAAACTGTTTCCCTCTTAATGTATAACAAAGGGTTTGATATGTATTGTGTTAAAGTCAGCATTAAAACTCTCTTTTGCTTTGATCCAAAGCCAGAGGAAATTGAGGGGGAACTCCTACTCATTTCTGCAGCCCATGATGGAGGGTCATAATGACAACCTTATGGCAACCAGTGAAGTTAGCAGCAAAAAATGGCAAAGCCGATTGACTGGAGTGTGTGGTTGCTTAGTTTACAACCAAGTTCTTTCATGTCAGTAGAGGAAAATAGAGAATGACCCTCCATGTCCAGTTTGTAATTCCTTCTTTAGTTTCAAATATGTCCATATTAAGCATCTGACGAGCACTCCCTTTTATTTATTTTATTTCATTTTAGTTTAGTTTAGTTTAGTTTAGTTTAGTTTTATACCACCCATCTTCCAGGGAACTCCGGGCAGTTAACAATAAAGGTTAAAACACAAAGTAACATCAGCAAAAATCACATTACGTGAAATGGTGGAAAGAGTTATCAATTGACTGCATCTTACCTTGCTATTCTCCATCTATTCAGTAATCTGCCAACCCAACTCCAGTATCAGAAACAAGAGAAGCTGCAGGAGAGACTTGCCCAAAGATAGACAGAGGGGGGGGGGGGGGGGGAGAGAGAGAGAGAGAGAGAGAGAAGTTACCCTTTAGGATGACAATTCCCAATAACTCTGCTAGCTGGGAGATTCTCAGATATATATCTTTAAAGGTTGCCTTTCTAAGCTCTCTTACACATGCATGTGCAAGCATACATGATGTATCAGGACTGGGCACAGAGAAATACAGTAAAATGTTATATTCTGTCGCATTTTGTGTAGCTTTGAAAATATTATGTCACAAAATAATGTCGCTAAAATCACACACATACACACAGAACTTTCTTCTTCTTCTTCTTCTTCTTCTTCTTCTGTACCCATTTACCTAAGTCCGTTGAACTACTGTGTTCAGTGGTGCTTCCAATGGCTGTACATTGGTTGTAGATAACTGCAGCCTTTTTGCTTTCCGTATCATCTGTAGTTTCAAATATGTTTATTATTTTGCTTTATTTCCTATGCTCTTATGGATGAGGTGAGGAGTGGTGGACAAAGAATGGCATTTCCATTAATTATAGCATTGCCTAATCAGATTCCTTTTGCTTTAAAAGAATGTGCACAATATTACATGATAGGATATTCTCTCCAGAACAGGTTTC
>JAHTLZ010000108.1:7469247-7505139 GCA_023846285.1 Phrynocephalus versicolor
GTGTGTGTGTGTGTGTGTGTGTGTGTGTGTGTGTGTGTGTGTGTGTGAAGGATTTTGCTGTTAACTAGTATCCCCCTTCACTTAAAAATGGGGGTAGAAGAGGGCGGGGGGAGTTTGTTGTCCTTAGTTTAATTAGAAAAATTAATTGGATGTAGTTCAGGTCATTTTTTTTCTGCTACCAAAAACTGCTGCCTCATTTTTAGAGCTGACTGGAATAAATAGACTCCCCACCCCCACCCCCACTTTCCCCTTTCATCCTTCCCTGGCCTGTGGTTCTGCATCTGCTTGTCTGGCATTGTCTCTCCTAACGGCCATACTGATCAAGGAGCTGGAGCCAGGATGCAAATGAAGGGCCTAGGCTGATACCCTGGAGCCTTCCTCCACCGCTCATGACAAGCAACTGTTCTCTCTTCTGTCTCAGGAGATGAGGCCAGCAGATTGTGCCGGGAAGCCTCCCTTCGATGAGGCGTTCATTCCTTTGGTGCTGCATTGAAAACAAGGGAGGCAATTTTCCTACAGCAAGGCTGGTTGTTTCATCTGCTTGCTTTTATGCTTGTTTGTTTCTTTGTTTGGTGAATATGCTCTTCATTTCAAATGACAAAGTAACAAATTAATGAAGCAAATATTTGCCTTCAATCTTTCTTTCTGTTCTCTCTCTCACACACACACACACCTACCCAGTAAATCATTAGAAACAAGTGTTGGGTCATGACATGAGCTCATAGACTCCAAAAAACTAGGTCCAAATCCTCGCTTAACCATGAAACTCACTGAGGACTTTCTCCACTCCACTCATTTATTTATTTATTTATTTTCAAATTTATATACCGCACCTATTTCCCAACCGGGAACTCAGGGCGGTTTATACACACAGTTAAACAGATAAAACAATCACAGCAACATCCAGGACTCTCTCAGCCTAAATTACGAGAGAGAGAGAGAGAGAGAGAGAGAGAGAGGGAGAGAGAGAGAGAGATGGGAACGAATCAAAAATATGACGTTTTGGTTTTTCATTTTTCGTTGCGGGTCCATTTCGGTTCATTTTGATTTTTCGTGAAATTTTTGAAAAAAATTGTTTTGTTTTTTCGGTTTTCGGTTTTTGTTTTTACCCACTTTTTGCACGATTTAAAGCATTTCTGTGTAGGGGCGTCCCACAACACCCCAGAAAACACTTAAAAAATGATGCTGGCAGAGACACAGTATAGACTAGGTATGCAGGGAGGCTACAAAGGCAGCGGCAGGTGTTGCCCAGGGCGTAAGGCAGCCACAGAGCGACTGCACTGTGGGGCAGGGGAGGGTACTCACTGAGAGATACACATACACACAGGGAGGCTGCAAGAGAAATCTCTTCTTTCTCTCCCCTAAGAGCCAGGCTGCAGCCAGCAGGAACACGGAGACACACACCTGGCTAGCTGGCCTAAAGTAATGAGTTGCAGAGACAGCAATCCCACCCTAACTCCCACCGCAGACTGCAAGGAGGATGGGGGCTGCCAGAGCTTTTTACGCCCTCTGTGGCTGCCACACCTACCCAGTGTGCAACTGGGCATGCTATTGGTTGAAATTGTCCAAGAATTTACATGATCCCACCACATGGCTTGCATCCATTTTGTGGCTGGGATCCATTTTGTGTCATCCTTAAAGGGAAAAGAAAAAATACATCTAGATGGGAGAAAGACAAAAACAAACATTTTAAGGACCCCAACCCCCTAGTGGGTAATAATTTCAAATAATTATCACTGCATTTTTACTGATGTCCAGGGCATTTTAATACCCAAGAAATCAATATTAGGCATCTGGCAGCCATTTTGGTTCGATGTCCCCTAACTCCCCTTAAAGGAAAAAAATACAGCAATCTGAGAAAAGACATAAATGCACGTTTTAAGGACCCCAACTCCCCTGGTAGGTATTATCAGGCAGAATAAATAATTATTGCTGGGTTTTTACAGATATTCAGGACATTTTTTAACATTTAAAAACAGCTCATTTCATTGTGTGTCGCCATTAATGAAAATGAAACGTAATGAACCAAATTTTCGTAGTTCTGTTCGGTTTGTTCCAATTTCATCACAATTTTTGTTATTTGTTTCGTTATGTAACGAAAAGAATAACGAATAATGGAACAATTTTTTTTTCATTTCGTACCCATCTCTACTTTCTACCAAATATTGGGTTGAGAGGCACTGTATAAAACAGGTAAACTGACCTGTGTTTTGCATACTTTTAAAGGAAATGACTGTATTTGCCTGGTTTTTTTTGTTGGTTTTTTTTTTGGGGGGGGGAGAAACTTATGGTTCCAGAATCTCTAATAAAATGCTGTCTAACTTATTTCCAGCTTGCATATCTCTCAAGCTCTAACCTGATTTATATCACTCCTCGGCACCCATTTTCTTTTCATTGTTTCTTCCCAGGCTCCACCTTCCTTTATTGGGGTCTGAGAGTGTTTCACTCCAACATGTATACAGTATATTCGATAGACAGATATTGCTTCATAATATATAAGTGGTTCTAGGCTGTTTGCTTTCACCCCACCTCATGCCTCTAGAACTGCCCATTGCCAGATTATGCAGCGAGAGGCCTTTCCCAACATGGCATTGAGCCTCGGAACAGAGGCTGAATGAAGAGCAAAAAGTGGCCACATGATCCATCTGTTGGAAGCAACCAGTGGGTGAGAACATCTTGGTTTTACTGGTTGCTGAACTTGCAAGCTCTCAGTTTCTAGCAGACCTCATCTCCAGATAAAGATAGTATAATGTTGGGGTGAAGGAGGGGCAAGAGGGGAAGGAAGTACTCAAAAAGCATGGGTTGGTATGCTTCCTGTTTTTAAGCCCCAAGCTGAACAAACCACCATGTACCAGGTTAGCTAAAGGTTTCTTTTGCTTGAGGCCCCAGGGGCCTGATGACTGTTAGATCTAACCAAGATTTTTTTAATCTGGCCTGGTATAAGACAACATCCTACATATTGGGTTTACACCATATCTTGTACTGTTGTGAAGTTTTTCTAAACCCAAGTGATCTTCTAGGTTGCATAGGAACACTAGGGCATTCTCTTTTAAGAAGTCGGGTCATTGGTCCATTCAGGGAAGTATCCAGGCCAACTCTGGTAGCAGGCAGGCAAGATTCTTCCTAAGCCTTTCTTGGAAAGCCATATTTCTTGTTGTCTTCCTTCCAGACCCAACCTCACTTACATTTTTGTCATTGTGTGTGTGAGTGTTGTGTCCTTATAGTTGTGACCAACTCTTCATGACTCCATGTCCATGGAGTTTTCTTGGCAGGAATACTGGAGTGGCTTGCCAGTTCCTACTCCAGGTGCCTACAGGACCTGGTATTCCCTGGCAGTCTCCCATCCAAGTACTAACCAGGCCCAACCCTGCTTAGCTTCCGAAATCAGGCGAGATCAGATACAGGCTGTCAAGTCACCTCCGACTAGTGGCAACCCTGTGACTGACAGATCTCCAATATGGTGACATATCAACAAATAAAGCATAGTATTGGCTGTGTTTATGTCTCTGACATGATCATGCCTCACACCAACGCAAGAACACTGCAACTGTAAGGGAAGTCCAGTTAAGGAATGCCTAGCTTTGCTGTTGGACAGGAATGTGACTTTGAAAATAAATTATGTGATTATGCTCAGCTATGCAGCTCTGTAGGTACCAAGAAAAATAGCCCCCCAATAATAATAAACAGAGATTTCCTGCTTTCCGCCCTAATCAAAGTCCAAGTGAGGAAACATGAGCAGAAATACATGAAAGGGAGAGAAAAGATAGAGTGGCCATGTTGCCACTGGAGCTTGGTTATTTTTTCAAACAACAATTTCCAGTATCCTATATAGCCAGTTCAAAAAGGGAACTTTTCCCATTTCTAGTTATTTGTGCAATCCTGTAGGCACGAAAGGCAAGCCCAACAAACAACACTTTTCTGCCCACAAACCTGGACAAAATCCATGAGCGGAAAGAGCCATGGGCGGGCGGGAGGCAGTGACAGATTTGAGAGAGGGGGAATGTTCTGGAATGGATTCTGCTGTTTCAAAATCTACTCTCCACCGGGAAAAGTTATAATTCAGTTAGATTATAATGTATAAGATACGGTAGCAGATCAAGATGTAAAACTATAGCAGCGTGTGTTGGCGGTTAGTAGAAGTGGCTTGTGAGGGGAATGGAACATTGGGGAGGGCAAAACAGGATCCGAATAATGAATGAAGAGGGGGACGCAGAGCCTGTGAGCTGGACAGGGGCTGCTATTCCAGGAGAAAATGTTTGTACATATTGGCCATTTTAAACGATACCCCGACTGTCCATGCATTTCCGGAATCCATGGCCAAGTACTACATATTCAGAATATTTTTGGCCTCCCTTTTTATTCCGCTCCTCTTTTCTTTTCCACTACTTAAGGAATCAGGGTCAGGTTACTTGCATGTGTCTCCGTTTCAAGCAGCAGCCTATTCTACAGCCTCATCTCCAGTGAGCGACTTGGTTTACCAACCCTGTAACTAAAGCTCATTGTTACAGCCACATTAATCGAGACATTTCTTGTCTTTTCCTTTCTTTTTTACTGGAAGTGACTCCTTTTTTGAAACCCAAAGAGGCACAAATAAAGATTCCAAAACTATTAAACCTAAGAATCGTGGAGAATTTTCTTAAATATTCGCAGAGAGAGATATTAGCAGCATTAAAAAGATTATGGCACACACATTATTAGCACAATGGAATAATTGGCAGAAGAATGTGGAAGATTAGTTGGAATGAAACATGAAAGGGCTACTTAGAGTTCTTGCATCTAAAGGTATTGGATATCTTCATAAACCTCCAAAAGAAAACAAGGAAGATAGAAATGAAGTAGAGCACCAGCAGGAGGAGATTTCTTTTCCGGTATAACCCTCAGGTCTGTGAAACAGCATTTGCTGGACACAGGCCAGAGCAGAAATCCACCACAATTGGAACTGGATCTCAGATGGGATATTCCTCTCACTGCTCCAAGAAGATCAGCAGCCTTACCCTCTCAAGGTCTGGGCTCCATTATCAGGGGGAAGGAAAAACCTGGGGCATTGTATTGTTAAGGATCTCCTTAAACTTTCTTAAAGTTTGTATTTTAATCAATACGATATAACCCAGAATATTATGACTATGAAGTGTCTCATTCTAGATGGACTAGCTTCAGCAGCTTTGGGGTTTTCCCCCCCTGTTTCTCTGTCTGTTTCTGCTTTTTGTCACGTAAGCAGTAGATAGTCAGGATGTCTCGTGGCTTTGAAAAGGGTCTCCTACCTGGGAGTGGACAATACACATCCTGAGGAAGTAAGTCCTTATCAGTGGTGGCTCATATTGTCTTAAGGAACTGGTTTTAGCCAGTTGCCCATGCCCTGCTGGACTCTACCTAGATGCCCCCTGATTGAGTTATGCTAATGAACTGATAAGCAAAGGTATAAAGGTCTGCCGTTTCTTTTGTTCAGGGTCTTTGCTCGCACTTAGAGCAAGACCCAAGTGTGTATTGGCTTGTGTTCAATAAAATGTTGTTGCACCACATTAGTCTCCTTGGTCTTTCACCAGGGATCAAAACCCAGAGAATTGGTTAACAGTATGTGTGGCATGGCAGAAGCTCTGGATTCACACAGGTCAAAATGCTCCCAACCCTTGGTCAAAAAAGGGCTTTGTAAAAGCAAATGAGAGGGCACACAACAAGCACAACTCATCCTACACTTCTGACCTTTCAGCTGGGCTTTGGAAATGGTGTGAGTTCCAACAGAACAATACAATTTCATTATTAAACATTATTATTTCTAATACCAAGTTCGGTTGGAGTATAGAAAAATTAATTCATGAAGCCCAACATTCTTTCAAAAATAAGTTTTAAATGTAGGCCCGCCAAATACAAATTAGTGATGGGCACGAACTGGGAAATTGACAAATTTGGGTGGTTCCTAGCTACCCAAATCACAAACCACCCTCAAACAACAACAATAACAACAACAATTCATGATTCTTTTTTCCAACTTGTGCCTGGAGAGAGGGGAAATTAACACCTCCAAATCCTCTCCCATCTCTCCCATTGGAGGGTGCCCGATAAGTGAGTGCCCATGTATAAACTGCAATCCCAACTCCCAGAAGGGAAGTTGGGCCACTGTCTCTGAAGATGGTGACAGTGGAGGAGGAAGAGGAGGTGATGGCAGGGCCAGGGAGGGAGGCAACAGGGGCAGTGGGAACAAGGCGCAAATCTGTTTTAATGAAGCAAAATGAACCACTGAGCAGATAAAAGTTTGGTACTTGATTTCATTTCAGCAAAATGCCTTATATGAACTGAACCATAAGCCAAACTGGTTTGTAGCTTCGTTTGTGCCCATATGTCATCTAAATATATAACAGTCCATTTGTATGGGCAAGAAAGAGAAACTGGGTTTCTCAACATGATGAATGATTTTGCCGTAGAGCAACTTGTCATGGAGCTCACCCAAGAACAGGCAACTCTGGATCTAATACTGTGTGATACTTATGACCTGGTCAGGGATGTGAATGTCACTGAGCCTCTGGGGAACAATGACCATGCTGCAGTCTCCTTTGCCATGCATATCAGGAGAAGAGTGTCAAGCAAATCAAACACAAAAACCCTTGCTTTCCAAAGGGAAGACTTCCCTCAGATGAAAAAAGTAGTTAGATAGAAATTGAAAGGGAAGGTAAAAAGAATTCAGTCTCTTCAGAGTGCATGGAGCCTGTTTAAAACAACAGTAGTAGAGGCCCAGCCAAGTGTGTACCACAAAGAAAGAAGAGCTCATCTACATCCAAGAGAGTGCCGGCATGGTTAACGGGTGGAGTTAGAGAGGCTCTAGTCTAAAGTGAAAGAAGAGGTCTTTCCATAAATGGAAATCCTCTCCAAATGAGGAAAATAAAAAGGAACACAAACTCTGGCAAAACAAATGTAAGAAGATGATAAGAGAGGCAAAGAAAGACTTTGAGGAATGTATGGCTAGAAATATAAAGGAAAATAATAAAAGCTTCTTTAAATATGTTAGAAGTAGAAAACTTGCCAGAGAACCAGTTGGCCCTCTTGATGTTGTGGGAGGAATGGGGGAGGTAAAGGAGGACTTGGAAATTGCAGAGAAATTAAATGACTTCTTTGCATCAGTCTTCACGACAGAAGATCTTGGGCAGATTCCACTGCCTGAACGGCCCTTCTTGACTAAAGAATTAAATCAAATATAGGTTAAAAGAGAGGATTTTTAGGACTAATTGATAAATTGAAGATCCACAAATCACCGGGCCCAGATTGAATCCACCAAAGGTTTATTAAGGAACTGAGAAATGAAATTGTGGATCTCTTAATGGTAATATGCAACTTGTCTCATAAAACGGCCTCAGTGCCGGAGGACTGGAGGATAGCGGATGTCACACCAATTTTTAAAAAAGGAAGGAGGGGGAACCTGGGAAACTACAGGCCGGTTAGCCTTATGTCTGTCCCAGGGAAGATGGTGGAAAGCCTCATCCAAGAGAAAATCATGAAACACATAGAAGAACAAAACTTGCTGAGGGAAAATCAGCATGGCTTCTATAAGGGTAGGTCCTGCCTGACAAATCGTTTAGAATTCTTTGAAAAGGTCAACAGGCATGTGGATTTTGGTAAAGTGGGGGATGTTGTCTATCTTGATTTTCAGAAGGCTTTTGACACAGTCCCTCACCAAAGGCTGCTGAGAAAATTGCACAGTCAGGGGATAAGAGGGCAGATCCTCTTATGGATTGAGAACTGATTGAGATCCAGGAAACAAAGAGTAGGTGTCAGTGGGTAATTTTCACAATGGAGAGAAGTTAAAAGCAATGTGCCCCAGGGGTCTGTCCTGGGACAAGTGTTTTTCAATCTGTTCATAAATGACCTGGAGACAGGGATAAGCAATGAGGTGGCCAAGGTTGCGGATGACATGAATTTTTTCTGTGTGGTAAAAACCAGAGAAGATTGTGAAGAGCTCCAGGAGGATCTCTCCAAACTGGGGGAATGGGCTGAAAAATGGCAAATGTGTTTCAATGTAGGAAAATGTAAAGTAATGCATATTGGGGCAAAAAATCCAAACTTTATATGTCAACTCATGGGCTCTCAGCTATCTGTGATGGATCAGGAAAGAGATCTTGGTGTGCTGGTGGAGAGCTCAACGAAGGTGTCTACCCAGTGTGTGGCAGCAGTGAAGAAGGTCAATTCCATGCTAGGGGTTATCAAAAAGGAGAATGAAAATAAAACAGCCAACATTATAATGACATTATACAAAAAGTAAGGCCGCACCTGGAGTATTGTGTACAATTCTGTTCCCCGCATATAAAAAAAAAAGACATAGTGGAACTGGAAAAGATGCAAAAGAGAAAAACTAAAATGATTGCTGGGCTGGGGCACCTCCCTTATGAGGAAAGGCTAAAACATTTGGGGTTATTTAGTGTGGAAAAAAGGCGCCTGATGGGGAATATGATTAAGACGTACAAGATAATGCAGGTGATGAATCAAGTGGATAGAGGGATGCTCATCTCCCTCTCACAAAATACCTGAACCAGGGGACAGCCTCTCAAACTGAGGATTGAGAGAGTGAGAACAGACAAAAGAACTTTTTTAAAAACCCAGCGTGTTGTTAGTCTGTGGAACTCCCTGCCACAAGATGTGGTGATGGCATCTGGCCTGGATGCATTCAAAAGGGGATTGGACAGATTCCTGGAGGAAAAGTCCATCACATGTTACAAACCATGATGGAGATGTGTAATCTCCAGGCTTAAAACCAGGGTACTTCAGGGGGCAGATGCAGGGGAGTGGTATCAGGAGACAGATATCTAGTCTCGTGTGCTCCCAGACACATTTGGTGGGGCCACTGTGTGATACAGGAAGCTAGACTAGATGGGTCTTTGGCCTGATACAGCATGGCTCTTCTTATGTTCTTATGTTCTTAACTGGACTTCTTTTTCTTGAGAGATAAACACATTTCGCTGCTTATCCAAACAGCTTCATCAGTCTGCCTTCATCATTTGACTGATGAAGCTGTTTGGATGAGCAGCGAAACGTTTCTATCTTTCAAATAAAGAAGTCCAGTTGCCATGACTCAGCTTCCAAATAAACTCACCTGGATGACTGAGAATCTTCACAGACATATCCACATGTAGTCTTTTTTCTGGCAACAAACTATGCCACTTAAAAAAGAAAACGATAATGCCCATAATTCTAATTAGTATCTGTCCTGCAATCGACTTGCTCATATGTGGCATCCAGTCCACAGCTTGGAAACCAAAAGTTTAGTCCAATTCAATGTAGATAATGAGTGCAATAATTGGGTTCAAATCCTTGAACTTTGTTTTTAATTAATGTTGTATCACATCATTTCATTTAGCTAGACCAAAGCAAAAGGTCTGAAGTATTTCAGTTGTACTTCTCAAGGCGTTATGCAGCCAAATGACATCAGTACTAGAGGTGCACTTTGTAAACTTTTGAAAGGGGTGCCATGTTGCTTGCATGGTCACAGGGACATAATTATAATAGCAGCTTTTCCCTGGAACGGTACTCATGAATAGCCTCGTTTGATTTGCCAGGTCTACGGAGGATAAGTATGGTCTTCATGTTTCCAAACTCTATATGAAACATGGTCATGTATTCTGATTAGAGCTAAGTGACATTTCCCCAGAAGGAGGAATGGCAGCACAGACTCTGTAGACCTCAAAGGGTCCCAGAGGGCATATATTTGTAGCCGGAAAGCTTGCATTAGAGTCTAAGTGAACCTGAGTCACAGGTGTGTGTGTTTTAAAAGTATGTTTCTAACTCTCATGATTAATAAGGTAATCCTGAAACATGACACCAGCATCAGCTAAAGGCTTCATATGGTAAAAAGCAAATGAGAATAAGTGTTAACCTCATTGACAGTGCTTGGGAAACATTATAACCCAGTGCTGTTTAAATGCAAGAGTCATTCGGTAGCAGCCGGAAAAAGTAGATGCAAAAACCATATGGACTATGCAAAGAGTATGGCTTATTTTGTAACTCATGGTTTAAATGCAGGGAGTCACTTATTATATATTCAGTAGCACCCAGAAGGATGTTAAAGCAGTATGGACATTGAAAACTAACAATAACCATATTTGAGAAGATTGTTAATTGAACTCCTAGGAGTTAGAGAGTACTGAGTGCATCTTTGTTGTGGTGTAACTCACACTCTGAACAGGGTTTCTCTCCTACATTGAAAGCCCACCTCTTCTGAGTCTGCTGAGCTCAATGTGGGGACATGAAGGGTGTGCACTAAATTCAATTCTTAAAATCCCTCCATTTTATGAACGTGGGATATGGTGCTTCTGAATCTATAATCCAAGTACTACATGCAAATTCCAAGGACAATATCCCTCATGTAGGTGTACTAGTGCTAGATGGTCTCAGATGTCTATGACATGATCTGTTCTATGGTTGTTGAAGGTGGGCAGAACCAAGGACAGCTGGGATGTGTCTATACTCCATATGAGAATATTTTGAAGGAAAGTTTTGCATTTAATGGAATGGTGAAGCAAAGGTGTGAGTGTTCAACATGCAACTTAGAAATACACACCTTTGCAGCTCATCTCAGGCAAACTATGTCACCCTGCGCACTCCAAAGAACACAGATTGGAAAGTTATGTTCCACGTTCCAAACCTTTTCCTCAGGGTGGGCAACCTGAGGAAGAAAGCTAAATTGGACTAAAACTTCTATAAACATGTAGCCTGTGTGATTTCCAAAAGATGTCCCCTCATCATTTAAAGAAAATGGGGGAGGATGGGAGTTAAAAGGAAATGAAATGGTATTTGTGGTATTTAATTGACTCTTTTGGTATCCTTATGTATCCTTATTGGGCTGTTGTTTGTTTAAAATATTATCTTTGAAAGATGGAGAGATCAGTTCAATGAGATCTTCAACAATGAATTTCAGCACCCACCAATCCCTGAAAGCACACCAACCTATGAACCAGTTCTGCCCACTACTGTTACAGAAGTCACCAATGCACTAAACTTTATAAAGAATATGAAGGACCCCAGACTTCATGATCTGGCTGCAGATTTCTGAAAACTACAGGAGCTCAAAGACATGGAGATACCATAGCTGACAGAGTTCTTCGATGCCATAACAAATACCAGCCATGTACCAACTGAGTGGTCAACTAACATAACAGTCCCCATATTCAAGAACATGGGTGACCCAGCTGACTATGCTGGCTATCATCCAATCTGCCTCTTGCCCTACACTGTGTAGATGTCTGAGAAAATTCTGGACAAAAGCACTCACAACATTATCCAACTCACCATCAACTGATGCTGCTTTGTCAAAGGATGCAGAACAACCAATGCCATCTTTGCAGCTGGTCAATTGATAGAGAAACACTGAGTGAAGACCCAACCATTGCATGTGACATTCCTAGACCTGGAGAAGGTGTCTGACAATGGTCTACATCAATTGATCTGGTATACCCTTCATAACCACAGAGTGCTAGAACCATTCATCGACTAGGTTGAAACACTATACAAGAACACCAGCAGCCATGTGTGAAGCTCAGCTGGCCAGTTTTCTGGTGATGGTTGGAGTGCACCAAAGCTCCGTGCTGTTATTGTTCCTGTTTTTATTAATAATGGATACAACCACACAAGACCTACAGCAGAATGCTCCCTGGACCATGCTCTATATTAACAATGTCATGCTTACTACTGTATTGGTAAGCTTAGGTATGGAATGACCACCTCAACCACGTTGGACTCCTCCTAAATAGCAAGAAAACTGAGTACCTAGAGACTCCAACTAAATGGACAAAACTTCAAGAAGGTGGATATATTCTGGTATCTTGGCTGTGATCTTCAAGGAAATGGTGGTGTTAGTGGTGATGTGCAAGAACGGTGAATGCAGCATGGTTGCTTCGGTGAGAACTCACTGCTGTGCTTTGTGACACACAAATGTTGATGCATCTCAAATCCAAGATTTTGAAGACTGCCCTGTTGCATTGTATGGTGCAGAGTGCTGTGTAGCAACTCTGGGTGCAGAGAGCCATCTCAACAACATGGAAATGCAAAAGTTCCATTGGATACTGGGTATATACTTGACCACATCACAAATAATACTGTCCAGTAGCAACTAGGTGTCATATCAATTACAGAGAAGATGACAGAAGGCCAGCTTTTCTGGTTTAAACATATGCTCAGAACAGCACTTCCACCATTGCGAAAACATTTTACCACTGGTGGCCACGTGGACAAGCAAAACAGAGATGATCAATAAGGACCTGCAAATTGTCAGCTGTACCCTGAAGACATGGTCTATCGGGCAAAGTGGCGTTCCAGGATCCAAAAAGCGACGAAGAAGAAGATTGTCTTTGAATGATGTAAGCTGCCATGTGCCCTTCTTAGAAAGAAAGGCAGGGTAGAAATCTTTTTAAATAAATAAAAATAGTAATCAGTAGCTATAGGCTGAAGCTCATTGGAAGCACTAAGATTTTTTTCTCTTGACTCCTCTTTTTGTTCATGGACACCCTTATTCTTATGTCTTTCAAAAATGTGTCCATAACACAAACAATGAATACTGACACTTACATCATTATCGCCAGATAATGAGTATCCACATTTTATCTGCTTGTTTATGCTTATTATTTTGCATATCTCTTTCAGTTAATGCAGCTGACATATTGGTGATGTACAGGCCAGCAATTTCCATGAAAAGTAGCTCCATTTGCAGTGACTAATATAATTATCATCCCAGAGACAACCATTGATGGTGTGCTAACTTGCTTTATTTTTGAACCAATGATGTTTTCCTTCAAGCAAAGAGGAATTTACTATGAGTAAGGAAACATATAAAAGAATCATCCCAATATGCAGAGTGGGTTGGGAATCAAACTGGGAAGTAGAACACTGACTAATAATATAGGAGAATTCTAGCCATATTAATAACCCAGCTGAAGCCAAGGATTTCCCTTGAGACTCTGGATTAATGACCAGCTAGGCATGAGGCACAGCCGATAGCCATTACCCCAACGAGTAATTATTTAATCCCTTCGGAAATGCCTGACACAGAATCCATTATTGTGTGCATTAAATGAAAAGAAATTGCAGGCATATGGATGGGGTGCATATACGATGCCATTTCAAACAATGTGCTCAGAGGGCATTCCAAGCACATTAATGCCCTCCACTTCAACCCCTCGCCACATTCCAACTTCCTTGCGATCTCATGAGCTATCTAAGATGACTGGGGGGGGGGGGGGGCACACATAATTAAAATAAATTAAAGACCTGAAGCAGAAACTGTGCTTAAAGAAGCTCTGCTCAGACATCTGTGTTGGTGCCAGAATTGTTTACTTATAAATGTTGACCAATTCTCTGCGTGTAAATGATTTTGCCACCTGCTCCTTCCTTCCTTTCTCCCCTCTGCCTGTGATTTTTGTTTCAGATGCTGTTAATTTTTTGCAGGATAAATTTATCATTAGAGCTTAGAGTTCTCAGGTCAAAACTTGGTTTTTTTAAAAAAAAATACTAGATCAATATGCCACATGTGTTTTATGAATTTTTACAGACCCCCAAGCATTGTGCAGTCAGGGAATATCATGTTCATTCATCTCACGGTTATTCTGTGAGATAAGAGGAGGTCTTTGTGGTAAGAAATATATAATCTGAATCAAGGATATTTGGAAACTCTGCAAAGATTATCCTTTGCCAAACCAGGAAGAAATAAACAGGCGACACACGTTTGCTTTGGGTTAACAAGGGCCACAATTTATTAACAGTATTAAACTTTAAATGTAACTTTTATGAGGGCCTGAAACGTAGCGCAAATTTTATGGTGGTTATTAATTTCTCTAGGTCCCTTCCAACAGCTAAATTTCCTGTGGCCTGTTTTACTGCCGCAGACCGGATGCCTAACTGTATTGGCATCCTACAAAGTTACTCAAGCCTTGGCAGCCCTTTAAATGTGGCTGGGTTTATGCTTTATTTTATGCCTGTCTAATACTGACCCTAGCTACTTGTTTATGGGCTGCCAAGCACGCTGAAGATGTCAATTAAGGTTGGGACCTAGGTAATCAATGTTTAGTTTTGCACTACCCACCACCAAAGAGGCGCACTGACGCCTCTTTACCCCAAACGGCCGGACAATGCGGCCCGCAGGCCCTCATATAAATCAGAAAGGAACAGGTCCAGGCCCTTGTCGGACAGGTGAACACCATCAGGACGAAACAGGTCAGGAATCCGTGCAGTAATCTCTGGGTGCCAAATGACAGAGCCAAGCTCTGCCTGGACTACACGAGCAACCTCTCGGTTGACTCCTTTCCGGGCCTTGTGCATCTTTTGGGGGTGATGGAGCGGACCCCACACCAACCTCTGAATCATGGCAGACCACAAGATGGTCATTCCCGGATGCTGCTGCTTAAATGTCCTCATGTCATCGATGACCTTGAGTATAAGGGACTTGCCCGACATACAGGTCAAGTCATTTCCACCCAGGTGGCTGGGGGAGGGTCAGGGGGATCACTGAGGGCTGTTGGTAAAAAGGCATTCCAGAGCATCCCCTGTCTACCCCTCCACACTAGTTCGGCCCACTGTCCCAGGCCGAGGTCGCGGCCACATCCTGAACGCACTGCAAACTTGGCGGCCCAAAACACGAAACTGTGGCCATAAATGATGACTCACGCCCGTCCTCCTGTAGCAACACCTGGAACGAAAAAACAGAAAGAACTGGCCTGGTCTCACCAGTCCATTAAAGGGCGCACATACGCCTTGAATTGCTTAGACCGCCATCGACCGATCCGTTGGATCCCAGCCAGATCAACCGCAATGGCGGTGGCCGTGGAGGAGGCACCAATCCTGAATGAGCGAGTGCCAAAACGCCAGCCAGAGATACCCGCGACCTGGAGAGCCCTGGATGATACATGCCAGAATTGATACCGGGTCAATGGCGACCCGTTTTGATGCTGAAATGGGTACCCCTCACCCGAGCCAATCTGGCAGGTGTACCGTTGTAATGCCAGTATCGGACAGATTTGGGCAGTGAACACCTACCGAGGCGTATCTCTGCACCCCTGCCTTGCTGGTCCGTTTTGGATTTGCGAATGTGGAACACGACATGGTCCTCATGAAGAGCCATGTCAGCCCATTGAAGAGCCGTCTTAGATATGTCACTTTGGGAATGGGCCACCAGTTCGCTGACTCTCAAGGCCCCCAAAAATGCCACCAGTGTGGCAGCCTGAAATAGACCCACTTCAAAAGGGTCTGAACACACCCAAGGCCAAACCGCAGCCAGTTTACACAGCATCCCTGGGGAGATAGGGGTCCTGTCATCCTGGGGCCTGCCCCGCTCCCTAGCCCACAGCCTTCTATCATCTTACCTATTCTAAACTGACAGTCTAGGATATGAAATCCTTGTGCCCTGGCATAGTAATACAGGGCTGACAACTTGCCCTGTATGGTTCGGGGGGCTAAGCCTTTGAAGTGTAAGTGTACCGCGAATTGCACTAGCTGATCTGCCGTGGCCGGCCACAGTCAAGGGAATCCTTCAGCAGTGCAGAAGCGTGCATACTCAGAACAGGCCATCGAATATGTCCCAGTTTCCCCCCTCTCCCCAAAGCTAAAGCAAAGAAAAAACGGAAAACACTCAGCCTGAACAGCTGAGTGTCGGTCTCTATCTCTCCGATCTCCGGGAACAGCTGACAGTCGGAGAACGGAGCTCTTGAGTCCAGAGTCCCGGTGCAGCGCTCAGGAGAAGCACAGTGCTGTCCATGGGAAGGCAAGACTGTGCAGGCAGGTCGAGGAGGAGTGCACCAGGACCTTAAATAGGTGTGCCTCCACTGCATATCCTGCACAGCTTGTGCAGCCAACCAGTGCCTGATTCCGCCGGCTGGCAAAGACGCCCCGCCTCCGCATGCTGCGGGATGGAACAGCCAATTTTCCGCATAGTGAAGAGCTATTTATATCATGACATAAATATGCATGCTTTCCAGTTTGGAGAATGGTGGATTGGTGTTTCAAAATTAGATTCAAAAGGTGTTAAAGCTGTGGCACAGCAATGTAATTCTAATTCAATAAATTAATAAATAGAGGCTTGCAGCCACATATCTTTGTGCATCAAGATTCAGAGAATAAATATTGTATAAATGCTACTAAATTATGTCCTTTCTCTCCATTCCAATATCTCTTCCCATAGCTTTGCCCTTATTTGGGGGGTTGGGGGGTTGGATTCCCCCCCCAAGGTCTGGAAGTGTATTCTTAGGAGTCACCATAGTCATTTTTAGTTGCAATTATTTTTATATTTGTTATATTGCATATAATTTACACAGTGCTGCTTCATTTTAATCCTCCTGGCCCACAGATAGAGATAATTTTAATCTGAAGTGGAACTGCAGGAAATCTGGAGTCATGAGTTATTTCTAGAGATTAGCAAGAATTGGGAAAAGTGTGATTTGTCATGATCTGTAATTCATAAACACTGATGACTCACAAATCACAAATTTATACATTTTTGCTGACAAACCAACAAATCAATTTGTCAGTCTATCTCTCCTTCTAAAATCCCCCGGCACCTAGAGACACAAAAATTGCAAAGAAGCTTTTCATGACTCTCCTGTATAGTCCCTGCAAGTTTGATGAGTTTGGGGTTTTGATCATCCTATTTATGCAACCCTAAACAGCCCCCCAAAAGTGCTCAATTCATCAGTTTATCTCTCCTTAAAACCCCTATAAAATGCCCCCCAGGCACTCTGAGACATCAGAATTACAAAGAAGCTTCTCATAATTCTCCTCTACAGTCCCTCCAAGTTTGGTCAACTTCAGGTTTTGGATGTCAGAGTTATACACCCATCAATTGCACTCCCCAGAAAAGTGATGGAGGGTGCAGATGGCAAGGAGAACCCCCCCCCCCAAAAGGCAAAAAGAGATTGATGAATCAAAAAAAAATTAAAAATCCTAAAAATCAACTTATTTGTATTCATCAGGGTCATTGCAACAAATTTTGTAATTCATTTTTAAATTCATGCCCATCGCTAGTTATTTCTGTACCTTTTGGTGGATTTTCCTTTTTTAGATGTGCATCACTCCTACTCCCTCTAAAAGAGCCACTCTTGCTCCTTTCTCTCTGCTCTTCTGCATCTACTATTGGGGGATTCAGGCTGGACTGTTGGCCCAGCTGAAAGAGGCCTGAATGAGGTGAACGAACTGAGTATGCCAGGAACACTGATGCCCAAAATGGTGGTAGGATTGGAAAAAAGAAATGCTAGTGCAAAAGTAAAAATGGTGCCTTTCAGTCCACCTGGTTTTTCTGCTCTTCTGGGTGCAGCAATGGCTGTAAAGTGAAAGGAGAGGGGACCCGGGCGAAGAGATGCCTCTGGGGCCTGTCTGGGTTATGGAGGAGAAAGACAAGAGGGGCAAAAGGGTGAAAGAAGAAAAGCAGAGAGGTGTGGACCCTGAAGTGGGGCCCGTGGAGTGTGTCTTGAGGGTGAGTGGCTTGTCAGTGAGGGGACATTTAGGGGTGGAAGAGACATGAAGGAGGTGTCATTTCCACAACCAAAAAACTAAATTAAACTCAAAGTGTACTGACATACTTTCCGTCTCATTTCCCCCCCCCCCTGGTAGAGGCAGATGTACAGTCCTTCCGTGGTTCCTTGTATAAAGGAATTAGTTCATGCCAAATGAAATTCTGTTAAGCAAATTTTCCTTTATACAAATTTCCCATAGGAATGCATTGAAAACAGAGTAATTCCTAATCGTGACCATTTTTATGTTGTACGGATTCGCCCCATAGACGATTCTGTTAAGCAAATTTCCCCTATCTCTGGAATGTTTTATGTTGTACAGATTTTATGTTATACAAACCATTTGTTATACAAGGATCCACTGTATTAGGGTAGAATTATATTTTGAAAATATAACTGTGTTTTCCATTAAAAATGACTTGTCAATGGAAATGTGGTGGGGCACTGTTCCTAGGTTATCTGGTTATTAAAAAGGGGTGATGAAACTTGAAAAAAGTTATGAAACACAGGCTGGTCTTCTCTTTCTAAGTAAATTGTTATCTTACTAACTTGCACTTCTTCTCTAGAATGAATGGTTCCCCCAGGAACATATTACCAAACTCAGTGAGAATTGCTGGGCCGTAATCACAGCAGACGCAAGTGTTATAGCAGTGGGTATGTTTTCTTTGTGGACTCAAAGCCTTCCCAGGGATGGAGGTGGACTCCTTTTCAAAGGAAGATGAGTTGCCTTCCTCTCCGTTAGCTTTTCTACTGGCAGGTAAAGACCATTATTTAGGCTGAATGCCAAGGCCAGGATTTTTAGACATGGCTGCTGTATTTATCAAATATTGCTGTTTCAATCAACGTACAGTACTTTTAAACTGTTATTAATTCCACCATGTCCTCACATTATAACTGCATAATTTGACTCTTATGTTAATACTAGAACTTACTGTGCTTTCATTTATACTTACGCCTTCATCATGTTATGAGTTATCTTGAGCCCTTGGTTCAGGAGAAACACAGGATACAAGTCAGGTATTGTAAATGAGTTAGGGGTAATTTCTACCAGGCACCAATCAACTCTCCTCCTCTTCCTTTCTTCCCATTTCAAAAAGGGGCAGCTGGTTTTCATGACAGAGCCGTGTGCAAGGTACTGCTTGAAACAGCCAACACATGGCAGACACGTAAAGTAGTCATCCATTTCCTAGCTCCAAACAAGCCTGGCCTTATTTTTTATGCGGCGAATAGAGAGTTATCCAGGCAGATGAAATATATATTAAGATGGCCCACAGGAAATGACTCAATGAGTGGAAAAGCTTTTGTATTGAAGCAGCTTCTGCAAGGTACCTGGTTGGACTTTTTTGGGGTGGGGTGGGGGTGTCCCTCAGCTAGAAAGGTTGATCATGCTGGCTCAGGGATCCTCAAGAGATAGTATGAACAAGTAACTTGCCCAGTTTCTGCACCTAAATTGTACATTTCCTCTCATATCATAACTCTAATCTGAGGGCAAAAGTCAACTTCTCTGACCTAAGCAGCTGCTCCTTCATATAACTCTCAGCAACTTCAATTTTCTTCAGCCTGATTCTGAAACCCAGGGTAAGCAGAGCTGCTTTGGGCTATGACTAAAGCATCTTTCCTTCTCACTTATCATCATTTGCAAGTACCTTATTCCTCTTTGCTCCTGTTAATTTAGCAAGCACAGGTATGAGAATACATGTTTTCTGAGACAGCATGTAATACTGAAGAAATCTTGCTGATATAAAAGCAAAGGCCTAAATCCAGTTGTTTCTTTCAACGAGAAATGACTCATTTAACAAATGGGAAAATTTCTATGTTAACATTTATGTAAGTTATGGTGGTTCAATGGGTCTACTCTCATTGGGACAAACAAGTGGATTCAGACCATGATTCATGGACTCCATTGTCGTAAATTAATGCAACAAATAGAAATTGATTGGCAAGATAGTTTGTGACAATGCAAAACATAGTTGGCAACACTGTGGCTCCTAGATTTAGTTCTTTAGTTCTACAATGTGTTTGTAATTTAGATAAAAGTGTAACAGAATAATGTGTTTAACACTTCATTTGTAACTGTATTTTCAACAGTGTTTAAATCAGTGTAAGTTATATAATGGGAGTGTAAAATTGTTTTTGGAAGAACTTGGAGGTAAATAATTATATGCAAGGTCATTACATGTAGCTAGCTACTCTTGGACACTGAGTTATGTAAACAGTCACTCTAAAGGTACTGAAAAACTAATACAGCAAGTAATTTCTTAGTTACCTTTATATTAATAAGTAAAATTGATAGTTACTTTTTTGAAAAAATTCAAGGCATTTTGATGAGATTTTTTAAGGTTTTATATCATCTATCCTAAGTGGCAACAGAACTATTTAAGAGAGGGAATTCGTTTTTTGTTTTTGTTTTGTATCTTTTAAAAACCTAAAAAATGCAAGAGCATAAATGGCCATTAGTGAAAGACACATATTATTTATTTCTTCAGATTTTTCTAGTTGGTATTGAAAATATAATGTTAGTTTGTTTTATTGAAAAGAGCTACTTGTAACAGTAGCTTAGCTGCCAAGAAGTAATTGTTAAGGCAATGGATTCCTTTAAAATGTTCTAAGCTCTGGACTTCGACCAAATTTCAGAATAGTAGCAATGTTAATTTACTGCAGCAAAAAACAACTAAGTTCTGTGGTACCTTGAAGATGTAACTACAGTATATTATCATGGCAAATACAGTCATCCCCTACTATACTGTAGTTCATATACCCTTTATCGTGGGTTGGGTCAGGTCCCTAACCCCACAATAAATAGGGCATTACTGTATGAATTGTGGGCTACAAATTGTACTTCCAAACCTCCACACATAAATGTGCCAATAATAATAATACTAATAATACTAATACTAATAATACTAATACTAATACTAATACTAATACTAATAATAATACTAATAATAATACTACTAATAATAATAATAAAGACACATACTCCTTCAGAGGCACAGACAACGTGGACAGTTCAATCATGCACCTCTCTAGTCAAATATATCAAAAGAAACCCAGGACATATGATACAATGGATTTTGCATGTTTCCCATCCTAGCGGTTAATGAACAGATAGAGCTTTTTCTTAAACTTGACTAGGAAGCTATGTCAAACATAGGGACTCTTCCAGCTCTGCAGTCTGAAGATTATTATATCATTAAACGATGATCTAAACATTTTGGGAAGGAGTCTTTAAATGGGACAATGTTTATTTCCATCTATGAACTTCACCTGGCTCTCCAGAGGAGGTTGTCACACTCATTTCTCACTGCATGTTCTTGAGAGACAGTTTTGCAATTGGCATTTGCTATATGGAGAGTGTGAGAAGATGCCAGCACAGGCAAGCAGTTGCCAAGGCAAGTCCATAGCAATGCCTGACATTTTATTAATCATGGTGCTGGCCATCTGGCCATTAAGGACAAGCTGCTGCCATGGTGCCTTTTTCCATCTCATTTGAGGGGCTCTGGAGCCTGGGACAGAGACCCCTGGGGAGATCCTGGCTAAAGATCATTCCAGCGTCTCCTCAGATGTTGCACAGGAGTGGGGGCAGAGGGAGGAAGAAGGGAACCAACAAGGAAAGAAAATGTTCTGCTCCTCTGAGCAATCACTACAGAAATGACAACAACAACAGCAGCAGCAGCAGCAACAACAACAACAACAACAACAAAAACAACAACAAAAACAAAAACAAAAACAACAGTACAGAAATCATTTTTCGAGAGAGAACAAAAAAGTGACTACAACAACAAAAGATGTTTTAAGCAAGAGATGAAGAAGTGGGAAAGCATAAAAGGGAACAACATGCATGACATAGTGGCATGGGGAGAGAAGAGGCAGAAGTAAACAAACAAACAAACAAATAAATAAATAAATAAAGCAAGCAAGCACAGCGGCAACAACCCCCAGAACATTGCCTGTTGGATTTGGGGAAAGAAGATACTAATGGAAACCGGAAGAGGAAACTTTTTTAACCCTTTAAATATTTACACGGCCTGAATCTCACAAGAAATATTCCATGGTACACCTCCTCAGAAATAACAATCTGTTATTTCAGTTGCTTACTGACAAGAGCTAGGTGAAGATCAAGGCATTGTTCACTGAGATTGTGGCAGTTTCCTACTCTTCGAACCTGGGATTACTTTTTTTTATGGGGAGTCCAGAACTTCTGAAGCAATTAGTTCAGATAGGTGTTGTGGGTTTTGGGGGGCTGTTTGGCTGTGTTATGGAAGTTTTTCTTCCTGATGTTTCGCCAGACTCTGTGGCCGCGGTATCTTCAGAGGGCAAGGAGCTCAGGGAGTTAGGAGTTCTCTCTGTGCTCTGGGGTATAGGATGAGTGTGAGTGTGGGTTTGTTAAAGTTGTGGGAAAGTGGGGAACTTGTCCTATTCAGGAGAATAATTGTTAGTCATTGTATTGTGATATGGAGGGCTTAAAAAGTTAACATAGTGATTGCTAGTGTTGTCCAGTACCTCTTGTGTCCTGGAAAAGGATTTTATGAAAGTCTAAAAATCAACAATGCCTGGCTTCCAGTACTGAAAAAATACCTTATTGCAGTGAAACTTCTTAATCCCTCCACATCACAGCCCCAAAATCACACAACAGCCATCACCTGTCAGCCGTGAAAGCCTTCAAGAATACATTAAATTAGTTCAGACCTTGAGCAACAACCTGCTTTTTTCCTTGTAGTCTGCAGGGCAAGAGTATCAGGAAGACAGAGAACAGCAGGTATAATGGCAGGAAAGGATTGTAGCCCAAGTGTTTTTGTCAGTAGTATTGACCAAAACATTGGTTTCATTCTGGACAGAAATGCTTTAGAAAGTCTTTCCCTGCATTGCAGGGAAGATTTACCAGCCTCCACACCTCACTGAATCTTCTTTGCTTGCTCTCCAAAACAATAGCACTTTGGGGAATTTATTTATTTATTTATTCAGAACATTTCTTATCACACTTATCTCCTTAAAAACAAACCAAGAGAAGGGAAGACCCATTTGTTTGAAATCAAGTGTTTTGATTTTCTCACCAACCAGAGCACAGAAGAAAATTGGACCATAGGAAAGGAAGTTTTACTTACTGATATCCGGGTTATGTAGAATCATTGAATGAACCGAATGTAAAATGACAAGACATAGCGACATAAATGAACTGGTAAGTTTCCAAGATCATGCCTTATATATTATTTAGTATACTTGCTACTTATTAGATTGTGACTTTTGCACAAGAAGACCAATGGGGGTGGAGTCCATCTGATCTTCTAAGAAGGCCATTTCATAGAAGATGATAGGATGCACAAACACATAAGGGAAGATGATCCAGTGGTGGTTTTCCTTCATAGTCACACTTCTTCACTAAGAGAGCAATGTGTGCACAGGTCCGGACCAAGAAATTATTCTGGAAGACCACTGTTGTCACAGAAAAATGACTGGTCACTTGCCTTTTAGACATTATGCTAGGACTTTGTCAGGGATGTTGCTAAGTCTTTGGTACCAAGTCCAACCGTTCTTCTCTTCCATTCCCCCTCTTCCCTATACCCTGTCACAGAATCATACCTAAAATCATACAAGACTTTCCAAAGAAAAGTATAGTCATATTCCAAGTAAGTTATAAAAACCAATGGATCCTATACGCTCCATGGAATCCCTTATTATCTATTCTATTCATATAAACCAGTGGTTCTCAACCTGTGGGTGCCCAGATGTTCCTGGACTGCAACTCCCAGAAAGCCCTTCCAGCACAGCGAATGTTGGAGGCTTCTGGGAGTTGCAGTCCAGGAACATCTGGGCACCCACAAGTTGAGAACCACTGATATAAACAGTAAAATAATGCAAAAGAATCCAAAGGCTTTATCCCTTTAGCACTATGCATTGGGATTAGAGATGAGCACGACCAGAAAAAATTACTTTTTGAGTTCTCGTTTGTCGGGACGGGTCCGTTTCGGGTCGCTTCCGTTTGTCGCGATAATTTTCAAAAATTTGTCGTTTCCGTTTGTCGTTTGTCGTTTCCAACGCGATTTAGCGCGATTTGACGTTCCAGAGAGCATGGGGGCGTCCCGCAATCAGGGCTGGCGCTAGGTGTTTTTGCACCCTAGGCGGCGGGTGGGGCGGGCGGCGGGCGGCGGGGGGAAGGTGCGGGCGGGCGGTGGTGACGGGGGGCCACGGACGGGCGGCGACAGAGGCAGGGGGGAGGCGCAGGCAGGTGGCGGCGCGGGCCGCAGGTGGGTGGCACCGCGATTGGGCGGGCGACATCCAGAAGTGTCAGTCAAAACCTGGCCATGCCATTGGTGGAATGGTTCAAAAAATTTGCATGGTCCCATCCCATGCCCAGCCCACGTGGGCAGGTCTAAAAAAATGAAAAATAAAATAAAATAAAATAAAAAATAAAATCAGTGCGACCTTTTACTGCTATAAAAACCCACTGCTGCTACTATAAAAATCCAGGCATTTAAAATACCTAATTTTCACATGTTTCTGTTGTGCTTTGGTGGGTTTTTGGACCACGATTTAAAAATAAATATTGCGGTCGCCATTTTTGGATCCCCCCACCGCATGGCATGGAGACGACGAGGATGACCCCCCCCCCCAGCCTGGTGCAAGCAGCCCAGGACAGGAGGGGGGGAAGGCCGGGGACCCCCCCCCACAAGAAACCACCCCTCAGGTAGGTGTCCTCAGGCAGGCATATTTTCGCCTGCTTTTTTGGCCGGGAGTTGGGTTTTTTTTTTAACTTTTTAAAACTTTTTTTCTGTGCTGCTTGGCAATGGCATTGCGCGATTGCCGCAATGAACCCGACCAAATTTTTCTTTTTTGGTTCGAGATTGAGTTCTGACGGCTTAATTATCGTTACCGTTTCCGTTACGTAACGGAAACGACAACTGAAAACGGAAACGGCAATTTCGCCGAGTCGTGCCCATGTCTAATTGGGATGGTAGATTTTCTCCTATAATACTATCTTCCACACTCTAATGCTGTGATGGATAAACTCTGGATGTTCTTCCACACTTTGGCTCAGTGTGTCCTGCACCTGCTAGAAGTTGACCTATTCAGTGTTTGTGTAAAATTGGCTCATTGTCCTCTAAAAAAAGGAAAGCAAGAAATGCTAATTCTGAGGATGCAGGAATCAATTAATTTATATTTTTGTTTTTTCCAGTGGTTCCCTACTTTTTCCAAGTCCCAACCCCCTTTTGCAGATGGATTGCCAAGTAATACTTAATCTCCCCACTACATTTGCATAAAAAGGCATTCATGTAGAGGTTTCACATCAATGAATCCTGGTATTGACTAGTATCACGAGAGTTAGCTAAGAAGTCAGAATATAAGCATTCATGTATATTCACAAAAGTTCCAGAACCCTATCATGGCTCTATTAATATCTATGACATTTATTTCCACCTGTTTTCTATCTAAGATTAACCTCTATCTTTGTGAACCACTCTCCTTATGTTTTGTGTTCAAAAAATTATCTCTCACTCCAAATGTCTCACTTTCTCACGCCAAAATGCGGCAAAGCAGAGATGTTTGCATGCTATTGGAGCAGATATGGGCCAATTCAAGAAGCCCCTAGTCATGTTTAAGTCTGCTGAGGAGCCGCTGAAAATCACAAAGGTTGCTTCATGTTAAAAATATGACATTTGAGCAAAAATACTTGGGTGTTTATACTGCCACCATTTAGTTTTATCCATATTTGATCTGAGTTTATTACTAAAATCAGGGAGTTTTGTACTTTTAAAAATAAGTATAGTTTACTGTAACATTAAAAGTGAGTACATTGAGTAACGAATGTACTTATTCTAATGTTACATTATTCATCAGTTCCCTATCTGTCTCTATCTAATTGATGTTACATCTGCCATTTCCTATCTATCCTCCATGTTTTCCAGGCCCTATCTATCTATACACAGGCTTGTACAAAGGTATATAAACACTTTGGGTCTGCCCACAAGCTCTTCTATTGGGTCCGCAAATACTGTAACAGATCTTTACATCCTTCTAAGCAATAAATACTCATGGGTTAGGCTACACATTACACCTAGTACCAGTCATGGCAAAAGAAGTGCCAAAGGACAAAAAAAAGTGACACCCTAAACTCCAGTGAAAGAAAAACCCTCAAACCTCTCTTGGAGACTCTGGTTGCTGAGCCATAGAGAGGACTCTGACTGACCTCAGTCGATTGTATTTATTCCTCAACAACACAAGAAAGCAGCAGCTATGTGTACAGACGGTGGCAGCATTCTGGAATTTTCTCTCCCCCCTCCCCCCCCCATTTAGGTACCTATGCTGAGTCTTCGTTCCACATAGGATTGTGGTGTGTGTTTGAATGTTGGATGGATGAATGACTTTCTCTTTAAGCAAGCTTTGACTGGATAGGTCAAAGTAGTTCTAAGGCAGGCATGTCCAAAGTCAGGGCCAGGGGCCAAATGCGGTCCGTTTTGAAATTTTGAGTAGCCCACATTGCCTTCTCCCCACTGGCTCAGCCTGTCAGGCATCCCCACCAGCTGGCCCCTCCCCATACTAGTTGGGGATGTCAGCTTGCAGTTTTATGGTTTGCCTGCGCTCCCTGCCTACGTCTGTCCCCCACAACCACCTGCCCAGCCTACCTGCCCTCGGCTCCGTTGTTGCAGCATCCTCCGTGCTTCCTTGCATGTCCTACAGCAGAGGTGGCAGACCTTCAGCACTCCAGATGTTTTGGACCACAACTCCCAAAGTCCTTTGTCATTGGCAGCACAGGCTTAGAATTCTGGGAGTTGTGGTCCAAAACATCTGGAGTGCCAAAGGTTTGCCCCCACTGTCCTAGAGGCTTGTGAAAAGTCCGGCTTGGGGGCCAAATGCAGTTGAATGGTCAGCCCCCACACATTTTCACCTCACCAATTCTAGCCCTCCTTGCAAAAAGTTTGGACACCCCTGTTCTGAGGACTATCTCTTCCCTCCCACAACTATTTTCTACTTTCTTCTCTTTTAATGCCTCCTGCTGGTCTTTATTTGCAAACTGTTTTGCCCCCTGCTCTTGGGTCCATAATCCAGAGTAGATGGGTGCCAAGCATACTGTACTCTGATTTAGAGTAGTTAATGTGCTGACACATTTAGGCAAGCCAGGCTGAGAACTGTAAGGGGACATCTTCCGCACCCGCTTCCCAAAGCATCCCTCTCTGGGAAGGAGAACAGAAGGAGGGAAAGAATTTCACGAAAGCTTTGTTTACAAACTGAAGATGCACCACATTTTCAAAGTTGATGGCACTGGAAAGCTGCCCTCATCTCAGGTCACGGCCTTTTATTTTTCACATTTTCAGATTTTGTTTTCCTCCTGAGGTAGAAATATACAAATGCCTACAAATACTTTTTGAAACCTGAGCAAAAATTGATTGAGGCCACCTTCATAGCAGCTTGGGGCAAGTTGCTTCTGATTGGTATGAAAAATATCTGCAGGAAAATCAAATCATACAATATTTGTGTACCACTAATTTATACCTTCATTTTTCCAGCCCATCAAAGAGCATAATGGATGACAGAGCTGCACTTATTTTACTTTCCAATTGTCTCCTGTTGTACTAAACATTATCTTGCTTTGGTTAATTATACTGTAGTCAGCAGCCTATTCTTTTTTTCAGTTTACTTGGACTGGCTGTTGCATACTCACTCACAGGAGAACTCTAGATTGAGTTTTATGGTTGTGCTGTTCCTAGGCAGGAATAACTAGGGTATTGTTTTCAGTATGGAGTGAATTTACTCCCCAATGCCTTATCTTACTAATTTTTAAAAATTCTGCATTTTTTTAAAAAAATCTCAATAAATAAGCCATTTTTTGTTTTGCTGATGAGATTCTTTATTTTTAGGGATTGTACTGTAAGAAAATGTTTAAAGAAATAAAGGATAATATGATATATGTATATAGTATAACAGTAGCATATAAATTCATTACATTTTGAGAACTACATTCCCAATGAATTGTTGTTTTGGACAGCAGAATTTTTACTGCATTATTGGGTTTTGATATCTATTACAGTGGACCCTCGTTTAACGTACAGCTCGTATAACGGAAAATTTGTACAACGGAAAAATTTCCATCACCCCTCCCCCTCCCCCCTCCCTGTCCAACATGGGTGCAGGCAGTCTCTGGGGCTCTTTTTCGAAGATACTACCTGGCAATGGAGGAGGAGGAGAAGGGCTAGGTCAGCCCGTGACAGCGGTGGCTTTGGCGGGGGAGGAGGAGGAGGAGGGCTCTGCTCGTCTTGGCTAGGAACCCACAGCAAAGCTTCCTCAGGAATGTCTGCTCTTCTCTTTTCCTTCCCCCTTTCCGTCTCTCTTTCTCTTCCCCCTCCCCACAACTGCACCTCATCCCCTCCCACACCACCCGTGCGCCCGGAGGAGGTGGTGGAATGCGCCCCGGGCGGGCACCGCAGTTAGCCCATTTGCAGAGCCCGTGCTTCTCTCTGGCTGCTGCTGCTGCCGTTGCTCAGTCCTGCAGGCGGTTTCGCTTTCCGTCTGAGCAGCAGCAGCAAAAATGCCTCTGCCGTTTGTCTCTCTCCCCGCCCCTCATTCATGAGTTGGAGCCTCCGCTCCCAGGCTTCAAGTCGTGCGTTCCTCTTCCTTGCTGGCCTCCAGAGCCCCGGCGCCACGCTCAGGCCAGGCGCTCTGTGTGTGGGGAGGGAGGAGGGGCCAGGCGCTGTGTGTGTGTGTGTTTGCGTGTGTGTGTGTGTGTGTGTGTGTGTGTGTGGAAGGAGGGACCAGGCTCTCTCTCTCTCTCTCTCTCTCTCTCTCTGTGTGTGTGTGTGTGTGTGTGTGTGTGTGTGTGTAGGGAAGGAGGAGACGATAGAGGATGGTTCCTAGGCTCGACCTGGTTCCTGGCTGCTGTGCAACACCTCCTTGTGCTGCTTGTGCAGTGGTATGAGCCACAACATTTGGATGCTTTTCTTACATCCTCCTCCTCCTCCTCCTCCTCTCTCTAGACCTAAGGAATTAACCCTTGTGCTGCTGCATTCCGCCCGAAATCAGTGTGGGTGGGTGGGTGCCTGTTTGCATTTTTGCAATTCTGTTCCCCAAAATTATACATGTACTGTAGTTTGTGTCATTTTTCTCTGCATTGGAACGGATTACTCCATTTTCAATGCATTCCTATGGGAAATTGCAATTTGTATAAAGGAAAATTTGTATAACATAATTTCATTTGGAACGAATTAATTCCTTTATACAAGGTACCACTGTACTTGGAAAGCAAGAAAAACCTGATACTGATTGTTAGTAAAGGGCATAATCTATTTTCTTCTGAATAGTTCTGGCACAGTTATATTACCGTGTGTGTGTGTGTGTGTGTGTGTGTGTGTGTGTGTGTAAGAGAGAGAGAGATACACAAACAGAAAATGATTCATATTATTTAAAAATATTATTTATTTTGCCATGAGTTAGTGAAATAAACTGGGAGGGATGCTAATAAAAGTAGTTTTCCCCCTATATTAGGACTCAAAATATACTTGCCTTTTTAAAAGAATGATTTAACTTTCCACTCCTTTGAAAATAGAGTTTGTATTATTATTATTATTATCATTCACATTATTTCATTTGAAGGTCTTTGCATTCTTACCCAAGGCCCAATTAGTCAAATTTAAAGCAAGACCAGGACATTTTTGTGTGGTTCAAAGGAGAAACATTAACTGCCTTCAAGTATAGCGGATCTTTAAATAGAAATTCTTTACTGCTGTGCATTGATCAGCTATTGATCCATGAGAGTTTGAACTAAATTGCCCTGCTAAATGAATGGTTTTGAAAGGATGAAGGAAAGGAACCAACCTTTTGTGGTGGGTTCGAAAGGCACCAGTCACTCTTGAGAGGGAAAAATGTTAATTGAAAAATTCCTTAAATAGGTAACAGCTCTGAAAGTCTGCTTTACATAAAAGGTATGAAATCACAATCAAGTGATGGGAAGAAAAGGACCCTGCAGTTCAAGTGGGAGTTTTCTTTCTAATGATGCTGATTAATTTCTCATTCATCGGTGACATGGAGAGATGGAAACGAGTCTCCTTTGAAGCCAAAGACTAATGACAACTGGACTTGGGGTTCGTGGGGCAGGAGCAGTTTGAAGGAAGTTTGAATTAATTGGCTCATTGACACAAAGCATTAAAACAAATTGATCCTCTATTGGATAGAAACATATATTCTGGACCGAGCAGCAAAAGAAAGCCTGATCAAAAGTGTGTCCATTTTTTGTGCCCGATATCCCAAAGCCAAAGAAATGGACCATAGAAATGGAGCTGAAATATTCTTACGGTCCTATGTAAAACAATGAAGATGACGCCATTAAAATGTTCCCCAGTAAATTGCAGCATTTCATTCCATCTCACAGTACAAACTGTCTTGTACAAAGATTGTGCATTTTACACGATTAAATGGATTCATATGATATATTGGAGTTCTAGAAATCCAATATATCATATGCCAAGTGCTTGGATTAAAAGATGAAGCTTTAAACTGCACTTATGTCCTGATTCAGAAATGTATGTGTGCTTTGGCATATACATATAAATGCATGTATACATCTGCTCCCTGAGTTCAAGTCAATGAAGAAGTATTTGGAAATGGAAGAGCTCATAACGGCTCCAGAAGCTTTCATAATTTTCTGGATCAGTGAGCTCATTACCATACAGTAATTTCAAAACCCCAAAAGGGGAAGAATCCAACATTATTCTTTGTGGAATGAAATGCAATGGTTTATGGAAAAATGCTGAGTAACTGAGCTACACATAAAAACACGCTGCCCTAGGATTGTATCTCTAAGAGCATTGGCATAATGTGCTCCAAGTTAAAAGTTTACTTGCAACACATTGGTTGAAATTCTGTTACTGGAACTCCCATACCGCACAAGGCTGGTGACATCAGCAGCAGTGTGGGTTCTTTGGAAAATCCAACATTCCCTCCCCACTTTTGTGGCCAAGTCCCTCAAATTCTTATTTAATCCCTTTCATCACCAGGAAGCCATCAGAGTTGTGGCATGGGAGTGGGAGTTTGTCATTATGTTTTCAGTTAAAAGACACTGCACAGGTATTCTATTTTTGCTTCTATTGTTGTTGTAGTTGTTGATGCTATTATTTTGTGGAAAGGGCACTGTAGTGCCTATAGCAGGTGGTCTGCCATAATATGTCCAGTGGAAGAAACGACACAAATTACATAAACTCACAGCAAGTATCACTGTAGGATGCTAACTGCTAACTCATGAGGCTGCGGAAAACTTCCTGTTTGGCATAGGCTGGATTAATAAACGCAAATTGAATGCACTCACATATTCAGCATATGTTCTGTGAAACTCTTGTGAGTATGATGGAATCTCTCCTACAGAAGATCGCCCTGATTGTGCTAGGGTGGCGTGGGGGACACAGGGGGGTGCCAATATGGGTGTTGATGGTAAACAAAATGTAATGTGAAGGTGGTGGGTATAATGCTGTATTAGTAGCCTGAACCTTCCGTTTCCAGAATGAAAGAATGATTAATGCCACTAACCGTATGTACACCCATATCTGACCCTGATCTCATCAAATCCTCCTGCCACCATCTGCTGGTTTTAATTCCTCTGCAGTATTTTGTATTTGCTACCTCCCACCTCCAAAGACCAGGGAGAGAGGCTGCCGCAGGGCGGTGTGTGTGTGTGTGGGGGGGGGAGAGAATGCATCTCTGCTTTTGTGAATAGTGCGATCTAGTTGTAGTAGCTGCTGAACACTGGCCAGGAGGCATCTGTTGCTTATAGCCCTGACAGCATCTGCTGCTATTTCTGACTTTTCCCAGTGCACCGTGAGATATGGTTTCTCCCAAAGGTGGCCTTTGTGTGCGCCATTGTCAATTCCATCATTGTCTGCCTCAGCCCGTTCCCACGATGCAGCAGCCGTGACTGCTGGAAAGACTTTTTTTCTGGCTGGCAATCTACAGTTTAAAACATTGTGAGAGGGCAGTTTAACTTCTCCCTTTTAGTCAACCCACTGTTGTTATTTCACTTTACATTTCAAATTTTCTAGGTCTCTTTGGCTCAGGAAATTTTTAGTTTTTTATAATAAACAAGAAATAGGGTTTGTTTGCTGCTTTTTTTCCCAAAGAAATTAAACTTAATGCAAGTCAGCGTTAACCAAATATGTATATTTCCACCAAAAAAGTAATACCACTGCATGTTTGTTGAGGGATGAACAACCTTTTTCAAGCCTCAAACCAATACAGGCATAAAGGAAAGCATTGTTGTTGTTTTCCTTCTGATTCCTGCTACGGCTATTAAGCGTTGTAACCAAATGTGTGGGAATGCTATTATTTATGTGTCTGATCTTTAAATGCCCTTGGCTAGTGGGATACAGACTGAAGCTTCTGATGGACACAGACATCCCAGGGCTGTCATCTGGCCTTGTCATTCTGTCAAAGGGAGAGTGTGTCAAGCACTTCTCCTGGGAACTTTTAAAGTAAGACACTGTAAGTGCCAAAAGGCCCCTTCTCCAGAGGGCTACTTTTAACTCCTGACAATATCTGTGGTGTCAGCTCAGAATAGCCTGCTCTGGGGCAGGGAGGGAGAAGCCATGACAGATGTGACTAATAAAACCACATTTTACAATTTTATAAATTTATCACCCTTACACACCTATTGCCTAAAAATGACACAGAAGACATCCAGGACTGTCACTTGTAACACTATTGTTTCCCCTCTGACATTTGTTTCATTCACATCAGATTTCTCCAGTAGAGTTTATAGAAAATAATGTTTTCAGTTTTATGTACAGGCATACCTCAGTTTGTGAAATTAATGCATTCTCTGGGACGTTTCGTATTGCGAAAAATTCATAAACCAGGAACGCACGGAGGCGCAATCCATCCTGTGAAAAGTGTTCTGAAAAAAATCATAAACTGAGGATTTTTGGGGGGGGGGATTCATAAACCAAGGCATTATTTTCAATGGATTTCCTTTCATGAACCAAAAATTACATTAACGGAAGAGTTCATAAACCAAGGTACACCTGTATGCGCAAAACTAATTTGTTTCCTTATTCATTCTCTAGACCTTATTAATTTCCCACATTTATTCTCTAAACATCTTTCCCTTAAAAAAGATGCCCAAATTGATGTACAGGAAAATTAAAAATACTGTATCTTCCAAGTGAAAAGATAAACTACCTGTATTTTCACAATCATATAAACAAATCATTTGATAATGTAATGTTACCATGGCAAAAATAACAGTAAAATTAAAACTAAAGATAGAGATCTCTATTATCTCTATTATGGCCCCAAGTCAAGGAAGTCCCACCTTATGCAACCTTTTAAACTTCTCACAGTGTATTTTTGAAGGCTTTCACAGCCGGGATCTGATAGTTTTTGTTAGTTTTTTTGGGCTATTTGGCTGTGTTCTGGAAGTTTTTCTTCCTGACATTTTGCCAGACTCTATAGCTGGCATCTTCAGAGGGCAAGGATCTCAGGGAACTAGGAGTTCTCTCTGCGCTCTGGGGTACAGAGTGAGTGAGACTGGGTTTTTTTAAGTTGTGGGAAAGAGGAAACATGTCCTATGCAGGAAAACAGGTGTTAGTCATTGTATTGGGATGAAGGGATTAAGAAGTTTCAATGCAAGCAGGGGTAGCAACAATCCTTGATGGGTTGGCTGTTCTATTGTGTGAACTGATCACTTTTGCTTGTGGCTGGGTAGGAATCTTTGAGCTTTGACCTTTTGCATTCTGCAGTTTTTCGTACCGGATGCCAGGCTTTGTTGATTTTTTTAGACTTTCTTCTTTTTTGTTGAAACTGTGCTTATGTTTTTGGATTTCAATGGCTTCCCTATGTAGTCTGACATAGTGACTGGTAGTGTTGTCCAGTACCTCTGTGTCATGGAAGAGGATTTCATGTCCAGTTTGTTTCAGGGTGTGTTCAGCTACTGCTGATTTTTCAGGTTGTTTTAGTCTGCAATGTCTTTCATGTTCTTTGATTCGGGTCTGGATGCTGCGCTTTGTGGTCCCAATATATATCAGGAGTATACAAGGCATCCAGTATACTTCTGAAGTGGCAAGTGGGTTTCTTTTGTTCTTTGCTGACTGTAGCATCTGTTGTATTTTTGTGGTGGGTCTAAATACTGTTTGTAGGTTGTGTTTATCAACACTTTGTCCATGCAGTCCATGACTCCTTTTATTTATGGCAGAAATACTTTGTTTGTTGGAGGCTGTTTTTCTTAATGTTGTTTTTTGTTTTTGTTTTGTTTTTTGGTTTGATGGCTCTTTTGATTTCATTCTAGGAATAGCCATTTGCCTGTAGGACCCAATTCAGGTGGCTGAGTTCAGTGTTGAGGAATTCAGCTTCATAGTTCCAGTTTGCATGGTATACAAGAGTTTTTATTATGCCTCTTTTTTCTTGATTATGCCTCACAGTGTCTTTATTTATAATTGGCCACCATTTCTACAACACTGGAATGACTGTACCAATCCGTGAGCTGCTGAGGTGTCATGCAGAAAAAATACATTTGATAACTTTGTGTAGATTGTGATTTGTCATCTTTATTATTTTAGTGCTCATTGCCTATTATTACAAAAATAAAGAGCTGTAGCTAATTCCACTATTAACCATTTAAACTAGAGATAGAGATGAATAAGGAAAAAAAGAATTGCAATATTAAACAAATATTGCTGATTCATTACATTTATTGTTAATTATCTTTACTTAATAAATGTAAAATGTTATTTTTATTTTGTTGTTTTAACTTTCCTTGTACACTGTCTGGACTTGTTCTCTGAATTAAACTTGGTGGTATATAAATGCAAAAATAAATAAATATTTGCTCCTTCATAAGGCATTGTCAGGTCCAGAAGACCTAATAAATACGAAGATGAATATTTCCTAGTTTGTATTTATCAATCCCCCTCAGACAGCCCCCCCCCCACAAACATCCCTGAGCCCAGCGGGCTACCCCCAATCCCACACACCAATCCCACTGCCCTGTCCTTACCTTGTTCCGCATACCTAAAATGAAAAGGGGCACTGCCAGGTCCAAGAGGACTCCAATGTAGCTTACAGAAGCACATGGGAAGTGATCAAAAGCAATAAAAGCTCATTTAGAAGATGGAAGGCTTGTCCAAATGAGGACAATAGGCAGAAACAGAAATTCTGGCAGAACAAATGCAAGGCAACCATCAGGATAGCAAATCAAGACTTTGAGGAGCGTATAGCTAAAAACACTCAAAGAAATAACAGGGAGTTCTTTAAGTACATTAGAAGTAAGAACCCAACTAGGAAGGCCATTGGACCATTAGGTGACAATGGAAGGCAAGGGATTATTAAAGAGGAAATCAGAGAGACTCAATGGATTCTTTCCCTCAGTATTCACTGAAGAAGACAGAAACCACATGCCCCAAACAGAGCCTATCTTCGTAGGGAGGGAAACCGAAGAATTAAGCCAGATAGAAATAACCAGGAAGGAGGTCCTTGCATGTCTTGTTAAACTAAATGCTAAGAAATCACCAGGACCAGATGGCATCCATCCGTGAATTCTCAAGGAACTTAAAGATGAAATTGCTGAGGTCTTAGCCAAAATATAAAATCTTTCCCTTAAATCAGGCATTGTGTCTGATGACTAGAAGGTAGCGAATGTAACACCAATCTTCAAAAAAGGATCCGGAGGTGATCCAGGAAATTACCAACTAGTCAGTTTGACATGTGTCCCAGGTAAAGTGATGGAAGCCATCCTAAAAGTTAAAATTAATAGGCACATAGAAGAGAAGGCGCTGCTCAAGGAGAGCCAACATGGTTTTCACAAGTGCAAATCATGCCTCACTAATCTGTTGGAATTTTTTGAGAGTGTCAACAGGGATGTGGATAAGGGTGATCCAGTTGACATTGTTTATCTGGACTTTCAGAAGGCTTTTGACAAGGTCCCGCAGCAAAGGCTCTTGAATAAACTTGCCAGTCATGGAATCAAGGGACAGGTCTTGTCCTGGATCAGCAACTGGCTAAGGGACAGGAAACAGAGGGTAGCACTAAATGGACACTTCTCCAAGTGGAGGGAGGTTGAGAGTGCGGTCCCCCAAGGTTCAGTACTGGGACCCCTGCTTTTCAACCTCTTCATATATGATCTAGAAGTAGGAGTAAATAGCAAGGTAACCAACTTTGCCAACAACCCTAAATTATACAGGGTAGTAAAAACAGAGAGAGATTGTGAGGAGCTCTAAAGGGATCTCTTGACACTGGGTGTGGGCAAACCAGTGGCAAATGAGCTTCAACATTAGCAAGTGCAGAGTGATGCACGTTGGGGCAAAATATATATAGATAGATAGATAGATAGATAGATAGATAGATAGATAGATAGATAGATAGATAGATAGATAGATAGATAGATAGATAGATAGATAGATAGATAGATAGATATAGATATAGATATAGATATAGATATAGATATAGATATATAGAT
>JAHTLZ010000108.1:7516281-7529497 GCA_023846285.1 Phrynocephalus versicolor
AGGAGGAGGAGGAGGAGGAGGAGGAGGAGGAGGAGGAGGAGGAGGAGGAGAAGAAGAAGGAGAAGGAGAAGGAGAAGGAGAAGGAGAAGGAGAAGAAGGAGAAGGAGAAGAATTAACGAGGGAATGACAGAATTTGACACTAGAAGCTGTCCACTGGGAAACCTCTTCATTCCTAATTTATTATGCAAATCACTATTTCCCTTTATTCATTCTCTTCCCACACACCTCTCCATCATTGTCTCTCATCTCTTCTTTTTTCTTATACTAACAATCATGCATTTCTTTCTTTACGGTCATAACAAAGATGCTGTGTCCAATCTTTTTAGTTGTCCTTTCTCCTACCTACACCAGCCCTCAAGTGTATGTGTTCCTTCTTTGTTAACTCCTTTTTTAAGAAATTATTTAGAGAATACATTTCTTATTTCTAATATTTTTAAATTAGTGTTCATTTTGCCCTTTGGGTACAAAATATATGGGACAAAAGCTGAGAGTGGATAGTGTCATTATGTAGTTCTGTCTTTAGGTGGCACTGAACTTAACTGTATCCTAACAGAATCAGGCATTTCCTGTTGCTGTTATTTTCTTGTTTGGGACGGGGTTGGCGGCAATATAGTTCTCATGTAAGTAGTTCTCCTAACCTAAGCCTTCTGTGGCTTGAAGGAAACAAGCAAAAATAGGTAGCAAATGCTTTAAAGAATTTGTCCGAGCCCAAGAATTTCTTATTTTTATTCTTTCATTTTAAAGTTCTATATTCTAAATCATCACTAGCTTTACTGAGACCATCAAGTTGGAGGATAAACCCATAAATCAAACAAAGTTACCCTAAATAAAAAATGTTGCTCTTGAAACATAAGCAGTACCTAAATTCAGTGTTTTCTTATATTAAAGCTTCAAAGGTTTTTGGTTACAAGCCTTTATCCTTTCTGGAGCTCAGCATGAGTTTGACTGTTTTTGTGTGGCGGCCTGTCAGCTTACATCTCCAACACAGTGAAATTTAATTAATTGTAAGTGTGTATCAATCCAGCCACAATATCACACACTCTGTTGCTCAGAGGATGCACAGTTGCTTACAGCTTTTTCAACTGGTGTGTCAGTACATTCTGGTTTCTATTGGCGTGCCCCTTAGACCTCTCAGAAGTTTTTTTCTATTTACTAGAGATGGGCATGAAACGAACAATTTTTCGTTTCCATTTTCGTTTTTTGTTTCGTTACACAACGAAACGACAAATGAATGTTGTCTCCAAAATGAAACGAAACGAACAGAAACACCAGAAATTTTGTCGTGCGTTTCGTTTTCGTTACGGCAATATAGTGAATTGCTTTAAAAAATCACAAAAATCACAAAAAAATTGAAATAAATAGTAACAAAACGGTAATGAAACGAACGAAAACAAAAACAAAATTTTTGCAAAAATTCGCAAAAAATGGAAACAAACCGAAACGGATCCCCTAAATGACAAACGACAAACGAAATGCCATTTTTTTGATTCGTGCCCATCTCTACTATTTACGTTCTTATATGGCACCAAGCTGGGAAAGGCTGTTATTGGTTTGAAAGTCAGAATGGTTTTATACCAGCTAGACCTGCTTGGGGTCATACATCTAGTTACCTCAAAGCTGGGTCAGATCCGTGTAAGACCACTGCCTCCTTTTCAACATGTACAGATACTTCCTTTAGTTCAACACATTTATTTAAAGGCAGAAGACGTTTATCCAATTCCTTTTCTACGTGGCCAAAACCAAGGATATCTTCTCCTAGGTTCCAGGGTTTCTTTTTCATATCTCCCACATCTGGTTTAACCAAACAGGCAACAGGCAACAACAATATCTGGAATAAATGATGTTGAAGATATTTCTAACTGTTTATATGTATTACATATATATATTACATAAGAAGAGCCATGCTGGATCAGGCCAAAGGCCCATCTAGTCCAGCTTCCTGTATCTCACAGCGGCCCCACCAGATGCGTTTGGGAGCGCATGAGACTAGATATCTGTCTCCTGATACCACTCCCCTGCATCTGGCCCTTGAGGTACCCTGGTTTCTCCATCATGGTTTGTAACCTGTGATGGACTTTTCCTCCAGGAATCTGTCCAATCCCCTTTTGAAGGCATCCAGGCCAGATGCCATCACCACATCCTGTGGCAGGGAGTTCCATAGACTTACAACGCGCTGGGTGAAAAAATATTTTCTTTTGTCAGTTCTTACTCTCCCAGCCCTCAATTTGAGTGTATGTCCCCTAGTTCTGGTATTTTGGGAGAGAGAGAAGAGCTTCCCTCTATCCACTTTACTCAAACCCTGCATTATTTTGTATGTCTCAATCATATCCCCCCTCAAGCGCCTTTTTTCCAGACTAAAGAGGCCCAAATGTTTTAGCCTTTCTTCATAAGGGAGGTGCCCCAGCCCAGTAATCATTTTAGTCGCTCTCTTCTGCACCTTTTCCAGTTCCACTATGTCTTTCTTGAGATGCGGTGACCAGAATTGTACACAATACTCCAGGTGGGGCCTTACTATCGTTTTGTATAATGGCATTATAATGTTGGCTGTTTTATTTTCAATCCCCTTTTTGATAATCCCTAGCATGGAATTGGCCTTCTTCACCGCTGCCACACATTGGGGAGACACCTTCATGGAGCTGTCCACCAACACACCAAGATCTCTTTCCTGATCCGTTACGGATAACTCAGAGCCCATGAGTTGATAGATGAAGTTTGGATTTTTTGCCCCAATATGCATTACTTTACATTTGGTTACATTAAAACGCATTTGCCATTTCTTAGCCCATTCCCCCAGTTTGGAGAGATCCTTCTGGAGCTCTTCACAATCTTCTCTGGTTTTCACCACATGGAAAAGTTTTGTGTCATCTGCAAACTTGGCCACCTCACTGTTTATCCCTGTCTCCAGGTCATTTATGAACAGATTGAAAAGCATTGGTCCCAGGACAGAGCGCTGGGGCACACCGCTTTTCACTTCTCTCCATTGTGAAAATTTCCCATTGACACCTACTCTTTGTTTCCTGGATCTCAACCAGTTCTCAATCTATAAGAGGGCCTGCCCTCTTATCCCCTGACTGTGCAATTTTCTCAGCAGCCTTTGGTGAGGGACTGTGTCAAAAGCCTTTTGAAAATCCAGATAGACTATATCCACCGGTATTCACGGGAGAGGCACTCACCCTATGTTGGGTTCCCATTCTTTCCCTCATGTATTCCTGTAGAATGGAGGCAGGAGCTGGGTCGTTCCATGATTGGTTGCATGGAAGGGTTGCCATCTTATCTTCCCTCTGTTATTATTGTCCCTCTCTATTAAACCACTCCTGTTGTCTCTTGAGGGGTTCCCTTTCTTCTGTTTCTCCCCAATATGAGGGCTTTCTGTCTGGAACAGGATCTAACCCTTTCCCTCATCTGCCCTTTTTATCTTTGGGCGCTTTTACACGACCCCTAAGATCCGCTGGTCACTTAAATTCGGACCAGAGATCTTAGGGGTTTGTCGCTCTTCGTGCATCCCCACCCCTCCGCACTTCCTGACTGCTGGCTGCGTGAGGGGAGGGAGAAAAAAAGGGACAAAAGAATGCAGGCTTACCTCCGGTGCCAGTGGACGCCGCCCGGTCGTTGTGATTCCTTCTCTTAAAGGGGTGGGAGGCAAAAAAAACAACAGCAAAAAAGAAGCGAGGAGAGCCCGGCACATCCGCATCAAGATTTTTCACCCTTGGAGAGCAGCTACATGAAAAGTGCGCTGGGATGCGCTTAGGTGGGCGTGGTTGCACTTAATTTTCAGTAAACTCCAGAGCTGGTGGGTAAACAATTTTAAGCTCCGGACCTGGGAGCCATTTGCCCCGGAGTTTAGGGGTCGTGTAAAAAGGCCCTTTGTCTCCTTTCCCACCTGAATTGATCCACCCGTCTCCTTCTTAGTTCCCAGGCTTTATGTATCTTCGTTCAAGCTGAAACTGTCGTGCATCTTGTCCGTTATTCCTCTCAAGACTGTCCCCTTCTCTGTTGTGGGATCTCTCCTTCCTCTTCACGCTGGGTGACTGCAGAATGGTTTATCTAAGGCTGGTCACAAAAATATATCTTAAAATGTCATTCCATTGTTGACAAGGCAGACCTCATCATGCCAGTTCTCTATCAGCTTCAGTGGCTTCCAGTTTGTTTCTTAGCCCCATTCTGGATGCTAACTTAATAAAAGTGGAGAAAGGGTACTCCTCCAAATATCATTAGAGTACAATTACCATTATCCATGACCAGTATGGCCAATGGTGAAAATTTATAAGAGTTGTAACAACAAAATCTGGAAGGCACCATGGTTGTGTCTCTATGCCATGGAGATTAGAGACAATGCTGGTACAGAAGAGAAAAGGCCTAGCATGTCTGTCAGAAGAGATGAGTAGTACTTGATTAATCCTGGCCTGATTGCCAAAAATGTCAGACTCCCTCTAGGATTCTGTCTCTTAAAATACCACCTTTTCTGTTACGAAAAGCCTATGGCCAAAATTATCAGTTCTGGCCCTATAACCCTTTGGAATGCAGTGGTAGATAGGGATGTCCAGGCCTGTACCTAGAAATAGAATCCTTCCAAGTTAAATGCTGCAGCCACATTTGCCCAATAATTAAGCAAATAAAAAACATAATTTACCATAGTTATTACAAGTAATAACTATCTATAGTTAAACATAGATGTAGTAACATCATTTTTACTTTTCTCTCAGATCCATGCACTTTTTCATGAACAGAAAACTCATCAAGTGCATTATCATCATCATCATCATCATCATCGTCGTCGTCGTCATCGTCGTCGTCATCGTCGTCACCACCACCACCACCACTACTACTACTACTACTTTAACTTTGGTGAGTTTTGTAGCTCAGGCAAAATGTAGATCTAGTCACTCTCCTGTCAGGACACTCTTATTAATAAGCAATAATGGTTGAGCTGCAGGTCTTTTCCTCTTAGGATTAATGGTCTGAGGGGCATCAGGAGGTCATTAGCCCTAAGTCACCCTTTAATCCCCAGGAAGCGCCCTTTGCTGGCCAGTAGAGCTATTTGCTTGAAAAGTGTTACAAAGGAATTGTGTGTTCAGAGTATCCATCAGGAGAGCAAAAGTGTAGTTGTACTTGAAATGCCACTTGTCTGAGCACATCTCACTGAAGATACAAGGTTCCAGGAGAATGCACAATCATGTGTCATAGCTTCCTTGCCTGTGATCACAGCTCATTGACTTTGTAGCATCGTTTGCACACTGATTTTTGTTTCTCTAAGCCCTGTTTATTTAAGTAATTGTCATATCATTTCCTGTCCTTTGCTGACCTCAGGAAACAACATTTTTTGTGTATTTAACACAAAAAAACTTGTTTCCATTCTGGGACTCCTATTATCTACCACATGGAGCTGCTTCCGTGGACTGACCAAAAAGGCAGGATGAGTTCAGTGTGTGGCTGAGCAAAAGTCAGGTGATCTGGCTACTTCAAGAGTAGTATTAAAGGGAAGAATTGTCTCCTCCTTCAAAGAGTCCTGGAGCCCTAGAATACGCAAGTCAGGATGCAGTGCTGTTAACAGCCTTTGGCGAAGTTCAGGGGAAAGGATTTAACAATTTAAAGGGGAGAAAAAGTTCATGATGTTAATTGGTGACATTTACTCAGCATGATTTACCAAACCTGGAGGGAGGCAGAAGGGAAACTGGAAAGTCAAAACAAAGCAGAAGGGTGGAAATCTTTATGATTAGGTGCCGGGCAGAAGGAGGGGGGAGGGAGGGGGGAAAATAAACAAATAAAGAGCTTGCAGGATGAAGGGACAAAAGAAGGGCTTTTCTGCCTGTCTTCTGATATTTTCCGACTCAGCCAAAAAATCTATTGAGCGGTTTGAAAGAAAGAAAGAAAGAAAAAGTTAACCTTGAAAGCTTAAGGGCGTGAATGCAACTGCTCAACCATTGTTTAATGCAGCCTAATGTAATGTCACATTTTCTCCATCATTTAAGTCCTAATTTTTTTTTTATCAAAGGTGCTTTGCTTCCATGCTGTCTCTTTGCTCTTTAAAGGGAAAGGCAAGTCCTAGCAGGTGGCCACAGCAATCCCTTTTACCTGCTCCCACCCCACCCCACAAGGTCAGAACCTCAACTCAGATTATTCACCACAAGTATACCCCTGTTTGTCTTCAGATAAAAGGATTTAAAATCTTGCTTCTTCTCAGAAAGGGAATGTCAAAAACTATGGGATGGATTTCGTGGCAGACAAAAGGAATGCTTCTTTAAGATCATTAGCCAATGACCGATAATTTCCATAGTGACCAACAGAGCATACAAATGACCTCTCTGCCCTTTGGATTTAACATCTGTTATCCCTAGAATGGAAATCTTTTAACAGAATTTTTTTTGGTAAGTTTTTTTTCCTTTTTTGGCGCCAGCTTTTTTACACATCAAAAATGTGTCCCTCAAGTCCCCCCCCCCTGCCCCAACAGCCAAGGTGGGAGAACAGAATTGGTTTTGTGATGCATGTTTTCAGCAAACAATGTGGGACAAAACAATAAATCCAACCCCACCCTGCTTGTAATAATTGTAATGATCAAATTATTTTGATTATAATAGTCATAAATGGTTATACCGCAATTCTGCATTAGTAGAGCAGTTTGGATGATATTCTCTTGAGGGAAGAAAGGAGTAATACAAATATGTACAGTACTATGTATATGCATAATCAAAATTGGCTCCATCAACATCGTAGCTTTTGGTCTGGTTTTTTCAGGGTATTTTGCTGAGAAGCCAGAACAGTAGCTAGGAAACCGGGTTCTAGTTAATGCAGGTTGACAATACTGGTATCAAGATCACCTACTGACCAACACTGCTTATTTTCTGTCCCAGCCTGCCACAGCTGGGAGGGTTTCACAGATATTGAGAACACCAGGGTTGAGACTAGCGAAGGGCACAAAATGGTTTCGTTTCTTTAGTAGTTTTGTTTCATTTGTAATGAATTATTAAAGTAGTTTTTGTTACAAAATGAAACTATATGCTATGCTCCCCTGGGCCCTAAAGGACCAAAAGGCAGGGCAGCTTCCTCAAGCTCTTTCCTGTAAGTACCCAAAATTTGGAAAGGTCTGGGGGTCACGGGGCTGAGTTATGAAGCTCCAAAGGGGGTGCACCTAGGAAAAAATCTTTCTAATTGGATTAGAAATTTGGATCAGGAATTTGGAAGCCAAGCCATGGGCGAGCGATTAGCGCTGCTGCGGTTTGGCTTCCAATTCAAATTAGAAAGATTTTTTTCCTAGGGGCACCCCCTTTAGAGCTTCATAACTCAGCCCCTTGAACTCCAAAACTCTCCAAATTTCAGGGGCTTACCTAGAGTCACTTGAAGAAGCTAACCCTGCCATTTCCATGCCAAAACATGGCTGCAGTCTATATTTTTGAAAATATGAATCAGATAGCTAAGGGAAGGTGGGGAGGGAAAACCTCACTAACTGGTGGCCTCTCCAAATAAATAGGCCTTCACGGCCTTCCAGAATGAGTGCCCTTTGCCCTTCAAATGATTTACAATTGTTTCTGGACCTGAGCTGTCATCCATCCTGTGTTGGGCCATCCTGCTGTTTAGTGGCTTTTTAGTTTCTCCAATGTAGAGCTCTGCACACTCCTTGCAGCATTGGACCACATATACTATATTGCTCCTCTTGTGTTTTAGTGTCATGTCTTTTAGGTGGACGAGTCTCTGCCTTAGTGTATTTGTGGGTTTGAAGTAAACAGGCTTGCAATGTTTGCCAAAAATCCTTTTAAGCTTTTCAGACAGAAGCCATGTGAGGAATGACCAGGTTCTTCTATCGGCTCTGGGTTTCAGACTAATCCATTGTGCACGAATGTTCATTGGTGCACAAATAGTTCCAGTCTTCCTCTAAATTTTTGCCAGAATTATTCTTCTGGTAATATCTACCTCCAATTTGTTGACCTGTGAACCACGAAGAACTTCTGCATGGGGCACATGTATGCTGAAAATATTCCATTGGTATTCTCGCTAACTTCCAAAGGGGTTACGTGGGACTGAATCTAGCTCCTACAAGGGACTAGGAAAAATCCTTTTCTTTACATGATGCAGCTCTGGAAATTGTTTTGAATTGTAAATAGAAAAGGAACTTTCTATTTCTTTAAAACTCTTATCACTACCCTGCCTATCCATCCCCATTTATGTTTGGCAATGTGGGGCCCCAGTGGCTGAAGGCCATTGTAGCTGAAACCTAACTTTATGTTATTCGAAACTATCCTAGATAATTGGAGGAACATCTTAGCATCTCAATGCATAGATACTGAGGCGGTTACTTCACGTCCTTCTTTGTTCCGCAACTAGTTTTGTACCGTGATAGCACTGGTCGCAATCATGTGGTTTTGTCCCAGTTTCCTTGATCCCATGGTCGTGATAACTTATCTCGTGACAAGTGTTACCTCACGCCGCCAGTCTTTACTGTGACAAACACTGAATTTGTCTAGCTTCCTTTTCCCTTTTTTTAGTTGTAAAAAATATTTTTTGATATGTCAAATTACTGGTATTCAGGGTTTCATATGCCAAAGCCTGGTTGAGACAAATTTCAGTAGTTGCGTGATGGACATGAAGTAATATTATTTGTACTGCTCCTAAGCGCAACAACTACAGAGACAAAACGGACATGAAGTAATGGCCTTAGCTACATGTTACAACTTTTAAATATATACATGTCAATTAAAAATAAAGTTTATTGCTGATTTGAGACACTTGGTTTACATTTATGCATATTCATTACCCTAGTTGCTAAAAACTCTAATCTATCCCTTTGTATATGTCATCTTAATGCAACACATCCACAACTGTATGGATGATCTCGTCCAAAGAAAGCCCATGTGTGATGGCTGTAGGGAGTAACACAAGTCATTGTAAAACAGCAATGCTCTTACTGAGTCAACGGTGGCATAGTTTCAGACATAGAATATAAGCATCATTGATTGCTTTTGGCTATTTAAAATGCCATGGCACCTTTCACCCTTCCGAGTCATTTTGCCCAGCTAATATTCCCTGTGACATTAAATATTTGTGACTTGGTAAGACTGTAGCTCTCTTGGAATTCTGCTACTCTGGAGCTGGACCAGGGCAGGCCCTACTATTAGGCAGAATGAATCAATCATCCAATAGCTGCTGAAAGATAGCTGCTAAGAGGTAGGAGAGAGAGCTGCCTGGCCTGTCACCTACCTGGCATCACCTGTGCTGACCTGTTGCCTTTAGATGCAGAAGGGGATTCTGTCCCACCAGCCATGGGGAAGAAAGATTCCACTACCAGCTCTGTTGGCCATTTGTTACATGAAATGAAAGATGGGGCCATCTTCTTCTTTCCTTGTGCTAGCATCTTCAGCCATTAAGAATCACTCAGGGACATGAAGCCCTTATTGTTTCCAGCCCATCAACATTCTACCTCTTCTGCTCCTTTTTCACATTAGAACCCCCATGTTTTATTTCACATGATTACAACGGATGCGTCTGCTCTGGCTCAATCAGAAGAATACAGAAATGTCAGACAGTCAAGCAGAAGGGAGACCTGGGCGCTGACATTTGCAGACATACTGGCTGAAATCTGCTTGTTGTTGGAAATTGCACTAGAGTAAACCTAGTGAATCAATCTGTGACTTACTATACTAAAGTTCCTTCCATGGAGAAGAAGCTTTTGAGGTAAGGTGACTTAATTAATCACTGTTTCTTGTAATAAACGTGAATGAAAAAGTAGAATGCTAAAAGAAACTGAGCCCAAAATGGAGCCACAGAAGGGAAAATTCAGTGTATCTACAAAGGTCCTGGAGTTCAATTAGTTCAACATTCTTTTTTTGTACTTTAACTTCCCCCTGAGTAAATGCTACAACATACAGTGGACCCTCGTATAACAAACAGTTTGTATAACATAAAATCTGTACAACATAAAAAATTCCATAGGTAGGGAAATTTGCTTAGCAGAATCATCAATGGGGCGAATCCGTACAACATAAAAATGGTTGCGATTAGGGATTACTCCATTTTCAATGCATTCCTTTGGAAATTTTGTATAAAGGAAAATTTGCTTAACATAATTTTATTTGGAAGTAATTAATTCCTTTATACAAGCTACCACTGTAATTCCACAAGCCAGCTGTTCCACTCCTTATATAGTGCATCATAGATGCAGAACAGGTGGAAAGAAACACAAAGCTTGGTTGCAGGAAAGTCTACTAAGAACTGGTTTATAGTGCCGTCCTGTCTACAGTTAGATAAAGGCCAGAATCCTATTAGGGATTTATTCCAACATGAGCTATACTAGCTAATTGCTTCTTGTTAATGAGTTCCTGCTTGCTTGCTAGTCATGTGACTTTGTGCAAGCAGCAATTTGTTATTTAATAGTAATTAACTGCTATGCTTTACATAATTACACTTACATCAGCATAAGTCCCCGGTAGGATTCTAATAAAAATAGCAATCATGCCATCAAGTCAATTCCAAATGCTATCAAGTCAATTCCAAATTGTAGCAACTGTTTTTAGGAGTTGCTAGCTACGTAAAGTGTGCTCAGATGTGGTTTACCAGTCTCCTCTTGTGGTGCCTTAGTATTTTTTCCCTATTCCTTTTAAGGAGATCCAAGAGTGCATTACATCTCTCAGGTGGTACCTGCGATAGAACATCATGAACAAAAGGGATGCACCAGTGTGCATGTTTTGAATGACAGGAAACAGTCTAGAGCCTGGCTTTCTTTGCCTTTGGAGAGTATAATCTGAGGCCCCAATGTTTGGTTTCAAATCAAAAATTTTATTTCAGCCGCATTTCAGTTACATAAGCAAGAATGATTGCCTGCTGTATCAATGACAAGACAAGGAATCTGTGTTAACCCCCCCCCTTTTTTTACCATAGCAAATTATATTCATTTCCACTAAGAAACCTAGTCCTACTCCATCACTTCTGTATTTAAACTCAGAAAGCTTATGTTCCTATGGATTCCCCAAAGTTTTCACAGCATGCAACACAAGTTGTTTCAAAAATCATGTCTGTCTTGAAAAACATGGCTCATATGGAGAAAGCAGCTAACTGAAGCTCATGGAATTACCTGAAAAGTTAAGGCTTTGAAGGCCAAATATTAATAAGCCAATAAATTTGTGATTAGTATATTCATATTTTTCTCTCGCTCACTTTTAGAAGGTGAGAGGCTAAGTTTTAAAATCAAAGGGGGTGGGGAAAAACACTGCTTGAATATTTGTTGGCAAAACCCTCTGGGTGCTGGAGTTATTCTTGACCTCCTAACAGAAATCTGATTGAAAAAGGACAACTCATGATGGGCTAACAGCTGCTCACACAGCACCTGTTATTTAAGCCCATTGTTACACTTCCTGTAAAATTTCTGAAAAGACCCAAAAGGTCCCTCTGTTCTACAAAGGGGATTTCTTGGAAAGGCGCTTCCAGAGTAGCCACTTGGTACATTTCCCTCGTAATTGTTATTATCTTATCTTTATTATTTAGTAAACAAATGATGGAGATGTTATTTTTAAAGTTGCTCAGAAACGGCTTCTTCTAGCAACAAGATACAAATGGGGTTGAACCCTCCTGTGAAACATGAACGGGAAATTCTCACAATCCAGTTCTTGTGAAGAGGCTGCTTGGAAGCCGCCTTCAAGTGCTTGCTGTGGTGAATCATCCTGTCTGTGTCCTAGTTTGTTTGGGGGAACAGCCCACGTGGTCTCCATATGTCTCGTCATATCACTTGAAGTTGCGACATAGAACATTTGGCAGCTGCAAGAAGATGAACCACACAGGAGGAGGACGGCAACTCTGTATGCTAAAGCAGTGCCCATGACATGACTCAGTACAGGAAGGAACCATCAAGGCAAGCCTTTACCAGTAATCAAAGCATGACAGTTGCCTCAGGTGGCAAATATTGAGACGTGGCAGAAATAGGTTTCCACATGGCCTCATTTGTATCCCCTACCCTAGCCTGTTGCCTGTAGGTGCATTAGAGCAGTGGTGTTCAACCTTTTGCCCACTTGAAGCCAGTAAAAACAATGGCAATTGATCCACCCATCTCCTTCTTAGTTCCCAGGTTTTATGTATCTTCTTTCAAATGGAAACTGTCAAGCATATTGTCCGTTATTCCTCTCAAGATAGTCCCCTTCTCTGTTGTGGGATCTTTCCTTCCTCTTCACGCTGGGTGACTGCAGAATGGTTTATCTAAGGCTGGTCACAAAAACATATCCTAAAATGTCATTCCAGTGTCGACAAGGCAGACCTCATCATTCCAGTTCTCAGTCAGCTTCACTGGCTTCCAGTTTGTTTCTTAGTCCCATTCTGGAGAATAAAGAGAAAATCTCCTATAAGCAGCACTTGGGGGGGGGACAATTCACAGGTGAATCTTGCCTTCCCCCCACCCCGCCCCCAGGATAGAAGACAGCATTTATTTATTTATTTATTTATTTATTTATTTATTTATTTATTTATTTATTTATTTAATAATTTTTGGCAGCAAAATGTCTTGGGCCAGGCTTGGCAGTCATTAAGAATTAAAAAGGGCCCCAGTTCCCCAACTGGGCTCATGAGATGGTGTCACTTTATGGCAAATGGCTTGACAGGATTCATTCAAGCACGCCAGAAGGTTCAGCAAGCTCAGTCTGAATCCATTTTCTTCTGCTACAAGATGAACCATAAGGAAGTGAGGAATAAGAACTTGATTGTCTGCACCTTAACATCTGATGCTCTGCCGCTGATGTGTCAAACCCAGTATTCCATTCATATTCAGACCCATTTGTATGATTATGTAGGTGTTCAGCTTCTGAGCCTAGATTACAGCTTTTGGTCATGTTGACTAAAGAAAGCCTGTCGCTTAGTTTTGCATGTAGAAGAGGAACCATGTAACTTTCTGTCACTTCTATGTGGCAAAACTGTGGCAATTGATGTTTGTTGGCTTATTGCACTTGAGATTCCCCATGGCAGCCCATTGTTGTTATATGTTGTTGCGTGATTTCCAAAATGTCCTGTTCTTCACTGCCCTGCCCAGCTCTTGTAAACTCGACCCTGTAGTTCCCTCAGTCCACCTCATATTTGGTCTTTCTCTCTTCCTGCTGTCTTCTACATTTATCAGCATTATTGTTTCTTGCACAGAATCCTGCCTTCTCATGATGTGCCCAAAGTAGGACACCTTTATCTTCAATATTTTTTACCTTCAGAGATATCTATCTATCTATCTATCTATCTATCTATCTATCTATCTATCTAT
>JAHTLZ010000108.1:7531602-7588754 GCA_023846285.1 Phrynocephalus versicolor
GTGTGTGTGTGTGTGTGTGTGTGTGTGTGTGTGTGTGTGTGTGTGTGTGTGTGTGTGTGTGTGTGTGTGTGTGTGTTATGTCGTTACAGTCATGACCGACTCTTCTTGACTCCATATCTATGGAGTTTTCTTGGCAGGAATACTGGAGTGGTTTGCCAGTTCCTACTCCAGGCGCCTACAAGCACCTGGTATTCCCTGATGGTCTCCCATCCAAGTACTAACCAGGGCCAGCCCTGATTAGCTTCTGAAATCAGGCGAGATCGGGTGTGCTTAGGGCATCTAGGCAGCTAGTGTAGGGGAGATAAGTTGTTATTTTCTCCCTCGTCCTTTTATCTAGGACACACTTGTTTCACTTTCCAGCTCTCTAGGACATACACAAGTTCTCTTCCAGCACCATATTTCAAATCATGTTTCCCATTCATGGCAAGTTGGCAGCCCATCAAACCGTATTTTAATAGCCAGCAAAAAGTGTTGGCATAGGATGTTGTTAGTAGACCAACAGGATTTGGGTCAGCATGTGCCACTTGAACAGCTCCAGTGCAGAAAGATGGCACTAACCAAGGTGATTTCTCTCCCTTGCTAGTATTGCTACAACATCCCACTCTTCCACCCTCCTTTTTTGCTTGCTTTTGGAAATAAGACCCTGGATTTGTCCCACAACAGGTGGGAAATACTGGTGGTCAAATGGGAGCAGGAGACTTTCCTTTCTTACCATACCTGTTTCTGGGTCAGAAGCTGGCAAACCTACTGTGCTATACAAAAGCTTACTTTCTAGAGCACATGAATCTTTAATGTAGAAAAGACAGCTGGTGACTTGTATGCTGTATCCTGTTGCCAAAGTAACTCTATCTGGTCTTCAGAGGCTATGCCAAATTTTAATCAAAGTTTGTTTTAAAAGGCTACTGATAGGGGTTTGTTTATGCATGCATTGATATGGGTCCCAGTTTTTTGGGGGGGAAAGCAGGAAACATATCAACTAAATATAAATATAAATACAAATATGCAAATGTGCAGAAGGCATAATGAGATTCCGGGCCTGATCCTGCTCTAAATGGGACTGCAAATTGTTGTATGAGGCTGTGGCATGCTTGAAAGCCCATCATACGGCATATCATATCCAAAGCATTGTCATGCATTTGAATGTATACCCAGAATAAGGAATAGAGGTTGAAAACTATTGTGAAGCTGCAAGCTCTCTGTCTGGTTGCTAGAGTTTTTTCCCCCCTGACAGTGACCGTCCTCCAAGCATCCGCCCCCTATATTTGCGAAGTGCCCTCATCCTGAGTGATATTTTCCCTGTTGCCTGTGGGTCTCTCAGTCCTCCCAATCTGATGCACATACAAATTGTCTATACAGATGTTCTTCTTCAACACATCTGGGCATTGGGTGGTCAGATCCCAGGATGCCACCTGCAGCCTCAGGGAACAACTGTGCTTTTGCAGGTCTTCAGGCAGAGAAAAAAGTGTAGTCGCTAGACCACAATTTTTCATTTGTGGGTGCGATAGTTATAAACAGCTGAGCAGGCATCTCCACCCATGCCCTCCTAGTATCATGGCACTCAAACTCACCCTAAAGGTGCTTGCGTGTGTGTTATGCTTACAAAACATTAGTGCTCCAGAAAATCTATGAGGGGAGGAAAGGAGACTGGTGAGAGAACTGGTAAGTTTGTGCGCCTGAGCCCATTGTGTCATTTGGAACATGGCCAAAATCAGCTGCCCCAAAATCACACCCCAGTAACAATACAAAGGCCTGTCGTAGAGTTTTGACTTTTTAGTTAAGTTTATCTAGCTGTACAGCAGAAGTGTGGGGTTTCACAGAGCACAATAGCTTCAAGTTCCCCACATTAGTCCATCCCTTTTCTCACTAACTGGCACTTATAGGGCGTTTATACACGACCCCTAAACTCCGCAGCAAATGGCTGCAAGCTCCGGAGCTTAAAAATGTTTCCCCACCAGTTTACAGGCAATTAAGTGCGACCACGCCCACTTTAGCGTGTCCCAGCGCACCTTTCAAGTACCTTCTCTCTGGAGGTGAAAATTCTTTGATGCAGTGCAACGATAGTGAGTGCGGGGCTCTCCTCGCTTCTGTTTGCTGTTTTTTGGCTCCTGCCCCTTTAAGAGCTACTTAAGAGTTACTGGAATGTTGCCCTGGCAAGAGCCGGCAAGAGCACGAGGCAGAACGACTCAGAACGTAGGTGAGCCACGGTCTTTCTTCCTTTGTTTTCTCCCTCCCCTCATGCAGCCAGCAGCCAGGAAGTGCGGAGGGGGTGGGAACACAGGAAGAGCGACAAGCCCCTAAGATCTCTGGTCCGAATTTAAGTGGCCAGCGGATCTTAGGGGTCGTGTAAAAGCGCCCATAGACTCAATAACTCACTTGGAGACAGTAGTAGTAGAAAGAACAAAAACTGTTTTCTTACAGTTGTGAACAGATCAAACAGTAAACTGACATACTGTACTGGATTTAAAATATTTCAGCAACACGCCTCAACAAACTACTCTACCACTTGCCAACAGGCAACAGAGATGGGGAAACAGACTTAAGTAGAGAGGTGGGGCTGTCTTTGAATTCAGGGACAGGTAGGAACAATTGGGTAGTGCTAGACAGCTTGACACTCAACCCAGCCCTCCCAAGCCACAGCTTCTCCAGGCAGCATCCAAGGTTGGAAAAACTCCTGCAAGGCCCAATCTCTGACCCTTGGTTTTTGATTCTGAAATCCTGGGGCATGGAATGCTGCTGAACTGGTGACCTTCCTATTGTTCCACGTGCTTTTTCTTAAGTAGATCTCTTATGGACATCTCAGCACTCTTCATGCAATCTCATTCTGTCCATTTCCTTTTCTTGAGTGATACGTCTCTTCACCTACCCTCACCTCTTCAGATACCTCCTACTCTCCTCTATGATGAGGGTGTGCTAGTTGTTTATGCTGAAATATTTTTTTCATTTCTTCATGCAGAAGCAAATTTTACTGCCTACCCAGTCAGCTTTTAAACCTGGAATGAAGCAAGACATGCCAGGGAGTCCTTTCCTTTTGGAAGTTAAATGTCTTGGACTCACCATCCCTTTTGTTTAACAGGAGAGAGAAAACACACACAACATCTCTGTCTGAGACCACTGAAGCAGCCTCATTTTCCTCTAACACAGGAGGACCCTTTAATCAATTCTCACATGATATGAGTAGTAAATTCACCAACAGTTCTCTTCTTAAATGGATCCTTATGGAAACATTTTTGTGCATTGAAATGCATAGAGATGACCTTCATGAAATTTTTAAACAAGTCCTTTTGTTTCCATTTGACATGCTTGAGGTTTGTATTTAAATGTTCCATTTAAATGCTTGCTCACATGGTTCTACGCACATTGTTAACAAATTATCTAATCTGCTTGGATGTTGCACATTGATTATTCAGTGCACTGCATTTTATGTGTAAATACTTATGAAAACATCAGGTATGAGTACCTATCAGTTGTTTTTTCAGTACTGTGAAAACAGTCTTAACTTTATGAAAACATGTTGTTGCAAAATTATACTCCAAGACAAATGCAAGCGGACAACAGTCCTTCAAGAACAACATTTCAACAGAGCACAGTATTGTATTTCCCAAGAGGAAACGTCAAAAGAACTTTATCGTCTGGCAGATAGATAACCTAGATAAATCTCCCCCAGCACTGGATGCCCAGAATTACTATTCTAGTAGATAACACTTCCTGAAATCAATTCAAAGACAGCCTAGGCAGTATTACACAAATAGCCCGCTAGTGTCATATCTAAGGTTACACTGCTTTTTCTTTCATTAAAACTAAAAAGAAAGGGAAGCAAGATCAAGTTTAAAACAACAACAGATTAAATGGCCACCATCTAGCCAAGAGCAAAGTATGCTTGGACTCTTTTAAGTCAATGGACATTGCAAGGGCACACCGCACTGCATTGCACTGTCATTTTTTTATTGCTGAGAAGGTGGTGTTCAGCATTGGAGGCCAGAACTTGGAAATGTTCTTGGAGTGAGGGGTCTACAGCATTCAGAATACCCCAGTTGTAATTAAAAAAACAACAACAACAATTATTAAGCAACTCAAGGGCTCCACCAGAAGCTAGTGTGTTTCAGCTACTGATAGATTTGGCTTACATACTACCTGATGTAATTCACTTAGCCTTTTTTGATGTACATGGGAACAGAAACTGAGGAGAATGTTGTATGTATACCACACCACTTGTGTTATTCAGAACCTGGACAAGTTCTCAAACTAAACAGGGCCCAGCAGTGAGTCAACCCATGTCATTTCTTTGCTCTTACTTGCTTGCTTGGTTTCTGACTGTTGTGTATTTCTGCACTACTGGCCCAGCAGCAACCTGGCTACTAGCGCAATGGAAACTGCCCCTTCCCACTGTGCTGAGGCCCAACATGCTAATAATAATAATAAAATAATCTAGCTCCAGATTATTCAGAACTCCTCAGACCAGGAGCTTGGGGGGGGGGGGGAGTCCAAGGTGGCTACACTGGGGAATAAGGTAAGAATTTTGCCAGGAGGAAGCGGTTCAATCCACAGACACATCCAGCTGGATCTTGGGCAGTATTATGAAACTTTTTCCTGTAAGTCACCTTGCATACCCAACAGAAAGGCTGAATACATGCTTCAGCCATACAGTTAAACATAAATAAGCTATGAAGATTTGAAGTAGCCAGTAGAATCCATGAAGGGGAGGTGCCCCAGCCTAAGGAAGTGGGATCTGACACCGCCCGGCGTGGTCCTTGGGCCAGATGGTTTTGTGGCATAGAAAATGAATAGATGAATAAATAAATTCATTTTCTCCATGAAAGGTTGCAATTTGTTTGATGTTTTTAATGCCTCAATAAAGCCATTACCCTACTCTTACGTTTGTGTAATCATCAGAAACACAGGGCCTTTTCCTAATTCTTTCTGAAAGTAACTAGTGATTTTTAAAAAAATCCAAACTAAAGTGTGAGAATCCTAATGTGTTCTGATGTTTAATCTTGCTAACAGGTTGGTGTTTTGTTTTGTCCTGAGAGATAATTTCGGCATCTGCTACCAATGCTGGAGTTGCTTAACTCTGCAGCAGCTGCTCTCCCGGCCTGTTAGAGTTAAGTGGCAAAGATGGGACAAATTTCCACTTCCTCACTAGCATCACATTAGGAGGAAACCAGACTGGAATACACTATAATCGCTCAGAAGGTGATCATTCCAGTGGCAAATGTCAGGACTGTGTGCAGACTTCTGGTGGATGTCATCAAGAGAGAGGCCAAGGTAGAAGCTTTACTAGCAGTGCCATTCCAATCATGATTATTCCAAAACCTCATTGTGTTCAATAGGGCTTGCTGTTGGATATGTTTATTGCCTGGGATTGCTACCAAAGTAGGCTGCAGTCCTGTTTATTCAGGCGGCATGTTTGCCAGTTGCCAGGCAGATGTCTTCCTAATCTTGCTGCGATACCTGTTAACTGGAGGCTTGCTACCTGTCAAGCATTTGCTCTGCCAGTGCAGTGTGCATTTCTGTTTCCTTTTTTAAAAAAGTATATTCCCTTTTCTCCCAGAACATAAGCCATTTGGGCCAAAGCACTGCTCTTTCCAAGACCCCTCCCAGTCTCATTCCCACCCCATGTCAACAGCAGCAGCAGCATTCAATGCAACACCATCGAGTGTGGACATGTACCAAGAGAGGGCTTATCCTTGCAGTTGCACAGATCTGTTTTGCGCTATAACCACACGGAACTGGGGATCCCAGCAACTGCATCCCAGTGATGGTTTGTGTGCATAAGCCCAGTGTTGAGGCTCTGGTTTCTTCTCTCTCTTTAAGTGTTAGGTTCAATTTATATGTGGCCATATCGCTGGGCTGTATCCCCAAATAGAATGAAATATGTTTCGTCCAGGTGGAAAAAAATATTTTGATACTAATGGTACAATTCACTGGCCAGTCATGAGAGCACACTAGTCTCTGGATTCCATAACTCAGTCCCCTTCTAATGGGCTTGGGGGAAATCTGGAGTCCTGCTTTTCATCATGCCTCATTTCATCATATAAGAGTAAAACTCTCTTGGCATAATATTTGGCAGTGAATTTCCCTGACTCAGTATTCCACCATAGACATTATCTGGTGCATGCCAAGTCAAGAGGATATGGGCTTTGCTCGCCTATACTTATGCCATATCCATCTAAAAGACATGTGAGGTGTAAGTGGATGCATGTTGGCAAGAGCCAATGGAAGCTGGGACTTCAGAGTATCGGGCCAGTTCATTCCCTTTAAGTATTATGGCATTTTACCAATAGATGTTACATTGCCTGGTGTTGGCCACAAATTACAGCATCAATGCAGATCAGAATTAAGAATCCAGATGTTTTGTTTGAAAACAGGCTGAGGGAAAGAAAAGGAAACACCCTCCAAGTTGCCTTATTGAGGACGGTGGCTGTGGCTATGCCCTATCCCACTTCCTGGGAGAGATGGAACAAGAGGCCACGAGGCATCTAAACAGGTGGATTAGATGCCACGAAGCATCTAAATAGGTGGATTTCAAAGTGAATCCAACTGCCATATATTATACATTTTAACTCTTTCAACTCCTCTTTGAAAGGCGATAGCTGCATCATGGGGGTAATTGTGGTTCTTGTTGTGACTGGTGTTGACTAAGGATAGCATGTATCTATCATCTGGAATTTGAAAGCAACCATGAAAGGTGACACCACCAATGAAACAGAGGAACTGCCACAGAACTCCAACGTGGGCTTACTCTGATACAGGACTCTCAAAGTGTATCATATCCCTCACCCATATTTCTTTCTTCAAAACCAAATGTCAAAACAAAAATGCCACAGCAGGCAAGACAGGAGTAATCGAAGATGGACAATGATAAAGCTGTTTCACATCTCCATTCTTCCTGTATCTCTAGCCCTGTCTGTGAAATGGTTTCATTCTACTTCATATACATATCATGCAGTTTAGGACACTTGCTTTGTTAGTTCATAGATAGCTATGTGCACAAGTAGGGAAATGTCTGAAAATCCCTGTCATTAACACACACACACACACAGAGAGAGAGAGAGAGAGAGAGAGAGAGAGAGAGGAACTGGATACAAATTAAGAGGGGTCAACTCTTTCTAGCAATGGGTTCTGTCTATAGTTCTTAAACTTATGATGCCCTATCATGAACCTGACACTCCATTATGACCAAAGACCACAAGTCCATGAAGAGGAGGGCAAATAGGCTGAAGTTGAATCCTAACAAGATGGAGATCCTGTTGTTAGGAGGGCACGCTGGCAGGTTAGAGGGCTTGTTGCCTGTCCTTGGTGGTGCCACATTCCCCCTGAAGGATCGGGTTAATAATTTGGTTGTTCTCCTGAACCTGGCCCTCTCTAAGGAGAATTAGATCTCAACCATGGCCAGATCTGCCTTCTTCTTAGACAAATTGCACACATTTGCTTCTATCTCAAGAGGTACCTAATAACCCTAGTTCATGCATTGGTAATCTCAAAGATTGACTACTGCAGTGTTCTTTATGTGGGACTACCTTTGAAGGCTGCACCAAATGCAAAATGCAGCAGCCAGGTTGGTTTCAGGTTCACTGAAATTTGACCATATTTCAGCCATCATGGCTGCCAATATACTTCCAGGCCAAGTTCAAGGTGCACTGGTTAAGCTATTGCATAAAGCCCTATATTCCATTTTAGGACCTTGCTGTATAACAGAGTACTTTCCCCTCAGATCAACCTCCTGTCCCAAAGGCACCTCCCAATCCTTGATGTTGCAGGTGGCCACTCCAAGGGAGGGAGGCCTAGAAATCAGCCTTCTCGGGTAATTAGCTGCCTACGATAGAATCTGGCTCTGATGGATGTCCAACAGGCCCTCACCCTCCTTGGCTTTAAAACATGGCATTTTACCCAGGCCTTGGAAAGCCTTGGCCCTGTTAAATATAACTATCATTTAACTATGTGACAGCTCTGTGTATATGAGCCTCATGGCGCAATGGTTAAATGCCTGTACTGCAGTTAAAACTGTGCTCACGACCTGGGGTTCAATCCCAGGTAGCAGGCTCATGGTTGATTCACCCTTGCATCCTTCCAAGGTCCGTAAAATGAGTTCCCAGTTTGCTGGGGGGTAGGGGCAATGTGTAGCCGGCATTGCTGTAATTAATCTGTAAACCACCCAGAGATCACTTGAAGTGGTATGGGGCAGTATATAAGCAGAACACTTTGCTTTGCTTTGTTTAATACATATTATTATTTACTTTTATTTCCACCAGCTTGGGAGTTAAGTGGCCTTTGCTAGACGTTTTGATTGGTTTCCCCCCAATTTTGTCATTTTAATCGTGTCCATTGTGCACTTTATTTATTTCTTTTGTATTCGCCAAGAGTTGTAGTTTGCCATTGGATCGATGGGGTATAAGTGAAAGAAAAGAAAGAAAAGAAAGAAAGAAAGAATTTTTTTCAGAGCTAGTGTTAGAATGACAAATCTGTGAACAGACAGATATTTGCTATAGCCCAGCTCTGTAAGTATTTCCTTGGAATTTTACACTCTCCAGTCTTCATCTGCATCAGTGCAACTGGGAATCATTTATGAAGCATTCTTCCACTTGTAAGAGGTGAGAAAAATGAAGGCACCACACCAAGCAAGTGGTCCATCTAGTCCAGGATAGTAAATTCTTGATATAGGTGTAACAACTTTTGTGAACTGAGATTAGCCTTAGATTGAACTTAGGAATCTCATGCACTTTTTCTCCTTTGCCATTCTAATTTGTTTATGTTTCAATCATAATTGCAGACACAGCTTAGAAAAGTTGCTTACAATTGCTTTCAGTCATTTCCCCCCCCGCCCCCCCGCCGGCGCGGCCCGGCCCCCCTACCAGTACTGGCTGGGGATTTTTTGCTTTTTATCAATTTCTGGGAATTTGAGACTTAAATGAAATTAATTCTTCCATAGTCTGGTTTCAGTTTATTATAAATGAAAAACAATGTTTGACCCAATTCCGTCAAAGAAAGGATATGCTTTAGATATCATTAATAATATTTATTTTGGAAAAATATTTTAAAAATGAATTTCTTCATTAACAAAAACAGTAAAAAAACACTCAAAATAACATTTTGCACAATATTCCATAAATACATTATATACAAAAAATATAGTCACATAGACCCGAAGTGCCTTTGTACATATTTACCAAAAAAAAAAATTAAATTATGGAAAAGAAACATCACAAAATACTCAAGCTTTACAAATATCCTGAAAATAATTTTTACAGATTAAAAAAAATAACACACTCTCCCCCACCTAATAAAAAACTGTTTAGTATAAAAACGGGACAATAAAGGCAGTATTTGTATCTCTAATTCAAGAAACGACTGGCTCATAAGAATTCAAAATATACACTTCAGGCAGTGCATGCTTCTTATGTAGGAAATTGAGTCCGTTCATTTAAATATATATATATAGAAAAAAAAGCAACTGACCATAGTGCAATGATACATATTCATAAAAGGCAGTGCAACAGGTATCTTTGAACACAGACCCTGGCCTCGTGTCCACCGTGTATTATTTGCAGTCACTTTTGCTAACTTCAGTAGAGAACCAGCTCAGTCTGAATTTAGTTTCTCAGCAGCAGTCAGTGAAGGAATCTTTCTCCTTTTCCTTGTTCAGCAGCATTCATTGGGGCATATCACCTTTGAAAATTGTTCCAAGACAACAACAATTTGCCATATTGTCTCTCCTTTACACCTGGAGGTTGAAAGTGGGGAGGGGAAAAGAAGAGAGGGTGAATTGATATAATGGCAGCAAATAAATAAATAAATAAATAAATAAATAAATAAATAACAACAACAACTTTATTTTTATGCCACCTTTCTCCCCAAATACAGATTAAATGCGAGGAACCCGCTGTTACTACGTCCAAATTAATTAGTGGCCAAAATCCTGCTGTTGCATGCCGCAATTTGCACAAGGAGGTCCACTGAGTCCACAGGGGTTTAGTGAGTCAACTCCTCCAGAAGTTCAGTTGATTAAAATGGGCCTCCTCTAATACACTTTACTGTGCTGAGCAACAGGATTTGGGCCACTGACATGGTGGCCCATGGTGAGCAACCATCTCCTTCAGTTGCGGATACTTGGAAGTGGATTTTTTTTCCTCCACCCCACCTTTACTCGGTATGAACAGCCATTTAGATAAATGCAAAGCAAGGGGAACAGAAAATTATTTGCAGAAATGATGTGTCCACCACCTAAGAAGGAAGGCTAGACTTCTGTAGTAATGAATGCACCATGAATGCATTTAGTCTTCACCACTCACAAATGCCTATGCCTTAACAGGTGGCTTCTACATCACATTATTTAGTACTTGGCATATTTTCCATTAAATAAATAAATAAATAAAGTCACTCCCAGTTTCATACTACTGAGTACCTAGATACGATCCAATAGCCAAAATAATCTGCCAAAATCAACAGGGGACTTTTCAGTGTCGCATACTATGTATTCCATCTACAGGAATACCTCCTAAAAGTTCCTTCATAGATGCTAACTCAAGAACAGATCTACTAATTTTAGATTACTTCCATTGGTTTCAGTAGAACTAACCCAGTGTAAAAAAATAAAGGAATCATCTTCCAGACGCCAGGAACACTCAAAGAAAAGATTTCATTAAGAACCCAATTTCAGCTCATCTTAAATTGACACAGCACTGAGGAGTGAACAAAATATGCTGGTTGGTACTACCTCTATCTTTTGGGCCACTGGGAGAAGATACCAACCTCTGTTGCTATGATGCATTCGTCTTTCTCTTCTGATATGACATACACCGACTGGTACTTTGTGTCTTTTGAAGTGGAATACACTGATTCTGGCCGTTTCCTTTCAGATGCTTCACTGCAAACAAAAGAGAAATAGTTGTTTTTGCAGCGAATTAGAACATGTTCCCCATATTCTGCAATTAAGATGTTGGCCAACACCACCACCACTATCCAACACACTTTCCCTCAATATACCTCTTTCGCTGTCCTCCATTTTCCCCCTCTGTCTCCGAATCAAATGTTTCACACTTAGCCTCACGTTTGCTGTGTTCCTCTTTCACAGAGTCCTCGTGCTTGAGTTCATGCACCAAATTGTAATCCACAGATGGGTATCTGGCTTTATAGCCATTTTTGTCAGCATTATCGCTATGGAAGTCTACTTTCTTATTGGTGTTCTTAATCTGGGTGGCACCAATGACGCTGATAGAAATGTCCTTCTCCCGTTGACAGTTGGCCAAGTTGTTCATGGTTTCAGATTCGCTCCGGCAAGCATCTGGCTGGTGCTGCCTCTTCTGTGCCTTCAGTCGGAAGCAGACGACAATGGCAGCACAGCCCAGCAAAAGCATGAGGACTAGAATAATGCCGGCACACACTGCGATCCAAGGAAACTGAGCACTCTGTCTTTCCGTGTATTTCTCTGTGATATCAACTATGACTGCCCCCTGAGGTGGTTCAGGAAGGAGGAACTGGCAGTTAAGGCCCCCATATCCGCGAGCACACTCGCAGACATAACGATTGTTTCTCTCATGGCATGTAGCCCCATTATGACAAGGGCTGTGTTCACACTTGCTGACAGGTGTGCTACAGTTCTTCCCACTGTATCCTGGGGGACAGGTGCAAGAATAATCATTCACTCCGTCTTGGCAGGTCCCCCCGTTGACACAAGGAAAAGACGCACAATCGTCCACATTATCATCACAGTGTCTTCCAGTGAAGCCGGCTTGACATTGGCATATGTATGCGTTCCCAAGATCGACACACTGAGCTCCTGTACAATATTGGATAGGACAAATAATGAGTAGGTGGCTCGTTAACGCACAGTGAATGACATTTATTGATTACCCGTTACAATTCCATCCTATCTTTATCCATCTCAGGGGGTACTGAGATTTCTCCTTGTCACCCTCTCAACAACCTTATATGGTGGAGATATTAACCATCCCAAGGTCAACCAACTTCATGACCAAGCGGGGATTTGAATTTATAGATGCAAAACCAAGCCTGGTATTCTTTCCTACCATTCAACCACATCAAAACTGCAACCATCATGAAATGTGCATCAGTCAAAATTTTGTAAAACAATATCTGAGTATTTAAGTGGCTGTCGTTTCTAGCTGTTCTTGCTGTCTAGGGTAGCTGGGAGGTCAGGGCTAAAAGATTTAAGTCTTGGTAATAATAGGTGGGTGGAGATAGGAACCAGTCTTGTTCTAAATCCTGCAACATTTAGGTTGCCCAAGGTGATGTTATGTGCTGACTGTTGAGGTCCACCACAATCCATGGTTTTCAAACAACTTATAAAAACTATGAAATGAGTGCACTTCTGCCCACTATAGGATTGTTACTAGAAGAGGGTTTGCAGGTTTTAGAAAGACAATTTTGACGGAATATTTCCAAGATTCAAATAGCTACACTGCATTGCATTTGAGAATCATGGGTGGTATCATCATAAGCAGCATTTCCACACCGACATCCCCCAAAAAAGAAATTCAATGTTTGCCCTTGGTCTTAAGAAGTAAGGCGTACATTTGTCAACAAAACAGTTCTTCAGCTGCATGCATGAGATGCATAATCAACTGCTCCAATATATCATAGGCATGTCGGTGCCACTCCAAATGGTCTGGACTACAGCTCTTTCAGTCCCTTACCATTGGCCTTACTGGTTGGGAGTTCTGGCCATTGGAGTACAAAAATCTGCAGGGCCAAAGATTCCTGAACTCCTTTTAGAGGGGAAAGGGCCCAAGAGACGCCACAGCCTGAATGCCTGATTTGAAAACACATAGTGGATTGTAAACTGTCCCATGTCATTTCTTAAGAACTTGAACCAGAAAAACACCCTGAAACAAAATATCCCACTTATTAAACACACACTAAGCCAGAACCAAAATTCTAATTTTTTTTTAATTGTAGAAATTGACACTATCCAAATGGCATTTCACTGAGTAAATCTATACGGTTCTATAAGGCTCTGGTACCACTATAAGTGCCATAGTTCCATTTTTAAAAATGATTGGATTTTTAATTTGGTGAAGTCCTTATTTCATTTATCATTTAATTATTTAAAATATGTTTACCCTTTCTTTCTCCTTAAAAAGAATAGGTGGGGGGTTATATCATTGAAAAAGACTCTAGACTAGAGTCACCCCATGGAAGAGAGTCCCCGAGTTTACAGGCTCTATGCAGTATTTAGAATTGTCTACAGAGGATGAGGGGAACATGGCAGAGTTTTGCAGCTGCCTCAAAATCTCAAGATTTTGTAAGGTTGAGCCACAGCAGTTGACGTGTTACCACCAAAGGTGTCTACCCTACACCATTAGTGTAAACCAGGCCTGCCCAAACTTCGGCCCTCCAGGACTCCCACAGTCCTTTGCCACTGGAAATACAGGCTTGGAATTCTGGGAGTTGTAGTCCAAAACATCAGGAGGGCCAAAGTTTGGGTATGCCTGGTGTAGACACACCACACAAACATACCCCACACTACCACTACCACCACCACCAGCTTCCTCAAAAGATCTAGCTGGTTTTTCTCACTGCCTCAAGGAGCAAGCATACAGTAGTAGCCAGCTAAGTTTAAGCTCCTGAGTCGCTCCTTCAAAGTTCAGATTTTTGGTTCTGGGAGCATAACTTCAGGCATGAAGGCCGAACGCCTTGGATCATATGAACCATTACAGCAGCCAGGAGTTGCATTGCAATTGTCACAGGGAGGCAAACAGCAGCAAACCACGGGATGCCAGTGACACTTGCTGCTACATCTGGTAGACAGATATCTCATGCAAAGCCCAGGCATACTTGAGATTTCTTTTCCCATGGCTTTTCCCCCCCATTACCATTCATGGCCTGGGTAGCTGTGGGCTGAGCCAAGAGTAACTCAGCTCGACATTTCAGTGGGTGCTCCCTGATCATTGTCACAAACTCCCTCTGCAAATGGATTCATATGGGCCTATGCCAGTTGTGACTTATTTTAGTGACTTACTTAAGTGTAGTAAATTGGTCTAGAGGAGGACCATTTGGATCGACAGATATTAAAGAGAAGTAGGCTTGCCCAATCCCCACTGATTCAGTGGGCCTACTCTAGTGTAAATGACTCTGTGAAGCAGCAGGACTTCACCAATGGAACCTCCTGACTGGATGTTTATGTAGACCAGTGGTTCCCAAGCTTGGGCCCCAGATGTTCTTGGACTAATATGCCCAGAAGCCTTCACCATCAGCTGTGCTGGCCAGGAATTCTGGGACCTGTAGTCTAGGGATTCTGGGGAATCAAGGTCAGAACTACTAATGTGCATTTAATGCCAACTTTTTTTTATTTTATTTTGTTTTTAAATTTCTGATGGAAAGTCAACTAAGCTCTTGTTTGACAGGTCAGATACAAAAAGAATTATCTCCATCAAAAAAGTCACTAAAAACAGGTGTTCCCAACCTTGGGTCCCCTAATGTTCTTGGGCTACAACTAACAATAATCGTTACAAGCAGGTGGGTGCTCAGAATTAAGTGCCAAAGTCGACCTCTTTTTGGTTGTGCATGTGCCAAACAGCAGCCATTTTCACGGGACATCAAGTGAATTTCAAAAGTTCATTCACTTGCTATCCAAGTTCATGGAAGACATGCTCATTGATGTGAACAGATCGGTTGAACCATGCTTTGACTTACCATTCGCACAGGGATTGGAATTGCAATAGTCAATCTTCTTTTCGCAGTTAAATCCAGAATAGCCCACTGGGCACCGGCAGCTGTAACCACCTTCAGGGTTGTCTGTACATCGCCCTCCATTGAAGCAAGGTCCATCCGCACACGTCATGGCCCCTAACTCGCAGTTTTTACCATAAAATCCAGGTGGACAAGTACAGGAATAGCTGTTTTCAAGATCCTATACCAAAGAAAAGCACAGTCCTTAGTGAGAAATCTTGCAAACGTTGCCATTATTCGCTGACGATCATAAAGCTATCTTAAGGATATGAACAAAACAAAACAAAAAAATGACAAAACAAAACAAAACTTACAGTACAGCTTCCTCCATTCTTGCAAGGATTGGCATCACATTCGTTGATTTCAATCTCACAGTTGGAACCGGTATAACCGGGGCGGCAGGAACATGTGTAGCTCCCTTGGCCAGTATTCGTACAAGTGGCAGCATTCTTGCAAGGCTTGTGATGTGTACAGTAATTGAGATCTACAGAAGATGAAAAGCAAAAGCAACATCAGGAGGGCTATTCCTGGTTTCACAACCGCCCTTGCCCTTGATTACAGGAAGACCTCGAAAACTACAGAGCGATCTAAACAATTGAAGATGAAGAACTCACCCTGGTTACAGAAGAGTCCACCCCAGCCTTCTTGACAGTTGCATTGCCATGGCTGTTGACATGTACCGTGAAGACAACCTGGGTAGCGGATGCATTCATCACAATAACGCCCTTGCCAACCAACTCTGCATCTATGGAAATTATAGCAATGACAGCAACAAAGGCTTAGAAACACAGAAAGCCAACCTTCACAAGAAAGTCATACCCACTAAACTCTTATCATTAGCATTGGCATTAATACTGTAGGGTTCTTCCTTCACTTTCTGAAGACAAAACCTTGCATTCCATTTAAAAAGTACCTTAGCAGGCTGTTTGATTTCAGTGGAGACTTACATTGAGTGTAAAATGCTTATCTTTGATTTATTGCACATCACCTCTATAACCCATCCTCCCCTAAGGCATTCAAGACAATGATCCCATTTATTTTTTACAATAAACCTTTGAAGTAGGTTATGCTGAGAAAGCAAAATTATTGTTCCCTGGGGAAGATATTTCCAGAGTTCAGCAGGGATTTAGTTTGAGATTTCCCTAGCCCATTGATAATTCTATTATCCTCCATACTACAGCACATCAACTCTCTTTTGGATGTGGTTATTACAATCATTTTTTTAAAAATCACATGACTTGTTATTTCATTATTACAACCAGATATTGAATAACTGTTCAAAACAACAGGCAGAGGATTTAGTCTCACTAAAGTTGAAAGCCGACATGAGTATTTGAGGCACTGGGATTTCCTAGTCCAACATATCTGGAGCAAAAGTCGGAAATGTACATAAGAACATAAGAAGAGCCATGCTGGATCAGGCCAAAGGCCCATCTAGTCCAGCTTCCTGTATCTCACAGTGGCCCCACCAAATGCATCTGGGAGCACACAAGACTAGATATCTGTCTCCTGATACCACTCTCCTGCCTCTGGCTCTTGAAGTACCCCAGTTTTAAGCCTGGAGATTACACATATCCAGGCTTAAATGTGTGGACTACAACTCCCAGAATCTTACAGCCAAAACAGCCACTGGTAATGTTAGCTAGGGAATCAGGGGACCTTCACTCCATCCAGAAAAGTCATCTGATCCAAAGTCTAATCCTGAAAATACCAACTGGAGGAAGCTATAATAGCATGTATGCCTCATTAAACTCTTGCTTCCAGGTAAACATTAACAAGAGGGCAATGTAAGTGGACACTCAGGGCAACAATGCTTGTTTCAAGAGCTGATGCTCTGCAGTTTAAGCTGATACCTACTGGGACTATTAAGGCAAGGTGATCAAAAAAAGACGCAGCCCATGTCAATGGTTCATGGAGCCATCTGTTTCTTTCCCCCATCCATTCCTTCTTCTGCCATGTAATGCCCTTTTGGACAATGTATATCTATTATGTTGCCTGGTGACAGCTGCCTGGTACTGGTTTAACTGCCATGGCTTCTTCCTACCAGTAGTACAAGGATGAATTATTTCCTAACGAGCTCCAGTGCATTTCCTTGAACTAGAATGGAAAATGTGAAGAACTTTGCCAAATGCTATTCCCAGGATTCTTGATGGGGGAGATACAACATATAATAGTGCCATAAAACTGCTTTAAAAACATAGTGTAAATATTCTCAGGAAGGCCTCTGCTCATGAAGACCCTCTGATACCTCCAAGGAGGAAAAAAATGTGTTTTATAGGGAGGGATTTGCCAGCTGAATCCCACAAAGAAAAGGGGGAAAGACCGGCTAAGGAATAAGCTTCCTGCCAATGCTGCCCCATGAGTAAAGGGGCATGCAAAAGGGGATTAGATGGAGCCCTAAAGCCTGGGCATAGCCTAAGCCAGAGAATGGCCGGGGGGGGGGATATCATCCTGTCAAACCTAATGGGACAGCCTCCCCTAATTTGCCAAATGTTACCTTTCGGATTTACCTTGTATATTTTCTCTGGCAAGAGGTCAGGAAGAGGCACAACTAGCTGAACCAAAGTCCAATTTTATTGATATAATTTAATATAGGAATCAGCTAGGGGCTTCTCTTAATGGCAGAGAAAGACCCCAAACATACAATGTAAAATAGTTCTATACCACAACAAACAAAGAGTCCTAAAGTATAGAACCTCATTGGATAATATTTGCTTACAATTTAGTTCCTACACCTAATTGGCTGAATATGTGAAGGAGGCAATCTCATTGGCTCTCCTATAAAGATGGGGCATCCTTTTCTTCCCTTAATGATTTCCCCTTCCAGAAGGCGCCATAGTGTCTGGAATAAATTCCTTATTCCCTTGATATATATATTACCAGGCTGAGCCTTCCTCCCAGAGACTACATCTCCCTGCTGGGCCTCCTAAGAGGAGCAGTGGAAGGGTGAATCTTGGGTGCGGAAATGGTACCAGAAAGTAATATCTGTAAAGAAAGAGTGATCAGGCCTTTGTTCTACTGTCCGGCCAGAAAGAAGTTACTTTTGGGTTACATACAGGTGTCAGTCGTCTTTGACTCTCTTCCTCTTCCACCAGGTTAAAAAAAAAAAAGCATCACTGAAAATGGCCTCAGAGATCAAGCTTAGGCTCAGGAAGAGAGGATGGAATCGGGGCAAGGGAAGGAACATTCCAGAAACTTACTTGCATTCTCCTGGCTTGTCACAAAATCCATGCTGCTCATCACATCCAGGCAAGCAAATAGCTGCAAAAAAGGGGGGGGGAAGAGGGGAGGGGTGTTTTTAAAAAACAAAACTTAGAAATCTAGACACAAACCATTTGGGGCCTTGTTGGGAGACTGGGTCAAAACCTCTTTTTTACTCGAGCCAGTAGGTCGGTAGGAGCAGCTGAATTAAATCTCCAAAGCTGGGCCAAAAGTATTGATCGTGCATCGTCGCTGGGTGCTTTTACTTATTGCCAGGGCTGCGCATTCCTCCTTAATACAGTTGCACAAGGACAAAAGATGTCTCACAATTGCTCCCTCTTCCCCACAGCTCCCATCCGCCTTTCCTTCCCCCAGGGAAGGGTCAGATCAGAAGTCCTCTTTTCCCCCTCCCCCTCCCAGTTCTGTGGCACACAGCTCCTCCTCTTACTATCCTCAGAAAGTGTGTGAAAGTGTGTGTGTGTGTGTGTGTATGTATGTGCAGATAAGGGTGGACAGCTGGTGTGCAGGGTGCCAGCCGGGACAGCTGCTCTATTGTCTATTCTCTCCAAGCAGCTGCCCTGTTGCAACAATACCTCCCAACCTCCCAGCAGCCAATGGGGGCCAAGACCTGCTTCCTGGGCAACCTATCCCGGCCCAGATCTAATCTATGGCACGCGCGTGATTTCTCAGGAGGGGGGAAAGAGGGAAACTTTTTTCTTCTTATTATTCAAATAAATAAGTCTAAAGTTCTTTCACACACACATACCCCAAAAAGGAGGAAAGGGGAGGGGGGGAGCCGAGGGATACAGAGCCCAGACAGAGGAAAAAGAGGTAAGCAGGCCAGCAGGAGGGAGGTTAGAAGGAGGCCAGGAGGGAAGGTTTCTGCTCATTACTTTGCCTGGTTATGGAACTCATTAAGCAGGCACTGCAAGTTTTAATTCAACAAAGCAAGCCGGGAGAGACAATGACAGAGCCCCCCAAAGAAGGAAGAACAGAAGACTGGGGGGGGGGAGAGAGACTGATGAGCCAATTGTTACACACACACACACAAACACAAAGGGGGTGGGTGGAGGGAGTTAATGGGAACAAGCAGGCTTTACCAAGCAAGCCAGCAGCATTTATTTATTTATTTATTTGCTTTGCCTTCAGGGTGACATCATCCCCCAACCTCCCCAGAAAAGGACATCCTGTTTTCCAACAAGTTGCCCACACAATATTCAAGCGTTTTAAGAAGAAAAGAAAAAGGAGCCAGACAGATGCTCGCGCACAGACATAGAAAAAGCAGCCTGATATGGGTCCTGTTGCCATCCAAGGCTAGGGCGCCAAGAATTCCAAAATAAACCTTTCCTTGAAGGATTTGAAACAACATTTTTGCTACTGTTTCCCCTCAGAAACACAATCAGAAAGGAGCGGGGTGGGGATGGGGAGAGACTGAACGCAACTCACACCACTGCTTGTTGTGAGCTACATCTAATGCACACACACACACACACACACAGAGAGAGAGAGAGAGAGAGAGTAGTATGGGCATCTTAATGGCCAGGATCAAAAGAGCTATGTTTTTGGCATGCCCTGATGTTGAGATCATTAAATACTTTTCTGTGAACAGCAGATTTTTTAAAAATGTCATTTCCTAGTCATGTTGTGGAAGGCCGTTCAGACTGTGAACTTGACATGTGCAAATGGGGCTGCTACTCAACATGCAGTAAGCCCATGCTTCCCCTTGGGCAACAGGCTGTGCAATCCTGACGAACGCTTGGGCCACCCAGGTGCCTTCAGCCTGGAAAGGGACACTCAAAGCCCCCAGCAAGGCAGGTCTTGCAGGGCTATTCATCCTTGCAGGTGGGCATTCAAATATGCCTCCATTCTGCGGCCAGGAGGGGAGGGGAGGATAAATTGGCAAGGGATTTTCAGAGTCAAGTCCTGCCTTCCTCAGCCTGGTAGCCTCCAAATCAGCCAGACAGGTGTAGGGCTACCTCTCCAGCTAGGATAGCAGTGCACCCTGGGAATGTTGCCAACTGTCATCTAATGCCCCTGGTGCCCACCAGGTTGAAGGGTGGTCAATATGCTTGCTTTTCCTTCCAATATTGTTATTGATAAATTGCTGGAACACAGCAACTCTATGCTACAAGCAGCATGTCTACAAATTCTTTACTGTAGTTATCCTTCCTTTGCTTAATTTAGGTTATTAAACGAGATTATATGTAACTTCTGCCTCCAAGGGATATATTCCTCCATTTGGCTAAATATTTAGGGATTCTAATGCCTAGATACTCAATAAAGAAACCTACTACATTTAATTCAGATTAAAAAGCTGATTATATTTTTATGTTGCAGTTGCATATTTATGAATAAAGATGCCAATTATTCTGGCTGTATCTCTGAGAAAGGAGGAAAGTTATTAAAACTTTAAAGAAAATACAAAAATGAACAGTGTTGGCCCTAAGGGGGTGGGCCCTAAATTTATACGGCAGCCAAAGTGACTCAAAATGATGGGCATTGGGCAAGCATGTGAGTTGTGCAGGACTCTTAATCAGGCTAGCAGTAGAAGGTTGGAGATGGGAAAGGGATGAGGTGGGTGGACAGCTGGTGCCATGGCCCCCTTCTCTCTCGACTCCCTCGCGTTCTGTTTACCAACTAGGCTGATTAAGAGTTACAGATATTGGAAAGATGGTCTGATGACTTTTAGAAATACTCCGGCCGAGTTGGCCAGTGATGAGTTGCATATTTAATAAGGATCCGTCTTTTGAGAGGCTGACGGAATACTAGATCCATTCAGAGCTGGACGTTGGCCATGCAAATTTAATGTGTGAAATCTAATCTAACACTCAGTGTCACTTTCTTTCTTCATGTCAGACTCCTTGCTAATCCAAGGAGTACATGGTTACAAGAAAAATGAACTTCTACACATTTCTTCTGCTGTTTGGCTATGTTACTATGTTTATTCCACATATCCAGCTGATGGACTAATAAAATAATGTGGTCTGATGGTTGTTCAAACTTAATGACTGCCCCCATTCTTCCAATTAAGAACGAAGCAATCGTCTCTGTTGGGCTCAAGAACTGAAAAATGAACCCAGTTTTTAAAAATGTTTCTGCACAATTTTCAAGAATGATTATTTTCCCTGATCAAGAAAGTACTGAATTTCATCCCCAGTTTTGAATGAAGGAGCTCAGATTCCCAAGGGTCCAATCCAGCCACTGAGTGGTCCACTAACTTCAGATGGAGAGCAGAGCCAAGCTTAATGTTGCCAGTGAAGGAAACAGGACTTCAAACTACTACACTGGGCTAGACTGCCTCCTAGATTGCATAATAACAACCCTCTTGATGCCTTCTTCCATCCCCTGCAACCCAAAACACCCTGGTGAAATCACCAATCTATCTACACCAGTCCGAGTTTGGAACTACCATTATCCTTATTATTTTTATTCCTAGCTACAGCACTTTGGGGTATTTTGCAATCCTCATTAAATTTATTTGATAGTTTAACCCAGGCATGTCCAAACTTCGGCCCTCCAGATGTTTTAGACCACAACTCCCAAAGTCCTTTGGCATTGGAAATACAGGCCTGGAATTCTGGGAGTTGCGGTCCAAAACATCAGGAGGGCCGAAGTTTGGACATGCCTGGGTTAACCACTCCATAATAACTATGGCTTTTTGGATCTCAGGATGCATTTTGAAAGCCAGTCATCCTCATGGTGCATTGGTCATTCTACAAGGTTCTCAACAGAGGACTTCCTAGTGATTCCTCTGGTCCCTCCATAAGACATACAGATTCTCCCCCCCCCTTGCCTGTATCATGAGTGACAGTCAACCAGCAGCCCCAACAAAAAGGCAGGGGAGGCGGTGCCTTGCGGACACTCACATTCAGTGCAGTACGGCCCCTTCCAGCCTGGATTGCAGAGCTTCTCCCCACGTTCTCCGCAGGTGAAGTGCCCAAAGGCATCGTCCCGGGGACGACAGAAGACGGAGCAGCCTTCCCCATAGTAGTGTTCGTCGCACACAAAACGGTAGGAATACTTGAGGTCAGTGCGGCCACTGCTGTGCAAGTCCTGGGACCATTCTTCGCCAACGGTCAAATGCCTCTGGGTAGCCAGGCGGCTAATGAGGCGCTCTGGGTTCTCTGCAAGAAAAGAAAGAGCGGGGTGGGGGTGGGGGAGGCCCTGCCATTAGTTAAACAAGGAGGGAAATGCTACAGCTGGGAAGCTATAGAGGGCCGAGTGGGGAAGCAGCAGGGCTAGTTCTGACCCTGGGCTTACAAAAGCTGTGCCTTAACTGGCTTGCTGATGGCCAGATCCTATAAGCACTGCTGGAAAGGCCCCACTGATGCCAACTGGACTTTGGTGCTGAGTGAACTACAATGGATCCAGGGTGTGTGGCTACGTCCATATACTTGGTACAGAGGCCTTACCCAAGAGATAATCAAGGGGAGCAGATAAAGGATGCGGGCGGGAAGGGGGAGGCATCTACCTGTGTTGAGGTCATCCGGAGAGTCTGTGTGCAGCGCCTCAATGATGAGAGAAAAAGTGCCCTGGGAAAAGAAGGTCAGCTGTGAACACACCGAGCAACAATGAGTGCAAATGGCTGCTGTCAGCACAATGACACAATCACACAATTGTGCAGGAGAGGTAACCCCCCCCACTCCCCAGCAACATGGGGATAGGAGTGCCCTCAGCCAGCGTGACTCTTTGACTCCGACCTGTTTTCACTTTCCTCAAGGAAATGGCAGCCCTTTTTTGAAACGAGGCTTCCTGGCCTGTTGTTTCAGCCCGTCCGCACAGGATGTTGTGTTTAAAAAGCAGCAGCAGCAGAAGCCGAAAGGGAGGGGAGAGGACGGGACAGGAAAGCCTCCGCTCTGTGCCAGGCTTCCCACTTTGGGCTTGGCTTCCCGGTTTTGCAAAGTGGAAAAGGAATGGACGGTGGCGGGGTGGGCCGGGCGAGGAGGAGGAGGAGGAGCAGCCAAGGAAGCCTTGGGAGAACTGCGGCAGACAGAACTGCCCATGACCTGGCCAGTTTCATACTGGGGGGGGGAAGGGGGGGCAGGCAGTGTGCAGAATCACGGTCCTCTCTCCTGTCATCATCACTTCAGCTGACTGGCTCACAGGGCCCAGGCCAGCAGCTGACGAGACCAAAACTGCACCACAGCCGGGCAAACTCTTTGGAGGACCGGCACCTGCCCACTACTTTTCAGTCCACGATTCCCAGAATCCTGGTTGGGAATTCTTTTTTTTTTCTTTATAGGTTTTATTGCTTTCTTTAAAAATAGGGTAAAAGGAAAGCAGAATCCTGGTTGGGAATTCTGAGAATTAGAGCCCTTTAAGGGGGGAAAAATTCTCTCAATGTCTACTCCTCTAGCGGCAGAAGGTTCTACATCAAGCATGTCCAAACTTCGGCCCTCCTGATGTTTTGGACCACAACTCCCAGAATTCCAAGTCTGTGTTTCTAATGGCAAAGGACTGTGGGGTTGCATTCCAAAACATCTGGAGGGCTGAAGTTTGGACATGCCTGTTCTGCATCCACATTTATGCTGTGCAGGTCACACAGGAACATTGTGGAATTACAGGAAGGCCCCTGACAGGGCAACAGATGACAGAGTTGGGTCTGAAGCTTCATGTGCCGTTCCCCCACCTCCTGTCTGTATCTGCAGCATCAGCTTCAGTATCTGTTTGACCCTTGGAGCTTTTATTCATTTGGGGAGGGGTTTTTTGAAAAAACTGAATCTTCTAAAATGGTAAAAGCCTCTAGGGGGGACAACTGCAGCCTTTAAGGTGAGACAGGACTGCTCTAACATGCACTCAAGCTCCCATCTGGATTACTTAATTTGCAACAAACCTCAGCCATCTGAACCTTCAGTCACTCCACACAACAACAACAACAACAACAACAACAACAACAACAACAACAACAACAACAACAACAACAACAACAACAACAACAACAACAACAACAACAACAAAGCATCACAAATACCTTGCAGCCCCATAATCTTCTACTAACAGACCCAAGAAGGGCTGGGGCTTTAGATGCCACCACCTCCAAAGAGAGAGGGGTGAGGTGGACAAACAGCCCCAAACAACGGACGTTTGCCAAGCTCTGCTGGGAAACACACAGCGGGACACACAGGGCTCTTCTGCAGTTTGCTGACCCATCACCTAATCAGGAACCCCGGAAATCCGATTTTTAAGCCTGAAGATTGCACAGCCCCAAGGAAACTTTCCTTACTCCCCTGCTTACAAATTCCACCACCCCAATGTCAAAAACGGAAAAGAAAAAAAAACTGCCAGGAGGGGTTAAGCCGGTCTAAGTCCAGAATTTACGTCGATCTTCCCATTTCTAGAAAAAACACCATTTCTACATAAATCGACGGGGAAGCTTTTCGGGGTTGCCCAGACGTGCTTCTCGGGTGCCTCCTCTGTTCTGCCCCCTGCCGTCCCCAGCATTATCGCCACCACACCGCTTATAAAAATAAATAAATAAATCCACGCCCTGGTCCACTTACCGGCCAGGTGAAGCCAAAAGGGAAGCGGATGGGGTTGCTGAAGAAGGGGTCGCTGCTGGCGGCGTTTTCGGGCACCACGAAAGAGTTGGCGCCCAGCACGGGAGTGACGGCGCTGCCGTAGGTGCAAGGCGGCTCCGGGGAGACGCTGGCTTGGTAGTGCTTGAGGCAGACGCGGAAGAAGGTCTTGCAGTCGCATTGTTGCAAGCCGGCCGCCGAAGCAGCAGCAGCAGCAGCAGCAGCGGAGGAGTCAGTGCCGCCGCCGCCGCCGCCGGCGCCCGTCGGGAAGCTCTCCCGGCAGCAGTTGCGGTTGCCCAGCAGGCCTTTCTTATTGACAAACTCCTGCAGCTTCAGCTCGAACACGCCGGAGCTCTGGACCTGCGGAGGGGAAGAAGGGAGAGGCGGTGGAAGACTCCACGGCGACACTCGCAGAGGGGGATCCAGGGCGCGCGGGTCAGGGAGAAGAAGTGGGGGACAGGGGGAGGGGGGGCTGCAAATGGGCCGCGGAGACGCGAGCGCCCAGAGGGGGCGGGGCCACTTTATCAATGGAACTCGGGAGCGCCTCGCCTGGAACACCCCCCCCCCCGCAGAATGGAACGCCGCCGCGGCTTTTGTCAATGGCAAAGCTTCCCTCTCCCTCCCTCCCTTCCCGGCGGCACCTGGCGGCTGCGACGCCCGGGGGTGGGGTGGGGGCTCACGTGCCGACCGGGACCCGTTCCCTTCCGACGCAGACACGGAGGAGACTAAGCCCTGGGCCGGCCACTGGCTAGATACGCGGACGGCGTGCACGTGTGAATGCATCCGCGTGCGTGTTGGAGACGTTCCAAGCCGAGGCGAGGGAAGAGAAGAAGACGGCCACGACGCACGCCTTGCCTCCGCCCGTGTTTTCCCTTGGGAAACCTGCCCCGGTTCTTAACTCAAACGAAAGGAAGGACTTCCAACATGCCCAGGGAGGTAGCGCTAACTCACCCCCCCTCCCCACGGCTCTCCCTGGGGACCCTTTCTGCATTTCAAAAGCCCTCCCAGTCCGCATGATGCGCGCGTAGAGGGTAGAAGAAGAAGAAGAATTAAAGAGACAGACAGAGAGAGAGAAACAGCAACAGTCCAGAGGCTTACCTGGCAGGGGAACTGAAGCACGCATAAGACAAATAGAGTCAGCGTAGACTGACCTCCCATTTTTGAGAGGGAGCTGTCGGAAGAGAGAGAGAGCGAAGTGCGGGGTTTTCTTCTTGCCGCACAGCAAAAAAAAGCAAAAAGCAAACCGAGCGCCTGTCAAAGCGATGGCTTATTCGACTTCTCTTCGCCGAGACTGGCTGGAAAGAAATTAGGAAGGAGATGCGCGAGTTTCAAGTCCCTCTCCTTCGCTTTCTCCCGTCGGTGCGGTTTTAGATACGCCCTTTGGATGACTGACAGCTCTTGGGGAGGCGATTCCCCCCCCCTTTTTTTCTTTTAAAGAAAAGATGAATTAGTCTTAAGGAACAACTTCTCCCCCTCCCTGTCGGCGTTTTCTCTCGCCAGCTACAGTTCTCAGTTTGCCCCTTTGCGCCTCGCGTTTTCTTGCTCCAAAAACGGGGGTGAGGGGGGGAGCAGGAGGAGGAGGAGGAGAGAAAAGCCACTTAATTCCCAGAGGCAGAGAAAAGGCTTCCCAAGGCAGATTAAAACAATCAACGATCTGGAAATCCCTCGGTGTCAGGGGGAGAGTAGGAAGATAATTCCCAGGAGCTTCTGGCGAAGAAAAGCGCCGGGGGGCGGGTGGGCAGGCAGGCAGGCGGCCGGGCGGGCGGGCGGCGGGTCTCGGCGTGCGTACGTTGAGCTCGGCGGAGAAAACCGGGACTTGTCAAAGCTCCGCTTCCAAATCCCCCGGGGTTTGCTAGGCACCACTTTCCCGCCGTATAAAGCCCCGATCGGTCGACTTTTCTTGAAGGAATCCAAGGCCGCGCAGAAAAAAAGCGAAAGGTTGCTATATGTCGTGGTCCTTTTCCCCCGACTCGATGGCAAGCCAGACAGCGCCCGTGTAAGTGTGTTACGTTTCTCCCGCGTCCCTAGGTGTGGGGTGACCTCTTTGCTTTCCGCCTTGGAGTTGCCTCTTGGGTCTTCTCTCTCTCTCTTTTTTTTTTAAATTTTAAAAAATATGTTATTATTTATATACGTATGTCTTTCGCTCGCTCGGCAGCGCTACGGATCTGTCTGCGATCGGGCGCTACCCGCCTTATATCTCGCCGGCCGCCTGCATGGCTAATGAGATGCAAATAAGCAGCCCCCCAATCTGGCTAGAGCGGTCACAAAGGAACCACTTTTCCAAGCCCTCCTCTCAATGGATCGCCAAATGGTCAGTGAGCTGTAAAATGGGCAACCCACCTCCTTTTCCCCTCCCCTGCGGCTCTTCCAAAAAAAAAGAAGAAGAGGGGGGCTCATTTACATTCCTGCAAATTTGGTAACCGCAAGAGTCAGCCTCCTCGCCGCACTCACAGGCACGCATTTTATTCCCCTTTCTGCTTTGGAAGCTCGCCCGCACGCACAAACCTTCCGAATCTTTTAAAATGACTGCATGCCTCACGCACGCGCTGGATTCCTCGCGGCACCAACAACAAAAGGTGTCCTCCTCCTCACGAGCGGCGTTTCCACTGCTCAGTCAGGACTCCTTTCTGCCCGAAGGAGACGGACGAGATCAGCCTCAGGCCCGGCGTGGGGGTGTGGGGGGGAGCGGTACCTTGAGTTTGGCACATGAGCCAAAAGGAGATATCTTTGAAATAAGGCTTCCCTCACCCCCCACCCCACCCACCGCCCCCACGACCTGGAAGAGCCAGGAGGAGAACGAGAAGGGACGGAGAGAGAATAAAAGTGACACACACAGAGAGAGAGAGGCGCGTCAGGATAGTTAAAGGCAGCGTCGGTGTCAGGTGTGGTGTTCCTTCTTACCCCATCTCCTTTCCGAAGTGGCTGCCTTTGCGATCTGTGGTATATGATGGAGATGAGGAGTGGGGGGGTGGGGGGTCGAAGAGGGAGGAAGATATGAGGAAAGGGGAAGAGAAGTCGGCGAGTTTCGCCAAGTTTCAAGAACTCTGCTCTCCTGATCATTATGCGCAACGCCACCCGAAGACTTTCATGCTCAAAACAATCCGAGAAAAGCCCATGTGTTAAGTTCCACGAGGAGGGAGGGAGGGAGGGAGGGAAGGAAGCTTGGCTGAGTAAACAGTCCCGCTTTTAAAAAGACCCCCAGAAGTAAACGCGCCCTCCCGCTCGCGCCCCCGCGCTCCGTTCCTTTCCCCCCAGCATTCTGGGCCAACGGGCAAACCCTCCGAAAGCCTCGCCTTGTAGTTTTTGTTTTCTTTTGGCTTTATAACTTTTTTCCCTTGTCGGATGGGGATGATGATCGTGGCGAAGAGCATCATCGCCAATCCTCTGTTACACGCGTGCGCCCAACCGCCCGCCTTTCTTTCTTCCCCGGAGTTAGAAAGAGAGAGAGAGAGAGAGAGATAAAGTGAGTTCGGTGTGCGTCGTTCGCGTGGCTGTCATTAAGGCAGTTTGTTATTATGTGAGGCCTGAATCAGTTGGGCCTTTGTGCTCTCAGCTGTATGGTAATGTAGACAGCACCTGCTCCCTTGCACAATGCAGGCGAGAGAAAGAGCTCCCCTCGGCGCACGCTAAGGCCTCTACAACAATGTGCGCACACATATTTTTTCAAGAAATCCTTTCCAGCCTTCCTTCCCCTCCCTACCTTAAAAAGAAAGGGGGGAGGACAATTTATGCCAACCGTCACATCATCATCATCATCATCATCATCATCATCATCATCATCATCATTATTATTATTATTATTATTATTATTATTATTATTATTATTATTATTATTATTATTATTATTATTATTATTATTATTATTATTATTATACACATCCCATCAGAGACAGTGGAGCTTCTGTGTTGGTGGTTGGGTTGTTTGTTTGTTTGTTTGTTTGTTTGTTGTTTCTGGTTTCCCATCACCACCCCTTTAACTCAACACACAACATGGGCAGATAAAGGGAAAGGGTTACTACTGAGAAAGCAAGGCTCAGCGGCTTGCCTCCTTCCTCCGCAGGGACCCAGAAGGGTTTAAGCAGCAGCCGCGCCACCAACAACAGTTTGAAAGTAACTAATTTGGAATTGATGGAGGGAAAGGGGGAGCTGAGGAGGCAGGGTTCTCCCCCTCCCTTTCCCTCTTTTTGGAACAGAACTGGAGGAAAGTTGCTGTTCAGATTCCTGTTGGCAAGATTCCCCAGGCTATGAGGATTCTGGGAGTTGTGGTTCGAACTGTAACTTTCCCCAACTCTCCTGGTTGCAGAAATGGCTTTTTCCAAATGGCAGAACGAGGAAGCCCAACCATGCACTGTCTAGCTGTCTGTGGAAGGGCCATTTGAAATGCAGCTGATCCGAGGGGCAGCTTAAGCTGCTGGTGGGTCACAATGTGGGGCCTGTTAAGATTGGGAGGGAGGGGGCGGTGCCAGGTCTTCATGACCACTTTATTGAGCGGCAACATGCTTTCACAGGAGAAAACGTGACTTTCTTTGAAGCAGCTGTCTTGATTCCAAAAACCTTATGATGCCCAGGAAAGAAAGCGGACAACAGAAGAGATTTTAAAAGAATCTTTAATCAGTGATTGGATTTTAAAAAAGGACAACTAACAAGAACATCGCTAACTCAGTGAGCATTGAGAAAGCATATCAAGTCCCCTCCTTCTTGGTGGTGTAAAGCATGATCAAAGTTGGCTACTGGATGCTGCTCCTTTCCCAACCCTGACACTGCCCCCCAAACACTCTGGATTGCCATCCTCATCACATACCAAGTTCTGCAGTGAGAGTCGGGCCACAGAGGAGGAGCAGAGCCAAAGAGCAGAACACAGGCCTGGCAAGGTTCTAGGGCCCAGCTCAGATAGCAAGGCTGAGGAAAGAATGGCCTCTGCTGGAGACACACACACACACACACACACCCGAGAGTCACTGCCACCAATCAGCTTCAGCCCTGGCTTTAAGAAAAGTAAAGAAGACACCTCAGGTAGTAGATGCCAAAGGTCAGCAGTTCCCTGGCCGGTCTCCTCTATTGGACGACAGAGCCATGTGTGCCACTGGAACCACAGGAGAGCAGCATAGAGCCTTTTAAGACCACAGCGCAGAGCTCCCCAAAACTGCACAGCCAAGTGTCAGGGACAAACGTCTAAGCAGCACCATTAACACAAGCAGAACAAAACATGAGTTTTTGTGGTTTGCCAGCCAAATGCAGCAGCCACTGAGGGCAACCACCATCCAGACATTTCTTGCTCCCTCCCTCCCTCCCTCCCCCCCCCTCTCTCTTGATTTTTGTTTGTGGAAAAAACGTTGGTGCCTTCATTTCTAGAACCCAGATCAAACCACTGGCTTTAACTGTCTTTAGCCCCCAAATAATCTTTTATTTATAACTCCCAAGGAGCTAGTAAACAATAGTAGCAGCAGAAGAAAAAGAAAAAGAAAAAGAAAAAGAAACAACAACAACAACAACAACAACAACAACAACAACAACAACAACAACAACAACAACAACAACAACAACAACAACATTCTGCCATAGGAGACCTGGCATTTCAACAAATGCCTTCTGGAAACACATGAGCATCAACTGCTGGAGATAACACAGGACTGGTTTTGCCTTTGTATGATCATGCTGGAGATCAGAGCACCTGCCTAGGAAGGTCTTCAGCTGATATTCCTTGTAACATTTAAGCCATTGTTCCTTGTCAACAAGAAAAATGTTGTGGGTGAACCATTGTCCTTCTTTCTAAGAGCCTAGGGCTTTAGAATATTGATTGCTTGCCCCACTTGCTCAAAGATGATAAGAGATCCAAAGATGATATTGGGCCCAGACATGGGGGTGGAGAAGAGAGAGAGAGAGAGAGAGAGAGACAGTCTGGTTTACTGAGGCTTGCTATTCAGATGCGTAGTAGATAACAGTCAGAGAGATTGATGACCATAGTTCTCCAGTCACATTTGTATTCTACTGGTTACCCAAAGAGGGAATTAATTTGCCTTTCCCAACAACCCTGGGAGGTAGGTGAGATTGTGTACAATGGCTGTCTCAAGGCTATTCAGCCATCTCCATAGTTAAAACAGGAATTTGAACCTGGCTATCCAGCAAACTTCACCTAGTCAACTTCATTACCCTGGGTTTTACTCCAGCTATTCAGGAAGATCGACTATGTTAAGAAGCCAAGAAGTAAACAAAGGGAACACAGGACTACACATGAGCCCAGTAGCTGGAGCATGAAACCTAATGGCAATCTGTTATTAAAGGAGACATGCAAGGGTGTCCAAGTTTGCATGGAGGCACAGAAGATCCTTTCCTGGGACTTGATGGGCAAGGCAACAAACTCTTAGCCAATGAAAAGAACATGTGTTCACCCATCTTGTGCAATGTATGTATTCTTAAATCCATTCATGGAAATAATTCATCTGATGGCAGAAGTGGGCCTCTGTGTAAGTTACTTAACATTAGTGGGGAGGCACCAAGATATGACCTGAATCTATACAGTTGAAAAATTCCACACTTGTACAGTACTTGGTTGACAGAACTGTGTCTTCCCCAAACATGGGTTGCTGCCTAAGTAATGCTGATTGCAGCAGGTTTTTTTGAAGTCTGCATCCAAATGGACCGGACTCTGAATGATTCTGCAGCATTTAGTTAGGATCAGATTCCTCACCACTAACTTTACTATCACTGATTTTCTTGGGCCTGTGAATCAATTGGACCCCAACTCTGGACGCGGAGCCAGGCCTTCTAAGAAGCACCTATTCTGCCATCTTTCTTTGTCCGCCCTCTTTCACGCAAGGGAAAAATCACAGTAGGGTACGCACAGCAGGTTTTTCCGCCCTCGAAGCCTAGGGGTTACCTGGGGACAGCAACGGGGCTTGTCACCAAATGCCCTTGCTTCTTACCTGCCCCTTTGCGGAGTGGGGAGGTGAGCTGCAGCGACCAAGCGGCATATGTCTCCCTTGCCAGCTCCCGTGGGTGCGGCTGGAGCGGTTCGCTCCTTTACAAACCTGGGGGAAACCTTGCGCAAAAGCCCCGCGGTCGTCAAACGAGAGCGGTTGCGCAAGAGAAGAGAAGCCGGGTGCGTTTGTCAGCAAGCAGTACGGGCGAGACAGGGGGAAGAGAAGGGGCGGCGGCGCGGGGGGGGGGGCGGCCTTGGAATATTTTCCTGGATCAAGGAAGTAGGGGGCGTAGTAGAGTAAAAGAGATCGGGGGATTTAGGGTTGGCGGAAGTTTTGAGTTGGACAGCAAAGCCTTACTCAGAGTGAAAGGGAATGAGAGAGAGACACACACACACACACACACACACACACACACACACACACAGAGAGAGAGAGAGAGAGAGAGAGAGAGAGAGAGAGAGATGACTCATTTGACATCCCTGTTTTGGGAAGGAGCGGGCTTCCAAAGTTAATGCGCGCAAGGGCTCAAAACCCTCCCCTCTCCTGGCTTCTCCCCTCCCCTCTTTCCTCCGCACGACCCACCCACCCATCCCCGCGCAAAATCACCCAAGTCTCTCTCCAAATCTTTTTGAACAACCCTGCTTTCACTCTCAAGGATTTGTTAAATTGACGCGGCACAGATCTCTCGATTAGGCCTACAAAAAGCGGAACTGAAAGGCGTCGTAAAATCCATCAGCATCCTGCCCCAAGCGCTTATTCTCTTCCAACAATTTATGCCACGCGATTCTGTATTGTGGAAATCAAGCAGAAAGCTCCCTTTTCTCCCCACCCCACCCCCAGGCCTATCCCATCCCATCCCGCACCTCCTTGGCTCTCTCCACCCCCCCTTTTCTCCTACCTCTCCCCGCCCGCCCGCCCCACTTGCCTTCCTTGTGTGCCTCTCCATCCCACCCCAACCCACCCCTCCTCCCTTTTCTTCTTTCAGATGCTGCTGGGCTAACGGGGGAGACTGTTTAACTTAAAGTGTTTCTATGGGAGGCTGTTGTAGTTTAACTCCTGCCCACCAGTAGCTGGGACGAACAAAGGAAGGACTCGAGGTCTAACCATTCATCCTTTCTCTGCGCTTTAATTTTCATTGATTCCCAAGACAAGGGGAGCCCCTCAGGGATTCCAGGGGGATGACACGCCTTTAGACGCCATCAACCCCCTAGCCCAGCCATCTGCTCCGAACCAAATGGCGTTTCTGCACTCCCAGCTCCGGCGTGTCTCTATCCTCGGCTGCTCTCACACTTCCAACGCCAATCCCGAGAGTATTGCGGGCTATCTCCCCCCCCCCACCCCCGCCCCGCCCTCCACGGAAAGGCAGCTTAAGTTAAAGTATGCTGAATTGGATGCGGGTTTCTTGTTGGAGGGCGATGGGGGGCGGGAATCACAGCCCAGAAGGCAATAAATCCTTACCTTTCTCAATAAGGGAACGTCGCAACGCCTTTTTAAATACTTTTTGATTTCTCCGCAAATTTACTGTACAACGTCAGGATCATTAGCCACCAGAAATGTCATTAGCGAGAGACAAGGAAAATTTGCCCCCGGTGGGGAGGGGAACAGGGGGAGAAGGAAGGTACCTCTTTCCTCAAAGCTCCCCCTCCCCCTTTCTGGCCTGGTTTGATCCCTTAACAAGTGGATCTCTGTCCTTGTTTCTGCAGAATTCCGGCAGAGCTGTTTATTTAAGTTGGGATTGGTAAAACTTTTCCATTCCGCCTTTCCTCCACGGAGCTCAGGGGGCTTCAGACTGGAGCCCACAAACACCTTTTCCACTGTATTGTACTCTGGACACTCTCCACTCTGCCCAGGGCCCCAGTGGACTCTGGCAACAACCTGGCAAGGGAAGCTAGGCTGAGCCTGTGGCAGGCCCAAGGTCAGCAGCTGAGTTCCAAAGGCTTTGAACTCAGGGCTCCAACCTCCTGCTCCAGCATTCTAAGGGCCATGCCATTCCTGGATTCTGCAGAATCAGATTGGGGCAGTGATGGCGAACCTTTTAGAGACTGAGTGCCTACACAATTCAAAACCCACTAATTTTTTGCAAAGTGCCAACACAGCAATTTAACCTCAATACAGGTGGCTGTGAAGGGGCGATGTCAGGTGCCCACAGAAAGGGCCATAGGCATGAAGGAAGACTAGCTGTGATTTTAGGAAGAGGAGGTTTGTAACTTCTGACTCAGTCCGCAAGGTCCTACTGGATCAAGCCAGAAGGTCATCTAGTCCAGCCTGGTTAAGCTTGATGTTTGATCCTGGCAGGTGCTCATGAAGAGGGACAGGAAGGCCTCCTCCTCCTCCTCCTTATTTCTCACCACAACCAGCTACATGGCTTCTAAAAACTTGAGTTATCCTCTACTCAAATAATAAACGGTTCACCTAAGGGCAGAACCTTAGGCAGTCCAAAGAGCAACATCCACCTACAAGTAAAAGTGTGTATTCAGGGCCATGGCAACATCACACGGCAGAAAGGCAGTGAGTTCCTGAAGTCTCCTGACCCCAATGAGGTAAAGGGGTGGCTGAGAGAGGCCTATGCACAGCTTTTGATGTCAGTCAGATGGATTCCGTTGGGTGGGATTAGAAGATGATTTCATGAACCTAAGGCTGCCAGTGGCTATTTATTATGACAGCAGTATGTCACCCTTTGCATTTTAGGCAATATGCTGCAGAGCAGGGAGTTGGATTGGGGGGAAAGTGCTGCAAAGGTGCAATTTAAAACAGGCCTACCAACCTGCTGCCATCCATGGCGGTATCCCAAAGGACAATGACACAGGGCATCATGTAGGCTAGCCAACCTCCATATGCAACATCCATATGTTACAGAGAACAAGCGATTTTGTAAATGGACAGTCCTCTTCCCCCTCCATCCATAAGGGTACAGATCAGTTTCCTGTGTTAGTCATTGACATCTCACAGTCCCGACATATTTTATAGTTTGATTTGGAGCATGATCTAAAGGGAGTGAAAATTGTACAGTATAACAGTGATGTAGACTCTACACATCGCTCCCTCCCTCCCTCCATTGGCATTTCCACTGGTTTTAATTCTAAGCAAAGATTAAGGTCTCTGAATCCAATTGAGAGTCAGAGGTAGATATGGCCTATTGAATCAATGGGGACAGCAGACACCTTGGCTCACTTGTTCTGCAATGGTTTCAGTGGGCCTAGTCTAGTTGGAACAAAAGGCACATGCATGAGCAGACCCCTTGTAGTTTGGTCTGCCTCCCATTTTTGACTGAATTAAATTTGGTTGCAGCTTTTGTTTTGCTTTGTGTGTGTGTGTGTGGGGGGGAAGCATCAAGTTGTTAGTAAGAACAGCAACATCAGGTCCTTCAGTCCCTGGCCCAGTAGATCCAGATGGGTGTCCATGGATTCGGGATTGGAAAAAGAGAGGGGGGGGGAGGGAGCAGCAGCCAGATATGCCATAGTTTCTCCCTAAAGATGAGTGCAAAGACAACAAAACTGCAGCGTTTCAGCGGGTCCAGGAAAATGGAACTGTGCCACACCCTGTAGCTGATGTATTTTTGGAGAAGGAGTGGTGGCTTCCCTAGACTCAGTATTAGCCCTGGCTTGGCCTAACAAAAGCCAGGAAGAATCCCGAGGCGCCCGCTTTCAAAACGAAAGGAATTCGTAGCGCCTAGGGTGGGGAAAGTCCCCACCTCGCCTGTCTGGGAGACCTAAGAGTAGACTAAAGAGATGGGCCGTTTCAGTGGCACTTACTCCCAGGTAAGTAATCCATAAATAGGATTAAAGTTTTAATAATACGGATCGGAGAGTTTATAGGATACTAGGAGCTAATTAATCTGTGTTGATCGCTCCCGCTAAGAGATTATCCAACCGAAATATATTCTGAGCGGTTGTAGAATGAGCACCCATGCATTTTTACTGGCTTGAGCTCATAAACGTCTGGATCAAAAAATCAAACGAAGCCCTAGGTAACATCTACAGCTTTGTCTGATTTTTTAATCTTTTTCTGATCCAGCTACACATCCATCTTTTATTAAACTTCTGGAATGCCTCTTCCGACTAATTTCAGGCAAAAATCAAAGAAAGACAGAACAAAACACATAAAACATGTGGCACCGTAAAGACTAACTTTCATATTTTAATGCAACGTTTCATGGACACACGTCCACTTCTTCAGACATATAGCAGCATCCTCATAGCCGACTAAGGGTATGAGGATGTTGTTCGCACCTATTTAGGTGCAAAAATTCTCCTGCCCTGCGCCCTTCTAGGAGGCCTACATCCGTGAAGGTTTGTGCAAAATCTGGACGGGGCAGAGGACGATCATGCTGGGAGGCCTACTTCCGTGAAGATTTGCGCAAGATCGGGAGAAGGCAGGGCGGTGGCTGTGGTGGGGTCACGTGGCGGTGGAGTGTGTTGAAAGCTCCTTGGCGTGCCTCCGCTGCCGCCCCTCCCCCGCTCCCGTTGTAGTTCACATGTGCGGGCCACTGAAAATTAATGTGGGAAATTAATGCTCGCTGCGTCTGCCGAGACCTGATGCCAGAAGCCCTTCGAGCCTCCCAGACCCTCCACAAACCCAAAGCTGGTGGAAAAGGAGCGCGTGAGAAGTGGGGTGGGGGGGTGGGGACGGGGCAGAAGCGAAAGAGTGACCCTGGCGGCCAACCTGGCAGCCTCTGCGCACCCACACCCTCCGCCAAGGACACCACCGCCCTCCCCATGAGAAAGGCTGGAAAAGCTGGTGCCCATTTATTGATTAAGAGGAACAGGAGGAACTTTTGCATGCACGGCAGGTTGGGGTGGGGGGTGGGGGGTGGGGAGTTGCAAAGGCATGTGCTGATTAGAATAAGAAAAGGCAGTCGCGTGGCTCAGCTGGCACGCAGAGAAGCCAGATGATAGATAAGCAAGCGCGGCGCCCCTCCGCCTTCTCTTCCCCTGCTCGGCCTCTGCCTGCCTGCCTGCCCGCCCCTCCCGGCCTTGCCTCTTGCCACCCATCCACCCCTCCCTCCCTCGAAATCGCAAATCATCTGCTCCGGCCCCTCTCCTCTCATTTTCATCACAAAGCGGGTATGTTTACCTGGGAGCCCCCAACCGACGGGGCGTTTCTTTGTCTCCCCCATCAGATTGCTCCAGCCAGCTGCTCGGCTCAGCCAACAAACCCCCCCCCCCAATACACACACACCCCATCTTTCCCTGCCGCCGCCACCACTTTGTGTACAACTTCGGCGTAGGGGGGACGGCGATCCTGGGGCTCCTCTCTGTGTTTATGTGGGACTGCCTGAGCATCGAGACGGACCAGATTTCGGTGCGGGGGGGAGGGGCAAGGAAGGGAAAGAAGGAGAGCCCCCCCCCCAAACACACCACACACGAATCGGTTGGCTAACCAGGACGCCTTCCCTCTTCCTGCCCCCTCTCTCCCCTAAGGGCACCTTCGTTTCATTGGGCTTGGTCTGTGGTCCGTTTTGGCGACGGCTATCAGAGGACAGCGGCTGGTAGTAAGAGAAGGTCGCTGGAGAGAGAGAGAGAGAGAGAGACCCTTCCCCTTCCCGTAAATAGCGCTCCATTGGTCCTCCTCTCCCCATCCGCACCACTTCTTTGCCCTCCCTCCTCAACCTGGAACGGATTATTGGCTGAATATTCTTGCCGAGCGGCTGAGGTCAGTCGCGTGCCGATGTCTTCCCGGGAAACATCTGCCTGTGCCTTCGAGCAAATAAACCAGCTGCGCTGGGCCGCAGGGATTACGCGGGGGGGGGGGGATTCCATTCCACCCATCCACCCCAAAGCCATGGAGAACGATGCGGATCCGCCCGGGCAGGCCGCGGGCAACAATAGATCCGCCCCGCCCACCAGCTGGCAGAGGAAGTTAAAGAATCGGCACCCCCTAAGTCATGATCCAGGCATTAGTCCCCATTCTCACGTGCGCGCCCGTCGCTCCTGTTTCCTCTACCACCGCCTTTGAGGTTCCACCGCTTGAACGTGTGAACCGCGCCCAGTGCTGGGGGGCCTGCCATGGACGGAAAGAGAGATATAGCTTAGTCCCCCCCCTCAGGAATGGGTTGGGCCTTTTGGGAAAGGAACTTGGGCAACTATCTTTAAAATGTCTCACACCATCACTTTGAATTATGAAGTGTTACAGCCCAAACCCTGTCCTCTTATATCACCTCATTTTTTGAGGTGAGGATGCTAGAAATGAACTATGCTTGCTATCCCTGGAATCTTTTCTACAGCTATTTACTCCTACTGTATGCACTAGGGCCAAACTGATTTTCCAGAAATATTAAACCCCAATAGCTGAGGTATCTGGCTGCAGAACCAAAGTCTGGGTGATCCCATAAGGAGGGGGTGGTAAATCACATCTGATTACTTTGTACAATTAGCTGTACTCTAAGACAGTGTTGGCAAACCTATGGCACTGGTGCCAAAGGTGGCACTTGTAGCCCTTTCTGTGGGCACCGACATCACCCTTCACGGCAGTATTCAGGTTAAATTGCTGTATTGGTACTTTGTGAAAAATTAGCGGGTTTTGAATCACAGTTTGGACATTCGGTCTCTAAAAGGTTCGCCATCACTGCTCTAGGAGGTCTAAGGGGAAAAACCCAATTAGGCACTTAGAGCTAGAGTACCAACCTTGCAAGGTAAGGGTCACCACTCACTGCACCAACACTACAAAAACACAGTAGTTGATCAAGGACCAGAACTGGTTTTAGTATTCAATCCAAAAACATAGATAGCTACTTGAAAGACTTTTTGTAACTGGTCAAAAAGAAAGGGGGTACTAATCAAGGCCAAAACAGCAAAAGTAACAAAAAAAGTTTTTCAAAATGCAGGGGCAACTTCAGAGACAGACATATACCATTCAAAAGAAAGATACTGGAAAATACTAAAAAGAAATTCACCCTATCTAATACTCACAAATTTGCAGGGAGATAGCATAGCTCTGAAACATGCACAGAACAAAATGCCAAACCTGACTTAGTTTCCTCCTCAGAGACACACTGAGCCCCTTCTAATCATAGAGAAAAGCAGGTGATCAAAGCACTTTCTGCTCAGAGCTATGCTGGGATGGCTAACTAGATTTTCTGATTTACAGTATGTAAATAAAGGGGTCATTACAATCTGTTGCCAACAACACCTTAATCCACTTGCTCATTCTGCCAGGGAGAAGAGACCTGCTTCTGTTCCCAAATTCTGCATAACTTTCAAGCCAGGTGTTGCAGTCACAGTGTTACACCTTTTCCTGGTGCTTTGAGATGCTCTCCGATAAAGTATAAGCACCAAAGTGTCAATGCCTCCCTCAGACCTTTATTTGAAGTAACAGGAGGTAACCTGATGCTGTGAATTGTTCTTGTACGCACTTTTGTCCCATTGAGATGTTTCAGAAAATGTTATGCAGAAAAAGATGCAGAGGTGGAAGTTGTTGGTATTATGTACTTGATGGCACGCCGCCACCACCACTACCACCACCACCACCACAACAGGGCTTTGAAGATAGGTGAGCTATTTATGGAGTGGTTTTACCCATTTTACACCCTCAGTAAATTTCCATGGCTGAGTAGAGATACGAACTCAGGCCTCCCGAGTTTTGGTCTATAACTCCACCCACTACACCACTCTAGGTGAGCTGGAAGTAGTTTTTATTATGTGCCATCATGGCTGTTCTTTCATTATCTAAAATATATTGAAATATATTGCAAACTGCCTGGAGACTTTCAGTTAATAGGTAAGTATAAATATTTTTAAACTGTAAGTAAATGAATATGTTATGCATACCAGACCTATCTATAGTCACTAGGAAGCAAATGTGATTTGATTTAGTGAGGCTTGGACTTGATTAAATCAAGGATTTGGCTCCAGAATCCGCTGTGTGAGAGTATGGTAAACAGATAATAATACCCCTGAGCATGTGTAGAGATATCTTTCTTCCAAAAGTACATAACTGCCACCAAACCACGGACAACTGTTTGAATACGTGGTACTATATTGTGTGTATCTGATGCACGGCTCCTAATAAAATAGGAGTGCATGCTTTCAACAAATATTTGCTGTGTAATTGTGTCTAGTGCTTGAATATAAACTTTAATTCATGACAAAATTATCCTCATCACCTTACAAACAGCTAGCAAATAAAAGAATGAAACAAAATCAGTCCCTTTTTTCAGCTGGCATGCAGAAAGAAATCTCTTGTAAAGAATATGTATTGCATCGATGCATTGCTGCTGCTAATGACAATATTGGTACAAAGGATGGTGACAGGCATCTCTCTTGACATTTTGAACATGATCTGTAGTTAAAACATTTCCCTAATCACATTTAATTGAAAATGTCTATTATAGCATCCATCAGAACTAATGTAATAGGAAGTGGACCTGGTTCTGTTTGTAGCGGGGGGGGGGGGGAGCAACACATTTTAGTTCTTATTTACTGCAATGTCTTTTTTTTTCACTTGTCTCTTCTTTAATCCTTTCCAGCTTTGTATATAGTTTGTTCTTTTTAATGGTTTTCTCCATACTTTTGAATTATTTTGAGTTTTAACACACAGCCTGGGCAGAAATGGGTGATGAAAGGGAGGACGGGTGTTGGGAAACGAGACAGGTCTCCTTTTGGAGTGAGAGCCTCCCCCTTCATCTGTGAGCATCTGCCTGGAGAAGAACAGATGTGGGCACCTGTGGTGACAGGCCACATATGTTCCATCCTATTCACAGGCATTCAGACGTGGCCAGAATGGTAAGCCTTTGTGCACGCAAAGTCACTAAATATATTAATCTGTGTTCCCCAGAGCACTGTTGTGTTTAATTTTTTCCCCCTCAACTGGCAATAACATCTGATCTAATCCTCCAATTGGCTCCCCATTGTGCTCTCACCCACCGGCCCAACCCCCGGGGTGTGTGTGTGTGTCAATACGTGGAGTTATTCAAGCTTCCACCTGTTGCCAGTCAGATTGAAGGAGGTGGTGTGAGCGTCAGATAACTTCAGGGAGCAAGCTCATCATTCAAATGTGTGGATGCACATGCAATAAAGAGCAAAATAGAATGTGTGTGTATGTGTGTATGTGTGTGAGTGAGTGAGTGAGTGAGAGAGAGGGGGGGTCGGGTCAATGATGAACACTGAGCAGTTTAAAAGGCTAGCATTATATATGACCTGCCACTAAAGAAAGCCTCCAGAGACCACCACTTATAGCCTTCCATGCAAAACTCCTGCAAGACCAGCAGGACAATGGTGAAGCAACAAAACATTGCCCTTGCTACACCTTTTCTGCTTTTACAAATGGTCTAGAAAGTTCCCATGTGATGCATTGTTTGTTAAACCCTAGTGATGATTAGAAACAGCGGTCAATAGGCCAAGCAGCCAAAAGGTAACATAAATCTCAGATAAGACTTCAATTTTGGGAACAATTTTGTTGCATGACTCTTCATCATTTCTCCTGTTTTGATGCACCCCCTCCCCTGGCACAATACACCCTTTAGTCCCATTGTAGCCAGCACAATGCCTATGGATATCAGGCTGTGAATGAAGACAGAAGCAGTTTAAACAAACCAGCCTCTTTCTCTCCTCTCTGTCCATTGTAATATGAATGGGCCTTCTGCATTCTGCTGCTAGGAAACCATCTTTTTAAAGCCCAGCTCAAAGAAAGGGACATAGAGAAAAGAGCCTCAAGAGAGAGAGAGAGAGAGAGAGAGAGAGAGAGAGAGAGAGAGAGAGGCAGAGAGAAAATAGTGTGTGTTTTTTTAGTTGAAGAGGGATGTTTAAGCAATTATCCACAAACAATTTCTAAAATTACCAAACACTTAGGAAGGCACACACAGGCTTAAGAGTATTACCCAATGTTCTCTGTTTTTTGCCTTAATAAATAACCTAAACAGGTAATCATTATCGTTAAAAATATTTGCTTTCCTACAAAGCATAAGTCAATTATCTAGTGTGCATAACTTGTTTATTGACGTATTTTAGCTACAGTACAGCCATAAGCAAATCTTATTTGTTTGTTGTGTGAGAAAATCAGTGGGAGAAGCTAGAGAAGAACAGAATTCTAATTATGATGATATATCTATAGGCAAAGCGAAAGACCTAAGAAGCATAGCAGGGATTATAAACGGAGGCATCTAAAAGGGGGGCTTGAGATAATCTGGTGCTTTTTGACTTCTGAGAAACAAGTGCAGTTACCAATGAAGGGGTTTTAACCGCTAGACTTTTAATACTCGCAGGTGCGTGCATTTTGGGTGCCTCTGTGCTCTCCACAATAGGCACACACACAAAAAAGGCTCGCTCTCTTTATGGGTCTCTATGGTCCGTTCCCCCTCCTTTTTTTATTTGCTTGGTTTCTATTCAGCACCGGTGGGAAGGGCAACGAAGAAGAGGACGACGCTCCTGCAGCTGGCGATCGGATCACGTGATCAAGACCGAGGCCCGCGAACGGAGCAAGGAAGGAAATTTGCGCGTGCGCGTGGGACTCCCTTCCCGTCCCTTGCCTCCGTCGCCGTGGAACGAAGAGTTTCAAACAGCTTTGCGTGTCAGCTTGCCTTCCGGTTCCCGCTCGTTTTCTCGGTACTAGTCTGGGGGAAGAGTTAGGGGAGTAAGGGAGCCGGTGTAAAACACCAAGGCTGTCATTCGACTCACCCACCTTGAGCGAGGAAGTGCTCCTGAATGTATATGTGTGACGCTTCCAAAGAAGTATCTGTGTTCGTTTGTCTCAGCATGTTGGAAAAATGAAGGGGAGAGAGAAGCAAAATATTACAATAATTTTAAAAGAGCAGATTTGGCCTGGTGTCTGTGTGTGTTTAACGCTGAAATAAATCTGCTGTGGACCCGCTGCAGTGTTTTGCCTCCCCGTCTTTATTGTAGCCTGCAAGGCATGCAAAGGGTTGTTCTGTAAGTGGCGTGTGCAAGGATGTGAGCTTGCAGGGCTAGGAAATAAGAATGCCTCCAAAGCATGATTTAAGAAGTCATGGGGCCTGGGACAAATTTGGCATTGGTCCCTACAAAAGAGGCATATGTATGTGCAACCATGGTCACCATGTGATGGTTTCACCACAGGTAACAAAACCAAAACAATGGGGCTCATGAACACAGATGTTAGCCAGTTCCAATGATGCCTTCAAATCTTTGGCTGTAACTCGGGGTTGTTGCTTTACCTCACTGATGTGCTGTTGGGGTCATTTTGACTAGGCACCCACTTCTTAGTAGGGTAGCCACAGTCCCAAAGCGTCTCCCTTTCAATTTATAGATCGTCTGCCTCAGTGTAGACTGGTGAATTACCCAAGTCTTTGAAATCACTTTGTAACCTTTTCTAGTTTTATGTAAATCCACCATTCTTGATCGTAGATCCTCTGAAAGCTCTTTTTGGCGAAGCATGGCTCACATAAATATATTCTTGCGAAGAAGCAGCACAAAAGGTTTGAGTGGTTTTCATTTTTACATTTTACATTTTCTTGCATGTATTTCAAAAGGGATGCCTTTTCAGTTTGGTGATTCGTTTTCCGGATGTGAATTTGCATTATGGATATATGCAGAGGCATGTGATAACTGTACATTTATTTCCTTTTAGAATTCATTTTCTAATAAGATCCTCTTAGTGTATATGCAAAGTTGGGATGTTTTACCCCCCCCCCTTTTGCACCACTTTAACCTTTTCATATTGCATTTTATCGTTTTAATGCCTATACTTCCAGTATGCCTGGAAGTTGAGTCATGTCACTGGACTTCTTTGTCTTGAGAGATCGAAACATTTCGCTACTCATCAGCGAAGCATTTCAATCTCTCAAGAAAAAGTCCAGTTGCCATGACTCAACTTCCAGATAAACTCACCTGGAGGACTGAGAATCTTCACAGACATACATCCAATATGGAAATTCTGGCCAAAAAGGGTCTCACTCTGGAGGTCAATGGACTCTGACTAAAACAGTGCTGGGTGAACCAAACAGCGCTGGATAACCCCCTTGACAACGGCATGAAGTTATCCTGGCTTCAACTGGACCAAGCCTGTGACCATGCAAAGTGGAAGACAAAGACCAGAACAGCAGATCCCACCACCAAGTGGGACAAACACTAAGAAAAAGAAGAAAATTCCCACTCTGGAAAGATCTTTTTGGAATCTGTTATGCTACCTTCACATCATTTAGTGTCATAAACAAACATTAGCCACTGAACTGGTTTAGTGGTGAGTTATATTCATTGTCTGCTTGTCAGACATTTGTGTGCCCCACCAGAGTGAAGTGAATATCTTGCCACAGAAACAAACATCATTCATTCTTTTGAGCTTGTTTGTGTGTCTCTAATTTAAATGCCCAGATTCTTTCCAATAAAGCTCCCTTGCTTTTTTAGTTTGAGGGTTTGCATTCCGCTCCTCCTAATTTTCACCCCGCACATGGCGTCTACGAAAGGCAATCAGGAACCGGAAGTTTTGATTAAAGCTACCTTCAGACCGGCATCGGCGGGGTCGTTTCATTACAGGAAGGCGAGGCGGCTGTTCGTCGGGTTAGTGTCGGAGTTGGGGCGTGAGAGGGTGGCGGGGGACTGTAATATAATACAGTACGGTACTTAAGTTGTAAGGTTTCGCTTTTCGTCCTCAAGGGGACAGACGCTTAGTATCCACCTTGCCCGGTACTTCCGGTACTCCCCATGGAGCCGGGAGGAGGAAGAGCAGGGATCCAGCCTCTGAAATGGCAAATTGTAACATAATTCAAGGGATTAATTGTTTCAGCACCTAGGAAGGCAGGATGAACAGAATACAAACAATATTCCCGCGCCTGCCTCTTGCACAAAGATGCATTTCATAAGAACTGCTGGGGGGGGAGGGGAAAGGTAGTCATTTTTTGTTGCTGTTTTCTCTATCAAATCCCCCTGCCTGGCCTTGGGATGTCGTCTGATTTGTAGCATTTTTGTACACCATATTGCCCTGTGCAACGTGTGTCTTTTCAGTTTAGTCTGTCAAAAGGGCAGACGCATAAACTGTGATTCTCGTGCATTGTAATGCGGATTTTGTTTTCCGCGGGAAGTTTGCACAAGCTCCGTCCGTCATCATCCCCCCCCCCCCAAATATGGATAGAGCCCTCCAACTAGAAACAAACTAGGAATGCAAGGAATTGGTCCTTGCAATTCCACCTGTGTCTGGTTGGGCAATTGCAATGCTATCTGTTTGGTAGCGTCTTCTTCTACCATCAAACCAATGAAAATAAAGATTGATAACAGAGAGAGGAGGATGAATCATAAGGAGTAATATAATAATATTAACTTTGTCTCTAGACTTCAGTCCTGAGAAGTAGTGTGGGTTTTTTCTTTGGACAGAGCAGCACTTGCATTTAAGCCCTGCCTGCGCGCCCACTAGTCACAAGCAACTACATGCAGGTAAGTAAGCAAACTGAAATGTTTGATCCCTCTTTTGCACCCAGTACAAAAGCCAAAGGGCTCCGTGAAAGGACAAAAGCTACATTACAATAGGACCCCCGTATCCACTGATTCAGTTATTCACACTTGGCAGGGGAAAAAATTAAATAATTCAGCAGCCACAAAACAAGATATCGTCACAAAAAGCAGCTGTAAAGCAAGTTATTGTCACAAACAGCAGCCATAAAGCAAGCTACTGTCTCAAAACAGCAGTCATGAAGCAAGCTACTGTCAGGAAACAGCAGCTTGGGAGTGGGCGGGCAAACCTTCTCTCTTATCCACGGTTCTCATTATCCACGGGAAGGGAAACAATCACCAGCGGATATTGGGGTCCTACTGTATCTGCAACCAGTAGAGAAGCATAACAGATATTTGGGACCAGGTAAAATTTTATTTCCAGGACAAAATGTTTTAGAGGCTGGTGCAGTTATTTTTAAGGCCAAAAATTAGAAAACGTGTTTAAACCGAACTGTGATGTAGTTCAGGCTGAACCAGGCCGTCTTCCATATCTCTGCTCAACCATGAACTTACTATGTAAACTTTTTGAACTCTGAAAGGTATTAACTGGGACCTTATAAGTAGTATTAATTTGTACAGAAACTTATTCAAAACTAGAGGCTACTATTAATATTATTCAAGTACTAATAATACCCAACATGAGTGATTGCCAGATAGGCAGATCTCCTGTGTCTTGAACAATGGCCTGGTTTGCTAAAATCGGCAGGTGCAGCTTTTCATGGCATAGTTAGATAACCATTTCCCCCTAGTTCTCTTCTGTAAGCAATATTGGTCAATTCTATGGGAAGAGGAAATAATAAAATAGTTGACAGCACTGCACATAATCCTTTTACCAGTCATTCTTTTACTGCACTAAGGAATCTCCTTAATATGGCTGCTTTACAGATGAAAAATTATTTTGCTTAAGACTAGTTCAGGAAATGGTTAATTTATGTGCTCCTCTGTTGTTGAACTCAGACCTTTTTTATGACTCCATTTTCTCTCTCTCTGCTGTTATTGTGTGAGGATCTTTGTAGGTGTTTATGTTTCTTTTAGGACATACAGTATTTAAATCACTGTTGCTTTTGCTTTATGCACAAGTTCAATTATACTGAGCTATATTGTAACTGTCCAAAAGATGTCAACAGACCTCTGCTCTAAGGAACTATTGGGCTTATTGTTCTAGTGCGGATGCTTGCATATGTCCCCAGGAAAGACTGACAAGATAAGTTTTCTGGTCAAAAAATGGCAACAAGGGGGGCTGGATGAATACAAATATATGAAGAGTTTCCCCTGTCAAGAAAAACTGCATTTTCTAGCATGTGAAGAATCATTTTCCATTCCTTTGCATGTCTGCTGCCTACAGATTCTGTTCTGGAAAGTTTATTAGCACTTCCAATACTAATATTAGAATTTTTAAAGATGTTTCCCGATACAGTACTATAAAACTGCCCACACTGAAGTGACACAATTGTAGGGGTTTCTGTGGAATTCAGAAATGGCTGTGTCCTGTCGTACGTATTATAGCCATATTCAGTTTCTACCTTGTATTTCTAATACCTCATCATATAAATAAATAAATAAATAAATAAATAAATAAAAGCTTTATTTGTTGTTATAATGCACTGTCAAGTCATTTCTAATTTGCAGTGACACTAATTTTTTTTTTAGCCATGTACCATGCATACCCGAGTTTCTGTGGTTCAGCAGTGATTAGGACACTGGTCTCCTGAGTCCTAGTCTAGCAACCAGTTGTCCCCAACCTTGGGTCCCCAGATGTCCTTGGATCACAGAAATCCTGACCAGCACAGCTAGTGGCAGAGGCTTCTGGGAGTTTTAGTCTAGAACAATGGTTGTCAACCTGTGGGTTCCCAGATGTTCCTGGACTGCAACTCCCAGAAGTCTTCATCACTGGCTGAGCTGGCCATGATTTCTGGGAGTTGCAGTCCAGGAACATCTGGGGACCCACAGGTTGAGAACCACTGGTCTAGAACATCTAGGACACAAGGTTGGGAAACATTGTACTAACTACACCATACTGGCTCTCTTCCTAGATTTTAGATGGGTTTGTAATTATATATAAGGTCATAGCATAGCATAGCTTACCAGTTAAAATACCAAAAGAGATAACTCAGTGGTTTAGGTAGAACCAGAGATTGGCAGTTCATTTTCCCCCATGCCTCCTTGATGAGTCATATTGTCCTTTTCAGTTCTGCATTTCTAAGATGATGACGACGATGACGATGATGATGACGATGATGACGACGATGACTATTATTATTATTATTATTATTATTATTATTATTATTATTATTATTATTATTAAAAATGTATAGTGGAGTCATAGGTGTATTTTCTGGCACATAAAATCCACTGGGCTCAGGAACATATAAATGGGATCATGGCTCTGATTGGTGATGCCCAAGTTAGTTTTGCCATCTTTCTGCAAACTGGAAGTTGGTTAGATGAACATCCATGTGCAAGGATGCCTATTGAGGAGGTCTTAGATTTAATAGTCACCTGGTTGCTAGACTTCTGTATAAATAAAACAGGGGCTTTGCGAAAAGCCATCTGTATTATAATACACTGACAGAGAGGAAGGGGTCACATTTGCACTCCTTAATTTCAGGGGCATTTATTTATTTGTTTTCATTTATGTACTGCCCCTCTGGCAGCAATGGTACCAGTATGGTGTATAGGATAGACTGACAGAATAAAATTCAAGAGACCTGTGTCTGAATTCTCTCTGGGCCAGGGAATTAGGAGAGGCATTAGTAAAGGGTTGCTTTAAGTCAGTTCTGATTTGATGGCACAGATACCAAGGAAGAACCTAGTATTTTTCCTGCAGATCTATGAAATATTTTCATGGTGATGTGTTGAATCCATTCCTTATGGCTCTGCAAACTCCCATCCTTTGTCATAATTTCTAAGCCAATACTCTGTGCTCAGTACTTAAATGCTAAAATTCCTTTGTTGCACTAAGATTCAGCTTTGGTTTTAGCTGTCAAAGTCATATCATAAAAACGAAAGTTTCAGACATGAGGAATACAGCTATAAAAATATTTTGTTTTTGGAAATGTATCTTCGTGGCAATTTTAGACTGCCATTTTAAATATACTTTATTTTTGTTTTCATTGCGTTGTGATATGAAGGAACTTATAAGATGCATATAAAGGACAGCTGGTGTGTATGTGTTTTTAATGGAATCAGGGAGTAAACCCACAAGTAGCTTTTGAAGCTGCGAGTTAACAATTTTAATCACCTTTTGAGTAGAGTGCACCACACTTAACACATTTTAATGGAAAATGTGAGAAATCAGCAGCACAAAAGGTAGAGAACAGCCTGTGATAATTAAGACATGCAGTGAAATTATTTGTGTTAGATATGAGAGGATTTTTAAAAATAATATAGAGTTAAGAAGTTTTGCCATTTGCTATTTTTGTGTAATGTGCTGTACATCGCCTAGAGTTCCCATGGGAAAACTGGGCGGTCAATAAGCATAAAAAATTAATAAATTTGTTTTTTGAACAATGCATTTTTTTAAAACCTGGAGTGTTGTTTTTAAATAGTGGTAAGTTGATATTTTAATCAGTCTAGTATTTCCTTACTATATTAACAATATGTAGTTGCCTTCTGTTCCTGTAATTTTTAAATTCTGAATTTCATTTACGTTAGTATAGGACAGTGGTTCCCAATCTTGGGCAACCCAGGTATTCTTGAACTGCAACTCTGAGAAATCCTGGCCAGCAAAGCTAGTGGCGAAAACGTCTGAGAGTTGCAATCCAAGGATACCTGGCTTACCCAAGGTTGGGAACCACTTGGTATAGGAGATTCCATTTTTTTTTTAGTTGTGTGCAGTAGGAGTAGAGGACCTGTGGCTCCCAGAGGAAGTTGGGTCACCGTTCTTATAATCCCTGACCATTGGCTATGTTGGCTAGATGGGAAGGGGGTTTAAGTTCAGAGCTACACATTTTTTATCCCCTGTTGTTAAAAGTATTTATTTGATATGTTTTTGAGCCAATATAAATCTTATTAACTGTTTTAGTGGCCACACTCCTGCTGTTCAGCACAGTAATTCAACGACGAGTAGGCCTGTTGAAACAATGGGCTTTAGTGAGAATTCCTCCATAAGTTTCATTGACTCAAATGGACTGTGACTTACTATGCTAAATCAAGTTGTAGTTAGAGGAGGCCCACATGATTTGATGGAACTGGATCTGTACATTCCCATTGGTTCCATGGGTCCATTCTAGTGTCATTTACTGTGTTAAAGAATAAGATTTGGGCCAGCACATTAATAGATATTTAAATATCAATCTTGGTGCCGCCTTAATCAGTGCCATGACACTGAAGGCAATGTCAGTGCAATTAGATTGTGAAGTATGCAAATATATTATATATTGACCTTACACCTGTATACAGTGGTACCTCAACTTACGAATTTAATCCATTCCGAATGCTTGCTCTGAAGTCGAATTACTCTTAAGTCGGGGTACCTATCTGAAAAATGGAAAAAATAAGTTAAAAAATGGGGGGGGGGGGAGAAAAAATTGTAAATCGAGCATACCATATCTAAAATGCCAAAGTTTACCACTCTTAAGTTGAATTGCTCTTACATTGAGCTGCTCTTAAGTCGGGGTACCACTGTACTGTATTATGAGAAACCTGTATTGGCCTGTCAAATTATTAAATTCTGAAATAGGCTTCAACTGATCTCGCCTGATTTTGGAAGCTAAACAGGGTCGGCCCTGGTTAGTACTTGGATGGGAGACCACCAGGGAATACCAGGTGCTGTAGGCACCTGAAGTAGGAATTGGCAAACCACTCCAGCATTCCTGCCAAGAAAACTCCATGGACATGGAGTCATGAAGAGTCGGTCATGACTGTCATTACACAACACTCACACATTCCTATTGATAAAAATAGTTCCTGTTGCTCATTCCTGTTTGAGCTTCTAAGGAGGCTTGAATAACCTTTCAAAATGGCCTTTGATCAAGGACTGCCTGGTGTCTGCCCCTCGTATGTTGTTGGATTAAATTCTAGAGCCAGTGATCAGGGCTGACGCAGGTTACATTCTCAGGGTGTCAATCTCTGTCTTAATGCATATGCTTGTGACTTGTCGTTGCAGCCAAGTCTGTCGTTGGGTTGAATGTGCCGTGGACAAAGTGATTCATTTCAGGGATATTTGTGTAAGACTGCATGGCAGTCTGTCGCCATTTCTGGTAAAATAAGCTTCATGAGTTTGGGAATTTGGTTTATACACAGGGAAAACATGAGGAATGCCATTTAACCAACATTGCGGTGCCAGCCGGACTTTACAGCTGAGCGCTGCCTTTCTAACTTGAGCTGGTGGCAAGGAAACAGTAAACAGGGATACAAATAGGATGAATATATAAAGCCGAAGGACAGGAACCAAATAGCTGTTTTGGGCATTCAAATGAAATTCACCCACTGGGATCTTTAACTTTTCCCCCATGGAACAGCTGGATCCAGTGACTCATCACATCCTGCGTTCAGAAGTCTAATGAGTTGAAACATAGTCTGGTGTACAGCATGGGGGGCTGGTTTTCAAGCTCCCAACCCTCCCCTCCTTTGGTGCACAGGACTATTTTTGGCTGTTCATTGGATGACACCTGTTATTCTTAAATGATCCTGTTCCCCAAGTTCTAGTCCCAGCAGTTGTAAGTGTTTTGCATCGGTTCCACTTGAGGGAGACCACCTCTTTACAGATAATCTCTATTAGTGATATGTTGTGGATATATGCAGTAAAAATTTGTGTACAGTTGATTATTTCCACAGATAATATTTTCCCTTGGTGACACTGAAACCACCCCCTGATTTGAACTGCTGGAGAGCTCAGTGGTTTCAATATTTATTTTATTTTATTTTATTTATTTTAGAGTATTTTTACCCCACCTTTCTCCTTGGAAAAAGGACCCAAGGCGGCTTACAGTAATGACGGATAATATACAGTCCAGTACAATTAAGACATGTTCAAGTATTGAGAACAGGGAATTGAGGGGCATCTTACAGCATTAACAGACAACATTACATTAAATTTGATATTTGACTATAGAGCCAGAGATTGGGAGTTCCTTTCCCCGCTGTGCCTTCCTGACCAGGGGCTGGACATAGTATTCCATTGGGGTCCTTCCACATCTACAGTTCTGGCATGAAGCCTTGTTAGGTTGTTGCAGTGGAAGTGGTGGTGGTGGGGGGACTGTATCTGGGCTGTTCTTTTCTTAACATCAGCAACTTTCCCATGTCCCATACCTATCTCAGGCACTACCCAGTTGACTCATAAATCTTCCCAGACATCCCATGTATTCATACCAATGTGAGCTGAAAGAAAATCTTTTCACTACTTGTTTTAGCAGTTTTGGTTGTCTTCTAGGGCACAACTTTTGAAAATGGTTGCTACAAAAGTTTCCAAAGCCAGTTTGGCACAAATAAATAATAGGTAAAAAGCAATCAAACCAGAAAAGATGAGCAAGAAGAACAAAAGAAAAAAGAAAGGCAGGTTACAGGAAAATAGCAGCGGTATGCCACCCACTTTGCAATTTCTAGACAGCTAGTATCTTCATCTCATGCTTGTAATGAAAACCAGATCTTCCAAGCCACCGCTCATCAGTTGATTCTAGAAGAAGCTCCATGCGGTAGCTTGCCTGGGATCCCATGCAAACCCATTCTTTATTCTAATGTAGCAGCTTTTTGAAACATGGCACCTGACAGACATCTTAATTACAATCTTATTATCATAGTATAGACAATCGTTGCTATTATAACTCCACCCGTCTGGAAAGCACCACTTTTGGAAATATTGCAATCTGGGGTCACTATCACATTTCCGGGGAATAATGCACAATCTTGAGACCATGAAACAGTTGTTTTTTTTAAAAAAAGAGTTACCATGGCTTTTTATATGGTACAGAATAATCAAACAATAACACACACACACACAGAGAGAGAGAGAGAGAGAGAATTGTCTTATGTGCAAAAGCCTTTAAAGGCCAGGAACTATTTTCAGATGTCTAAATGCGATGTTTTCTGTTTAGAAGAGCACTTGATCAAAACTCTAATTTTTCATATTTTTCTTACAATGACTCAGTTGATTGAAATGCTTCTATGAAGAATTTGGCTTACTGTTTTTGTCTTTCCTTTTTCTAGGTTCCCGAAGAAACGGAACATTACATTTTGCTCCAGTATGGGTGTGAGAGGTTTGCATTGGTTCGTGACCAGCTCCTGCCAAGGTGTGGGCTCAGTAGTCAATCTGGAAGACGTGGCAGAAAGCTACCGCAGCAGGTATCCGGGATCCACTCCTGTCCTTGTGGTAGACGCCATGTCTTGCCTTCGACAGTGGTACACCCCTGAATTTTGGGTCTGCGGTGGCCAGTGGCGTGAATATCTTTCCAGCCTGGACAGTTTCATAAACACCTTCACAACAGCAGGGATCAAACTGGTATTTTACTTTGATGGACTGGTAGAGCAGAAGAAACGCGATGAATGGGTGAAACGCAGACTGAAAAACAACAAAGAAATAGCCAGGATTTTCCAGTTCCTCAAGACCAATAAGCAACAACCTGGGAAGAACATGTTCTTTATTCCCTCTGGGTTGGCTACGTTTACTCGTTTTTCTTTGAAGAGCCTCGGTCAAGTGACAGTACAATCCCTGCAAGAGGCCGACTACGAAGTAGCCTCTTATGGCTTGCATAACAACTGTATGGGAATTCTGGGCGAAGACACCGACTATCTGATTTTCGATACCTGTCCCTATTTTTCTATCAATCATCTTTGCTTGGCGAAGCTGGAAACAGTCATGTTCTGCAGGCAGAATCTTTGCAGCCACTTGGGCCTCCATTTAACTGACCTCCCCCTTTTTGCCTGCCTCCTCGGCACGGATACTGTTCCAGAAAGGGCCATGGAAAGATTTCGAAACCACTGCCTGGCTTGCTCAAAGAACCAGGTCTCCGATAAAAGGGTGAACGTGATTCTAGCAGTGGCAAATTATATTTCAAGTCTTCCACGTTCGTACGATAGTGTGTTGGCTTTGGCAGAAATGTTGCCTTTGGGATTGGACAAGTCGATCCTGCTCAGAGGAATCAGGTCTTACCTTCTGCCTGGACAGCACTCTCCGTGGCTCCCTCCCGATCCCTCACCACACTCGGAAGCAGCCCTTAGAGAAGACATGCCCTTATGTTTAGACCAGGAAATCTTCCAGGTAAACCCCGGAGCCCCTTTTCAGAAGATTCACAAGTGGTCTGCTGTCAATAGTGCCGTCACAGCTAAAACGACATAGGGGAACTGGAAAAGGTGCAGAAGAGAGCGACTAAACAATTACTGGGCTGGGGCATCCCCCTTATGAGGAAAGGCTAAAACATTTGGGGCTCTTTAGTCTGGAAAAAAGGGGTCTGAGGGGGGATATGATTGAGACGTACAAAATAATGCAGGGCATGAGTAAAGTGGACAGAGGGACACTCTTCTCCCTCTTTCAAAATACCAGAACTAGGGGACATGCACTCAAATTGAGGGCTGGGAGAGTGAGAACAGACAAAACAAAATGTTTTTTCACCCAGTGCATTGTTAGTCTATGGAACTCCCTGCCACGGGATGTGGTGATGGCATCTGGCCTGGTTGCCTTCAAAAGGGGATTGGACAGATTCCTGAAAAGTCCATCACAGGTTACAAACCATGAGGGAAATGTGTTATCTCCAGGTTTAAAACTGAGGTACTACAAGGACCAGATGGAGGGGAGTGGTAGCAGGAGACAGATATCTAGTCTTGTGCCCTCCAGATGCATCTGGTGGGGCCACTCTGAGATACAGGAAGCTGGACTAGATGGGCCTTTGGCCTGATCCAGCATGGCTCTTCTTATGTTCTTATCTCTGAGCCAGTGGCCAGGCAGCTCAGTAGCTGTAGGGCCACCTTGGTAGCAGCTCCCCATATGTGCAACTCCAGTTCAAGGGAAGCTAATCTGACTCCCTTCCAGTTATCCTCCTGGCAGGCAAAGATCTGTTTAGTCATGCTTTTGGCCATTGGTTGGCAACTGAGAAAGGGGACATTGGAATACCCTTGGGCTTGCACTGGACTTAACACACATAAACCAATTAAAATATTTATTTACATGACATATAGCTGAGTACATGTTGTTTTTGTTTTGCTAGGAAACATTTTTTTCAGGGTGGTGGCAAGTATTTTAAACAACCTTGAGTGAAATCTTGCGGTCTGATCTGTTGCACCTAAAATGCAGTGAATTGCGGTGCTCATGCAGGTTGACTTTCTCAGCCAATATTCTCTGACTGCTGGTGTTATTTTTAGTCCAGTATTTGGCTTTAAAAATTATTTATTTCAATTTGGGACAACACCAGTTCAATAGTACAGATGGTGTGTGTGTGTTTGTGTGTGAAACACATCTGACTGCAAGGTGTCCCATTACCTTTCACACAACACACTGTAGAGCACACATGCCGGCATAAGGGTGGGTGCAGGACTAAAGTCATGAATGCAATTATTTTAAAAGCCTGCGTAGCTCCCTTGACCGATATACAACACCGATTGAACACAGATTAAAAGTTTTCCGAAGAGGACACACACATGGACCTAAATATCACGTGACCACCACATGACTTGAAATCAACTTCAAAACCCCTGATCGATCGCTCAATTTACTTAAATACATGTAATTGCATCTTAATTCGGTATTATGAGCTTCCCTGAGTTCTAGTTCAGGAGTCAAAAGTATTGTAAGTCATTCAAATAAATTACTAGATAAGTATAAACAGGAGCATTTGAGCACCACCACCACCACCACCACCCGCAACTGATGTTATTTTCTGCAGTGCCCTGAATATATTTTTAAGCAAATCAGGGTTAGCAGATACTGTAACTTTTTATGATTTTATTGACTTCTAGCCCATCACAAGTATAGAAATAATTGTGAAGGAGGGAACAGGGGGTGGGGTGGTAAGAAACATACAGTGGTACCTTGTATAAAGGAATTAATTCGTTCCAAATGAAATTATGTTAAGCAAATTTTCCTTTATACAAATTTTCCATAGGAATGCATTGAAAATGGAGTGATCCCATTTTTATGTTGTACAGATTCACCCCATAGGTGATTATGTTAAGCAAATTTCCCCTATCTCCGAAATTTTTTATGTTGTACAAATTTTATGTTATACAAACCGTTTGTTATATGAGGGTCCACTGTATTAATTTTCTGCTTGGTAACTTAAGAAATGTTATTGGTTATTTCAATGGGCCCCTGTAAGGAAGGCCACAACGTTCAGAGTCTAGGACCCAGATGCACCACTCTCTACATACACATCTTATGTGTGCGTGTTACATGGTTATTGTTCTTTGTATTGGCTTGAATTCTATGCGTACGTGTATAGGATAAATTGTTCTCCTGCACTGCCGTCTGCTCATTGCTTTCTCAAAGCTGCAAAGTATGAATGGGCAACACATATTAAAAAGCAACATCACAAATCCATAATGCTTCTTTGTTCACCTGAGATCAGATAGCCAAAGAGCAGCATGTGAGAGGTGAAAGCCATATGGTGTACAATGTCCTGAGGACTGGAGAGGTTGACTGTAGCAACACGTTGGAGGATGAACATGATAGAGAGATTCCTGGACAAGCACTTATCTATTACCCGGCACGCCAGCATATCTATTCTATCTTGCTGGAATCAGCTAAAGGTAAATTTAGGTGTTTATGTTAGAGTTTTTACAATCTTGCATGTTGCCTGTAATTCATTTGGCTGGAAGGGACATTTCTGGGCTGGGGTGACTGTGAGTCTATCTGGCACAAACTAATTGTTCTGTCCCTGCCTCTGGATTCAAAGAGAGCCTTGCTTCTCTGCATTGCATCACTTTTCCCCTCTCTCATTTTTTTGATGTTTGCTGAAAGCAGCCATGTTTATCAGCTTGCTGTTTTCTGTGTAGATCTGTAGTAATGAAACCTTTTCTCTCTCCAACTAACGTCTCAGTGAGACTGTAGGTGCCAGTTAATGAGACAAAGGGTGGACTAATCTGGGGAACTTGAACTCCACTCTGTCTTTGAGCTCAGTTATAAGATTCCCATGATAAAATATTTTGGTTCTAATTTATTTTCTGTCCTGCTAACACACTGATCTCACAAGAAAAATAGAACATATTTTCAATTCTACCCTATTCTGGGTACATGGCTAACAAGTAAAGCACAGAAAAATGTGCTCTTTAGAAACCCTGGACACACAAAAACATGTACTGTATTTTGAAAGCAGAGTGCTGAAGTGGTAGAATTGTGTTTTGATTTGGAAATATAATGGAACAAACTAACAGCTGAGGGAAGGAAAACTAAGCAGAATTAAACTTGACAGTTTCACCTCCCTCTAGCTATAAAATGGGAAAGTTTTTTTTTTTTGGTACTGCAAAAAATAAGAACCATTTAGCAGATTGGCCACTGAAAACTGTTTTATTTATTTAAAATATTTTTACCCACTAATTAAAAAGGACTCGAGGCAGTGGCAGTATTTAAAGCTAACAGTGGTGAGTACCTAAAAAATATAAGTGACACCAAAAGACAGTCAAAAGAGTTAAGTAGAAGCCCACTCAGGCAGCCAGTAACGGCTTGTTCCCATGTAAGTGGGTTTGTGCTTTGCAGCCTAAATCTGTGTTTTCCTGTATTTAGAAGGTTATTCGCTTCCACAGGTCGAAATAAAATGCTTGCTGTATTTGAATGAGTTATGTGGTGAAATTACTGATGAAATGTGATGTCTGCCTCACCTTTCCTACAGTTTTCAAAGGTGAAAAGGCAGATCCCACAAAAATCCTCTGAGGTCAAGCACCTGAGCAAATCTCTCCCATAAAGCCATCACATTTGTAATTCCATTAGCCATGGCTACTGATAAGGATCCCAGAGACATTTGGAGACTGATTAAATTGTTAGGTATGAACAGATAGATGAGTCAAGGAGCCACATGTTCCCTCGGGCAACAACATCCTTTTGACGAGATTAAATCCCCCCAAGTCAGAAATTCTACTTTCCTGCTCCCATCTTGAGAAGAGATTCAGCTGAGCAAGGTCACTTATGCCATTCTTTTATTTTCCTTTTTGCTGTGTGTTTCTATCTGGCTATGGCGGGACACTTCTGCTCTTCCTGTGTGCTCTGGATATCATGAGACATGTGTACAGTAATGGTTTAGATAAAAGGATTGAGGAAATAAATAAATAGTAAAACCTTGCAACAAACTGCTGGAAATCCATTCTCCCCCACTCCTTCTTGCATGTCTGAATCACTCCTACAAGTTTTTCTTTTTTAAAAAAATCACTGTATTCTCCTAAGAGGCTTGTGGCATTTTGAAGTCTAAGATAGGTTTATCTGGCACAAGCCTTTATGGATTGTGGTCTACTTACTCAGATGCAGCCCACTTTATTTATTTATTTATTTATTTATTTATTTATTTATTTATTTATTT
>JAHTLZ010000108.1:7595456-7623594 GCA_023846285.1 Phrynocephalus versicolor
CTAAACATCTTAAATATCTAGGAGCCTTGTGGCATAGTGGTTAAACTACTGTACTGCAGCTACAACTGTGCTCATGACCCAGGGTTCAATCCCAGGTAGTACTGAAATAGGCACTGAAATTTTGAGGAATGCTCTTCTAAATACAGTGGACCTTCATATAACAAGTGGTTTGTTTAACAGAAAATCCACTTAAAGAAAAAAAATTCCAGAGATAGGAGAAAACTGCTTAACAGAACTGCCTATGGGGTGAATCTGTACCACAGAAAAACAGTCACAATTAGGGATTAATCCATTTTCAATGCATTCCTATGGGAAATTTGTACAAAGGAAAATTTGCTTCACAGATTTTCATTAGGAACAAATTATTTCCTTTATACAAGGTACCACTGTATCTTAAATATCTAGGAGCCTTGTGGCATAGTGGTTAAACTTCTGTACTGCAGCTACAACTGTGCTCATGACCCAGGGTTCAATCCCAGGTATTTATTTTATTTATTTTAGAGTATTTTTACCCCGCCTTTCTCCTTGGAAAAGGACCCAAGGTGGCTTACAATAATGAGGGATAATACATAGTCCAGTACAATTAAGACATGTTCAAGTATTTGTGAACAAGGAATTGAAGGACATCTTATAGCATTATAGACAACATTACATTAAAGCAACACGGTTGTAAGTAGTCATAAACCCAAAGTCTATGTGAACCCATAGATTCATATAAAATACACATGGTAGTCCATCTCATGGTTGGCTCGGCCTTCATCCTTCATCCTTCATCCATTCATTATTTGTATACCACTCATCTAGCAAATTGCTACTCTGGGTGGTGTACAACAGGAATAAGCACAATTTATAAAAACAATTTCATAATATACCTCCCTTCAGTCTCAACAAACGTTGCCCCACAATTTCCCCCTCATGCCACCACTGCCTTCACTGCTGCCTCCTTACTTGCGGGTGAACTGGATAAACCAGGGGTGTCCAAACGTTTTGCAAGGAGGGCCAGATTTGGTGAGGTGAAAATGTGTGGGGGGGCGACCATTCAGCCACATTTGGCTCCAGGGCCAGACTTTGGACAAGCCTATAAGACAAGCATGTCCAAAGTCAGCCCGGGGGGCCAAATGCAACCTGTTTACAAATTTCGAGTGGCCCGCGGCCTCTTCTCCTCACTGGCTCAGCCTGTCATGCATCCCCACCAGCTGGCCTTTCCCCATACCAGATGGAGGCATCAGCTTGCAGTTTTTATGGTTTGCCTGCCCTCCCTGCCTCTGCCCACCACCACTCAGCCACCTTCCCAGCCTACTCGCTCCCCACCCCCCACCCCCGGCTCCATTGCTGCAGCATCCTCCCTTCCTCCCTGCATGTTATAGAGACTTGTCCAAAGTCCGGTCCGGGGGGCCAAGTGTGGCTGAATGGTCGGCCCCCACACATTGTAACCTTACCAAATCTGGCACCTCCTTGCAAAAAGGTTGGACACCCCTGCTATAAGACATACCAGGAGGTGGGGAGGATGCTGCAACAATGGAGCGGGGGGGGGGTAGCAAGCTGATGTCTCCATTCGGTATGGGGAGGGACTAGCTGGCAAGGATGCATGATAGGATGAGTCGTTGGGAAGAAGAGGCTGCCAGCTGCTCAGAATTTGAAAACGGGCCACATTTGGCCCCCGGGCCTGACTTTGGACATGCCTGGGGTAAACTTTGCTCATGAGTGAACTAATGATCCAAAGACTTGTCTGGATCTTTCTCGCAGGAGAAAGAAAATTGATCAGTATGCATGGAAAGATCACTAAAGTGAGATAAAATAGATCACACTGAAGATGGCAACCTTTTAAGCACAAACCAGACCACCTCATAGCCCCCAGGCTGGAAAGGCTCTTAGTTTTTAGGACTTGGTCATTTTTACTCTTACCTGTTTGGGGAAAAAATCAAAGACAATGAAATTCCCTAAAGAACACTTCCACACACATGAAGTCTTGCTGCCTTGTGCGCTGCAAGAGAAACATGTTCTGTACTGATCTTTTAGTGGACCTATGTTACTGTTTTGCGTCATAATCAGCCACAAAAAGTAATCATTTGGAGCCTGAATCCAAGTAAGCCTTTCTGAACTAACAGTGAAGTTCAAAAATGAATATATGAAGGAAAAGACTGCATCCTTTTTATGATGGTGGGAACAGTGGAAGAAAGGCCAAAGAACTAGAGTTGCGAACACCTCTGTTGCGTAGATTGGGTTTTAAACAAAAAGTCATGAATGACACCTTGGTGCAAGACCAACATTTCAGAAACAAGGAATATAGATAAGGGACAGAAACAAGATATTTTTTCATAGTTCTGGACTGCATTGCTTAAAAAAATTCCCTCTCTTTTAGGTGGAGAGCCTCTCTTTGGAAGATCTAAATGCATTTATTGCCCAGGCTTTGTGCCTCGAGGGAAAATCAGCTGCTCAGCTTGCAGGCTTGCAGGTACAGACATGACTCATCTGCTGACATAATGTTAGAGGTAACCCTAAGACAGTGGTGGTGAACCTTTTAGAGACCGAGTGCCCACACTGCGATTCAAAATCCACTAATTTTTTGCAAAGTGCCAAATACAACAATTTAACCTGAATAAAAGTGGCTGTGAAGGGGCGATGTCGGGTGCCCCCAGAAATGGCTCCGAGTACCACCTTTGGCATCTGTGCCATAGGTTCGCCAACACTCCCCTAAGACGAACAAGGGATGCCTTCTTCTCTGACTTGTTGTCTCACTCAGAATTATTTGGAAGATTGGTTGGGGGATCAGAAATCATTTTATTTTTCCAGTTTAACTCTGTTATTCATATGTGAAATGAACAAGTTTTCTCCCTTTGATCTGTTAAACCTCTGCATGGATGAGGCCTCAGTTTTTTGTTAGCTGCTACCTTCACCCCCTCCCAGGTGTGTTTGTGTGCCTTGTCTACTCAGCTGGGCTCTGATTCAGACACGTTTCTTCCATCACTTTGCCCCTGCCAGCTCAGTCATCTGTCCTTGGCTGCCAGGTGAGGGTTGTCAGGTCAAGTCCTGATCCCTTTGCTTCTGATGTCTTGTGTAGCTCATTGCCACTTTTTAGGTGGTCATCTGATCTGTACAATTGGAACCTTGCCTGCAGAGTTCAGTACAGAGTAGAAACAGCAGTCCTGTGCATAGATGGCGATCACAATGGTATCACAATATAATTGTGAAGTACAGATACACTCAAGAGACACAATGGTAGTAGAATAGAGTCTGTGCTTCAAGCAACCTGAAGTACAGATCCAGGAGGACCTGTTAGAATATTACAATAAATTAATACAAAGCTGTTGGTGCATTATTGGCCTGATATACGTGGTAGGAGTAGAGATGTAAAATATTCAGAAATTTTGAAAGCATGGGTGAAAGAACTGGAAAAGGTGGACACACACGCACGCACACACACACACACACACACACACACACACACACACACACACACACCTGTTTTCCCAACATTTCTTGAAATGTTGTATCTCTAGGTAGATCTCAAAATAAATTATCACGAGTATGATACAACAAATGTCTGAATTTCAAAAATGCTAGCATTCATTTGCACAGAGCTGTCAATTCTGAGAATATGTAGGATCTCATGACATCCCAAAATTATCTTTCAAAAATATTTAATCAGCAAAGCTTTGTATCACTGAGTGCTGGCATTCACTAAATTATCCATGTTCCATATATGTCAGAGATTACAGTAACACACTGAGTTTCATTCATATTTTACCTTAGAATGATACAGCTTCTAAATATTGTGAGAAGTTGCCAAGTTTGTTTAAGAAGCTGCAGCATTGGCTGGTATGCATCCTGTTGTTGCCACAAGAACAAATATAACACTCCCTACCCCATGGCTGCTGAACAGACATATGATGAATTAACTTTTTATTTTAATGAATATATTTTAATAGGGAAGCAGTTGAGTCGACCAAGAGTTGATTTCAAAGAATGCATGCAAGATATAATACTGAATATTTGCAGTGTTTTGAGGCCAACCACCTTTGTTTAAAATTTACCGCGGAATTGCCAGTCTGTTTTTTGGTAAACAGGGTGTGCGTTTAATGCCTGCCTGTTTAGCCACCTCAGGCATGAAGCCATTTACAGGAGAAGGAAGATTTAGAAGTGGGCGGGGCTTCTTTACCAAACAGACAACCTGTATTTGTGGAATGTTCATTCCTTAGCTTTGATCTGACAGTTGCGTTGTTTCAAATATTCCCTTGCTTGATAACGAGGTACATAAATGGTCTACTCGCAAGTCGTGTGTCTGTGCCCTTTCCCATTGTCCCCCTGGTCTGTTTACACTCTGATTCCAAGCATACTTCTGCATCCTGTCAGTTTCTGCTTTTTACTCCCCAACGCCAAGAACCAACCCCCCCCTTGGTGTTTTTTGTCATTTAAATCTGCTGAATTTGTCAAAGAATTTCAGTGCAGAGCAGAATTAGCATTAGATAGATCTTCACAATGCTGTAGGGAAAACAAACATTGTAATCAAATCAGTGTGGCTCCTAGGTAAAAGAGAACATTTCTTATTGTTGATAAGAAATACGTCTAACATACAGTGCATGCTTTTTAGTTCTTAGAAGCCTTAAATATCTAGCGTTATGGCTTTGCATGCCATAGAAGACATAAAGCAAAAACAGACTGAACATGAATAAGTGACATATTGGCCAAAACTCTATTGCAGGGGTGGGGAACCTTCGGTCCTTCAGCTATTTTGGACTGCAACTACCCGAATTCTGAGCTTATATTGGCAGTGATAAAGGACTGGGGGTTGTGGTCCAAAACATCTGGAGAGCTGAAGGTTTTCCATGCCTGTTCTGTTGAATACATTCACGCCCATGTAAACTGATAATGTGATCAGTCATGGGCTTTTATTGGTCATTAAAAGTTTCCTCTATCACCCTCCTCTCCCAGGTAGGTTCTAAGGCTCCATGGAGAAGCCTTTGGAAGCCTTGAGACAGGGTGGGAACCTACAATACCCCGAAAGAGGCAGTGCCATTGGTGGTGATTTGGAGGTATTAAAGTCCCCTCCCTCACAAACATCTCCCCCCAGGTCATGAGAAATCCTGGGGGAGCCTTTTAATGATAAATAAAAGCCCCCAGCTGTTGACATCATCAGCTTCCACAGACATGAATTTTTGCAACAGGATATCATCCACAGTATGAGTATTTCTTATATAGGTTTCTGAACTGCTCTGGAGCAAGTTTTGTATGAATGACTGTTACACCCTTTGTGCGTTTTGTTACTGTCTCCAACCCAGGTTAGAATGTTGCAGAAAAAAATTGCATTTTAGTTCTATGGTGCTCGTATATCAACTGCTCTGGCAAAATTGTGAAGAATTACCCATACTTTACTTCAAACCCAATATGTATGAAGCTGCTGGGATACCTACACAGATCTGCTTGTATAAGAGAGAGTATTACCCAGCTGGGAAATACTTAAATATGCAAGATATACTGTATACAGAAAGCTCATTAAAAATAAATAAATTGGAGTAAAATAACAGGGAAGTATCACCAAGAAAAGCAGTGTTCTTAGTTATTTCTTCTTAACTCTGTTCCCCCACTACTTTAGCGCATGCTAATACCAGAAAGTAGAGGAAACAAGTCTGTACATGTCATAAGAACATAAGAACAGGCCACAGCCCATCCAGTCTAGCATTCTGTCTCGCACAGCAGCTCACCATTTGCTTCAGGGTATTCGCAACTCCAAAAGTCTTTTGTCTTAATTACTGACATAAATGACATCTTATCAGCACAGGTCAGTCAAGGAAATGTTCTCAAGCAATTTTGAGACGCCACTGCTTGTACCACAGTAAAAGTAAAAGCCACTGTGGTCATTGGAAGATTCTCCCCATTAGTTTTTCTCTTGATAATGCCAGCTTGAATGGGTGCAGGAAAAGTAGAGTAGTGTGTAAGGATCAGATGTACAGTATGTCTCAAAATGCCACTACCCGTCAGTGGATTCTGGGATGCCTTAAAGGGAGAGATCTTACTGGTACAGCTGTATAATGGATAGAGACTCTTCAATCCTTTGAAAAATTGGAGTATAAATACTTTTAAATAAATAAAGCAAAACTCTGGCATGTCACTGTGCCAGATATGTGGTGTGGATATTTTTATTGTTTGGGGAACATACCACTATCACTCTGACCTCTTAACACTTCCCCCCAAGTTTCTGCTACTGATGAGTATCAGTCAGTTTTGCTTTCTAACAGGAATAATATTGAGAGATGTGCAGCTTCAAAAGTGTAGTAAATAGACAGGCGGAAGATATTGTTCCTCTTTCTCAATGCCATAACTGAATAGGGCAGTGGTTAAATGCCTGCACTGCAGCTAAAATTGTGCTCGTTCATGACCTGGGGTTCAATCCGAGGTAGCCAGCTGATGGCTGACTCAGCCTTCTATCCTTCCGAGGTCGGTAAAATGAGTACCCAGCTTGCGGGGGCAATGTGTAGCCTGCATAATTAAATTGTAAACCTCCCAGAGAGTTCTGAAGCACTATGTGGAGGTATATAAGCAAAACACTTTGCTTTGCTTTGCTTTAATGGGGAGTTTTGGACAGACAGGAGGTGTTTGACACGGTGACTTGTTAAACTGTGGAATTTGTTACATCAAGGAATGAAGATGGCATTCACAAACTTCCATGATTTTCAAGGTGGATTGGCGAAGGCAATGGAGTTCAATGTGAATGGCTGTTTGTTATAGGTGACATGTGCTTTGTTTAGGCTGAGAAGCAGGACATTCTGAATCTTAGTCATATAGAGAACAACAGGCCAGGTAGGTCTGTGTAGGTTTCCCACACACATCTGGGGAATAGGATGTCAGACTCCTTAAGGCTTTGGCTGATCCACCAGGAGTCTTGTTATCTTTTATGTTTCAAACAACTGCCTTTGTGTGCATATGCCCCCCTAGCTGCCATACAACAAATGCTTCTAAAACTTAAAGAACTTTCAGAAGCAGCTTCCATTATTGCACAAGTATTGCCATTTCAAAAGGATCACTACCAGATATGTATAAGCCCTTGGAAACTCTGAAAGCACCTCCTCTGGATTTCTAACGTTTCCTTCCCTTTTTAATACAAAACAGAAGGATCTTTTTGAAAAACAAAATCCTTGAAAAACAGCAGTAGCAGTTGGATACTGTTAGGAGTAGATGATAGATGTGCAACGGTAGGCAATTGCCAATGTAGTCCTAGGCATATGTATTCAGAAGTAAGTCCCAATGTGATCAGCAGAGCTTGTGAATGTGTATGATTACTCTGCTATAATAAATAAATTGATCAGGGAGCAAGCCATGCAACTCTTTTTAATCTACAGTATAGTTTCCAGAATCTCGCAGATAGCATGGCCAAAGATTAAGTTTTCCAAGAACTGCTTTAGGGAATTTGTTTTCTATTTAGTTAACATGCCATTAAGCAGATTTTAAAATGATAGAATCTTATGTCAAATTGTCTTTTTGTCAAATCAGAAGGGATGAGTTCTTCAGAAGCCCGTGACAGAACATGTTGATGTAGAAATTAGCAGCTGCAAATGAGTTAGCATTCCACGTTAAAGATTACCCTAACTTCTGGGGAGGTTGGTATATAGCAGCCATGTAACAGAAAGCCTGAAAGGCATTCTTTCTCCAGGGCTAATCGGAAAAGATTGTATGGAGAAAGAAGATAATGTTTATCTGTTTGACTTGTAGCTGTTAAGAGGTGACTTACACTCTTAAGCGGCAGGTGCTGCTTAGACTTGGGTGTGGTAGGAGGGAGTCTGCAACACGTACATGGTGCCACGGGCACCTGCCGGTCATTTCCTCTTGCTCCTTCCCCACATCTGTCTGCCTTGCCTTGCTTTGCTTTGCACAAGAACAGGAGTACAATTGTTCACATCTGCCAAGGTATTTCTGGGCAAAGGCCAGTAGGAACATTGGGGAAAAATCAAGGGCATGTTTGGCACATTCTGGCTATGACCTAAATTCATCAGTGATCTCAAGAGTGGACCCTTTAAATCAGGGGTGCCCAAACTTTTTGTAAGGAGGGCCAGATTTGGTGGCTGAGAATGTGTCAGGGGCCGGTTGCTCCCCAACCCTGCCACCCCACTGCAAGCCCCACCCACTGACCCATAAGCCCCACCCACTGACCCCTTGCAACCCCATCTGCAGGAAGGAAGGCGGGACCAAGGGAGGGAGGGAGGGAGGTGGAAACCAAGGGAGGAAAGAAGGAAGGTGGGGACCAAAGGAAGCATAGGGAGCCATGGCCACCACAGGGGAATGTGCGGGTGAAGAAGGGGGAGGGAGGGGAGGGCCAGCCAGCCTTGGGCCACTCAGAATGGCCTGACGGGCCAGATTTGGCCCCCGGGCTGGACTTTGGGCAGGCCTTCTTTAAATCAAATATAGCATTTATGTAAATCCCATTGATTGAACTGATCAAATCTTATTGAAGTTACCAGTAGGATTCTTTCTTTCTTTCTTTCTTTCTTTCTTTCTTTCTTTCTTTCTTTCTTCATGGCTTGCTTCTGGTTTGCTGGGTTGCTTACTTTCTGGCTGGCCTTATTCCTTACCATCAGAATGTTCCACAATTTAAAGTTATGCACATATAAAAATATAGATAAAATTAAAAACAAATTAAAATGTTAACATAAGTACTGCACTGATTGAATTTCTCCACTGTTGCAGAAAATTTGGCCTATATCCAAACAGACACATTTTACTGGCTTATTCTTTGAACTTCCAACTTTTTTAAAAAATCTATTAAGCGACTTCCAGATGGTCCAGCTAGAGTCTTCTCATGGTGGGAGACACTGCTTGGCATCCAATCATTCAGCAAAGCATGTTGTTTTAAAATGTAACCATTTGGGTTTAGTCTCATATATAGGAGCACCTATCTAAACAATTAAAATAATAAATGAAAAAATGAAAAAAAAAATTGTAAGTCGAGGAGACCATATGTAAAATTTGTAAGACGGCAGTTAAAACGCCAACAGTTTTCCACTCTTACGTCAAATTGTTCTTAAGTTGAGTTACTCCTTACTCGGGGGTACCACTGTATTAGTTTAGTGCTAGATTAGGATTTTGTGCATAGAAGGGAGCTTGTTCTAAAGGCATGTCTGCATAAGTAGGATGAAAAGTTAATTGAGCATCTTTTATCCCACTAATGCATCATTGGTCTTGGTGGGCCGATGAAATTATAGGATGAATGGGCTCCTCTTTTTCCTCCCAAAAGGGGACTCATTTTTACCAGGTAGACTTCCTTTCTGCATGTTATTCAGGGATGCTGAAAATTGCTGTATGAGTTTGCCACAAAATGAATCTCTTTGAATGTAGGAGTGACTTTAGCTGGTTTGAGTTTGATTAATAAACATGGCTCTATTTGTAGTGAATTTCTTGCTATGTTTGGTTTTGCAGATCCCTTGCAGGAGGGCACAGAAATGTAAAGCAATCTTAAAATCTTTGTTTAGGTTCACTTCAGAGCTTTGGCTTACAGTAAATAAGAGTTTTGTTCAACCAGAGTATCGATTTACACAAATCTGCCTGTGAAGCACAGCAAATCAACCTTTCCAAGCATATAAACTGCTGTTTTGTTTACTGTTAAATATTTGCCATGAAGCATTAGGGACATTTAAGGACTGGTTATTCCAGTTTGGATCTTCTAGTAGAGGCTGCAGTGAGCAAGACCTTCCTTATTTTCAGACCAACTGAGTTGCTTCTACCTTGCCTAAACAGGAAGGATTTAGTTTAAGCTCTAGTCTTAGAATACATACCATGTGTGTTTTCGGAATAGATGATATTTTGCTTTGTAGTCCACCAAAAAGGTGGGCAGAAATCTCACTGTTCCACTGTCTCTGATTAATGTCAAGTTAAGACTGATTGATGCCAGCTGAAGTTACCACTTTCTTGTGGCTGTTTTTTCCATTAACAATGCGTTGCAACCTTGCAGGTTTCAATTGTGCATCTTTAGTGAAGATATAGTATTTATTTATTTATTTATTTATTTATTTATTTATTCATTCATTCATTCATTCATTCATTCATTCATTTTCATCTGTACCTTGCTATGATAGCTCAGTAGATCATGTATCTGGCTACAGAGCCACAGTTGGGAGATTGGTTTGCCCTACTGTGCCTCCTGGGAGAAACGCCGGCCCATGTAGCCTTGGGCAAGCAGCACAGTAAGGGAAACCACTTTTGAGTATTCCCTACTAGGAAAACTCTGAAAAGGGTTTCCATAAGTCAGAATTGAGTTGAAATGTTACTCTCCCAATTAAAGGGACCCATGCTAGAACCAAAAATACTGATGTGCAAAGTCAGGTAGTTTGTCTGATAACAGTAACTAGAATAACCACATTTTTGGAACAATACCTTTTGGGGATTTTTAAATTGCCAGCTACCATCATGTCTTTGGCTCCCCTTACCTGCTGCTGCTGAATTATCTGATTAAACCCAACCTGTTATGTCAGTATGTCTCTCTCTCTCTCTCTCTCTCTCTCTCTCTCTCTCTCACACACACACACACACACACACACACATCTTTCCTTCCTCCAAGATATTCAAAGTGGCATGTTTATGGTTCATGATAATCCTTCAATATTAGATCTAGACTGAAATACGATTGGCCCCAAAGTGTTCCTAGCCATATGGTACAGGGTATAGCCCTTGAGGATTTGGTGGTTGGGTGCCTGAGAAGAGAAGGGCACTCACCTATCCTGGTTCTATTGGTGTAATTGATTCTCTCCCTATGACTATTCCATTGGTTTCTGGGGCATAAGAAGAGCTCTGATAGATTAGACCAAAAAGCTATCTACATTTTATTCCCAAGGTAGTGAATCAAGTGCCTCTGGGAAGTTCTCCCAAAGAACATAAGCAGTAGAACATTCTAATAGGTGTGTTTCTCAATAATGATTGTACAAGTTGTCCCCTACCCTTTCATGGTTCATATACTGTGGTCCCGGTATATCGCGGGTCTGCAGTATATGAAAAAAGGCCCCCTGGGGTAAGGAGGAAAGGCCTTCCCAAGCCCGTCGGAGGCCCCAAAAGTGCTTCCTTGCAAACCGGAAGTGACTTCTGGTAAACCAGAAGTGACCTCTAGATCACTAGAAAGCACTTGGGGGGCTTCTGGGGGCCTGGAAAGCCCCTTGCAGGCCCGTTTGGGGCAGCGCCAGGCCTGGGGTAAGTAAAGGAGCCCCCAGAGAGCCCGCCCAGTCCCGACCTGATCCAGCATCCACATATTGCGGATTTTCAATTATTGCGGGTCAGGTCGGATCAGGTCCCTAACCCCTGCGATAGGAGGGGGTTTACTGTACTACAGATGCAAACTTATTTCCCTACTCATGACCATTACTTTGTCCATATAACTCCATAGTTTAAAAGGTAGTCTTTGTACTGTTTGTGTATTTGCTTTGAAGGTTAATGTCTATTGTTATATTAAGTAGTACATAAGTGGTCCTTCTTCTGGCCATCCAATAGAACGTAAGCAAGGGAATGCAAATGCATCTGTGTAATTTTTAATTGCACCTCTGAGAAGCAAAACAGTACAGTCCTTTCACACAACAAAAAATATGAAGGTCGTTTAGAGTATAGCTGCACCCTCAGTGTCAAGAGTTCCTAGGAGTCTGAGAAGAACCTTAGGAAGAACACACCCGAGTGCTCATTACTCAGAGAACCTCCAGTTTTCATGATTTTCTTCCTAAAATTATTTTACTCAGTTCCAAATAAATCATTACAAATTAAATGGGAAAATTAAAAAAAAACTATAAAACAAATGACAAAAAGCACAATACTTAACAACAGCAAGGAGAGTTACGGCAGAAAACTGAAGCCCTTGGCATAGTTTTCAATTAGTTTATGACATCTTTCCATCGGAATCAATGGTGGACTGAAGGAATACAACCATCATCATTTACATAAGCAATAAAGGTTTCATAGAAAGCATTGTGACTTTGAGCCTGTCTTACTGTCAACGCCCCATTGGTTATCAGTATTTAGGGAGGGTAGCAGAAAAGTCAACAAGAAAAAAGGAGAATGTCCTGCAAAACGGGGATGTTACCTTAATTTCCTTGATTCATATCCAGGCAGATGGGCTTGCTTGCTCCTCCTAAGAATCTGCATATTTGAGAGAGAGCTGGAAGTTAGATAGCAGGGAGCACTGAAGGTGAGTGAAAGCATCAGAAGCATTAAATGTATGAAGGCAGTCAAGAGCATGTTGAAGGAATAGAGCCATTTAGGAGTGCTTCTCACAAACCAAAGCCAACCTGTACTCCTGCAGCTAGGATGGGTGCAGTAGACCCCAAGGGTGTAGCTGACAACAGAGGTTGACAGTTCTGTCTGGTAGTGGGTTAAAAGCTGATTTTATGTATTTTAAGTCAGGGATCTGCTGTTACATAGGCCTCTGAAAGTTCACGTGAGCAAAGAAAACAAGCACTGCTTTGAAAATCGAGTAACAATGTGCTTGTCTCGTCGTAGATAATGCCATATGGTAAGTTCAAGTAGGCTACCACTGAGCATTTTTAGCTTTTCAAAAGAAAAAGAAAAATTCTCTCAACAAAAGCAATAGGAGACTCTTGGCTATAAATGGAAGAAGACCCGCAGTTTCACTTCAGGAGTATCTGCACTGCTGGAGTGGCACCTAAAATTAATGGGTCTGTCTGTCATTTGCAACACAGCCATCCATCAAAGACAGACTGTTCACCCTTCGCAGTGAGAGCTGTCAGGTGGAATTGTGCCTTGGGCCTCATCCTGCCATGAGCAGGAAGGTTTCCACTCAGTGAGACATTTCTGGGAAGTGTTCAGACCACAGCAGCTTGTCTATAGGTAGTAGGGGTTTCCCAGGTTCTGCCGTCGGCGCTGTCTTCCCCCTGAACTTTTGACATCTTATTATGTGTTCCTGGGAAGCTGCTGCAGCTGTCACAGCCTCCCTTCCTTTCAGGCTGTCTCACACTGAGCACATTTTCCATGTTGCACATGTTTGATATGGCTGGGGTGGTCAACTAGCTGGAAGTTAAGGACCACATGGAAGGGAACAGCCAAGAGGGCCCCATGGTTGGCCCATTCTATACCACAGAGCACAGAGAGAACTTCTAGTTCCCTGAGCTCCTTGCCCTCTGAAGATGCCAGCCACAGAGACTGGCGAAACGTCAGGAAGAAAAACTTCCAGAACACGGCCAAATAGCCTGAAAAACTCCCAACAGCAAACACTATCTAATTTTAAATTTCCAACAGCTTTCCCAGATTGACCCAAGAGCCGTACACCTTGCTTCTCTCTTCATCCGGGGTCTGGGGTTGCTGATGATGGCCAATAGCACCTGTGGCTTCCCCTTTAGAATGGATGATTTAATGCCATGGCATATATTTGATGGGAAACTTTACCAAGAGAAATACCAGCAGTGTCACAGAGGATACCCTCTACAGGAGCTTTTGGAGTTTAATGTAAGTATGTGTACTTGTTTGTAGCTAGGGAAGCAACTTTTCTATTTGGGGAAAGCTAAACATGTTTTTCCTTTCCTTTCTTTCGTTTTAAAAGATGAATAATTAATATTCAGTCATCTTTGTGCAGTCTCCCATGCTTTTCCATCTCTTCATTTCACTACAATGAAAGTACTGAACTGAAAATAGTTTCATGGTGCATAGTTATTGTTTCTCCTTTGTGGCCCTTGTGAAGCCACATAGATGGGTTTCCCAACGTGCATGCATGAGGCTCGGACTTCCCTAGCAATAGGAAAGTTTGTTAGTCTCCCCCCTCGCACTGAGCAACCCCTCCGATCCCTCTTACTGCCATGTTTAGAGGTCGCTCTGTGTTAGTCTGCTCAAAAATTTTCTCTACTGTTGTATTTCTCAATTTTCTATACTGTTGCATAAATCAGATGGAAATACTTCTCAGTATTTCTATCTGGTTTATGCCATTGCTGCCACCTTTTAAGAGGTGTGTCTCCTGTGTGGGGAAAATCCCGCACTCTTACGGACACGAAGAGTGTCTGTACTGTTGGCAAGTTCCACTGGCCTGACAGTTGTCCTATCTGTTAAAAGTTTAGTGCTCAGGCCCTAAAAAACTGGCACCATCAACTGAATAGGTTTCTTCTTGAAAAGTCCCTAGGCCCTCAGGCCATGGAGAAGGACAAGTCTTCTCGTTCGACTTCTCCAAGTCTTAAGAAAGCCGTACAAGGAAGTAGACGAGGACACAACACACCTAGTGATGACACCCGAATCCGATATCGAGGAGCATTAAGCCCCCCTCATCTTTGGAAGACTTAAGGAATTATGCTGATTTTGTCCTCCGTATGGCTAAATCCATCAATCTGCTGACACCATCCAAAACCGAGGCATACTGACCATATATTCGGGGAAAAATTCCTCTGATGATTTGGCTCCTGTTCACTTGTGTATGATTCCATCATTCCCTTCCATGGGCTAGGAATCTTTTAAAAAGATTGCATCTCAGATAGTGTCTCAGAGGATTGAGTCTCTATACGAGGTACACAATGAGAAGGCGCCCTTCCTCACCAAACACCCTCACCCTAAATCTGTTGTAGTGGCAGCATCACAGGTGCAGTCTCACATCAAGCAGGTTCCTATCCCTCCTTCTAAAGAGGGTAGAAAACTTGATGCTGCGCACTGGAATATTTATTTATTTTCTTTATTATTCAAAATCCCAACCATCAAGGGGCTATGGGAGCTTATCAAAGAGAGCGTCTACTCCATCTTCAATCATTTCTGGATTTAATCCCCAACTATAAGAAGCCAGATGCCTCTGCTATATTTGAGGAGGCCGTGTCACTTGCTGCCCAACAAATGTGATCCTCTTGCCATGGCTCGGATGGCACATCAAAAATTTTAGGTGCTGCTGTGAGTCTCAGGCACCATGCCTGCCTTAGTTCCATGGGTTTATCTGAGGAACACAAATCACAGATTGAGCATCTCGCCTTTGAGGGAGAAGGTTTATTCCATTCTACCACCGATGACCTCATGGAAACCAAAAGAAACAAATGATGGCCAAAAGGTTAAACCTCTTTCCTCAACGCCAGCAGCGACCATTTCTGTTCCAGTTCAAGAGATGCACTTTTCAATTGGGATTCCAATCATTTTACGGAAGACAGAGCTCCCTGCCAACAAAGCCAAGTTCCTTTTCTTCTTACTCCTCCTCAAATTGTTAGGGAAGTCCAGCCTCACGTGTGCATGCTGGGAAACCCATATGTGTGGCTTCATGAAGGTCCACTCAAAGAACCACCTTTACAGGTAAGTAACTGGTTCTTTTGTTGATGTTGCAAAACAATAAAAACAGTTTCTGATGTTAAAATACTTTCTTCCTGATTCTGATGTTGTACTAGGAGAAGGACATTCAGGAACTTTACGCTACCATATCATCAATGACTATTTGTTTTACTGGAAATTTTATTGTTATAAAATCCACACTTGTTTAAAGCTGGGTGAATGAAAAAGGAAAGTGGACAGGCAACCCTAGGCTAAACCATGTTTGCATATTTGATAGCTGAAACCAGCTGGCTTTAATCCTGTGCCATGCTTAGTGCACACATTTGTTTGATTTGAATTGTTGGAGCTGTTATCTCAATGCAGCCTATATCAAAAAGAAAGATAATTTGCCACTCTTAGTCTTATTGCCTTGTCTGCAGGAGTCTTGGATTGCCATGTTTCAGAAGCTGATGTCCCTTGTTTGCAAGACATGCTCCATGAGAGGTAGAAGAATCCAAAGCAGACAGCGACTGAGCGACTCTATGCAAGGTGGGCACATAGGCACATCAGATGAGAGCTCCAGCAGATCCATAACATTCATAGTATCAATTACTCATAAGTGGGATGGAGGTATCCTGGGATACTTTGCCAAAGCAGTGAATTCAGAGAGAGGTTGTCAGTGAGAAACAGTAATTTGCAAGTTATGTGAAGTTTTGTATGTAAGACTTTGAAGGAATACTTTGAAAAACTGGTTGTTGATACAGAAATAAAGGGAAGTCAAGGGTCATGTGGCAGTTGGTGTAAATATCATTCTATGTCATAAATTGTGCATATTTAGGGTGCATCTGTGGAAACCCTTGATTGGCAGTTTGAATAGCAAAACAGGCACACCCATGTTGTTCTTAAGGGGCAACATGAAGTATGCTTAGTTCTCAATCTTGAATTCCTGTTTGTATGTGAAAATAAGAAGCTGGTCAAAGCATGCCCATCGTAAATAATTATTCAAGGTATTTATTTCTATACTGGTTGTTTTTTTGTTTTTTGTTTTTTTGGAAACCTCATATTGTGGTTCAATGCTGTAAAACTGCAAAACAATTGAACTACCAGTATCAAAAGGCATAAATTCTTTTTCAGAGAGGCAAGAAAGAGGTGGAGGTCCTCACTTTCAGAACCCAAGGTCTCATCCTTACCCGTATCGCCATCAGGATAGGGAATGTGCATGGAGAGGACCTCAGCCTCATGGTTATTCATCTGGATGCCAATCTCCAGGTAAAAAGCATACATTTTACCGGTAACTAATTGGCCATCACCTTGGAATTGCTTTTTGTATCAAATTGTTTGGTTTTGTGGTGGGTATTTTTTTTTAAATGTAATACATAAAATGTCATAACTGCTCACAAAGCATTAGTGGTCTTGATGCAGTTTAATCCACAACTAGATCAAGGGGGAGCTTCTCTTAAGTACAAGTCAATGGATTTTAACCAGACTTGGTTCAGTATCTCTTATATCTATTGACATCAATGGGGTTTATGAATAACTTGTGTCCCATACATTTCAACATGTCTGCTCTAAGTATGACTGAATTTGGATCTAACACTGAAATTTGATAAGCCTGATAAAAACAGGTGATCTAATCAAATTAAAATACATCCTCTCATTCTAAATTTCCTATATATGAACAGTCTTTTTTATCTAAGCCAGGCATGTCCAAACTTCAGCCCTCCTGATGTTTTGGACCACAACTCCCAGAATTCCAAGGCTGTATTTCCAATGGCAAAGGACTGTGGGAGTTGTGTTCCAAAACATCTGGAGGGCCGAAGTTTGGACATGCCTGATCTAAGCAGAAGTGTTCCGTCTTTGCTTTACTCAAAGTTCTTAAGGAATTTCATGATCTGCTGACAATAGCTATATTTTAAACTCATAATTTGTTCCCTAGACCAGTAAAGCATGTTGGAGCTTTTAGTGTCAGATCTCTATTTAATGGCTCTTGGATATACTTCAAAGTGAATTCACAATTGCAGTCAAGTTTCTTTTCTCTTTCAAGACTGTGTTTTATTCAGCCTTCCAATGAGACAATTAAAATATCACACTTAATTGTATGTAATTTTCCTCCATTTTGCCACCACAATTTGGCAGCCCTACATTAATCACCTTGAAAACATCAAGCTTAGAGCATGTGTTAATTTATCAGCTGAAAGAACGGAAGCTTAATTTGTCCTTTTAAGCAACTGCTGCCTCCAGTACATGGATGTTGTGGAAAGACACAACCAGGCTAAAGATTTCTCAAAGGCATAGGACAGGTTCTTAAAAACATTTCCAGTACTCTTCTGCCATACGAGTTTATCTGGGAGAAAAGGAAGCTGCACTCTTTTCAACCTTCCTGGATTTGGGGTGAGGGGTGTTTACTTCTGCTGACTGCCCATTGGAACCAAGGATAACAGCAAGTGGCCAGCTGAAAATTCAATGAAAGCATGAATCCTTCTTGCAGTATCCCCTGCAAAGAAATGAAAGAGGCTGTGGTGCTTGAGCTCCTTTAGATCAGGAACAGCCCTTCGTGCATAGCGTCCTTTATAAGGTGCAAGATGGCTCACAGGTGACCCTGCAACTGAGGAAGAAGGAACAGTGCCATTTCCCTCACAGGTGCTATAAGAGGAAAACATGAAGTCATCCTAAAGTTACACCCTCAAGTAAGAGCAATCCTGAAAAAGCGCCAGCTGAATGCTTTATTGTTTACAAATTATAACTTGTTAACCAGCAAGAGAGCCAGGCCAACTTCCACGGCTGTTTCACGTTTCCGTGAATCTTTGTGGTTATTTTTCAGGAGGATCAGTTTAGTGCAGGCATGTCTAAACTTCGGCCCTCCAGATGTTTTGGAGCACAACTCCCACAGTCCTTTGCCATTGGCAGTACAGGCTTGGAATTCTGGGAGTTGTGGCCCAAAACATCAGGAGAGCTGAAGTTTGGACTTTCCTGGTTTAGTGGGTCTTGGGGGAAGGGGGAACAGGGAACAATTTTATCCCTGCCAAAACCTCAAGGGCTGCACAGACTGGTCCAAATGAAGAAAATGAAACTAGAAAGGTGATTTTCTTTCTTTTCTTCTTGCCCTGTCTTTTGCCTTTCTCTGCGTCATGACACTCAACTGGTTTTTGATGCAGTATTTTTGTTTAAATGGCCGGGGTGCCTGAGAACTCCAAAAAGCCTCCCTCCTTTTTTTTTTTTTTTTGCTTGCTCACTTGTTTATTTTATTGTTTATTAACTGCAGGATAGCTCAGTGATTCAGGTATTTTCTAGCTGTGGAGCCAGAGGTCTGGAGTTTGTGATTCCCCACTACCCCTCTTTGGACTTGATGATTCAAATCGTCCTTTCCAGCTCTGCAGTAATCTGCACCTCTGAATAATTTTAGAAACTTATTCTAATTATTTACATAACCATCTAAATAGCATATTCTTAGATTTATTATTATTATTTAGATTATTATTTCACTACTATCCACCATGATATTCTTCAGTGGTGCCGCAAGGTCACACTCTGGCTTTTGAATGTTATTGCCATGGAGAGTCCCTTCTTATTCCTTAGGACATTCAATCCTTCTATGAAATTGACAAATGAGAACCACTGGGAAGTCAGAGCTGTAGGGACTACTGTGAGGACAAAAAGTGAGTAAATTTGAATGGCTCAAGGTTATTTGAAGGAGAGGCAGAACGCAAAAGAGGTGGAACTTTCCACTCAGGTCTTTCTAAAGACAGAAAATCTGTCTGTTGTTTTGGTTAGCCATTCATAATAGAAATATGTATGTTTTGGCAATTTTATGACTGCAGATGAACCAGAAGTTGACAAACTTTTTATTTTGATAGACAATGGCGAGGTGGGATGGTCTGAGAGTCTGCATCCAAATAAGTAACCTCCCAACTTCTGACTTTAAAATATTTGGCAGTGACCAGTAAAACAGAAGGAATGTTCCTTCAGAAGGGAGGCTATGTGTAAAATATTAACTGTACTGATTGTTGTATTTACGTTTAACATTGTATGTTTCTATGTTACAGTTGTCCCCGCCCTTTTGCAGTTTATATACTGCGGTCCTGGTATATCGCAGGTCTGCAGTACAGTGGACCCTTGTATAACAAACAGCTTGTATAACATAAAATCTGTACAACATAAAAAATTCCGGAGATAGGGGAAATTTGCTTAACATAATTGCCTATGGGGAAAATCCGTACAACATAAAAATGGGATTACTCTGTTTTCAATGCATTCCTATGGGAATTTGTATAAAGGAAAATTTGCTTAACATAATTTCATTTGGAATGAATTAATTCCTTTATACAAGGTACCACTGTATATGAAGAAAAGGCCCCCTGAGGTAAGGAGGAAAGGGCTTCCCAGGCCCATCGGAGGCCCCAAAAGTGCTTCCCCGCAAACCAGAAGTGACTTCCGGTAAATCAGAAGTGACCTTCAGATCACTGGAAAGCACTTTTGGGGCCTCTGGGGGACTGGAAAGCCCCTTGTAGGCCCATTTGGGGCAGCACCAGGCCTGGGGTAAATACAAGAGCCCCCGGAGAGCCCGCCCAGTCCCAACCTGACCCAGCACCTGCATATTGCGGATTTTCAATTATTGCGGGTCAGGTCAGGTCCCTAACCCCTGCAATAGGTGGGAGTTTACTGTACTCCTATGTGCCCAGAATCATCTTGACCATTTATGCATCCATAAGAGAAAACAGAGGAATCACCATGACTGGGTGATGAGGTACTGGCTGCATGTTGGTTGTGTGCCTGTTGCACACACAGCACCTCAGCAGTAAGTTGGAAACAGCCATGGCGATGCCTGTTTTTTCTCATTCACATGCATGTAGAATTCTGTTGTTGTTTTTGAAAAAGTGTCAGCCTTTGATTGATTGGTTGTTAAATGGATAATTCTATTATCTAGAGTAATCTATTCCTATTGTTTCCTGGGCATTTGAAGCTTCTCTTTCTTTTCCCCCTGCTAGGTCCAGGATATAGGTCAAGGCACCAACTTCCAAGGGGACAAAGATTCCACCTAGCTCCTCGGTGAGTATAGAAAGTATAGTACTTATAGAGTGTATTGAATAAATTAACATTGAAAAGCAGTGGTGGATGGAAATGGTGGAAAGTGTGCTCCAAAGCCATGCTTCATAGATGATGGGAGTTGTATTTTAACATATCTGGGGATGACCAGGTTGGGGGAGGCCATTTAATTTATTGTCAGGATGTGCAGACCTGAAATTTCTGCCGTAAGAGGGCAAGTTTAATTCAAGGCTAGCGGTTTTCTGAGGCTCAAAGGAAGCCCACATCCACTCCTAGATCTTGGAGGGACAACCCTTCCCCTTGTACCCCAACAACTGCCACGCTACAAAAAGGCATAAAAGCTTTTCTTGACCCAAGCAGGATTTTCTTGCTGTATAAGAGGCTGTACAGGGAGCCCTTTTGCCAAGTTTATGGCCTTCCCTGGGCTGTTTTAGAAGGCCACTTGTACTTTGGAAAAAGATATTCCAGTCCTAAAGCAATTTCTGGAGAGGTAAACAGAACACAATTGCCATCCCTTAATGATGTGAGGGGTCTTTTTAAAGCAAAGCAATTCTTTAAAAATATTTAAAATGTTGGGGGTGCAAGGAGGCTGCATATGAACCATAGAGGAGTGGTGTGCAGCCTGCAGAGCACACTTGGCCCTCCCATCCTTTAATTTACCTATGTTTTTCTTTACACCTTTCTTGTCAAAAGGTTCTCTTTGGTAGACTGTACAAAGATACCTTAAAGTACAAATGCTTTCATCTTAATGCACAAAGGCATGGTTCTCCCTCACCTTTCCTCACAGTATCTTGATAATACTCTGTTTCAGATGACTGCAGTCCTCAGGCACTGGATCTAGCTCGCCTATAAACCAGGCAACCCACCATAATGGACTGTTGCTCCATAACCAGGGGCAATACATATTGGGCATTCTTTGCTCATGAAGTCTTTTGTCCTAACAAATTATGGTCTGTTACTATGGCTCCCCAGAGATTCAAGTAAATAAATATCTGAAAGTATCAAATAAATATGCTCAGTTCTGTTTGGCCATGCAAACATGTAACATGTTTTATTTATTTCTGTTCCTATGCATGGGTTGTTTTCTTGTGTCTTATGACAGTTTATTTGGATTTTTAGATGGCCAAGATGATCCACCTCCTCATCAGAATGGAGTAAAAAGCGTATGTTTATTTAAGAAATGGTGATACTGTACAAGAAATTAGCAGTTAAAATTCACTGGCCGGTTCATATTGTAAAAAGAGCAATTAGGCACCTATAGTTTTAAAAACAATGGCAATTTAACATATATCTTGCCTTAACTTTTACAAGCCAGTCGGTACAATGCAGTACGCTGTACAGAGTCTCAAACTAGGTCTCAGTCAGCCATAGAAATTCATTGGTGAGTTTGTGGCTCTGTTAAAACCACTCTTTAAGTACTGTATATAGAATATCCCATGAAACCCCTGTTACGGTCCCCAAGGAACGGGACTGCTCTTAATTACACCAACAAAACTCACAATTTTTCAATGAGTATATTGCAGTATACTGGATTAGAAGGTATGCACAAGTTTTAGTTCCAACATTATTGAGGAGTTTCACTAATGAAGCAAAAAAAATGTGGTTAATACATAAGTAACAGGTTGAGCTACAAAGGCTGAAAAGACAGCATTTCCGTATGGGTTTAGTCAGTGGAACAATAATATTGAGCAAAGACAAAACATATACAGTACTGGAAAGAAAAAATGTTCTGATTTCAAGAAAAGTATCTTCATTATTTTCACTGATATTTAATAGATAGTCAATTTGTTTTGTGATTTTGTATCAACAATAAATAAAAGTTTTATTAACATTGAATCATCAATGTCCAAGTGTAGTTCTCTGTTGTTTAGCAGATTTCTCTTCTGTTTTTAACTGGTGTTCTCAAAGCACTTTACAATATACACAAGTAAACAGTAAATAAAACAGAGTTATATTGATTATAAATATTCTAACCTAAGCACACATGAAATCTTGCCCAGGGAAAATATGAACAATACATATTTCTTATATTTATCCGAGAGTGAAATAGATACACTAACAGGAGAAAGCAACATGTAAGTAATGCCAATTATCCCAAATAAAATCAGTCTAACACTTTGACATCATAGTATTGTGTAATTATGCATTAAAGACAAAAATATTTCAGAGGAAAATGAAATATTTTTGCATAACTGAAATGATTTATTTTTGGTCCTGAACAGAACTGGATGCAGGCAGGCCTGTTTATGTCCATCTTTTTTTAAAAGAACCAAAACTACAATTTTACTTGCAAAATGCAGAGAACCCACTTTATTTTCTCCAGTATGAAATGACTTACCGTAGACCTAGATGCTAGTCACCTACTATTGTGCAAATGTTCATAGGCATTCCACAGTGTGGAAGAGGAACCAAAGATCCCAAATTTGCTCAGTTCCTCTTTAATATTTTTCTGTTGCAACTGGAACATTCTTAAGGAGCAAAGTTGGGAGGTAGCATGTTTTGGGGGAAATTTATCTTCATAAAGAACAAGCAGTGTGGTTTCATTTTGTGTTATTTCATAAGTCTTTCAAGGTAATATGTTTAGCACTGATTTATCATTGCCTTCTTGCTAACTTACTAACTGAAGTTAGCTTGAGTGTCACTGGTCTTGTCCTTTCAACTTCCACTGCTGCCCAGTAGCTGGTCTTCAGAATTTCTCCACCCCCATCACCATTGGAACTGTCCATTTTGTTTATTTTTATTTTTAATTATTTTTGAGTATTTTTACCCCCCTTTCTCCTTGGAAAAGGACCCAAGGCAGCTTACAGTAATGAGGGACAATATACAGCCCAGTATATTTAAGACACATTCAAGTTTGAAAACAGGGAATTGAGGGGCATCTTATAGCAATAAAAGACAACATTAAAGAGAACCTGAGCAGCTAAAGAAAAGAGTAAAAATACCATTACGAAGGATGGCACTAACATGGAAAACACCAGTGTATTTATGAAGTCAGTCAGTGCAATCAATCATGTTAAGTTTGCTCTTGTACCACAGAGCTGTCAGCAGTGGCTTCATCTTGAAATCATGGTACTCAACATGTCTGCCCATCAGCTATACTGTTTAAAACACATAACTTCACAGTAAAAGAACATATGTATGCACTTTATATTCAGTACAGTAAATCTTAACTCCACCCCCCCCCCAAATATATGCCTACTAGCTGTGTCTAAGAACTGTAACTCACTGACTTCTAGAGGACTTGCTCCTAATTAATAATACAAATAGCTCAGTGTTTAGGTATCTGGCCATGGAACCAGAGTTTGGGAGTTCAGTTCTTCACTGTGTCTTCTGTGAGTACAGGCAGTTTGTGCAGCCTCAAGCAAGCTGCATAGTCCCAGAGCACCCCTAGAAGCTGGAAGGTTAAACCACTTCTGCTGATGTGACCATCAAGCCTAATGAGGGTGGGTACATCTTAATCTGGTGTTGACCATTCTACTTTGAGTGATCATGCTAGGAGTCCTGGTTCAAAATGGAGTTTAGCCTACTGACAGCATTGCTCTTGGCTTCTCTGATGCAATCCAAGTCTTTTATGACCAGTATGCCTGCATTTCTATTCTGAGTGCATTTCCTTAAGATGTGTATAGGATTGTGTCCATGTTGGATGAGTTTCAGTACATTGTTACCGTCTTGTGATATTATGGCTTTGTTGGCCACAGAAGCTCTTTTGCAAAAGTATCTGGCTTCCATCATGCCACACCAATAAACAAACAGGCTGGTGACAATGGAATTGGAATTTGTCAAAATACAGAAGACTACAGCTTTCTCCACCCTAGCCTAAGAAGAAGAAGAATTCCAGTATTTATAAAACCTGGGACTGCTCATTTACTAGGACTTTAATTGTCTGTATATAAACTGAGCCAACATGAAATGTCCTAAAGCAGCCATTCTCCACCTCATATTGCCAAAAAGACAACATTAGAGAATCAGGAAGCTCGGAAAATTAGAATATCGAGCAAATGTTCATTTATTTCAGTAAGTCAACTCAAAAGGTGAAACTAATATATGAAATAGACCCATTACATGCAAAGTGAGATACTGTATGTCAAGCCTTACTTTGGTATAATTGTGATGATTATGGCATATAGTTTATGAAAATCCCAAATTCACAATCTCAGAAAATTAGAATATTACATGAAATCAATAACACAAGGATTGGATATAGAAAAATATCAGACCTCTTAAAAGTATAAGCATGCATATGTAGTCACTATTTGGTTTAAGCCCCCTTTGCATCAATTACTGCCTCAATGTGGCATGGCATGGATACTATCAGACTGTGGCACTGCTGAGGTGTTATAGAAGACCAGGATTCTCCAATAGCGTCCTTCAGCTCTGCTGCATTGTTTGGTCTCATGTCCCCCATCTTTCTCTTGGCAATGCCCCATAGATTCTCTATGGGGTTCAGGTCAGGCGAGTTTTTTGGCCAATCAAGCACAGTAATACCATGGTCATTGAGCCAGGTTTTGGTACTTTTGGCAGTGTGGGCAGGTGCCAAGTCCTGGTAGAAAATGAAGTCCGTGTCCCCACAAAGCTTATCTACAGAAGGAAACATGAAGTGCTCAAAAATCTGGTAGATGGCTGCATTGACCCTGAACTTAATGAAGCACAGTGGACCAACACCAGCAGATGACATGGCTCCCCAAATCAACACAGACTGTGGAAACTTCACACTGGACTTCAAGCATTGTGCATTGTGTGCCTCTCCATTCTTCCTCTAGACTCTGGGTCCTTGGTTCCCAAATGAGATGCAAAAGTTCTTCTCATCAGAAAAGAGGACTTTAGACCACTGAGCAACAGTGTTCAGGAGAGGCTTGACAAGAGGAATACGACATTTGAAGCCCATGTCCAGGATCCGTCTCTGTGTGGTGGCTCTTGATGCACTAACTCCATCCTCCATCCACTCCTTGTGAAAGTCCCCAACACTTTTGAATGACCTTTTCCTGACAATCCTCTCTAGGCTGTGGTCATCCCTGCTGCTTGTGCACCTTTTTATTCCACACTTTTCCCTTCCACACAAATTTCTCTTGATGTGCTTTAATATAGCACTTTGGGAGCATCCAACTTCTTTTGCAATCTGTACTTTTTGGGGCTTTCCCTCCTTATGGAGGGTGTCAGTTCTGGGTTTTGTGCACAATTCCCATGATTATGACTCCTACCAAAGGCTCAGAAGCCCTTTGCATCTGTTATGGATTCATTAGCTGATTCAAGTGGGTCACTTTGAGCCTAGAATACTGAACCTTTTCACACTATTCTAATTTTCTGAGATTGTGAATGTGAGGGGTTCATAAGCTGTACGCCATAATCATCACAATCATACCAAAGTAAGGCTTGACATATCTTGATTTGCATATAATGAGTCTATCTCATATATTAGTTTCACCTTTTGATTTGGCTTACTTAAATAAATGAAGATTTGCATGATATTCTAATTTTTTGAGTTTCACCTCTATAAGTTGCATAACAAAGGTGGTGGGTATGTGGAGAATAGTTTCCAATCTGTGGCCCCTTTCAAACATGCCAGAGGGCCCTATGGCTCCCAGTGAAAATGGCTATCCTAAAGGGTGAATAACTGCCCAATTGCAGATGAACAACTTTCTAAGTATATGATATTTCTTGGAATGTTTTCCTGGAGACTAGTTACTTTTTAATGCATTGCATGTTGGCACCCACTATTATTTACAACTGAGTGAAGTTAAGTATGTTTATTCAGAAATGAGCTTCTGTTTCATATCTGTGCTTATTTCACTTAGAAAGCAGTTGGATGTTTTTTTGTACAGTGGAGGTTAGAATGTGGCCTCCAGGATCTTTAAAGTGCAACACCACACAAGTGATGTGTGAGGTGAGCGAGGCCTAAATGTATGTGAAGGGCACAAACTGTATGGCTATTGATTTAGTGGAGCAATGGGTATACAACATTTGTGTAGAACACATGCATTCTTTACTAGTCTTTTATATCTGCCATGCCAAAGGCATGATGGTGGGCACATATGCCTCAAACTGTCATTGCTGTGCTCCCATATACAGATGAGAGTCAGAAAGTAGCCGGAGTTATGTGGTTGTCAGCGAAGGACCTTCTGTTAGACAGTGTGAGGCAGTTGCTACAGACAGCAGGGAATGGCTGTTGTGGAACTCGGCAGTCACCATAGCCCCTTTGCTAGTCTCCTGTGTTGGAAGACAGAACTGTGCATTCCATGCCCCTAAGCTAGCCTACTACCCTTAAAGTAACAAAAGAGGCTGCATCATCAGTAAGGGATGAGTCAAACAAAATCCAAAAGGGGCCTGTTAGTACAATATCTTCTGCAATATTGGCACTACGATTGAGTTCCCAGGCCTGCTTTAGTTTCAGCTAAGCTTGGCTATCAAGTCCAGTTACGCTAAGGATATTTCTGCTTGCACATCACCACTTTTGTGAAAGGACATATAAAATGCAAAACACAAACGTGGTTGGACCTGTCTTAGGGCTTTGACAAGGCATGTCATTTTGAGTCACCATTCAAACCCTGGTGCCACGGTTAACAAGGAACTGAGAGGGGCTCCCGTGGCCTTTGTGAAAAACCACCACATACAATAACGTGATGGGACAATGACTAGAAACTGCACCAACAAAGTGGCGATGACTGCTTAAAAACCCATCTTGGGAAATGGCTCCGCTTAGCCATTTTGAAATCCCTTCTGCAGCCCCTCGAAAGTGCAGCTGGTCCATGGGGGCTTTCTCTTGACAAGCGAAGGATCATTCCCCTTTTGCAGGAAAGCCCCCACTTATCAGGGCCTACCAGGAGCAATTTGCAAAAATGGAGGAACAAAGCTGCCATTTGACCTAGAATACAATTTCCAACTAATTAATAAAGTGACCATTAGTGCCCAAGGGGATAATAACAGGAGTAAGAGCAAATTACTGTGCTAACTAATGCTTGTTAAGGGGGTGCAAAGAAGAAAACGGTCATTGTAGTGCAAATGTCTTGAGGCTCTATTCTTTCCCCCCCTCCCTTCTCCCCACCTCCCATTAATACTCTTAAAGTGCTCCCACTCAACACTTGCTCCTTCTAGGACCCTTGCAAGCCATGTAAGAATTAGCCCTTCAGAGATCAATCAGGATCTAATTGTTGCTAACAAAGTGCCACCTGGTGAGAAATGTTACAATATACCTTCATTACAAAGCATTCAGTCTCTTAGCTCTGCAACTGCAGTAAAGTGATGGGGGTGGGGGTGGGGGTGGGAGAGAGAGACCCTATTGCCCCTGCTGTTTTCAGGCACCTGCAAGGCTTGTAAAAGACATCAAGGCCAGGGAGAATGTGCTCTTTTCCCTGCACTGACATGGTTGCACTGATGTAAGGACAGTTCTTTACAGGGACCAGAGATAAAGTTGTGTGCTTTGCAGCTGGCGTTTTCCAGTGCAGCATCTCACTAGGCCTCCTCAGGTCAAGAAAATAACTGTGTACCTCCAGAGATGAGATAGATCAATGTTTTGGACTACAGCTTTCCAGAGACCCCATGCAACATGGCCATTTGGGTTAGCAGTGATGCTGGTGGGGGCATTCTAACCCCTGCAGTCCAGAAAAATACCCTTCCCCAATTCTTGGCAACACTGCCCAGGTGTAAGGCCAAAGAGCCTATAGCAGTGATAGCGAACCTTTTAGAGACCGAGTGCCCAAACCATGATTTCAAACCCATTAATTGTTCACAAAGTCCAGTACAGCAATTTAACCTGCATACAAGTGGTTCTGGGAAGCAGTGGAAGATAGGAAGGCCTGGCGAGCTCTGGTCCATGGGGTCATGAAGAGTTGGACATGACTGAATGACTGAACAACAACAACAACAACAACAAGAAGAAGAAGAAGAAGAAGAAGAAGAAGAAGAAGAAGAAGAAGAA
>JAHTLZ010000108.1:7623604-7642078 GCA_023846285.1 Phrynocephalus versicolor
AGAAGAAGAAGAAGAAGAAGAAGAAGAAGAAGAAGAAGAAGAAGAAGTGGCTGTGAAGGGGCAATGTCAGGTGCCCACAGAAAGGGCTCCAAGTGCCACCTTTGGCCTATAGTGTTCCTTAAAGACAAACTAGTAAAAAGGGGGAAATCAGATCAACTTTTTTTCCAAAGTAAGGAATCCCAGTAAAAAAAAACAGGGCCAAGATACAGCTGCAATATCAACAAACAGCCCAATACTTAACCTGGAAATATTAAGTCTCCAAAGAGAAAATCCTTAAATATACAAGGTGGCACAAGAAAAAAGGTAAATTCTCCTTAACATCTCTCTTAATTGACCCGCAGAGATTCACAAAACTGAAAATGAGTTCATGGCTATGTGAAAATGATCTGAACATCTCCTGTAGTGTTTTGTAGCACCATCCCTGTAACACAAGTTATTATTATTGCCCTACATAGCAGAACTGAGAGAAGACAATCTTTCTGAGGTCATTGAATGAATACCTTCAAACTAAGCCTGATTTATGGTTCAGAACCTTAGTGGACTATTTAGTAGGATCATATTGGGAATGGCACAGTAGTTTTTTAAAAAAAATCTTGTGCTAAGCTTAGAAGAGTAAATTTTAAATAGTTGCCTTCTTCTGACTAAGGCATTATTAGAGCATAAACCCCAAAAGTAACTTTTTCAAGCTCTGGACAGTTTAGCCATTTTTTTGGAATGGAATGGAATGGAATGGAATGCAATTTATTGTCATTGTATAAATACAACGATATTAAAAGTGCCATCCAGTCAGTCATTCACACAACCCAGCATAAAAATCCAAGACGTAAAATCTACAATTTAAGAACAAACCATCCATACACATACTCCAATATTCACATGCCGAACATCACTTACACTCATTTAAAACTGACATAAAAACCAAACATACACACACAGCCCTACACTCTTTCACCTGGCAACGTTCATACTCAATCCATAAAAACTACAATTAAAAAAAAACAACAACAGCCATACACAATCCCCCAAACAATATATGTGTAACACATTCAACACTAATATTACCCGTCAACTTAATTTTTAACAGAATTTAGCTTGGTTACTGCTATTTTTGGTTACTGCTATTTTTGCTTGATAAAACTGTAATCACTTCAAGTAAGTAAGGCAGCATCATTTTAAATGATGTATACATTCCCAGAAATAAAATGAACAAGGCAGTCCCACCACACTTGCTATTGCAATGGTCTCCTTTCAGTGGCATAAGAGCAGCATAACTTAACTGAGATCATCTTCCAGCTGCTAAAGTGTGGAGACAATTGAATAGATGAGAGTGTCACAAGATACAGTGAGAATGTCCTCAGGGTTTAGGTGTTTGGCCTTGTTCCATTCCCTCCTAATTCTGCTTCGTTGTGTGTGTGTGGGGGGGGGCATTTCCCATTGTGGAACAAATTCATTTTGAATGAATTCTTTGGCCAGTATCGTTGGCTCTAGTAGATGGAATAGGAAGTAAGATCTTATTTTGGGTCCAGGCTGTACAGTGTTGCAAAAAAAAAAAAAAAAGGCTAACAATCTCAAGAGTCACTTCTCCAGCAGCTGTGGTAACAGTGCTGACTTCCAGAAAGATTAGATTGCTATGGGAAGCTGAAGAAACATTCACTTTACCACTCAAGCATATACAGTGGTACCTTGTATAACAGACAGCTTGTATAACAGAAAATTTGTACAACATAAAAAATTCCAGAGATAGGGGAAATTTGCTTAACATAATTGCCTATGGGGAAAATCCGTACAACATAAAAATGGGATTACTCTGCTTTCAATGCATTCCTATGGGAATTTGTATAAAGGAAAATTTGCTTAACATAATTTCATTTGGAACGAATTAATTCCTTTATACAAGGTACCACTGTAACTTAGAATCATAGAATCATAGAGATGGAAGAGACCTCAGGGGCCATCTACTCCAACCCCCTGCCATGCAGGAACCCCCATCAAAGTACTCCTGACAGCTGGCCATCCAGCCTCTTCTTAAAAACCTCCAAAGGAGGAGACTCCACCACCCTCCGTGGCAGAATATTTCACTGCCGAACAGCTCTAACCATCAGGAAGTTCTTCTTAATATTTAAATTGAATCTCTTTACCTGTGTTTTGAAACCATTGCCCCGAGTCCTAGTCTCTGAAGCCATGGAAAACAAACCAGTCCCATCTTCAATATGACATCCTTTCAAATATTTAAACATAGCGATCATATCCCCTCTCAGCCTTGCTTTTGTAAGGCTTAACATTCCCAGCTCCCTAAGCCACTTTTCATAAGATATTTCTTCCAAACTTTTAGTCATCCTGGTCACCCTCCTCTGGACCCGTTCAAGGTTGTCAACATCCTTTTTAAATTGAGGAACACAGAACTGGACACAGCACTCCAGGAGGGGTCTGACCAGAGCAGAATAGAGTGGCACTATCACTTCCCTTGATCTAGACACTATGCTTCTGTTGATGCAACCAAGAATTGCATTGGCTTTCTTGGCCGCCGTGTCACACTGCTGACTCATATTCATTTTGTGATCCACCCAGACTCCCAGATCCCTTTCACATGTACTATTTTACAGGCAGGTGTCTCCCATACTATATCTGTGCAATTCATTTTTTTAAAGCTAGATGCAGCACCCTAAATTTCTCTCTGTTGAAACCCATTCCATTAGCTTTGGCCCAGCACTCTAATCTGTCAAGGTCCTTTTGGATTTTCATCCTATCCTCTAGGGAATTAGCAACCCCTCCCAATCTGGTATCATCTGCAAATTTAATCAGCATACTCTCTATTTCTTGCTCCAAATCAATAATAAAGATATTTAATAGCACCGGACCCAGAACAGAACCCTGGGGCACCCCACTGGTCACATCTCTCCAAGCTGAAGAGAAGCCATTAATGATTACCCTTTGGGTGCAATCAGTCAACCAATTACAAATTCACCTAACAGTCACAATCTCTATCCCACATTCTACTAACATCTTTGCAAGAATACCATGGGGAACCTTATTGAAGGCCTTACTAAAATCTAGATAATCAATATCCATAGTGTTCCCCTCATCCATCAGGCCTGTAATTCTATCAAAGAGATCAAATGAGTCTGGCATGACTTGTTTTTAAGCAGCCCATATTAATGAAAGCATTGCTTTTTATATAATTACAAACTGTCTGCTTAATAATCTGCTGTAGGATCTTTCCAATAATTGAAGTCAAGTTGATGTGGTGGTAGTTATTTGGGCCCTCTTTTCCCCCCTTTTTGAAGATGTGGATAACATTTGCCCTCCTGTAATCTGTGGGAAATTCCCCTGTTCTCCAGGATTTCTCAAATATTATTGCCAATGGTTCTGAAATTACTTCTGCCAGTTCTTTTAATATCCTTGGGTGTAATTCATCTGGCCCAGGAGACTTAAATTCATTTTATGTTTCCAGGTGTTCCTGTACTACCTCTCTACCTATTCTATGTTGCAATTCCCATCCTACCTCAACTACTCTTTGCCCCAATGGAACTCTTTTTCCCTTTTAGGAGAAAACTGAGGCAAAGAAGCTGTTGAGTAATTTTGTCTTGTCCCTGTCTCCTGTTAGTAATGGGTTATTATTGCCACTTGGAATGAACCATCTTTTATCTGATCACATAGGAAAAGAAGGCAAAAAGTGTGCTGCGTATATACTTCCCTATACCAGTCAAAACATTCTGGGCAGTTTCTAATTATGCAGGTAGTACATTGTCCCCTTAACAAGCAGGGTACTCATTTTCCGACTTCAGAAGGATGGAAGGCTGAGTCAACCTTCCATCCAGCTACCTGAATCAGTTCTGCATTTGCACACTAGGTTTCTCTTTCCCAAACATACTTTACTTTTTTCTTTGTTAAAACTCATTTTAACACAAAAAAACTTTAACTTATCTCCCAGGTTATTGATAGTCAATGGACTATCAACATCCATGCTGATATTGAGCTCTTGGTTCTGTCCCTGGAGTTCATGATAACCATGACAGCCATGAGCCTATCCCCGCATGTCATAAGTCCACCTCATGTTACAGGCCACACTTAGACCTAGTATTTTCAACTGCACAGGTAGTGCGGGATCTGCGGGTTCAGAATGTGACATCTCAGCCATTGTCATGGACAGACCACTCCCTGCTACGATTGAACTGGTCACAGCATCCCCCTTCTGCAGAGAACATGGACCAATATGTATGGTCTGTCCTGGAAGGCTTCTTGATCTTACCAGGTTTCAGAGGGGCTTGGGAGGGCCACCAGTTGATTTGATAAATCATCCTGTCAAAGCCCAGGTAGAAAAATTGTTCCTGGAGACGACCAGGGTGGCTGACACAGTCACTCCTGAATGCTCTCTCTGCTTTATGGTCCAGAGGGCACCTCGGTTCATTGTGGAGCTCTGAGCCACAAAGCTGGTTAAGAGTCGGCTGGGGGGCAGGTGGAAGAAAGATTTCATGTAAATATGTTCGTGCACTAAAGACAGCTAAGAGAGGACATAACGTCAGGCATATGAGCAAGGCTGCTAACCACCAGGCAGAACTGTTCTGGGTTAGGAAATCTTTTGAGACCAGCCACAACTAATAATTTCCCTTCCCCACCTAAGTTTAATTGCTTTAGTTTCTGAATTTTTGTGATGCCATCTTATCTTTTGTTATATGTTATGTTATATGCTATGTTGATTGTTGGCTTGTTTGTGAGGAATAAAATTCCTGGAGTTTGGAGAAATGCTGAAGGACTACAGTATCTTTTTGAGATATTTGGTTGCAGTAAGGAGGGAACTGACTAGTTTCTTCTGCTGATTAGAAAAGAAATAATATAATTTCACTGTGGTTTGGTGCCTTTTGTTGTTTTTTTGTTAGGATTTAAATAGGGAGGATAAGATTTTGGAAAATTGACCGGAGTGTGTTACCTTTTAAGTCTGGTGGAAACGTGGGCATGGGTTGTACTATAGGAATGGATTGTATGAGTCATAGAGACAAATTTACTGTTGTGCATGTGATTGTATGGATTATTATGTTATCAGAGAATCATAGAATAGTTAAGTTGGAAGGGGCCTACAAGGCCATAAAGTGGACCCCACTCTATGCCAGAATAGAAATCAAAAGATATCGGCCAGGTGGTTGTCTAAATTTTTCTTGAATGCCTCCAATATTGGAGCACTCACCACCTCTTGCGGTAATTGATTCCATTGCTGTGCATCTCTAACAGTTAGGAAATGATATTCAGATGGAAACTGGGTTCTCTTAACTTTAGTCTATTGTTTACTTTATTTATTTAGTTCCAGAATTTTTTAGCTGCCCCACTACCAAATGGTCTCTATCTGGGATGATTGAGAACAGATCCTGTCCCTCCTCTGTATGACAGCCCTTTAAATATTTGAAAAGTGCTATCACACTTTTCATACTTTTCATTATAGATGTTGGCATTATCATACTTTTTTAAAAGGATGGTCATCAGGAGAGGCCCTTCTCTCCATCCCACCACTCTCACAGGTACGTCTCGTGGGAACCCATGAAAGGCCGTCTCAGCTGCTGCGCCCAGACTCTGGAACTCCCTCCCACTAGAGGCCAGGATTGCCTCATTTCTGGAAACAGGCAAAGACCTTTCTCTTCAGGTGACTACCATGTGTATTTTTTATGAATCTATGGGTTCACACAGACTTTGTGTTTATGACTAATTATAACTGTGTTGCTTTAATGTAAAGTTGTCTGTTAATGCTGTAAGATGTCCCTCAATTCCTTGTTCTCGAATACTTGAACATGTCTTAATTGTACTGGACTGTACATTATCCTTTATTACTGCAAGCCATCTTGGGTCCTTTTCCAAGGAGAAAGGTAGGGTAAAAACACTCCAAAATCAATAAAATAAAATAAATAAAAATGGGGAGGGGTGGGGGACAAAAACACATTAAAAACCCCATGGCATGTAAACAGAAGGCAACTGTATAAATTATAGTTTATGGTGGACTGGGATCTCTGAATTATAAGGTTTACCACAGTTTATTCAATCTAATACAATATGGATCAAATAGTAGTTTGTTTTTTAAAAGGAGTCCTAATTATTCTTTTTGACTGCACTGGAAAAAGAAAGGAAATTGGGAGAGTCTGTGTCCCAAGGGGAGTTGGTTTATGACTATGTCCAAACACAAAAATTAACCTGAGCTTCAGCTAAACCCTGACTATAGTTTATACTGCCCAAATGAAATGTGGGAACCTATGTTTCTGCTAGTCTTGTCTCCATACTGGGGGAATATCTGTTCCTATTTATTTTCCAACTGGGAAATATGTATAATTCTAGTGTACCTATCTTTTCTACTGAAGTGGATATGCAAATCTTTCTTTCTTTCTTTCTTTCTTTCTTTCTTTCTTTCTTTCTTTCTTTCTTTCTTTTGTTAAAATTTACTACCCTGGGAAGTTTTACATAAAATCCAAACAAAATAGGAAACAAAACAAAACAAGCCCTCCAAAGTCACCTTCCCCAATCAAACAAGTAAGAGAAATGACAAATAACAAACTCAAACTAATAATTAAATAACCAGAAATCAATAGTGTCTCTTCTCTGTGATAAAACTAAAACATTGGGTCCAAACTGCTACCTAAAGGTGAAAATGTTCCTTAAAAGGTCTGATTCTGAGTGGAAATTTTCTTCTCCTCTCTTGGTGTGGCCACCTGGGAGGACCAGGTGGAATAGGCAGCAGATCCTTTTGAAATATGTTAGTATTTGCACAAGCTGGATGAAGAGTTCAGCGGTGTATGAATCTGGCTGTGAAGGCAGTTGGGAATACAATTCCCTACTGTGCTTCCTGGGAGAATTGTCATTGAACCTGTTTTGACAATGAGAAGCTACAGACACACACTCTCTTCTTCTCTTTGGAATGTTGCCTTAGTTTGCTTGTTTGTTTATACAGTAATATTGTTTACCCCACTGTGGCTTACATAGTTTAAAAGACAATACAGTGTACCTCAGTTTACGAATTTATTCTGTTCTGAATGCATGCTCTTAAGTCAAACTACTCTTAAGTCAGGGTACCTATCTAAAAAATTGGAAAAAAAATAAGTTAAAAAATAAAAAAGCGTGAACAGAAAGGCCTTCATCTGACTGCAAAAGGATAACAAAGATGGGCTACTGGCCAGCTTGTCTGCCCATGTGAGAGATCTCCAGAGAAATGAACATAAGGTTGTTTGTGGTGAATCATTTTGCACTTCTCTACAGCTACTAAACTCTAGTACAGTGTTGGCGAACCTATGGCACGGGTGCCAAAGGTGGCACTCGGAGCCCTTTCTGTAGGCACCCGAAATTGCCCCTTCACAGCCACCTGTATTCAGGTTAAATTGCTGTATGGGCACTTTGTGAATAACTAGTGGGTTTTGAATCACATTCTGGGCACTCAGTCTCTAAAAGGTTCGCCATCACCGCTCTAGTACCTCACTGCACATATAGAAGTCTATATTTTCATCTTTATTTAAAAAGTGACAACCTGGTTTGGAGCACGTTTCTTGCTTTACCAGTATCACCTAGACCAGTGATGGTGAACCTTTTAGAGACCGAGTGGCCAGAATGTGATTCAAAACCCACTAATTTTTTTTTCTTTTTTTGCAAAGTGCCAATACAGTAATTGAACCTGTATACAGGTTGCTATGAAGGGGTGATGTCGAGTACCCACAGAAAGGGCTCGGAGTGCCACCTTTGACACCCGTGCCATAGGTTCGCCATCACTGACCTAGACTGCCAATTCTATATACAGTGGTACCTGAATGCCTTCCGAATGCATGCTCTTAAGTCGAACTACTCTTAAGTTGGGGTACAAAACAATTCAAGGAGCCATGTAGCCATCACAAAAGACAAATACAAAAGTGGAACAGGCGATACCTTTAGGCTACTATAAAAATAACAAAACATTGCTAATATTTCGAGGGCAAGCCCCCTTCATCAAGAGCAGTACCAATAGGTACCTATCTAAAAAATTGAAAAAATAAGTTAAAAAATTGAAAAAATGAAAAAAATATTTGTAAGTTGAACAGACCATATCTAAAATTTGTAAGGTGGCAGTTAAAATGCCAACAGTTTCCCACTCTTAAGTCAAATTGCTCTTAAGTCGAGCTGCTGTTAAGCTAGGGTACCACTTTATCATGGGAAAGTAGAGTAAGATGTGGTAGGTGCAGGTATGGGTAATGACTTTTGTGTGGAATAATTTACACCATACCTATTGACTGTCCTGTTATGTTAGCCACTCCAAGGGGGCCCCCACATTTGCCCATTACTAGGCTGTGTGAAAGCGCCTTAGGTCTGTTCTCCTGACATATAGATGGATGGAGATAGAAGTCTCATTTGCATTAGAGAAGAGAAAACACCCATAAAATGTCCCATGAACCATTTGGAGAAAGGTACCACATACCTATTATAGCATATCAGAAGGAAGCTGTGAGTAAACATTTTAGTTGTCCTTACACATTTTGCTCATCTTTCTCTGGCCATTTTAGGATGGTGAAAGTGTAATACTGTATTGTATAGTGTAGTTTACAGCATGCTTTGCCACCCAACAATGTTTTGGAAGTAAAGAAACTGATAATGTTTTATCTTTGTCCAGTTTCCTGCTTGAATTGTAGTTTCCTTGATCGTAAAGATCAAGATACTGTATGCATTTTTCCTCTTTTCCAAATATGGAGTTTTCTAATTTTAGTCACATTTACATGTTCACATCACTTGAAAGTAGTTAAAGGGGCTCTAAAAGCAAGAATTATAATAGCTTTTGCAGAATATAGTTTGATTTCTATTAAATTGTGAGGTGGTTTCTGGCTGCATTATTTTTAAATGGCAATCCAGTCTTAATGCCAAATTAATACATGCTGTGAAGAAAGTGGAATCCAAGTTAAAAGCAACCTGTTAGATACAAAAGAATATTTCATTAGAAACTGGTCAGTATATAAATATTGTGTTTCTGCACTCTAATTTTGTAAGTGTGTCTATTGCTGCTGTTGTTTTTTTTAAAAAATACTTATCCAGGGAGGTCAGATATTTCTAGAAACATTTTTTAAATAAAAGAGGAATTCATAAAATCAAAAAGATCAGGACACCTTGTATTCGGCAATCCCTGTTAATTAGTGTTCTTGGGAAAACCTGCCTGTGATTAAAAAAATAAAATAAAATAAGGCCCCTGTCGTTAAAACCCGCTGCATTTCCTTTTGTGTGGCTGAATGTTGTTAACAATGTTGCATTCTGGTGAAGTAAAAAAATCTAAAACTGCACTGAAGTGTTAGTAATTGGTTCTTGAGCAGATTCCCCCTAATGCTATTCACTTTTCCCTGCTAATCTTCCTGTGTGAGCGATAACAATGCAGCACCAAGTGAGAAGGAAATGTCAGGTTATGTTTCAGGGCCAGCCTCCTGCCCACCCTCCATCTGTGCTGATGTCAGTGCTTATTGGAACATATGCTGCCTGTTGCTCACTGGCCATCTGTTAGCTGAGCTGATGAAGTGTTCTAGTTGCCGTGGTGACGGGGCCCTCGCTTGCTAGTGGCACCACAAACATTTTGTGCTCGGATTTCGCTTTTTTGCCTGCAAAGGAATGGCAAGCAAGGGGAAAGGGTGTGAGTTACATGGCTCGGACCATCGGCCGCCCCCCCCTTCCACATCCCAGGGGTCACTGGCTTTACCTAGAGTAGACCCATGGAAGCAGGCACTGAATGCTGGACCTACATTAGGTGACTCTGTTTAATTCAGTGGGTCTTCACTAGCTGTTCAGTGAGGTCTACCCTAGCTGGGGCTATTCATTGGATTCAGCCCTGGTCATTTAAGGAGGGATGAGAGTGGCGAAGGCTGTTATACTTAGTCAAGAGTGTAATGAGGCTTTCTTCTGTGAACATGTTTGGAATTACCAGTGGTTAGGTGGAGTATCTGGAAGTTGAGTCATGGCAACTGGACTTCTTTTTCTTGAGAGATTGAAACGTTTCACTACTCATCCAAACAGCTTCCTCAGACTGACGAAGCTGTTTGGATGAGCAGCGATACGTTTCAGTCCCTCAAGAAGAAGAAGTCCAGTTGCCATGACTTACCTGGATGACTGAGAATCTTCAAACACATAATGTTAGGTGGAGTAGTTAGCTTAACTCTAATTCAAGCATTTTGCCTGAAAGTGTGAAAAGGGTTGTAGGGAAGATCAGAAAAGAGGCATTAGAGTTCTGCTCTTTCTGCCTTCTTGCATCAAGGTCTAACTGATTTCCACATGAAGCTAATTTTCATGAGTCCCCTTGTCTCCACCACCCATATTTCCATTTTACTCCCTGCTACGGCTCACCACAGTTTCTCTATATTTTTGGTAACACAAAGCACATTGCAAGGTTGTGATGCTCCAAACCATTTCTAAAGTGCCAGGTTGGGTAAGGCTACCCCAGGTATTCAAGGGAGCATGAACAGTCTTAGTATAAATAAAAATAACAGCATGCTTCCCTTTTTAAGCTATAATGGACCTACTGTCTATTACCACAGTCAGCTATAATTTAGAGCTTATAGCAATATACAGAAATTTTAAACACCATTGTTATTTATTTATTTATTTTGGATTACAGCTCCCAGAGTGGTCAGTCAAAATTAATAATAATCCAAGCTCTAGACTACAGATCAAATAATGATGTTTTTGTTGAATAGGTAAACTATTAGTATAACATATAAATATGACTGTTGTGTTTGCTTCTCAAACTAGAGGAAAGAAGAATACAGTATGTGGCTGAATGTAATATACATGTGTCAAGATTTGAGTGAATATGATAGATTACATTTATGCAAAATACTGACTGCATAATGTGATCCACTTTATATGGTTGTATCAATTTTCGTATTGTGAAAGAAAAGAAACACACAAAAATATACAACAGTAACAACACAAATATATTACGGCAACTCTGAGACTAATACAATTCATCCCCATGTGAGCTTTTATGAAATGCAACCCACTTTGTGAGACATGTTCAGTTTTCTGAAGAAGTGGATTACAATCCATGAAAGCTTGCACTAAAATAAATGTGCTGCTGTAAAACATGCCAAAGTACTTTTGGTATGGACATCTGATTGAAAAGACACATTCTGAAATACAGTACAGGCCAATTGCATGCTTCACTCAGAATTCAAAATGCTGCAGCTCTGCAGACTACATAAATTACCTAACTTAATCTCCCTTGATTGGGTTATGATTTTGGTATATGATAATATTAATGAGAATCGGTGTGATGTAGTAGATAGGTTCCGCCCGCACATGCGTGCTAGTCGTGTCCAACTCTAGGGGCACTGCTCATCTCTGTATTCAAGCCAAAGAACCAGTGTTGCGCAAATCCTTTGCCATGTAGCCGGCATGGCTGCATGGAAACAGTTTTAACTTTCCAGTTTTTACAGTGGTACCTTAGAACATAAGAACAGAAGAAGAGCCATGCTGGATCAGGCCAAAGGCCCATCTAGTTCAGCTTTCTATATCTCACAGTGGCCCTGTCACATACGTCTAAGAGCGCACGAGACTAGAGATCTGTCACCTGATACCACTCCCCTGCATCTGAAGTACCCTGGTTTTAAGCCTGGAGATTACATCCCCATCATGGCTTGTAACCTGTGATGGAGTTTTCCACCAGGAATCTGTCCAATCTCATTTTGAAGGCGTCCAGGCCAGATGCCATCACCACATACCGTGGCAGGGAGTTCCACAGATTAACAACACACTGTGTAAAAAAAAATCTTTTGTCTGTTCTCAATTTCCCATCCCTCAATTTCAGTGGATGTCCCCTAGTTCTGGTATTTAGTGAGAGGCAAAAGAGTGTCCCTCTACCCACTTTACTCATGCCCTGCAATATTTTGTATGTCTCAATCATATCCTCTCTCAGGCGCCTTTTTTCCAGACTAAAGAGCCCCAAATGCTGTAGTCTTTCCTCATAAGGGAGGTCCCCCAGTCCAGTAATCATTTTAGTCACTCTCTTCTGCACCTTTTCCAGTTCCACTATATCTTTTTTGAGATGTGGTGACCAGAATTGTACACAATACCCCAGGTGCAGCCCTGCTATCGTTTTGTATAATGGCATTATAACGTTGCCTGTTTTATTTTCAATCCCCTTTTTGATCATTCCTAGCATGGAACTGGCCTTCTTCACTGGTGCCACACACTGGGTAGACACTTTCATTGAGCTGTCCACCAGTACACCAAGATCTCTTTCCTGATCCATCATGGAAAGCTAAGAGCCCATGAGTTGATAGATAAAGTTTGAATTTTTTGCCCCTATATGCATTACTTTCCCTACATTGAAATGCATTTGCCATTTGGTAGCCCATTCTCCCAGTTTGGAGAGACCCTTCTGGAGCTTTTCACAATCTTCTCTGGTTTTTACCACCCAGAAAAGTTTTGTGTCGTCCGCAAACTTGACCATCTCACTGCTTATCCCTGTCTCCAGGTCGTTTATGAACAGATTGAAAAGCACTTGTCCCAGGACAGATCGCTGGGGCACACCACTTTTCACCTCTCTCCATTCTGAAAATTTCCCATTGACACCTACTCTTTGTTTCCTGGATCTCAGCCAGTTCTCATTCCATAAGAGGACCTGCCCTCTTATCCCCTGACTGTGCAATTTTCTCAGCAGCCTTTGGTGAGGGACTGTGTCAAAAGCCTTCTGAAAATCAAGATAGACAATATCCACCGGTTCACCAAAATCCACATGCCTGTTGACCTTTTCAAAGAATTCTAAAAGGTTTGTTAGACAAGACTTTTCTTTACAGAAGCCATGTGCCAGGACCCTGCCTGTCACAGAACCTGATTCTGAGGGGTTAAATGGTGAAGAGCTGCTGGAGGAGCCTTGCAGCTCAAATCAGCAGGCAGCTGGGTCTGAAAACATATCTTCTCCTCTTAGAAGGGCCATGAGCAGGATTCTGCAAAGATGTGCTACCAGGAGGGCTAGGGAAAGGGTCTTTGATGCTAGATGGGGAATCAGGGCAGCAAGCCCTGAGTACTAGCAGAAGCCTTTCCAGGAGTAAGGGTGTGTTCCCTGTTTTGGGATAAAGCTGGTAAGCTCGCCTTGAGTTCTCTGTGGGAGCAACACGTCATTTGAACCTGCAACCACGTTCCTGTCTGTGACCTTGGCTCTGTCTCCTGATTTTGGACTGGCTTCCTGGACCACGGCTTGATCTGTTCCCTTGGGTTTGGCATCTGGTTTCCGTGAGATATTCTGGTTTTGACTTGGACTGTTAATTGCTGGGAGTTGGATTCTGTTATTTATCTGGCACTTGATTGTTAGCAAAGGACTTGAATTTGCCTGGCTTTCCACTAAAGATCTTGGCAAAGAACTGAACCCTGTTTGTGTGTGTGCTCTGTGTGCGGGGCTTGACACCATGCTGATTTTCCCACAGCAAGGTTTGTTCTTTTATGTGATTTAAGATTTTCCCTTGGATGAGGCTTTCCACCATCTTCCCTGGGACAGACGTAAGGATAACCGGCCTGTAGTTTCCCAGGTCCCCCCGCCTTCCTTTTTAAAAAATTGGTGTGACATCCGCTATCCTCCAGTCCTCCAGCACTGTGGGTGTTTTAAGAGACAAGTTGCATTTTATCATTAAGAGATCTGCAATTTCATTTCTCAGTTCCTTAATAGCCTTTGTGTGGATGCCATCTGGGTCCGGTGACTTGTGGATCTTCAATTTATCAATTACAGTGGTTCCCCGCCATTTCGTGGTTCATATACTGCGGTCCTGGTATATTGCGGGACCGCATTATATGAAAGGCAAGGGCCCCTGGGGTAAGCTGCTTGGGCCTGTTTGAGGCCTACTGCTCTTAACCCAGGCCTGACAGGCTGCCCCCAATGGGCCTCTGATGGGTTTTCCGGGCCTGTCAAAGGCCCCAGAAGTGGTTTTTGACAAACCGGAAGTGACTTCTGAGTTGCAAGAAACCATTCTGGGGCCTCTGACAGGTCCAGGAAGCCCGTTGGAGGCCCATTCAGAACAACACCAGGCCTCAGGTAAGTGTAGGAGGCCCCAGAGAGACCCCTCAGTCCTGACCTGACTCAGCATCCCCATATCATGGATTTTCAATTATCGTGGTCTGGTTGGGTCCCTATCCCCCGCGATAGGTGAGGGATTACTGTATAACTAAAACATCCTCTCTTTTAACCTGTACTTGATTTAATTCTCTAGTCAAGAGGGGCGGTTCTGGCAGCAAAATGTCCAAGGTCTTCTGTCATGAAGACCGATGCAAAGAACTCATTTAATATATCTGCAATTTTCAAGTCCTCCTTTACCTCCCCTTTTCCTCCCTCACCATCCAGAGGGCCAACTGGTTCTCTGGCAGGTTTTCTACTTCTAACATATTTAAAGAAGCTTTGGTTATTTCCCTTTATATTGCTAGCCATATGTTCCTCAAAGTCTCTCTTTGCCTCTCTTATCATCTTCTTACATTTCTTTTGCCAGAGATTGTGTTCCTTTTTATTTTCCTCATTTGGGAAGGATTTCCATTTATGGAAAGACATCTCCTTGCTCTTTAGAGCCTCTCTAACTCCACTCGTTAACCATGCCAGCACCATCTTGGACTTAGAGGAGCTCTTCTTTCTTTCTGGTATGCACTTGTGCTGGGCCTCTACTACCATTGTTTTACACAGGCTCCATGGCTACTTATTTATCTACTTGCATTTACATGCTTTCAAACTGCTAGACTTGCAGGAGCTGGGGTTCAGGGGAAAATACATGGCTGGGAGGTGGCAGATGGGAATGGCAAACCATGCCTTGCATGTTTTGTATACCTCAAAATACCTATTAGGGTTATCATGAGAGAAACATGATGGCATATAAAAACAGATATTGTGGTCTATAAGAAGACAGTATGAGATACATAGAATAAACTTGCCATCTTATGGACTGGCAGGCTAGTTAAAGCCATACTAGCAACTCAGGAAATAGTAAACTGACATTTTCTTTATACTAATAGACAATAGCTTTAGTAATACTTAGCAATGGCATTTACTTTGCAGAATATAAATAGTAAGAGCTTTCAGTAGTGAAAGTTGACTATCTGAAGAAATTGTCGTTATTATCAAATTGCAAACTACAATGTAGGCCCACTGAATTAATGGGAACTTAGTGAGAACTCCTCCACAAGTTCCATTTATTCAAATGGGGCTCCTCACTATACAACAGTAAGTCACATTTAGCATAGGCCAGTTTGAATCAATGGAACATACGAAGGAGTTGACTCATGAAGTCCCAGCTGATTCAGTGGGCCTATTCTAGTGCAGTTTGCTAAGCTAAGCATCAGGATTTTGGTCTGTATGTTAAATTTCTAAGGGGGCTAGAGGGACTGCCAAAGAGAGGAGGGACAGGAAATATCTACTACATTTTTTAGATTTATGTTTGCACATTTTTGTACATATGCAAAAATTGTGATAAATCAGACCTTGGTACATAGATTATTAAAGCAATAGTAGTCTGTGTCTGAATTTTTTTAATTGATCAGCCTGCCCTTCAGTGCTTGCTGTATGAATTTATGAAATTATGAATTTAGTTACACAAAAAGATAACATGCACAATATTTTTGGTCAGAAACATTTTATGAAAATTGCCAGTTGGAGGGAAAGGCATTTGACATCTCATTATGCTCACATTGGTGGCATAAGTGCTGATGGACTTAGAGAATCCTCAGCAAACAGATGGCCTGTCTCAATCAAAATCCTTGCCAGCCTTAGATTTATTTTATTTATTTATTTTTATTTTAGAGTATTTTTTATCCTGCCTTTCTCCTTGGAAAAGGACCCAGGGTGGCTTACAGTATTAAGGGATAATATACAGTTCAGTATAATTAAGCCATGCTCAAGAATTGAGAACAGGGAATTGAGGAACATCTTACAGCATTAAAAGACAACATTACATTAAAGCTACAAGAAAACGCCAGCAGTTAAAAGGAGAGTAAAAGTCTATGTAAAGTTATGAGTGATGGAAACTAACATTGAAATCATAGTGTCAATGTAATCACACAAGGCTATAAGTGGTTATAAACACAAAGTCTATGCAATCCTATAGATTCATATGAAAGACTCATAATAGATAGTTCATCATTCAGGGAAAGCTTGCCTGAAGAGAAGGGTCTTTGCCTGTTTCTGGAAAGACATCAGAGATGGGGCAGTCCTGGCCTCTAGTGGGAGGGAGTTCCAGAGCCTGGGCGCCACAGCCGAGAAGGCCCTTTCATGTGTTTCCACGTGATGTACCAGTGAGGGCAGCAGGATGGAGAGAAAAGCCTCTCCTGATGACCTTAACACCTGAGCCGGTTCATACTGTGGGATTCGATCCTCGAGGTAGTTAGGACACAGGTCATAAAGTGCTTTGTAGATCAAGGCCAGCACTTCTTTTCCCTGGCCTAATGATATACAGTATATCAGTTATTAATTCATAGGTAGTCAATATCCTAAGATCCCATTATAGTTACCATCCTCATCGTCTAAGGCAAATTGATACAGATCTGTTGATGAGTGCAGAATTTCCTCAAGTTAAGACACTGTCACATTTCAAGTCCGAAAATTCCACTATTGGAGTTTATTTGAATGTGTAATAACAGATATGAACTTCTCCACAAATTCAGTATTGATTATAATGTGTGTTTTGATCTTGCAATTTGTCTTTCATAAACCTAAGGAAGATATTAGAGGTAGTATTTGTAAGAAAAGTTACAGGCTTTTTCAATTGCAAAGATCTGCTCAACAACAAAGAAGTGAGGCAAAAGAGCTGCTGGTGCTAACACGGGGAAGAGACAGACTTTGGTTTTAGATCTTTCTTTTTTAAAAAGCAAACATGATTAGGGTGAAAATGGGAATAGATGGAGCCTCTCTAAGGGAATTTTATTTTTTTAAAAAAACCCTATCTACTATTCAGTGCCATCTGGTCAGTTCTAAACAGAAGAGGGGAGGGGGAAGTAGGGACTCTATTCATAACTCATCTCTTGCACAGATGCTTTGCCATTATCCTGATGTGAACTCCATCAGCACTAAATTATTCCTGACTTACCTGGAACAAAGCACACAAATTGTTTAGCTGCAGGACCGAGAGCTGTCAGGCACAAATTTATGTGCCATGTGCTTGATATTATCCATACATCTATTGGAACTCACAGTGTACAGTCATTTTTACATTGAACAAAAATAGACTTCTAGCAGAAATCTAATTAATTTCTCCCTAAGTGGCCCTGACTCTATTTAAATTACTGGAGCTTTGTTATTCTTCAGCCAAGCTGTACCCCTAATACATCTTTGGAAAGCAGAGTGTGAGGTGAAGTTCTCAACCATTTGTTGTTAAAAGACCTTTATGGGACTTTCACAGCAGTGGAAGTGTTAGCTGTGGCACTTTAGGTTTTGTCGCCTAATTCCTACTTTGGATATTAGGTATTTACATTCCCATGTAGCTATTTCTTCACTTTGTGCAATATACCTACCACATGTAGAACATCTCAAGTTTTGTTTTGATACTCTGTTGTGCTTGCAGCATAGACAAAACTGGAAAACATTACCTTGTGGACAATTCCCAGCTGGCCGAGGTTTCTGTGACACTTAGTTCAAAAAGTAACTTTTTTAGGTTTGGCTGCCAGGACCTATTCTGAGGATTAAATCTCTTTCACAGTTTCAGGGGACATCACTTGGTTTGTTTGTTCCAGGAAAAGAAACTTGTGGCTTTTAAAACCTTTCCCCCCTTCCCCAAGCCCCGGATCCGATCCCCCATTGCTGCCGACCCACGCGGGCGGAGGGCGGGGGGCGATTGCATCGCCCCCCCCCGCAGCCAGCCCGTGCTCCTCTGAGAAGTCTCAGGGCTGCGCAGGCTGGCAGTGGGGGGCAATCGCATCGCCCCCCACCCGTGTTGTAGGCTGCTGCAATCTCCATTGAAATGTATTGGCTCAATGCATTTCAATGGAGAAATTTTTCCCCATAGGAATGCATTTAGCCAATACATTTCAATGGAGATGGCCCCAGACGAGAAGTCTTGCAGCAGGAGGTCGGATCCTGCAACGCTGGTGGTGCGTGCCGCCCCAAGACTTCTCAGACCGGTGCGCGCCGGCGGCGGCAGGGGGATCTGATCGCGCGCCCCCCACCCGACCCACATCCGCATATTGTGGATTTTCAGTCATCGCGAGTCGGGTGGGTCCCTAACCCCCGCGATAGGCGGGGGGTTACTGTACCCTCATTGTGAGAACTGTAGTTCATTTGGGAGCGGGAAGGGGGCAGTAGGGGAAGTCTTCACAGCATTAGGAAACCCGAGAACTTGATATGAAACCCATCCCCTAATCCTTACCACAAGGGAAACCCAACTGGTTTTTCTCAATATCTTGGGATTCTAATAAACAAAGAATATAACTTACACACTTTTAGTACACAAGAGTTAAAGACAAACATGTTTCATTTGGCAAAGTTTCACCAGATTGATTATTTATTTATTTATTTATTTATTTATTTATTTATTTATTTATTTA
>JAHTLZ010000108.1:7642088-7693478 GCA_023846285.1 Phrynocephalus versicolor
TTATTTATTTATTTATTTATTTATTTATTTATTTATTTATTTATTTATTTATCCATCTATTTAGTTATTTATTCATTCATTTTATTATACTGGTTAAAATCACTTTACTAAAAAACCCCATTATTTAGCCAGCTGGCCTAGAGTTCCAAGCACACAGCAGGCATTCCCTCTTTGGACAGCAATTGAGAGCTGTTGCCTCAGGAACATAGGTGCTCGGCCATCTTGAGACATTTATTTATTTATTTGTATTTTTACCCCACTTTTTTCCTTCGAAAAGTACCCAAGGCAGTTTACAGTAAGGAAAGACTATATAGACACAATCAGTTTGAGAAACAGGGAATTGAGGGGCATCTTACAGCATTATAAGGCAACATTAAAGCTAACAACTGATAACATAGTGTCAATGCAATCACACAAGGAGATATGCAAACACAAAGTTATAAGTGTGTAACCAACTGTGTAGCCATGTACAGTAGCTTTATAAAAAGGCACAGTAGGTAGTCCATCATTCAGGGAAAGCTTGCCTGAAGAGAAAGGTCTTTGCCTGTTTCTGGAAAGACAGCAGAGATGGGGCAGGCCTGGTCTCTAGTGGGAGGGAGTTCCAGAGCTTGGGGGCAGCAGGTGAGAAGGCCCTTTCATGTGTTCCCACAAGGCATACCTGTGAGGGAAGCGGGATGGAGAGAAAGGCCTCTCCTGGTGACCTTAACACCCGAGTTGATTCATACTATGAGATTCGATCTTTGAGGTAGTTAGGACCCAGGTTGTAAAGTGCTTTGTAGGTTAAGGTCAGCACTTTGAATTGTGCACGATAGCTGATTGGCAGTCAGTGGAGCTGCTTTAATAGGGGTATAATGTGGTCTATGTAACTGGCCCCAGTCAGCAGTCTGACTGCTGCATTTTGGACCCGTTGAAGTTTCCTGAGGCTTTTCAGTGGGATTCCCATATAGAGCACATTACATTAGTCCTGCTGGGATGTCACTAAGGCATGTGTCACAGTGGCCAGAGCAGGTTTCTCCAGGAATGCGTGTAACTGGCATACTAGCTTTAATTGTGCAAATGCACTCCTGGCCACAGCCATGACCTGGGCATCCAAGCTCAAGGATGAGTCCAGGAGCACCCCCAAGCTATGTACCTCTTCTTTCAATTGGAGGGTAACCCCATCCAGTACAGGTTGCATCCCCTATCCCTTATGATAATTTTCACAGAACCTAGGTACAATCTGACACCATGAGCACAGTTGCCAGGCTGTTTAATGTTCATAGGCAATGCTGGCCAGCCATGTAGACAATCCAGGGAAGAGAGTGAGCAAAATCTCCCAATGAATGTGGAGTGAAATGGGCACCATACAAATGCCCACACTCCCCTGCAAAATCTGAAGGTTGAAATGTTGCCAGTTTGGATTAATTGACAAAGTGTTGAGTTCAGGCTGTGCAAGGGAATCTACTAGTAAAGGATCTACTGGTGGGTGTCTCTGGATAATCTGCTCTAGACTGGTAAATAGTTTGACACCTAGTTGCTCAGTTGTGGTAACTTCTGCTAAATCATACTGCTGAAATTAAGCAACTTTAGGTCAAAGCAGAACAGATTTTGGTGTAGAACAACTGTTAGCTCCATTCAGGTCTTGAACTCGAAGTAAATTTCTGGGCTTATAATTATTTTATTCAACAGTATTTCATTGATCTTCCACTCCGTGGGTGGCTCCACCAGCCTATAACATAGGATCGCATTGTTTGTACATATCTTGCCATTGTGCAAGTAGAGGATGGGCTTTCTTTATGGAGATCACACCTTGTTTGGTGACAATGCTCTCACAAGTGACCTGATCCTGTGTTCCTAGCCTACCAGGTCTTTCTGTGCTACCAAAGCTCAACTGGAAATATCTGTCCTTTGTACAAGACTTCTGTTAGTGAATTTTGAGGTTCTAGTCAAAAAGCATCAAAGGTTCTGCAAGCCTGAAGAATGCCTAACAATTCAATCATCCCTTGGGAAGTTCTTTTGTTTATACCACTCTCACTTAAAGGGGGCTAGTACAACAGCACTATTAGATAGCTGTTACCGATGTCAGTGATGGGAAGGAGAGGGGCAGGAGTGCGAGAAGCAATGCCTTTAGTCCCACTGCCACCTGCCTGTATACCTGTGAGGAGAGGCAATTTGTCTGGCCATCCCTCTGCATATTGCCTGGGATACAGAGCCTCTTAAAGCCAAGCCTTTGTTCACACAGCTGGTTGAGGAGAGGCTGAGGTAGGTAGATGAGGAGTGGTAGGAAGAAAGAGGCTGGTGAAAGGGTACACCACTGCTATTACTGGCTTAGGCAACAGAGAGTTTGAGGTGGGTGTGGTGTCTGGGCTGTTGACTGACGCCACTGCTCTCCCATCTGAGGTGACTACTCCAGTTTGGCTAATGGCTTGCATAGTCCTAGTGATCATAATGGAAACAGCTGATAAACCAGGCTATTGGATGGGTGAGAGCAATATAAATTAGTAGATGTTCAACTCCCGTTGTGTAAAGGTCATGACTCAACTTCCAGACAAACTTACTTGGGTGACTGAGAATCTTCACAGACAGATTATTATAATTGAAAGTTAAAGATAACTTGATTTGGAAAAGACATGCAGGAACCAGAATAAGGTCTTGGCTGAAGAACCTATGAGACTGGCTTGGATACACCACAAAATGGTTGTTTAGAGTTGCCAAACTGAAAAACAAGATAGTCATTATGACAGCCAGGCTCCAGTTGAGACAAGTACAACATAAAGATATTAGTTGTCACATTTTGCAAGTGAGTTCAATTTCCTCAAAATATGTTGGGAGAGCAAAATAATACTAACAATTAAATTATATTAAATTAAAAGGAATAAAAATCAGATATGTTTTCTTTCACAATCCCTGATTGAGATAGAAAAAGTTAATTCTTAGGAGTATACCTCACAGAATTCACTTAGCCATCAACTGATGATTCTAGGTAGAAGATTCCAGGAGTTATAGCCCCATAAAGTTATACCCAAGACAATTTGGGGTTGTCTGAAAGCTCTGAGTCCTTCAGACAACCCCATAGAATGATCTAACAATCCTTTGCTCCACCACTGCTAAGGCGAGTTAATTTCAGAATTCTCCCACAATCCACTAAATATTTTTGCAAAGCCTCAGATCTTCCATACCTCAAGCCTTTTTGAAGCACACCAGCTCCCATTCCTTGGGGGCAAGGGCTCATATTGAAAGAAGCCAATCACTTGATAAAAGGCCATAGACTCCAGAGAACATGGGCTGTGCTGTCACTGAGAGCCTTTTCAAAGAGGCATCTGTGCTTAGCATATGGCAACTATTTATTATAGCTGTTGCATTGAGAAACAACAATTCCCGGGACAATTGTTTCTCGTAGATCAAGATGGTTCCATCTCAGTTTCCCACAACATTCTGCTTGTCTGCGATGCATGTGCCAACGTTACTGCGGCCCTAGCAGACAGTTGTCTACATTTTGTCATTACCGAGAGTAAACAGACAGGGCTTGAGTGGGGAAAATGACCTGCTAATTTAGTCTGGCTTTAATCGCAAAGTGTGAATAGGGTATTTGAGTAATTGGTCTGCAATATTTACCAACCTCCCTTTTGCTGCCACCACCCTTTCCTTCAAAGCGGGCATTGTTTCTAAATCTTCATGTTTATTATTTTGCCCGAATGTGGTGCCCAGGGAAAATACCACAGGGAACCTTTCGTGTGTTAAGATTTTTGGCAGTTTGTCCTTGTAGTTATTCTCTCCTGCCTTTCCCCACCTCCAATGAATGAATATCTTCCATTGTGTCCAGAATACATAGACCTATACGGAATATGCACTCGGTAATCCAGCAGTGGTGGTCTGGATGCACAGCTGATGTGAACGTACTCTGCAGTGTGCTCAGCCACTGCCCACCAGACTTTGTAGATACACCTCAGACGAATGACAATGGACAGCTTTATCCAACTGCATTGCACTGAAGTTCATCTGATATGTTTAGGTTACCAGTTTGGATGCTAGAGAGGAAGAACAGAAGGACAAAGCTCAAGTAATTTCCCTTGTCTCTGGGGTGGACTAAACTTAATCCATAAGGGCATGTTTAAACAAATGGAGGCAAGATTCAATGGCATCCTTGTCTGCTCCTAGAAGCCATTGTGCGTCTAGCATGTTACTTAAACGGGTCAATATTAAACAACAAACCATTGAGTTTTGGAAGCTGGCTTTTCCTCATGTGTTACTTTAAAAGGGAATGGAAAAGTAAAGCCAAGTCAGATAGGACTGAATGGTAGGTTTGGTTTATTTAATTTTATGGTATACAATAATGCCTTGGTTTACAAGCATAATCCGTTCCAGAAACATGCTTGTAAACCAAAACACTCTTATATCAAAGCAAATTTCCACATAAGAAATAATGGAAACTCAGATGATTCATTCTGGCGTCCCATAGACCACATACTGCACACACAAAGTGCCAAAATTCACAAAAGAAGTTGGCTAGAAGTCCATGTCCACACCATGGTTTAGGTACCTGCCTGCAGAATCTGCTCTGCTGGGACTAATAAATAGATTTTATTCTGTGTTTTTAATTGGACAAGAATAAAATGCAATTTGTAGCCATATATACACTTCACTAGCTACCCCATGGCTGGAAATGGTGTGAAAAATAAGAAAGGATTTTGAAAACAAATTAAAGAAAAATATAAAGAAAAATAAAATAAACTCCCAATGTTCACTCCTCTTTGAAAACATTCCTGACTGGTGCAAGGGATACCTCCATTCCACTCACCTCCCTCTAATTTGGAGGCTGCCAGAGACAAAACAGTCCAATTACCCACAATCCAGCAGGAGGAGGGAGGGGCAGAGAGCCACCATTGGCTCACTTACAATCATGTGATCTGCTCCAGTTACTTGTATTGCAAGACATTGCTTGCTGATCAAGGCAAAATTTAGAAGAAATGTTTGCTTGTCTTGCAAAATGCTCTGAAACCAATTTACTCTTAATCCGAGATATTACTGTAATTCCTTTGGCATTTCAGAAATGGGGAAGGCTATAAGTCACTGAGTTTAAGGGTCAGAGGTTCAATATTCCACCATGTCTCCTGGGAGAACAGCCAGTCTGTGTGATCTTGGGCAAGCTGTACAGTTCCAGGATGCCTCTGCAAGAAGGTAATGGTAAACTGTTTCTGAGTCCTTTGCACCTAGAAAACACTGAAACAGGTTGCTATAAGTTGTGATTAATTTGACTGCAAGCGATTAATACGCAGTGTGGTGCAAGGGCCTAAAAGAGTGGTTCCCAAACTTTTTTCATTTGCATATGCCTTGGTATTCCTAGTAACAGAAATTGTAGTATGTTATGTTTGGAATTAATATGGCTTCTTTTTTTCAAATTTATGTGCTATAACTGTAAATAAATAGTCCAAACAGTAGTACACACATATATTCAACTGTGCCCGTTTCCAAGCAGGGGCATAGTGTGGGGTGCCAGCATCTGGGACAAGGCAACTTTTGTGCCCCTTAAAAATGTTGCACCTGGTGCGACCATCCCTGTGCCTTCCCTGCTCTGCCACTACTACAACTTCCCACTCCTCTCCCCATTCACCTCCCTACCTGGTCCTGCTTGTTCTTCTTCCTCCTCCTCTACTGTTGCAAATTAGCAATCACCTTGCACAGAGGCTACAGGCCCAGCTCCAGGAAGGCAGAGGTGGAGGACAAGGGAGTTGGAGAGGGACTAACAAGACCAGACATGGGGTGGGGAATGAATGAATTTTGTGCCATCATAGAAACCTCTCCCCCACACACACATTATACCAGTGTTTTCAACAACTCATCTATATCTGATAACACAAAAATTGAAAAAAATAATTTAAAACCACCAAGCATGCAGACTTTTGTCGCATGCTTACAAGTTACAACACATAGTTTAGGGACAAACTTTTCACAATTTATCAAAATAACAAAGAGAGGGAACGAGGTTTTTCTCAAGTCAAAATAATGGAGAAAATAAGTTCTACCACTTGTCATAACTTTCAAATAATTTCACAGCTTTAGACTTGTATTGTGTCTCACATTTGTTAACATATGTCTTTTCTTCCTATTACTCAATATTTTTTCATTTACCTCTAAATCACCTGGTTTGTACCCATCCCCCAGGTTGGATATCACTGGGCTAGAAGTCGGGAGATCTGGGTTCAAATTCCTGATCAGCCGTTGAAAGTCCATGTGTGTGTTTGTGCAGAACTGGTAAAATTGCTCCATAAATATCTTATTATTAGGATCATTATAAGTGAGGTCCAACTTCATGGCATATAACACACATCTCAAAAATGACTTCTAGTGAGCTTTTAGTATTATTGACAGATATCTTTATGCAACTGTGTAATTAGGAAAAGTAGAAAACCTCTTCGTATCAAATCAAACTATTAGTCTATTCAGCTCAGTGCTGGAACTGATGGAGGTGCAGATGGGATTGAAAATGAAATTAATATTATAACCACCAGCTTTTAATAGGCTCTTCCTAGCCCTATTTCCCCCCAGCTGTGCAGGCACTTGTATTATCGATTCACTTGTTATATGAACCTCTTGCAGTGCAGTGGATAGTTGCTGAACTGTAACCCAGCAGTGCTGGGTTCAAATCACTGCCTGAGCTTTGATACTCTCTATGGGCTGGTAAGTCACTCCTTGAGCATCTACTTTTAAAAACCCTATTAATTGATAAGTCATAAGCAACTTGACAACATACAACAATAACAGCACATAACATATTACATTCAACGAAGATTTAATGCAGATGACACAAAACTTTTCCGTGTGGTAAAAATCAGAGAAGATTGTGAAGCGCTCCAGAAGGATCTCTCCAAACTGGGGGAATGGGCTGAGAAATGGCAAGTGCATTTTAATGTAGCCAAATGTAAAGTAATGCATATTGGGGCAAAAAATCCAAACGTTATCCATCAACTCATGGGCTCTGAGTTATCCGTGACGGATCAGGAAAGAGATCTTGGTGTGTTGGTGGACAGCTCCATGAAGGTGTCTCCCCAATGTGCGGCAGCAGTGAAGAAGGCCAATTCCATGCTAGGGATTATCAAAAAGGGGATTGAAAATAAAACAGCCAACATTATAATGCCATTATACAAAACAATAGTAAGGCCCCACCTGGAGTATTGTGTACAATTCTGGTCACCGCATCTCAAGAAAGACATAGTGGAACTGGAAAAGGTGCAGAAGAGAGTGACTAAAATGATTACTGGGCTGGGGCATCTTCCTTATGAGGAAAGGCGAAAATATTTGGGCCTCTTTAGTCTGGAAAAAAGGCGCCTGAGGGGGGATATGATTGAGACATACAAAATAATGCAGGGCATGAGTAAAGTGGATAGAGGGAAGCTCTTCTCCCTCTCCCAAAATACCAGAACTAGGGGACATACACTCAAATTGAGGGCTGGGAGAGTAAGAACTGACAAAAGAAAATGTTTTTTCACCCAGCGCGTTGTTAGTCTATGGAACTCCCTGCCACAGGATGTGGTGATTGCATCTGGCCTGGATGCCTGCAAAAGGGGATTGGACAGATTCCTGGTGGAAAACTCCATCACAGGTTACAAACCATGATGGAGATGTGTGATCTCCATGCTTAAAACCGGGGTACTTCAAGGGCCAGATGCAGGGGAGTAGTGTCAGGAGACAGATATCTAGTCTCATGGGCTCCCAAACGCATCTGGTGGGGCCGCTGTGAGATACAGGAAGCTGGACTAGATGGGTCTTTGGCCTGATCCAGCATGGCTCTTCTTATGTTCTTATTTTATATTCTGTCCGTCAGCCATGCCCACACCTATTCTGAGTTACTCATTCCATTCTTCTCCTACCTGGTTTTCCATCCCAGCCCAAAACAGTCATTCAGAATCCTGTCTCTGTGAATTAGGCTGTTTGGTGTGATACTACCCTATCTTTGTTTCCCTCTCCACTTTGCCATTTCTGCAAACCTCAGGTTTCATCCAGACTTGCTGATACAGTCCTCTTGCATGTGAATTCTTAAAGATACAAGGATCTGCACCATGTCTGGTTATCTGAAGTGAAAATATGAGATAAGACTAGAGACTTCAGTATACTATACATAGCACTGAATAGATTCAGAAAAATAATGAAAAAGAGAAACATTCTACATAGAGATATGCCATTGTGTGGCATTTTGCAGAGCTTGGGGAAGTATTTTTTTAACCAGTTATGCCCCTTCCTCCAATCTATTCCATACTGGCAATCCTAGGAATTGTAATCATAACATGTCACTTTCTGGGCTATGGATATTTGTAAGAAAGAAATGACTGTCACAGAGAAGGACATACTATAAACAGTTTTGGGGCAGTTGAAGGCAGGAAAAGGAATTGCTTTCTTAAATTCAGCCTCTCACCCCAGGAGGTGGGTTTCAAAGAATAGTCATAGATGTGTATAGTTGGAAGGATTCCCAAGGGCCATCTGGTCCAGCTCCCTTAAAACTCCACTACTAAAACTTCCCCAACAGATGGTCAACCAACCTCTGTTGGATGAACAGGGGTCCATTAACTTCCGAGGTAATCCATTCCACCATTAAATGGCTCTTACGCTCAGGAAGTCCTTCCTAATTTTTAGTTCAGAATTTCTTTTGTTGTGATTTGAATCCATTAGTTCAGGTCCTTTCCTCCAGAGCTGCAGCAAACAAGCTTACTCCAACTTCCATATGACAGCTTTTCAGATAACTGAAAATGGCTGTCTTATCATTTCTCCACCACCTCTTCTCCAGTCTAAACTGAGCTGACTCCCTTAAGCAATCCTCATACAGCTTTGTTTCCAGATGCTTACCATGGTCGCCCTCCTGTGGACATATTCAAGCTTCTTGATAGCTTTACAAAACTGTAGTGCCCCAAGCTGGACACTTACGCATGATCTGACCAAAGCAGACAGATATTATTACTGTATTTCCCTTGATCTGGGCAGTACTGTTGATGCAAGCTAGCACTGCACCATGTTTGTTGCTTGCTTGCTTGCTTTATAATATTCTAGACCTTATTGCCTCATGTTGAGGTTACAGTATTTATCAGATAATGTAATATTAAGTCCATTATGCGGTTATACAGGTCTGAGGATGCTGTGGGTGTTCTGTGTCTTAGTATAGGGCCACACAGATGCTTAAAACTGGCATTTGAGGGTGGCGGAAGAGACATTTCACTTGGCACAGCACAAAAATACTTTCTTCTAAAATTGTCAACAAAGCTGCTTCATGAGTTAGGATGAATATGTAATCAGTGGCAATAAAGAAGCAATAGCAAAGGAGCTGAAAACCACTGTTTGCTCTCAATATGCACATGGCACTGTGTTTTGCTGGCACATAACTGAAGTCCATTAAGTTAAATTATGAGAAGTGTTTTGAGGCCTTTCAAACAAAATGCTGAAGCTTTTGAGTCCTTATTTACATGCGACAATGTGTACACAGGGAAAATTTTCAACCCATGAATTAGCTCCAGAGGAAAACAAATCCTAAAACAGACACCCCCAACCTGAGACTGGGTAGGGGTTGTTTTTCTTTGTTTTGGGTTTTTCCTCCTTTCTCTAATCTCAAAGCAAAGAAACATCCTCATAGAATTTTCTGATTAATTTATTCAAAGAGCTTAATTGATGTATCGCAACACGACGGCCCAATTTACATGGCATTAGAAAATGTAATTGCACAGTTCTTCACATTGATAAGCAGCCAGCTGAGCGAACCACTGTTGGCTTTGGAGAGTCATTTCAGAGAAATCATCGCCTGTGCCGTTCTTTCAACTTCACCCCATACTGTTAATTTTAATAGCATGTGCAACTGGGAAGCCATATTTTAAAGGGAAATCTTGTGCCTCTTCATGAATAGGTAATGTACTTCCCAAGGAGAAGAGTGGAAACCCCTAGAAACACACTGGTGTGAAGGTTTTTCATTTTACTAGATTTACGGACATTCATAAATCTTGTTTTTTTTTTTAAACAACTCTTGTAGGCTCTTTTAATTTAAAAAATTACAAATTTGCTTGAAAATTTAAAAACAATGCAAATCTAAAAATTAAAAAAAACCTCAACTCATAAAATTCAGTTCTCAAAAATATTGTATGGGAAAGTAAGAGTTATTTCATTTGCTTTTAAAATGAAATAAGTGTGGAACAAATGGATCTCCCAAGGAACAGCATTCCATAATTTATGGGCCACCACATTGAAAATTTTATTTTTATTTTTATTTTAGAGTATTTTTACAAATGGACATCTGTAAGGATGATATGCTGGACCCAACTAATTGATCTTATAACTTGGGAATAGAATCATATAGGAAGACTACTTTCATGGACTCAGACCATTTAGAAAATTAAAGGTTAAAATAACTTTCATTTGGACACAGAAAGAAGCTATAAATCACACAAGTCATCTTAAAGCTGGCAACATGTGTTGGTGATAACTCTTATTGACAAGCTGACAGTTGCCATCTCTGCCACTGAGGTTTTTGGGCTATCTTCTTCAAGAACAGATCTATTGAGAATGTAGATTTAATCTTCTCTGGAAGTTACCATGGTAGAGATTGCAATAGATGGCTTTCTGTTTCCAAGCAGTTGGCAACTTGGCATAGTTGCTAGACCAACCAAAGCAATCAAAGGGGAGTGCCTCATTGTAGCTCCACATCTGGATGTCTGAAGAGCAGGGTTGAGCCCAGAAATGTCTACAGACTGTGAAGCCCACCCATTCCCAGATTAACCAATAAGCAAAATAAGCACTTGCTTAGCCTATAAACAAGGGAAAGGGTCGCCACAGAGGGTTTATTTTTCAGAGCCAGACCATGGTGCAAATGGTGCACCCTCCTTAACAAACCATACCCTCTCCCTCCCCGCTCAAGAGCCCCAAGAAAACCACCTCTCTACCTCAAGTAGTTGAGTATGAACTGGTAAAATCTCCCAAGTACAGACTCAGTGAGAAAACACATATTTTGAGAGAAACAATAACCAACCACCACCACCACCATCCCTTGGTGGTAGTGCTTTTTGCTTCTGTATTTTGGGAGGCTGGGTGGGAATAAGTATAAAAAGGGTTGGTGGTCTCCTAGGCTCGTGGCCTCTCCATTTTTGCCACATGCTATATACCGTTAAATTATTTTGATACATATAATGTGCATGTTATATTTGTTTTCAAGCTCTTGAACCCTCCACAGGTTATATTTGGGGGGGGGAGATAATATTTTCAGTGCTTAAGGCTCTAAAGGTCTTAATCCAGTCCTTTCAGTACCTGTAAATATGATCCTTCTGCCAATTTTTAGGGGGGGGGATGATATTTTTGGATGAAAATTTCTAGAATCCCCTAGCCAGTAGTGCCACTGTGCTGACTTAGGGGTAGGCACACTGTTAACGTGTTTAATTTTTCCCTAATTCTGCCCCCTACCAATACGCAGAGACATAACCAACACAACAGAATTGTCTTCCTCAGAGCATCTTGGTGGTGCAAATCAGGAGACAGAGTTCAGCTGTAAATGTTGTTTTTTGTCCTCTTTTCACACTCGGAAGAGTTAAGATTGAAATAAAGCAAGGCAGAGCAATCCTCAGTCTCTGGTGCTGACCACCATTGTCAGAAGGTGTGAGGATAACATTCTTGTGCTGATGGCTCCTCTTTTTCTTTCAGCATCCCCTTGGTGGAGTAGGAGGCATCCCTCCGGAGCTTTGAAATGCTTCGAGTCCCTCCTGCCTCCTATCACATCCGCATGGCAAGTAGCGGATTGGAAGTGGAGCATGGGAACGAATGCAAAATTAGCAGCATGGAACTGACATCGCACCTGCAGGCAGGGCAGGGCAGCCATAGAAAGAAAATGAAGCTGGGCAAGCTAAGCAAGCCAGCAAACCCCATCATCTCAGGACCAGCCCCCAACTATCCGAAGGCAGGCTCTGCACCCTCCACACCCCCGTCCTCTTAATATAGCTCTTAAAAACCTCAGATGTGTCCTGTCAAAAAGCTAATCCTAGCCATGGCAGGTGTGTGTGTGTGCATGTGGGAGGCTACAATTTTCACCCCATAATTAGCACTGCACTTCCGTAGAAGGCGCCACACCACTAGAAATCTCAAGCTCCAGGAAGGTGGCAGGGTCGAGATGTAAAAGAGCAGCATCCATGAGCAGTCGCTGCAGCAGAAATGTTCAAAGCAAAGGAAAGAAGGAAGGACAGCCTCTATGATTTGTTTTTATAGCAGAAATAAGATGGAGCCTTGTCCTCAACCATAACTGTATGGTGGCTACGGACACTCTATATCTATATCACAATCTAGATTATTCACTCCCTTTGTATATGTAATTTTGGGAATGCTTAGAAACCTGAGTGCTAGATATGGTTTCAGAGAGCGCCTTCTTCTTTAGCAGCCTTGCCTTGTCACAAGTGAGATAAAGCAAACTGCTTCAGGAAGCACAAGGAGAGGGAAGGGATGGTTCAGACTTTAAATGTAGAGGGAGGGGGGAGTCACTGTTTGTCCTTCATTTCAGGTAGTAAGAAGCGAGTTTCTGTACATGATTTTTAGTGGTCTAACAAAGGAATCACCTGTCCTTTATTTTGAATTGTATACAACACGGATCACACTGCTTGGTTTTTCTCTCTTGCTGGAAATGGCAAGTTTCAGCCATGTATGATAAAACAAAAGTATCTTTTATTTGTGCCTGGATGGGCCCTTCCACCTTTGCTTTTTAACTCTGTTCTGAGTTGTCGTAGTCTTAAGAGACACTCCTCCAAAGTCCATGATGTAAAAACTGCAGGTCCTGGACACTTCTAGGAGTAGAAATTTACCTCTCTTTTCTTGGCCATGGGGAAGAATGGTAGGAAAACAAACACATGATACACACCTTTGAGAGTGGCAAAAATAACCCCCCCCAAGCTCCTTGTAGTTTGGGGAGTTGCAGACATCCCATAATCTGCACTTTGTCATCTGCAGCTGTACATGAACTTCTTTGGATATAAAGCAACTTTCTTATTTTCAAAGGGATGAAAAGGAGAGGCCTGAAGCTTTTTGCAAAACCCGCTACTGTATTGTTGAGATAAAAACATGATGGCAAAAATGGATTCTTACAACCCATATCACCTGCTGCAACTTAACTTTTAAATGTCCTATAAACCTCAACCACAGCTGTGTGCAGCAAATACAGTATGTCTTAGTGGACCGCCTGTGGCAAAAATTTGACATTTTTACACACAACTTTTTAAGCACAGTTGAGATGGAATGTGAAATGGAGTATAAACATTCTAGGGACAAAACCTCAGAACAGCCCTATAAGGAGGTGTTGCTGCCCTCCTTGTGTGGCAAATGGCAAGAGAGAGGGGGGTGGCCTTGTCCAAAATCCGCCTCAAGGAGTTCTGGCTGAGATGAAATTTGAACTCGGGACCTGTTAGCCCCACATTCTTTGCCACCCGCCAGCTGTCACCTGCCTTTATTACCACAGCAGAATGAAAGGAGAGAAAGGGGATCTGAGGGATTCTACGGGCGTGAAGTTGTTTTGTCTCCCTTCAAACATTTTTGTCACTTTCCTTTCATTAGGAGAGGGACCACAGTGGGACGTTTTCACTTCCATCTTTTGCAGTGTTCTTTTCTCTTTGTGTGTTCTCCATTACCATCCCTTTTGTTTTTGCCCCCAAGGAGAGCTGTGAATAATCAAGTGTCATCAGCTTCTTCTCACCTCTGAATTTTGCAGGTGAGGGTGTTGCTTGTTCACACTGGTGTGAGAAACCCCCCACAGCAGGGAGCCACGGCCCTTTTAAAAGACATGATAAACTTATAATGCACCAACACCTCTTTCTCTTCACATCCCTCCTCCCTTCAATTTCACTGAAGAGAGAAGGGATGAACCTCTGTCAGCTGCTTCATAATAGGCAGAGAAGGAGAAAGATGCCCTGAAAACACTGCCATGAATTTGCCTTCGACTAAATTTAGCATTACTCTATTTCACACTCTCTTCTTCAGTGGCACTGCATTATACAGTGTCTCAGGGTAAGCTCCCTATCAGCAGCCTCCTGTATCTAATCCTGAAGTGGGAATGTCTCTCTCCCCCACCCCCCACCCCCCACACAAAAAGGTCAAAAAAGTTTTCCTGCTGTCTTTTCTATAACCTTTTGTGAGTGCTGGGCATGATGGAGAGCCAAGCTTGCTCTAACAGATATTTAAGACTAGATGGTAGACAACAGCAGCATTGACAAAGGACCTGATGTAAAAAAATAAATGAGACCCAGCCAACTCAGAAAACCTTGATAACACTAAAACACAAAAATAACACAATAATACAGAAAAGGGGGGGCTCCCCCTGTTAGTGGAACCATCTGGAGAGAAAACCAATTTTCTCATCATTAACGAGGCCCATTCCCCTTCCAAAACTGCAGCACGTCTTGTGAAAGGGCACAACCCCTCCCTTTATTTATCACGAACTCAATAAATCCTCCCCAGAGATCAATAAAGATGTTCTTTGGTAACAATCCATTTTTAACGTTCACATTACATGTTCATTTATCATCAGTAGCTTTTACTCCAAATGTCTTTATATCATTCCTTCAATGGAAAGTGCTGAAAATTTCTGGTGCGCCCTCCCTTGTCCAAAGGTAGCAGATTCTGGATGTCATAAAATGAAGTGATGTGCTAGTTCTTAACTGAATAGCCTCAGAGGCCCAAATCCTTCTTGTTGTCTGCTTGTATGCCTCCTCTCATCCCAAGTCATGTGACCACTAGACAACAAGGAATCACAGTACCAACTGGAAGTGGTGACTGACAGCCCTCCCCCCACACTTTCATATAAGCTGCTGGTGTGTGCAAGGCATAAAGCTTGTGTTTGCAACTCCCCCCCCCCAAAAAAAAAAAATCTGCCCTGGAAGTTATAATCTGAAAGTTATAGTCCAAAAGATAAACTTTCTGGGTATTTTTACAATTTTACTGCCGGAGATGCTGAAAGGGCACTTGTGGGATCTGTATTATTTTGTTTGTTTGTTTGTTTGTTTGTTTTATTTGCTTTATATACCGCAACCATCTAGCAAAAAAGCTACTCTGGGTGGTTTACAAACATATACAAAATATAAAAACAGATTAAACAACTTAAAATAGTCAATAAAAACGAATCAGTCAAACCAAATAATCAAATCATCATAATAAAAAGAACAAATAAACAAATAAGCACAAATGCAATAGATCAAAATTGTTTGACAATTCAAAATAAGAACAAATAAAAAAATAACTAGTAGAAAATTATCCTAAGGCGGGGACAGCGTCCTATTTATATAAGCTGGTTGAAACAGAATAATCAGGGAAGGCCAACCTATATAAAGCCAGGTTTTCAGTAGTTTCTTGATGGCTTGCAGTGAGGGCACTAGGCGAATCTCTTGGGGAACCTCATTCCACAGGTGAGGTGCAACCACTGAGAAGGCTCGTTTCCTTGTTGATATTTTCCGGGCGTTCCTCGGGGTCGGTACCTGCAGATAGCCCGCCTGGCTTGAACGAGTGATTCTGGCAGTTCTTTTTGCGAGGAGCCGTTCTGCCTTGGTTATTATGTACCACGAGTTTGTGTTGGATGTATGTGTGTGTCATTTGCAGCCTTACCTCAGGCAGCAAAACCTTTTGGAACAGCCCTACTTGTGCCAATAATGATGTCCACATTGAGTATTTGTTCAGCTCTTCTTGCACCCACAATACTGATACTGTACTGTCTCTGAGGGCGCTCACAACATGGGGCTGCAATGAGTACCAACAGAGAACTAGCAGGACAAAACCTTAGTTTCCAGGTCCCCCACCCCACCCCACATCACAGCAGGTGATGGTGTTTTTTGCTCTGATACACTCTGGTTTGCTCCAGTGCTTAAGTGGAGTATAGTACAGTAGGACCCCAGTATCTGCTGGGGATTGGTTCCAAGCCTTCCCATGGATAATGAAAACTGTGGATAAGAGAGAACGCCAAAATGTCCCCAAAACTGCTGTTTTGTGATAGTAACTTGCTTTACAGCTGCTGGCTTGTAAGAGTAGCTTGCTTTACAGCTGCTGTTTAGTGACACTAGCTTGCTTTACAGCTGCTCTCTGTGACAGTAGCTTGCTTTGCGGCTGCTGAATTGTTTGTTTATTTTTTCCTCTGCCAACCGTGAATAACTGAATCAGTGGATAATGAATCAGTGGATACAGGGGTCCTACTGTACTGTGTTGTTTTGTACTGATCTGCACACATGGTGGTTGGGTGTCATTTGATGGTGTTTCTATATGATATGAGTGTATTTCTACCCTGCTACTCTGCTTGGGTGGACAAAAATAATGAGATATAAGTAGAGATGGGCACAACTCAGAAAAATTGTTCGTTTTCGTTTTCGTTTTCGTCTAGGGGTCCGTTTTGGCTCGTTTCCGTTTTCGTGAGCTAATTTTCAAAATTTTTCGTTTTTGTTTCGTTGCGTAACGAAAACGACAAACGAAAACGAAAACAAAATTTTTTCCGTTTCTTCCCATTTAGCTCCATTAAGTGCTTTTCCAGTAACGAAAAACGAAAATTGGCTCGAAATTAGTCATTTTGTTTCCTTTTTCATTCCAGTTTTGAGCCGTTTTTCATTTTTCGTTTCGTTTCGAAAAACGAAAACGGAAACGAAAATTCCGCTAAGTCATGCCCATCTCTAGATATAAGACAAGAAGGACTGAAGCAGTCAGGGAAAGGGCAGAGAAAATAGGTAAGGAGGGGCAAACTGTGTTTGGAATGAGATGTCAGGCAGAGATTCTAGATGTATGTGGACACATAAAATTAGGATGGTACTGTATATCCAAGCACATCCAACAACAAACACCTTCCTCATGTCTGGACAGAAATACCAGAATGGTTTACACAAACTTGCAATTTAAAAGACTGCAGACCCCAAAGCAACCAGAGGTGATCTGTGCGGAAGAGCAAGCTGCTTTCAAAATTCAGAAGGTAGTGTGCCATGAGAGATAATGCCTGCAAAACTGATCAGGGCTTGTATCACATGGATCATCTCGGTTTGTGTAAGGGGCCTTCAGGATCCTATCCAGTGTGTTTTAACGGTACTTGAAGTTATTACAAACTCTTAACAATGCTAGAAATTTTAAGATTTTTTTTTTAAAAAAATATACCATTCTCACGATGATACTGCTGTGGCGGGTTTCTATTTGTTATGAATGACTAATTTCGACACCTGAAAATGTCAAGTTATGGGAAACTTAAATGACAGAAGAAGAAGAACGGGTGAAAACAACTACAGAGACATTCTATGAATTAAACATGAAACAATTTTTAAAAAATGTTATTACCTTGCTTTGCGTAACAAGTGCAGTTTCCTGAACATTGCTCTAGAAACACATAATGGAAACTTGGTTGTATAGATTTACTGAGAAACTGGATTTCCAGTCATTTAGATTTTTATGTCAGCTACCATAACCATGCAAATATCCGAAATTGAAATCTCGAAATGGAAGAGCAAAATGGGACAGTAGATGTGCCTGTGGAATGGAAGAAACCACGATGATATTACAGTATTTCTGAAAAAGGTAAACAGAGCTAAAACAGTTATCTAGGATGGGGGATGTATTCTGTAGCAAATTGACTGGTCTTAATCAAACCTGAAGACAGCCCTACCAGGCAAAGTGAGGCAGCTATCTGGAGCAGCCAGCACTGGGCTGGGGTTCAGGGCAGGGATAAGCAGCCACAGTGAGGTCTTAGTACTGGCAGCTGGTGAGTCCCATTTCAGGGGTGCTGTGTATCCACTCCAGGCTTTAGTCTAGAAGTGCAACCCAAAATGCTCAACCTACTGCAGGGACGAGACTCATCATCTTAGATAGCTCCTGTAACCTAATTATTAAACCTTGGAGTGGATTAATGGACCCTTGAACTTGGAATCACCACCCACCACAGTGCCCTGGGGAACAGAGCCATGAGCCCCCTAAGATGTCTTCTTGCTCCCCTCACATGTGGTAGAGGTTGCAATCCCCCTACCCGTGAATGGTTCAGTGATCAGTCAATCTTTTCACGTGGAATCCCCCTACCCGTGAATGATTCAGTGATCAGTCAATCTTTTCACGTGGAATCCCCCTACCCATGAATGATTCAATGATCAGTCAATCTTTTCACGTGGAATCTGGCAGCAACATCTTGAACTACAGCCCCCACCCCACCCCCTAGCCAGCAGGACCAGTGGTCCTGCTAGCTAGAGAATTACAGCACAAAATAATAACATCTGAAGCTCTGCAATTTGATGTATGTGCAAGCTATTGTGTCATGTGCCTCAGCCAGCAAAATGTCTTTGGATACACTGCATAACCCACCGCAATAGGAAAGAATGCCTGCCAGCATCCTGTCAGTGATTCACCCTTGCATAAACTGTGTAACTCATTATAGTCAATTGTTGCTAACAAACAAGGCACTGACTGCATTAGCAGATGTGTGCTCATTGCACAATAGGCAAATGTCTAATAATATACAGTAATTTGTCTAGTAATATATAACAATTATCTTAAAGTTCCAATTTATAGTAACTTCTTCCAGGATATTTCTCCCAAAATTTTGCCTAAAGGCATACAGGGAGGTTATTCTCCTGGAAGGCACCATAAGGAATCAAACTCCCAACCTCTGGTTGCTCAGCCTGCTATGCAACTAAGCATATGATTTAATGTATATGACTTTTTTTTTTAAAAAGTGGCCCAAATCCTTCTGAAGATTTTCTCAGGTAACTCAACATGATGAGATAGCTTGGGTTGTTGTTGTTGTTGTTGTTGTTGTTGGCTGTTTAGCCGTGTTCTGGAAGTTTTTCTTCCTAACATTTCAACAGACTCTGTGGCTGGCATCTTCAGAGGGAAAGGTGCTCAGGGAACTAGGAGTTCTCTCTGCATCCTGGGGAAATTCCCTGAGCTCCTTGCCCTCTGAAGATGCCAGCCACAGAGACTGGCAAAACGTCAGGAAGATAAACATCCAGATCACGGCCAAACAGCCTGAAAAAGTCATAAGAAGCTATCAGATCCCGGCCACGAAAGCCTTCGAGAATACATTCAACATGATGAATTGCTGCTGTCTCCCTCTCTCAATGAAATGCATTCATTGCTACAGAGTTGCATAATAAATAATTATACCTGCACTTCTGCCTGGAAAAAAGTATGACTAAGGAAACTGCCCTAGTATAATAAACAAAAGCAAGTTTCTCAACACAGGAGGAGCAAAACTCATTCATTTAGGTCTCCCATCATGTGATGCAGCGGAAAGGAAAGGTTCTCCCATCGCAGCTGGGAAGCTTGTGGACCAGCAGACCCACAGGACATGATAGTCAGTGGTCCAGCCATCCCAAAAGTGCAGCAGTGTACGAAAGGTTATCCTATGATGACTGAGCAGCAGAACATTCCTCTCATTGGACTTTCAATGCTTTTTTTTTTTTTTGGAGTTTTAGAATGTGGAATTGAGAAGGATTTTACAGAAGAGGGAAAGTGCAAGTTCTGAGAGATGAATACATTCTTGACTTCCAAGTAGGGCAGGCTGTTTAATACAGATCAAGTTTCTTTGCATTGGGATTTTCATATACCTTTTAAGCGTCCCTAGGCGGAGGGCTCATTATTTACATCATCAGCAAGAGCAGCAGTACTTAAACTTTTCGGAGTCACTCACTCTCCACTATTTTTATTATTTCTGAGAAACCCTCACACCTTCTCACTTCTCCTTTGCCACCATCCAATCCCTTTTAACATATCAAGTCATAAGGTAAAATTAACAATAACCAGAAAACTGTGCCAGACATTATTTTCAGTTATTTACAATTTCTTCCTTACAAAAACTCTACAGTCTCATCCCTCCCACCCCAAATTTTTTCATAATGCTGTAATTGAAACTTAGCGGGATGACTCTCATGGCTGTACATAAGAACATAAGAACATAAGAAGAGCCATGCTGGATCAGGCCAAAGGCTCATCTAGTACAGCTTCCTGTATCTCACAGTGGCCCCATTTGGGAGCTCATGAGACTAGATATCTGACTCCTGATACCACTCCCCTGCATCTGGCCCTTGAAGTACCCCGGTTTTAAGCCTGGAGATTACACATCTCCCTCATGGTTTGTAACCTGTGATGGACTTTTCCTCCAGAAATCTGTCGAATCCCCTTTTAAAGGCATCCAGGCCAGATGCCATCACCACATCCTGTGGCAGGGAGTTCCACAGACTAACAACGTGCTGGGTGAAAAAATATTTTATTTTGTCTGTTCAATTGGAGTGTATGTCCCCTAGTTCTCGTATTTTGTGAGCCACTGAAGGATATAAATTGTTTCAAAAGATCAGAAATAACAGAAAGGGAGGCGGGTATGCGGTGTATGTCAAAAATACACATTCCTGCACAGAAATACAGGAGGATGAGCTTGGTTGACCCATCAAGAGCATCTGAATTAATATGATTTCAGAGATACAACTAAAAGCCATTCAAGAAAAAAAAAAGATAGACGACAGCCAAAAAAAGACCAATGTGGTTTCACAAAAAGCACAGAGAGGACCTGAAAATGAAATAGAAGACATGTATAGGAAGTGGAAGGAAAACCAGGCTACCAAGGGAGAGTACCTACAAGTAGCAAAGAGTTGCAGCAATAGTGTTAAGAAGGCAAAAGCTGAAAATGAGTGGTGATGACAAAGAAAAGTGCTCAGTTCCTGTTTCAGCTCAGTCTTTTTCCAAAAGATAAGTCTATGGCCCTCTGGGAAAAAGTGATGTGCAAAGACAAGGGGTACAGTTGCAACTTGAGTGTGATAAACAAATAGTCCAGGAATACAAGTTCAACCCCCCAAGGGTACTGAGCTGGAGTGTCAGCAGAAGGGCCCTGGGTAGGTCATACATCAAACAGTGTGCCTCTTTTCATGCATGGACCAGATTAGTGTGGGGCAGGTGCATATCCCTGATGATAATGATATATGGCAACTTGGGGTACTATATTACCTGGTTTGCCCAAATGGTTTACTCATCAGGAATGCCATCCAATATACATCATGTGGCTCAGATCTAAGCTTGACTGGTTTCTTAAAGCAAATATGCAAATTAAAACTACCTGTTGCATTGTTTTCCCATCATATCTTGCTGACCAGACTTCATTTATATTGTAAACAGTGATTTGAGAGGGACACCCTAGTAGTGTAGTGTAGGACCTGGAAGAGAGGAAGCCAGTTTCAGATCTTGATGTGGCCATTAAGTTTGTATGGAAAGATGGCAAAAGACTTTGCAAACATTAAAATGATCTCACCTACGACCCACGCATTAGGTTTGATGTGTTGCATAATATTCCATTTATGTTGAGAACAGGTTTATGGGAATAAATAAACTGCAAATTAATTGTGACTGGCATTTAGATTATCCTTCCTTAAACTTCCTCAAAAATAGGAACTTTTACGCAGTAGAGAGAACAAGTGCAAGGGCACCAATGTTGTTTTGCATTAATATTATATACTTTTATATATTTCATTCTATACATTGTCCTAGTTAATTTTTAAAGTGCTGCTTTACAATGAAATATCTACCACCCCCTTACACATTTGCATCTGTTCCCCCCCCCACTTCCTCCTCCTCCTCCTCGGTTAAGTGTGGGAAACGGGGAAACAAGGTCTTCATTTTTTGTGGGGTTACAACTCGCATTGTAAAAGTAATTCAATTTTACACATAGCAGTGACATGATCAAGGGAACTCATAGGAGGCTTTGTGTCCCAAAGCATTTAGCGAGGATGTGAAAAATTCCCAAAGCAACTGCAAGGAAGGCTGATTGTGAGGACAGAAGAAGAGAAAGGAAAGATTTATGAAAGAATTAAAATCACCTTAAAAGAGAGGTGAGGTTGTGCAACACTTTTAACAGAGAATTTTTAAAATGAAGATCTGACTGCTCTTATCCTAGCAAGATAATTCTATTTACAGATTAACTTGCAGGAGTGAGAACATTGAATCACATTCAGGGTTGGGCTTTTCATACATCCAATCAGGTGCTGGAACACATAGGCAAAAGGCAAATGGCTACAAAGCATACACACAGTGTGCTCTGTTTTTCATGCTGCCCGCTGCAGTGACCAACCTGAACCAGAAGCAGAAATACCAAATTCCTGTCTTTGGGTCATAAAAATCTGAAGAACTGTGAAAGGATCACATGGCAACCAATACACACTGTTGATGTTCTCTTATAGCTATGATAAAAAAACCTCTCATACTGTTCTTGAAGGCTTTCATGGTCAGGATCTGATAGCTGTGGTGAGTTTTTCAGGCTGTTTGGCCGTGTTCTGGAACACGGCCAAACAGCTCGAAAATCTCACAACAGCTAACGCTCATATTCTTTCCAGATGCAATTTTTCTTCCATTCTGTCAGAGGCGTAGCTAGGGTTTCAGCACCTGGGGACAAATTTAGTTTTCACCCCACCCCAAGGGACAGGGAGGGGCTAAGGTGCCATCATAGCCGGGGAGCCCTCCACACCGGCCCTGGCAGGTTGCTTAGGATATGACTTCCTGCAGCTCCTGGCTGCGGAACTGTTTCACACCCAATTTGGCACTTCCAGATGCTGCATCCAGGGAAAGATGTCCCCCCTGCCCCCTCTAGCTACACCAAGTTTCCAAGTGCGTCAGAAATCTCACATAATTCAGCATGGTGGCGATGTGATCATTTCACAGTGCCTCTGACTTTCATGCCAGTTGATATTATACAGACGAAATGAAGTTTAAGCGAATGGGGTTGGAAGACAGCAGCAACTTTCCTCTCTTTTAGTTTTAATTTGATTGATTGATTCATTCATTTTGATTATTTCTTCAGAGCACAAGTTCATGGTGGTGATGGACTGCCAGATGAAGACATGTGAACAATGGAATGCCATAGAAATCAGGGATTGGGAGATAGTGGAATCCTGCCAAGTATTTGCAGTCATCCATCTATTCATCCATCCATCCATCCATCCAAAGGATAGAAGAAGCGGCAGTAACCAAAATGCCATAGTTTAAAAAATCTGTTTTTAGAGCAGATGAATATTTAATATTGACTGAGTGGTTCATCAAAGCTGAATACTTAAAAATCCTTGTAACTGTGATAATTTTAAAAATGTTTATTATTTCCCATTTCAGCCAGAGGGTAATAACTTAGCCTGGATTGTGCCTGTGTATATACTGTAAGTTACACCCATGCTGCTCTGCCTTTAAATTGCAAACCAATTGTTCTCAAAGCGGTATTAAATACAGTATATGGAAGTTGTGCCTACATGTACAATATTTGTCCAAAGTTAGCACATAGTAAGAAGAAAACCAGCATTCCTGTTTTATGAATCATCGTGGTTTCCTTCACTGGGTGAAACATAGCAGAAAAAGGAAAGAAATGTTTATAAATAAAAAACATTCCTCTGCTTTCCTCTGTTTTTTTGTTTGTTTTTTTTGCTTTAGTAAGTCATGTTTTCTATACAACAGTCAATTTTTGGTTTTGTTCTGGCAGACAGAATATAGGTTCTACATCTTCTTCTTCCAGTTATAGAGTCTGTTTGATTTCTCTATTGGCCATTTAGTGACATCTATGTATACAATTATCTGTTTGGTTTCTTGAACCATGAATTTGCAATCAACAAAATGTTAGCTTTATAGAATCCTTTAAGTGGTGTTCTCCTGCTTTATTTCCAACTCATAGGCCAAATTGTGCAACAGGTATCATCTTCTTGTATCATCACTTTCCTTTCTTTCTTATATTGATGAAAATCAATACTTTCAAGGGTATTTATACCCTAAATATCCTATGATTTTCAAGGTAAAAATATCCTTGGAACTATTGATTTACTTCAGTGGAAGGAAGGAAGGAAGGAAGGAAGTGATTTTCTGATGATCTGACAATATAAAGAGATTGCAAACCAGATAGATCCTGCTCTATCCTCATTGGGTTATTTATTTATTTATTTATTTATTTATTTATTTATTTATTTATTTATTTATTTGTCAAACAGCAGGGGTATTCTTTTTTGGAGCTGGATGGAGCAATTCATGTACAGTGGTAACTCTACTTACAAGTTTAATCCATTCCGAATGCACGGTCGTAAGCTGAACAACTCATGCATAGAGCAGCCATATCTAAAAAAATCAAAAAAGTAAATAAAAAATAAAAAAAATAAAAAATTGTAAGTAGAGCAGACAGCATCTAAAATTTGTAGGGCAGCAGTTAAAACACCAATGGTTTTCTGCTCTTAAGTAGAATTGCTCATAAGCAGAGCCGCTCATAAGCAGAGGTACCATTGTACATATGGAAGTGTTACTTTAAGAGAGATTGCTTCCAGAAAGCAACTCACTCCAGCAGGATCAGACCACTTCCTTTATGGCTGTAGGTAGGTCATACCTTAGTGGAGTGTCTTATTCTGTCTTGGGGAGGGGGGACTCTTCTACGACTTTATATTCAAAAAGAGTATAACCTCCTGCTAGCATTGCTCTCAGCCTTCCTGACATACTCAAGACCCTTTACCACCTTAAGCAGTGCATGAAAAATGGGGGGAATTTTGCTAAGGATGGCTTTTTAAAATAAATTATTGATTTTCATGCACTCTCCTGATGTTTCCCTCAAAAAGAAAAAGAAAACAACTTAGACATGGGAAACATCCAAGGAGAAACTGCATAAGAACATAAGAAGAGCCATGCTACCTCTATGTGCATTGTGCAACTACCTCTATGTGAGCTTTTCCCGTTTGTGAAGCATAAAACTTATGAAAGCCAAAGTCATGTGTTTAAAAGCCAATTGCTGTTATCATTTGTGAATCTGTATAATGAATTTTCTTTGTTTTTGCTGGTTGCCTTGCAGTCTTGTAGCTGAAATGCATGGCCCACTTTTTACTGTTAGAAGGGACTTCTCCCTTTATGATCTATTCAGTATTTCTTCTGGTTGAGGCCACAGACGTGAAGGAGATGCCTAAAAGGCTGGTCCTTGGAGAATTATGTTTTTAGTAAAATTAGAAAGTGCGTTTCTAAGAATAGCATTTTGTTTCGTACTAAAAATCTCCAAGTCAACCCCAGTATTAGAGAACAGTGAACCAAGTCCTGCCATCTGCCTATTTACATAATACAGAAGCACTCCCGGTGCAGATTGAGCTTACATATTGTTTACACATCCACCCTTCTCAGCACTCATTAGCAATGTTAATGCTACGTTGGTCTTTGTTTTGTAAATATTTTCCCTCTATTATCTTCCATACCATCAGAAAACCATCCACACATGGCTGAGGATGAGATGCAGAATCCTCACCTTCTAAAGTCATCACCTCTCAAATGACCCATGAAAGAGACTTTGGAGATCAAAAGATCGGCCTCTACCCGCCCTTCGCTGCCACCTTTGGTAGCTCTTTGACTCAGCTACTGATGAGATTTAGCACCCATGTGGGATATGGATATGACCAAATTACCTGAAGGGTGGGGGAATGGTAAGAGGAGATGGTGTTGGATTTCCCTTCGGTTTGGCCTTGAGTCGCTCTTGCAACTCTATCATTAAAGAGAGCTAGCTATATTTAGTACGACTCTTCCCACATCTTTATTGGGGGCAAAGGCATAGTAATTCATCCTTGATTTATCATCATAGCAAATCAGTGAAATGAAGATTCTTACCTTGTTTAGATTTGTCTGCAGAGATATTAATGGACGCTCAATTTTCCAAGGTGTGAAAAAACATTTCTAGTGAATTACGGTACTCTCTTCCACTTATTAAATTCTATTGTTCTTTCCTCAGATAGCCATCTTAATCTGCTGCAGCAAAACAACTAAAAGTCATTTGGCACCTTTAGGACTGCAATATTTATCATAAACCACAGAGCTCTTTTCCTCAGATGCACAAAATTACATTTCGGGGCACAGGATATTATAGAAAGTGGAAAGAGAGCAAAACTAAATGCAGAATTATTGGCCATTAATGTACTGTAATTGTCACTGATTTCACTGGGATTGCTTAACCATGATTCTGGATCCAAACCGTTCTGAAGTGCATGCTTGTAAAGAAATGATATGGGGTGTATTCTGTTTGAACCCACACCCAAGAATGTTATACTCTGACAGTGTTTTGTTTTAGTTTGAACTGGTTATGAAAGTTTTGCAGGATTTTACTGAAATAGTGTTGGAACAACTGCCTTAATGTTCACTTCAGGGAAAGACAGAGAATCAATTCATGGAAAGCCCAACCAACAGGAAACACCACTCACAATACAGCTAAATAATGCAGCCAGATTTTTATCTGGTGATTTTATTGCAGACCCATTTTTTCACTGCACTGTGAAGTGAACAGACAAAAATTGTTATGAGGTGCATCCACAAGGTCATTCAATACAATTATTTGATGGCTCTCAACTTTGGTCTGATTGATCTCTAACTTCTGTTTAAAAACTGGTTGAAACCACACACCTCTGACACTCCTGTGTTCCTTGTATTTTTGATTTCTTATTCTAATGAACTAGCAGGTAGATACGTATACTAGTTGACACAATCCTCTGACTCACTTGCTCAGTGTATGTTTGTGGAGACAGCTTTTTTCATTTCTCTAAAGAAAGATTTTGCACAACTGTTTTGGGTCTTCCTTACCCCCAACCCCCGTAATCGTTCTCCCCTCACCCTAAATAGAAAAAAAAACTGATGAAGTAACATAAAGACAGTAGAGGCAGCGTTCTCTGGACCCATCTCCCCATAAAATGTTGTGAATGAGGCAATGTGTCTGTATGTCTGAAGTCTTGTTTGGAAGCAGTACTGAAAACAGGATGGTTCTATCAATTTGCTACTTATTTCTGTGCTACAAGAGTGCTTCCGGGCAAGGCTTTCTTACACTATTGCCTCACCTCATTCACAGAATTTTGCCTGGACCAGTCATCTGTTCTTCAGGTCTAACTTTTAGGGTGTAGTTTCACTACTTCTTTTTCATTCTTTTTTTTAAAAAGGTGGTGTGAGGAGGGAAGCATACAAGAAGAAAAATTCTTAAGAACAATAGGCTGGAATGGCTGCTCATTGCATTTTTAAAACTGCTGGTATGAGGAGCCCTCTGTCTGGAAATGGCCCACGAAACATTTGGTGAAAATGAAGAGAGGTCACAAAGACAGGGATAGTGAAAGGTATGAGACTCCCAAGCCCACACTCTGCTTGATGAGTGGGATCCACCTGGTGAAAGTGTAGAGGAAAAGGCATACCTTGGTAATCATATTAATAAGAGGAGCCAATGGTCACCACCAGCTGTCAGAATAAGAAGACATTATCTGCGAAACATCTCCTCTTCAATGATGGCGTTCTCTTGACTTTTTGACAAGGGCAAAGGGAGCAAAAGAATACAGCAGAGATGCTCTGAGCTCAGTGTGTGTCATTTGATGCATCCTCTTACTCCCAACAGAGGACAACAGAGACTTGCTGTGAGAATCCCTGGGAAGCTGGTGTTGGACAATAGCACTCAAAAATGCTTTTTTTTAAAAAAAATAAGAAAACTGATTAAGTTAGGAATCATCCCCCCCCTTTTTAACACATTCTCTTTATGCCAGCCTCTGCTTTCTTCTCTGCCTCCTCACTCCCCCACCCCACACTTCCCCCTTTGTTGGCACAGGGTTGCCATCTACCAGCTGTTCACAATTCCTTCACCCTTTTTGCTTTTCAGCCTCCTGCTACCATGAAACACACTTAAGAGAAATTGCTTCCACTTCAGCAGGCCCCTCTTGCTCCCCCGCCTATTGAACTAATTTAATAATAATATTTAAACAAAACAAAAACCAAAAAGAGAGAGCCAAAGTTCCTCACTCCAAAGCTCCCTTCCTCAAAAGTCACTTCCTAACTTGCAGGAGAAAGATATTATATATGCTATGATGGCACAATTCAGATTTACCAGCCTGTTGTCTTTTAATTGATTTAGATTGATCTCTCAAGTGTTTCTCACAGTCTGGGACTGTTTGTTCTCTCCTCTGTCTCTCACTGGTGAGCTGACCTTGTGCACAAAATGAACATTGGAGTTCTCTCCAGAAAGGTTTCTCCCATCAATTCACAAAACAGAGATACTAGCTCTTGGACTAACATTTCCCTCTCCCCATCCCTTTTCTGCCTCCTCCCCTCTTGCTTTTGTGCTTGAGGTAGAATAATGAGATGTCGATTCGGGCTAGAAATACAGTCAGCTGCTTGCACCTCCAATCTTGGTGGGCCACGTCTAAAGAAGAGTAATAGAGAATAACAGCTACAAAGATATACGATGACCCTTAGACAAGATAGGTAGCTACCCTTCTGATTCAAACTTTTGGTAGCTGAGAGAGCAGAGTTAGGCCAAGATTCAAAAGAACTGTTCCATGTGTTCTGGAGAACTTCAACCTTGTGTTCCTTCACTAGCATCTCTAGAGCTCACTGTTTGAGCAGAGCCATGATGCCACCCCAGGGAAGGATTAACAATGGCAGACCTTTGGAAGGCAAACTGGTGTGTATCACACGGCCTGTTCTACAGGTTCTAAGAGAGCTTGCTACTCTTAGATTCAATGAAGATTGCTGTCCTATGATTAATGTTGACCTAAGATAGCCAGTTGCCCTTCTTCTCAACTTCTGTGAGCTGACTGAAAGAGGGAAGGATCTTGTCCTTCACCTCAGGGAGGAAACTGCCTTGGACACATGGCAATGCCTTTTTAAAGTTGATGCTATTAGAGGTGAGAAAACTGGGAGGGAAGTCACTGTGGGGGTATATTATATTATAGACCCCCCAAGCCAGTCAGAGGAGTGGGATGATGCCTTCTGTGAGCAGATGGCCACAAAGTCAAAAGGGAGAGATTTAGTACTAATGGGAGATTTTAACTATCTTGGTATATATTGGCAGTCCAACTCAGCTAAGAATGCAAGGACTAACAAATTCCTTACTGCCCTTTCAGACAATTTCATGGTCCAGAAGGTAGAGGAGGCAACAAGAGGTACCACCATTTTAGATCTGGTCTTAACCAATAAGGAGGATTGAAGTGGTGGGCTCTTTAGGTAAAAGTGACCATGCCCTCTTGGAATTTATATACAGTTGGAAGGAGAAGCTAAGCATAGTTAGACAAGAATCCTCGACTTTAAGAAATCCAATTTTTGTAAACTTAGGGAATTATTGGCTGTGATTCCATGGACCGAAACACTAAAAGAGAAGGGTGTCCGAGCTGCATCGGAGTTCCTCAAAAGCGAGATATTAAAGGCACAATCTAAAACTGTTCAAACAAAAAGAAAAAATGGGAGATGTCTAAAGAAACCACAGTGGTTTCCTAAAGAACTTTCAACTCAGCTAACTATAAAGAAAAACAAGTACAAGAAATGGGAAAATGGGGAATGCACCAAAGAGCAATATAAGCAAACAGCTAATATATGCAGGGGGGATGGTTGCCAGGACCCTGCCTGTCACAGAACCTGACTCTGAGGGGTTAAATGGTGAAGAGCTGCTGGAGGAGCCTTGCAGCTCAAATCAGCAGGTAGCTGGGTCTGATGGCTCAGCTGAAAACATATCTTCTCCTCCTAGAAGGGCCATGAGCAGGATTCTGTAAAGACGTGCTACCAGAAGAGCTAGGGAAAGGGTCTTTGATGCTAGACGGGGAATCAGGGCAGCAAGCCCTGAGTACTAGCAGAAGCCTTTCCAGACATATGGGTGTGTTCCCTGTTTTGGGATAAAGCTGGTAAGCTCACCTTGAGTTCTCTCTGGGAGCAACACGTCATTTGAACTTGCAACCACGTTCCTGTCTGTTTCTGACCTTGGCTCTGTTTCCTGACTTCGGACTGGCTTCCTGGACAACGGTTTGATCTGTTCCCTTGGGTTTGGCATCTGGTTTCCGTGAGATATTCTGGTTTTGTCTTGGACTGTTAATTGCTGGGAGTTGGATTCTGTTATTTATCTGGCACTTGATTGTTAGCAAAGGACTCGAACTGGCCTGGCTTTCCACTAAAGATCTTGGCAAAGAACTGAACCCTGTTTGTTTCTGTGCTCTGTGTGCGGGGCTTGACAATGGTAAAAAAAAAAAAGCTAAAGCACAAAATGAACTTAGACTTGCCAGAGAGATTAAAGATAGTAAAAAGTGTTTCTTTAGTTATGTCCGCAACAAAAGGAAAAATAAGGAAATGATAGGCTCTCTGTATGGCAATGATAACCAGTTAATAACAGGAGACAAGGAAAAGGCAGAACTACTCAACGCCTTCTTTGCCTCAGTTTTCTCCAAAAAGGAAAAAATAGATCAGCTGGGACTAAGAGTAGATGAGGTAGGATGGGAATTGCAACATAGAATAGGGCGGCTTGACTTCAATTCCTGGAAAGATCCTAGTGCAGATTATTAAACAGGTAGTCTGTAATTATTTAACAAACAATGCTGTCATTACAAGAAGTCAACACCGGTTTCTTAAAAACAAGTCATGCCAGACTAATTTGATCTCTTTCTTTGAGGCCAGGTGGATGAGGGGAATGCTGTGGATATTGCTTATCGGGACTTCAGTAAGGCCTTTGATAAGGTTCCGCATGGTATTCGTGCAAAGTTAGTAGAAAGTGGGATAGATAGTGTTACTGTTAGGTGGATTTGTAGTTGGTTGACTGATCGCACCCAAAGTGTGATAATAAATAGCCTCTCTTCAGCTTGGAGAGACGTGACCACTGGGGTACCCCAGGATTCTGTTCTGGGTCCTGTGCTGGTCAATATCTTTATTAATGACTTTGAGGAAGTAATAGAGAGTATGCTAATTAAATTTGCAGATGATACCAAATTGGGAGGGGTTGCTAATTCCCTAGAGGACAGGATGAAAATCCAAAATGACCCTGACAGATTAGAGTACTGGGCCAAAACTAAGAGAATGGGTTTCAACAGAGGGAAATGTAGGGTGCTGCATCTAGGTAAAAAAGAATGAATTACACATATATAGGATGGGAGATACCTGGCTGGAAAATAGTACATGTGAAAGGGATCTGGGAGTCTTGGTGGACCACAAATTGAACATAAGTCAGCAGTGTGATGCGGCGGCCAGGAAAGCCAATGGGATTCTTGGTTGCATCAACGGAACTATAGTGTCTAGAATAGATCAAGGAAAGTGATAGTACCACTCTATTCTGCTCTGGTCAGGCCCCATCTGGAGTACTGTGTCCAGTTCTGTGCACCTCAATTTTAAGCGGGTACAGAGGAGGGTGACCAGGATGGTAGAAGGTCTGGAAGAAATGTCTTATGAGGAATGGCTTAGGGGGCTGGGAATGTTTAGACTTACAAAAAGAAGGCTGACAGGGGATATGATAGCTATGTTTAAATATTTGAAAGGATGTCATATTGAAGAGGGAACGGGTTTGTTTTCCATGGCCTCAGAGACTAGGACGCGGGGCAATGGTTTCAAACTACAGGAAAGAGATTCCATTTGATCATTAGGAAGAAGTTCATGACGGTTAGAGCTGTTCAGCAGTGGAATATGCTGCTATAGAGGGTGGTGGACTCTCCTTCTTTGGAGGTTTTTAAGAAGAGGCTGGATGGCCACCTGTCGGGCATCCTGTGATGTGGGTTTCTGCATGGCAGGGGGTTGGACTGGATGTCCCTTGAGGTCTCTTCCAACTCTATGATTCTATGATAGGTCTTACTTTGGCTTGGTCCAATTAACCCCCACAGAGCAAATAATGAGTCACGTTAAAGTAAAAAAAAGTTTTATTAAACTTTAAATAGAAAACAAATATTCCACATTAAACAGTCTGTATTGAAGAATGTCCCTATACTTGTTACACCATCCCCTAGAGCTGGATGGTATGCATGAAGGTAAGACTCCCCATTTCAAAAGCCAAGAGGAGAGATTAAAACTCTCATTTTCCTGTCCGTTTAACCGACAGACCTTTTAGAAAGGAGGGGCATAAAAGAATATTAGTATAGACAGACCAATAGCAAGTCAGATCAGAGTGACTGAAATATCCCTGGTAGCAGGCTCAAGGTCAGAGTGACTGACAATCCCTGGTAGCAGGCTCAAGGTTCACTCAGCCTTCCATCCTTCCGAGGTCAGTAAAATGAGTACCCAGCTTGCTGGGGGGGGGAATGTGTAGCCTGCACACTGTAATTAAATTTGTAAACCGCCCAGAGACTACTTGTAGTGGTAGGGGCGGTATATAAGCAGAACACTTTGCTTTATACCGCATTCTGAGACTATTGATCTATATACGGGAGCCAGCTTCCAGAATCCATTTGTCTTGTGGCACATGAGTCCATTATAAAATGCTACTGAGCATCTGTAAAGATGGTGATTGAACGCCAAGAACCAGAAGTTAAGACAGAAAAGTCACCTACCTTTCTTCCAAAATGCCTAGCGGGGTGGAATGAATTATGTGCTCTGGTTTTGGTCTTGCAACATGACAGCTCTGAGAGTGAGGTAAAGTGGAGCTAAAAGTGAGTGAGTGAAGGAGTCAGGACTCTTCCCGATCTCTGGAATGCACCTGACTGCATTTGGTTGATATGGTTATTCTCTCTCTCTCTCTCTCTCTCTCTCTCACACACACACACACACACACACACACACACACACACACACACTGTTTCATAGGTACAGTGGCAAATAGTAAGAAAATCGAAAACATTCTACGGCTTTGTTTTTCCCCTTGCATGGTATATTTCTTATCTTACTTTGCCCCAGGAATGAAGCAAAGCACTCTGGCACTTCAGTTCATTCCTGAGGTCAGAGTTTCTCAGTTGGAAGCATCCATCATGGGCCCCAAAAACAAACAAACAAACAAAAATGAGAAAAAAGTGTTACAGCAGAGAATGGTTTTTCTATTGTATATATATATTTTAAATGATCTCAGAATCATTTCTATTTCTAATTTTTTTATATTTATTTTTTATTTAATAAAACTACAGTACAAAACATAAAACAACATTTATACAAAAAGAAAAAAAAGCTTAATCAAAACTCTACCAAACAAAATAGGGACAAACCCCGTGCAACCCATGTCCCACTCAGGACTTAGCCAAACGTGCAAAACTTAAGGCATTGACCAACCCATTTCCCTCCAAAAATACATTGAATCTCTTCCAGGCGTATACAATTTATCCCATACGATCTCAGAATCATTTCTAGGTTCAGAGTTGGTCAATGGGCAGCTTCAAATTAGGCTTCAATTAGGTACAAAACCACAGAAAAATAACTCCAGAAGAGACGCTCCAGTGGAGAATTGGGTTTTTAAACATACCTTTTAAATGTACCACAAATTATGCAGCTGAATTTCCTATACTTGGGGAAACTGCAGGGGTCTGCACATTCAGAATGAAATGGAAAACATTTTCTTAGGAAAGAAGACTGTCACGCCGACTCTGACTTACCTGCTCACACATGGAGGGAAGCATACAATAAAGCATGGCATGTTAGTTCTCTATAAACTTCAGATGTAAGGTCAGTCCTAAGAGTGGACATTTGGGAAGCATTGTTGAGAGACCATCCCTCTGAAGTTAGTGTTTCGCAGCTAGTTATTTCAGGACAGGTACAGCAACCTTGGCTTATTGCCCTTCTCTCTATATTCCTTTTCAGCAAACTGCAGAAAATATAAGACACAGGAGATTTTAAAAGGTTTTTTTTAAAAAAAAATACTGTGCCTTATTTCTTTTTGTTCATGCAAATTTAATGCAAATCACCCTCCCTCTTTTTTGGAAGAATGTCATTTTCTAGTATTTCTGGTTGATCATTCCTCCTTTTCAGTGATGTCAGTCATTATTTTTGAATACCCGACCAACCTTGTGCCGCTACACTGTGCAGCTATTCTACTGTGCAAAACAGAAATATGCTGAGTCAAAGAGACTTATTTTATGTTGCTTTTCCATAGCATGTGTGTTCTTTGTACAGTATTTAATATTATGTGCAGTTGAGTTTCTAACCTTACGAGCTTTGGGATCATCTTGAGCAGGTGAAGCGACATAAGTGCAATTGCCCTGCAACTATTGCAACATGATACCTTAATCTGTATGTTGTTTCTTTGCGGAAGGACTCAGATCTTGGTGTGCATTATCAACAGCCTTCTTACTGTGGTCTTGGTTCCATTTGTCTAAATATATATGGGATCATGGAAATGATCTCCAGTTCGGGAGGATATCCAGAAATGCACACAGCGGTATGGAAAACACGCAGTGCAAATGGATGACAATAGATTTTAAATGAAATAACCCTTTTTCAAAATCAGTGAGATGTTTACCATACTTCTTGAGAATGTATCCATTTTCCAGATTATTTTAAAATATAAAATTCCCAGTACTGGAGAAGGAAAACGTTGGCCAGTCTACCTTTTAATTAGGAAGTCTCCCTTCCTGGGGGACAGAAATCCAATGATCATCATATGTTGTCCCATAACAGAAGTTTAAAAACAACTGCCATTTCCCACTCTGCTGATCGTTATCCTTATGTGCCACCGTTGTGTTTGGGAGACATTTTGAATGTTCGCTCCGTACTCCTCCCCCCCGCCACCCCCTTTTCCCCCCTTTGTCTTTTGGGAACAGCATTTGGCTTCTCCCGTACTCCATAAGGCCTCAGAGTTTGAATGCTAGGACGGCTTGAGCGTTGCCTGCTGAGACTGAAGAAGAACTTGAGTGAAAATAATCCTTCCCTTTGTTCTGCTTGGTTTGCTTTTTGTTTGCCTGACAGATGTTCGGCCCCTGTGCGTGTGCACGGAACGACTCCTCCGAAGAGTTGCCAGGTCCTGTGATCAGTCAGCTTATTGATTTCTGCATATCCCTGTGTGCGGCTTCTTGCCACCACTCCGGGGCCAGCTAGGCTTCTGCGCCTGAATCTTTTCCCCTTCCCCCCATTCCCTTCCATTCTTTCCCTCTTTCCTCTCCCCCCCACCGCCACCAACTCCTTTCCTCGCTCTCCTTGACATACACAAACTGACGCAGGATTTGGGAGCCCTCCTATTGTGACACTCCAGAGGAAAGGGGCTCTTCCTTTCTCCGGCCTGCTGCACAACTTTAAATGGCAGCGGGCGTGGGGTGGCGGCGGTGGTGGGGAGGGGATTCTGTCAAACAGGCAGATGTGCTGATGTGTATTGATGTGTCATGACATGTCGTTTCAAATGGGGTGGAAGGCTCTTTGGCCACCAGGGGCCTTGTGGTTAGTTCAAGCCTGCCTTTGCTTGATCTGAATAATGGGTGGAAGGATCAAAGGTATATCTATAGTTCAGAATGAAGGGGTGCGGATTGCACGGACTCTTTTGCTGGATTTATCTGTATCTCGCTTGTTCTTTTTACTTGTCTGGTTGTTGGCTTTAAAACACCTCCTTTTGCTCATCACTCCTTTTTGTCAAGAAAGCAAGCCATGCTGGGTCACAGCAGAGGTCGGTCTCATCTGGGGAAGATTAGGAAGAGTTCCAGAGGGATCTCTACAAACTGGGGGAATCGGCTGCCAAATGGCAAATGCGTTTCAATGTAGCAAAATGTAAAGTAATGCATACTGGGGCAAAAAAAAATCAAAACTTTATCTATCAACTCATGGGCTCTGAGCTATCCGTGATGGATCAGGAAAGAGATCTTGGTGTGTTGGTGGACAACTCCATGAAGGTGTCTACCCAGTGTGTGGCAGCAGTGAAGAAGGCCAATTCCATGCTAGGGATTATCAAAAAGGGGATTGAAAATAAAGCAGGCAACATTGTAATGCCATTGTACAAAACAACAGTAAGGCCACACCTGGAGTATTGTGTACAATTCTGGTCACCACATCTCAAAAAAGACATGGTGGAACTGGAAAAGGCGCAAAAGAGAGTGACGAAAATGATTACTGGGTTGGGGGACCTCCCTTATGAAGAAAGGCTAAAACATTTGGGGCTCTTTAGTCTGGAAAAAGGGCACCTGAGGGGGGATGGGACTGAGACATACAAAATAATGCAGGGCACGAGTAAAGTGGATAGAGGGATGCTCTTCTCCCTCTCACGAAATACCAGAACTAGGGGACATCCACTCAAATTGAGGGCTGGGAGTGTGAGAACAGACAAAATATTTTTTTTTAACCCAGCATGTTGTTAGTCTGTGGAACTCCCTGTCACAGGATGTGGTGATGGCATCTGGCCTGGATGCCTTCAAAAGGGGATTGGACAGATTCCTGGTGGAAAACTCCATCACAGGTTACAAACCATGATGGAGATGTGTGATCTCCAGGCTTAAAACCAGAGTACTTCAAGGGTAAGATGCAGGGGAGTCGTATCAGGAGGCAGATATCTAGTCTCGTGCACTCCCAGACGCATCTGGTGGGGCCACTGTGAGATACAGGAAGCTGGACTAGATGGGCCTTTGGCCTGATACAGCATGCTTCTTCTTATGTTCTTATGTTCTTATGAGTCTTCGACTTTGGGTTTCTTGTTCTGATATCTAACATCTCATCTCCCATTCTGCAACACACTGGTTTATCCTGTATGGCAGAGATTGAGCCAGGCTGGGGACCTCACAGGTCAAATCAGTAAGAGCTACATAAATGTTTCTTGGCAAAGAATTGCTCATAATGCAGAAAACCCAGCCAGCCATGGACTGTGGGAGTTGTAGTACAAAACATTCTGGAGTGCCAAAGGTTTCCCATCATCGGTCTAACGAATCTCTTCCTGAAGCAGGACCAATCAGTCACCAGCCTTGGTAAGGCAAGTGGCACAGAGGTAGCAACATTTTGCCATGTTAACAAGGCCATATAAGAGTCTGGATGATGATATGTTTCATATGAAGTTCTCGACAGATGAAAAGTTAATTAAAATGGCTGTAAATATTGTTCCCTCCAGCTTGAAAAACCCTGTTCTTCTCTAAAATATTTCCCCAACTGAAATAACATTCACTTTTTCATTGACAGAAAAAGAAATTGAAGGAAGATTATGCGAGATGGACCAAGGAGCTAATCTAATTTTAATGAGATTTGACACCCACGTCAAAAAGTATAATGATAGTCTGAATGGGAAACAAAGATTTCTTTTTTTAAAAAAGCCATTCCTCTAATTCCACTGAAGTCGAACAGCCTCTAAGGACCCCCTGGAAGGAGGGCCATGGGGCGTCCTTCCGTCTAGAACAGCTGTTAAAACTGTCAAACAATCTCAGTGTCCATTTGGCCAAAAGTAGTAAATGTAGCACTAACAAGATGGTGAGGCTGCACTGCAGCTCGCAAATAAACACTTTCAGCCGATGACATGTTTGTTGCCACATCTGCTTAAGCGGTGGGATTAACTATCTGCTTAATGTCACACTTCATTATGCCGCAGTTTAAAGATACCTCCAGCAAGAACTTGAGAGAGTGAGGAAGGGTAGGGAAAACCTCCTCCCAAGCCTGAGATTTGTAAGAACTGAAGCATGACTTCCCTGAAATTTAATAGCAACAGAAATGTCCCGTGCATGAAAGGTATGAGGCTAGCTTTTGTTATCGACATGTGAGCAACGTCAAGTGGCACCAAATCCGTCAGGATGCAAAGAAGACATGTGCTCAGAGATGCAGAAGACAGAAATCAAAACTGGCTGGGATCCGAAGGAGCGAAAAGAGCAAGGAGCCTATTTCTCCAGTTCCAACAGATTTATATAAAGCTTTCCCTCCTCAGGGCTCTGAACAGCCGCGTCCTCCAAATCTGTTGGATCGCACCTCCCATCGGCAGATTCATTAGGGCTCTTGGCATTCAGATAATGGGAGCTTGTAGTACAGCACCTATGCAGGGCCCCAGGAAGAGGGAGACCTCATGCCGTGAGAACATCTGTCTCACTGGCTGATTAGATCATCTCTGATGAAAGGCTTCTTTGGGTGAGTTTCAGGCAACTTTGTTGCATTGGGTACAAGTCGAGTCCCCCACCCACCCACCCCAACGTGGCTTTAATAAGCAGTGATTTGCTGCTGCCGCCATCATCATTATAAATATGGAATTGAGCAACAGGATTTCAGCTACTGCTGGCATGGCTGAAGCAGCTCAGAACAGCTGCAGGCCTATTCTGAACCTAGAAATGGTCAACTGCAATGCAAACATGCTTGTTCCCAAGGTTGCCTAAGGCCATACTTGGGGTGGAGGGACTTCACAGTGTCCTGCAGTTCCTTAGCAGACACCTTCAGTTGGACTTGAGAGAATGAGGAACTTAGAACAGTGGTCTCCAAATGGTCCGTGTCCCCGCACTGAGATACATTACAGTGGTGTTGTTGATGCCATTTACTATTAGTGCAACAAGAAGAGCAAGACAAGCAGGAGGAGAAAGAGGGAGAGAAGAATAAAAGGGAAGAAGGAGAAGATGTATCTATGATGCCATTATTGCCATCCAGATGGCACTGTAATTTAAAGTACACATCATTCTTAATTCAGGTGAGGGAACTAGTGGACATCTTGGGTTTCCTTCGCATCTTCCATGAGTGTAAACTGTATGCTGTAGGAAGTCCTACAGAACTTGCATGCAGCTAAAGGGGAAAGTCATAGTTTAATCAATGAACAAATGCTTTTTGGAACAGAGGCCCTAGGGCAGTGGTGGCAAACCTTTGGCCCTCCAGATGTTTTGGACCACAGCTCCCACAGTCCTTTGTCATTGGCAATCTAGGCTCAGAATTCTGGGAGTTGTGGTCTAAAACATATGGAGTGCCAAAGGTTCGCCACCACTTCCCCTGGCTGAAACAATGTCCCTTTCTTTTAAATGTTAAACGGATCAAGTTGTAATAATAACCAAGTATCTTGAAAAACTGGATCCCTTGAAAATCACATGTGGTATCCATTAGGTACATTTTGTGTGCCATCTTGCAAGTTTTGCATTGCCATTGACACGCGTGCAATTGTCAGATCTGCTTGGGGTTCCTAGTTAATAGACTACCATGCCATGGTTGTTTTCACTCAAGATCTGTGTCAAAATGTCATAGCAGTTTTGTAGCACAAGGTAGATGCATACAGGTTTGTGGTGCTGGACTGGAACTCCTTTGTGTGGTAGATCTCCCTTCCTCTCTCTCTGGCAGGAAAATGTCTTGGATCTGCTCTTCTGCGTCCTTTGGGGGGTAAGAGCTGCCAGTGGTCCCATGCATGCACCAAGAAGCAGGGCTTCTTCTTCTTCTGAGGATTGTGTTGGGGCAAAAGAACTCAAAGCATGACTTCGGCTTTGCTGATACTGCAGAGGGCAAGCATTACCTTATGCGGGGTGACAGCTGAGGAGACTTGGGAGCATTTGCAAAGCAGTCCAATGATTTATACTCCTTCTCAATTTAGACCTTTTGCTGTGAGTAAAAGTCAGCAGCTGTGCCTTCCAGTATAGCATCCTTCTGCAGCATTGTGGGAGATTAAAATGGTGGAACCCATCCACTGGGGGCTGCTTCAAGTACTTCTACTGCCTTCTCTTGTATACCACAAGGTCACAATGCCTGCCAGTGCCACCCACTACCACCACCACCATAAACTGGGGGCTGGCCTTCATGTTATGTTAGTATTTAACCAGAGAGCTGGCCATAGCTTAGCACTAGAGCCTCATTGTAGCTGCTCACCCCCACCCCCCAAAAAGAGAATCCTGCATCACCAGAGAGACTCACCAGTTTGACTTGGCATACACAAAGGTGGGTCAGACCCCATTCCTTCAAATGGCTGCAGGAGGCGACCAAAGCTCACATGGCCATCCCTCATTACAGAAATCCAGCACTGCTTCATGGACTGTGCCATGTGGCATAATGTTGACCAACCAGCTGAGGCTCCAGGTTTGAGGGGCCCATGTGATGGGACCCATGATGCTATCTGGAGCATACCCGGATTGTGATTCATGAGTCTCCTCGCTTCACAGTATCTTGACTGTTGTAACAATATTGTATACATATACTGTGCTCTGAAGGTTTCTGCATGCCGCTTTATCGCTGGATTTGGGCTAGAAATGAACTGCTGGACTGCTATAAACATAGTTGGTGATGAATGAGAACTGGTCGTGCCTCCACGAGTGGACTCCAAGATAGGTCAGTGGAGTGACCTGTACTTGTGCTTCATACTTGTGTCAGAACCACTACATTGTGGCAGGGTTAAACCGTAACCCAGTGGCCAAACGTCTCCAAGAAACTGAGAGGGGTGTGGGAGAGGGGAAATGTGAGAAAGAGAGAAGGAGAAGGATTCTTCACCTGAAGACCCATAAACACAACAGTACATGGCATGCCAAATATGTGCTCTGCTCACTGACTCTACCTATTACTGGGAATCCCTTGGGGCTGGCATTAGATGGAGAAAGGGCAGGACTGAAGTAGCAGATGGCCTACTTGGCAAGATGAGCTATTAACTCAAAATAGACTCATCAAATTAAAAAGTGGATTTTCTGAGTCCTCTGGTTCATAACTGTAATGACTTCGCATTGGTGTTTACACAAAATGGCCTGACTCCATAAGCTGAAGTCATACAGATGCTATTAGCTCTGTTTGACAACTATAATAGCCTAGCTTTGTTTGAAGAATGATATTACCGGATGAGGAAGCCAGTCCTATATAATAAGGCTTTATGGCAAAGGGATTAAGATTGTCCTTGCTGTAAAACAGCTATTATCAAGCCTCTCTTATACACGGTGTGGACAGAGTAGATAAGGAAAAGCTGTTTTCCCTATCACACAAGACTAGAACTAGGGGGCACTCCACAAAACTTTTGGGTGCTAGATCTCAAACAAAGAAGAGAAAGTACTTTTTCACCCAGAGAAACACTGGTCTGTGGAACTTCCTGCCAGAAGTGGTGACAGCTGTCACCTTGACAGCTTGTCGTCTTGACAGCTTGAAGAAAGGATTAGACAAGTTCATGGAGAACAAGGGTCACAATGGCTATCATTATGGATGCTTAAGGACAACCTCCAGGTTGGAGAGATAGGCAGGATATCTCTCAATGTCATTTGCAGGGAATCGTAAGCAGGTGAAGAAGACATCTGCTTAGAAATACCCTGAAGCAAATGGTGAGCCACTGTGTGAGACAGAATGCTGGACTGGATGGGCTGTGGCCTGTTCCAGCAAGGCTGTTCTTATGTTCTTATCTTATCCTCGTTTTCTTTTTTTTTTGGGGGGGGGGCTATGGCCATAAACACGATATGAAAGAATTGTAAGCCAAATCAGGATCGTATAAGTCTCAAAATGAACTGTATGAAGAATACATTCATTTTCCATGTATAAGACTATATTTTTGTCTAAAATTGTGAGACTAAAAATTGAGGATCATCTTATACAAGGAAGTAAGCCAGGGAGAGAACTGCATGGCTGTGAAACTGTAATTTTAGGTCTTATACATGGGGGAATCTCATAGATGGGAATATATAGCATTTTCCAGCCTGTGGCTCCCTTCAAATGTTTTAGGGGGGGGGCAAGGGGTCATATGGCCCCCATTGAGAATGATTTGCCATATTATGAGGGATAATATTACAGTGTGTGGGGTGGGAGTGGGGAACCAGGAAATAATTTCTTCAGGTTATTTACTTAGCCACTTCCCTTACCATGAACAATTCCTTCCTCCCACCCCATGTAAAGTGCAGAAGGTAAATGTTGGATGAAATTGGAACTTTATTACATATGTCATAAAAAGCAAGCAATGTCTCTCTGCTGGTGTGGAAAAACTCAGAAACTGTTTTGTTGTTTTACATTCATGCACAATCAGCCACCAGTTCATGCTGCCAATGAACTATTTATATAACTGAACAAATGTTTTGTTCATATTTGTTACATCGCATTTTATTCCGCAGTTCTCTCCAGATGGCACGTGCCACCTTTACTTCCCATTCTAATCCCTGCCAGGAAGGTAAAACTGAGAGTTAAGACTGCCTACAGTTTAAAAGCTAGGCACAGATCATAAACTGGATCAGATGAGTCCCCCTCTGTTCCTAATCCTCCATGCAACCACAGAGGCGCTACTCTCTCTTCTAAGCTTGACTTAGCTCTAAACCAGGTTCACCTTTCTACATCGTGACCTAGCCCGCTCTGCCATCAGGGGAGCTAAGCTAAGGACATCAGACCTTGGGCCAATAAACCCTTCCGTGACATCAGGTCCTTGCTTGTGGTCTGTTCCTAACGTTTAGAAGACTGCTCGGAAGCAACATTTAAATAGTTCATTTGCTTTTCTGGCCATGCAGGTCAGCTCCAGTTTGGCGTACAATGAAGCTGTTGTAGAGGGCTCCACTCACATTGACTTTCTTATTTTAAACAAACTCCATTTTTAGTATCTTGGGGAAGTGTAGGTTAGGAAGCAATTACAGCGGTCAAGCAAGCCTCCTGCCAACTGCTGGTGAAAGAACAAGACTTTTAACATATACAGTGGACTTGTATAACAAGCAGTTTGTTTAACAGGAAATCCGCTTAAAGGAAAAAAGTTCTGGGCATAGGGGGGAAATCACTTAACAGAATCACCTATGGGGGCAAATCCGTACAAAAGAAAAACGGTCATGCTTAAGGATTAATCCATTTTCAATGCATTCCTATGGAAAATTTGTACAAAGGAAAATTTGTTTAACAGAATTTCATTTGGAACAAATGAATTCCTTTATATAAGGTACCACTGTAGTTGCATTTCCCAGAGCTTGGAAAAGTTACTTATTTTAACTACTCCCCCCTCAGAACTCCATTTGGACTATGCCAATGGTAGCATTCTGCAAGTACGAACACAGGAACATTTCTAACCCATTGCTGCCTGGTCGTTCTGAATGGGACTTGTCAGCGACGAGTGCCAGAATTCAGCTTGTCACCAAGTCAAGTTACACAGGACAATGTTGGATGGGTGTTACAGCCAGGCAAAGCAGATTGCACACTTCCTGTTCCAACCACTTGTGCAATGTAAACCGAAGTGCTTCGGTGATAGCACTTCTCCTTTGTGACTATTATAGCTATCATGAATATAATCCTGAATTATGCCTGTGTAACTATACGACAGCATTTCAAACACAGAGTCACACAACTGTAGATCTTAGCAGTGGTGGCGAACCTTCGGCACTCCAGATGTTTTGGACCACAATTCCCAGAATTCCGAGCCTAGATTGCCAATGACAAAGGGCTGTGGGAGTTGTGGTCCAAAACATCTGGCGTGCCAAAGGTTTGCCACCACTCTCTTAAAGGGATCCCCAAGTCATTGAGCCCAACCCCTTGACAAAGGGGGAAAATCAAACTAAAACACCACTGATGCATGCTTGAAAACAGGATTCCATATTAGACAGACCTTATGGTCGATCTTGCCTGATCTTGGAAGCTAAGTGGGGTTGGGCCTTGCTAGTACTTGGATGGGTGACCACCGGGGAATACCAGGTTCTGTGGGCGCCTGGAGTAGGAATTGGCAAGCCACTCCAGTATTCCTGCCAAGAAAACATGGTGCCAGGAAGAGTTGGTCATGACTGTAACAACACAACAACGACTGTAAAGCTGCTAATTACCCAGGAGTAGTCCCAAGGGCCAGTTTATATGCTGCATCGATATACATCCTGCGGGATATGTGTCCCAGCTTGCTAACTCTCAGTGACTGATTTGATCACATAAAGGAAGATAAACAGTGAATCAAATTGTTCAAACTTATCCAATTTGATACAGCTTTGACTTTCATTGTTCCATCCAATATAATTCTGGGCTTCACAGTTTCACCTAGAATTCCAGTGTGTTCAGCCCCTTAAGCCAAAACCTCAAAATACAACAACAGCCTATGGTCGAGTCCATTCTGACATGGCAGCCCCTTTCGCAGGTTTTTCCAGGTAGGGAATACTCAGAAGCGCTTTGCTATTCTCTTCTAGGGGCATCCCCAGACTGTGCAGTCCGCCCAAGGCCATACAAGCTGGCTCTACTTGAAGGAGGAAGACTGGAGAATCAAATTTCCAGGCTTTGGCTCCGCAGCCAGAGACATAAACAAATGAGCTACCCAGCCAGCTGGTACTTTGTTGAACCTTCAATTCTAGGATTCCACAGCATGGAGCTAAAGCTATTAAATGCCGTAGCCAAATGCTGTAACTACACAGAATGGTTCTGAGCCCCTTTCCCCTTATCACATTTGAACTACAGTACTAAAGTAATGATGCTAGAACCATAAATGCACATAATAACTGTGGCATAACTGGACTATGCTGAGTCTACCGCCCTCTCTCACATCTATTCCATCTACAAATCCATCTACAAAGCAACTGGAAGTTCCCCCTGACTGATCTTTAAAGATCTTGAAATAACTTTTTTTAAAATTTCATAAAACATTAAAGGTCAACACTTTCACATAGGAAGAGTTTTGGAATGTCACTCTTTGGAATAATATTAATATATTAACATCTCTTATACGTTTTCTACCAGAGACTGTCCGTTAAAAATTAGCTTTCATTTAATATAACATACGGAAGGAAAAGCTTACTCACTTGTGAACGGCAAGACTGCCACCTGGTGGACACAGAGTAGTGCGGCTTTAGTATCCAGCTCTCATACAGAGGCAATGCCTACTAGGTTTTTCAGTTCAGATACAGTAATTAACTTTTTACCAAAAACACTTACATCATTAACTAGATAATTCATCTGTCAGAAAACATGGGCAGCTCAATACAAAGCATCTGCAATCATTGAAGTATGAACAGGGAAGTCAATGCATTTGTGGGTGTGGGTGTTTGTTTTGTGTTTTCTAGTGAAAACAAGGTGAGGGCCTACGTCATGCAGTAGGGGTGGGCCAGGAGTGGGCAGGCATCTCCAACTCACTCCTTTACAGATCACCCTTGCTTCTGGTCTCCATCCCCACCATGCTTTCACTGAGAAATCTGAGTTTTAGTCCCTGAAAAACCTCTCACCCATTCTACCTGGTCCTAATTAAAACAAAACACGCCTCAGGTTGTAGAGGAGACCCATAAGGTGCTCCCAACCTTGGGAAAATTCCTCCAAAAGAACACATTGAGCAGAACTGTTGAAGAATTTAAGAGAGCTGACACAGGTGTTCTAGTGGCTGAAGGTGTGCATGTAACTCACTTACATGCACACAACGTACCACTCTTTACACTTGGGTAAGGTTTTGTGTGTGTGTGATTTCAAGTGGGGCTTCAGCCTTCTCAGTCACTTGGTTCCCATCTTCCATTGAACCTTTCCAAAATGTCGCTTCCAGCTTAGAGCCTTTTCACATGACCCCTAAGATCCCCTGGCCACTTAAATTCGGACCAGAGATCTTGGGGGTTCGTTGCTCTTCCTGTGTTCCCACCCCCTCTGCACTTCCTTGCTCCTGTCTGCGTGAGGAGAGGGAGAAAATAAGAGAGGAAAAATGCAGGCTCACCTCCGTCTGCCGGTTGACCGCCCTGAGCCCCGTCATCCGGGGGGCAAAACAACAACAAACAGAAGCGAGGAGAGCCTGGCACTCACTCCTTTACATCCGCATCAGGGATTTTCACCCCCGGAGAGCAAATACCTGAAAAGTGCGCTGGGACGCGCTTAGGTGGGCGTGGTCGCACTTAATTTTCTGTAAACTCGAGCTGGTGGGGAAACAATTTTAAGCTCCGGAGCTGGGAGCCATTTGCTGCGGAGTTTTGGGGTCGTGTGAAAAGGCCCTTAATTAGGCATGGCTACAGGGATTGCACATCCTCCCTGTTCCAACAGCTTCACTTGCCGTTGGTTTTCCAAGCACAATTCCAAGTACTTATTTTTCATTTTTAAAGTCCTAAATAACTTGGGCCCAAGCTATCTGTGGAGCGGCTGCGCCTGGAGAGCCTCAGCCCAAGAGAGTGTCATCTGCTCCAACGTCCACTGAAAGACGTCAGGGGCAAATCCCTGTCCACAGGAGGGAGAGGTCGCAAGGGAAGTTCAGGCATGAAAATGGCAGGTGGAGATAGTGATACAGTACCCCGATTTGCCAGCCTAAAAGTGCGGGAAAAGGAGGAGGAGGGAATTTTGAAGAATGCGCCAACAGTAGGGCTGACCGGGTTTAAAAGGGACCGCCTGCGGATTCTCTCTCCAGGCTGGCAGTGGGTCTGGATGGAGAATCCAAACACAGGAACATGGGAGAAAATGATCATGCCAGATAAGGAGGCCGAGAGTTATCAAACGAGACAGCATCAACTTGGCTGCTCCTATTGGGGTGAAAGGGAAGCCCAAGAGTACAACAGAAAACTAAAAGAGATCCGGTTGCAATTCCAGAGGGACAGAGACGCCCACACCCGGGTAGAGAAAGGTGTGACTGAACACCTGGAGAGGGAGGCAGCAGCCCAGGCCAGAGGTGCAAGACTCCGGGCTTGTAGACTAACACCTATCGGGAGAGCCTTAAGACCCTCTTCTATAGAAGGACCGGTACTGTTAAGAGGCCGGGGATGCGGGAGGGGCAGACAATACCTGGTTTAGGGACTTGGTGTTGCAGAATTCACACAACCCTTTTGTTGACCAGGTTGGAGCTACAGCTCCCAGTTCAAATTCTGTTCAATTACAAGAAAGTACCAAGCAAAAGGACAATAAAGCATTTAGCTTTTTCCAAACACCGTCTCGAAGGAGGAAGGCATCAGAGAAACACCTGAACCCCCACACTATTTTGGAGTCATCTCCCTCAATGGGCTTTCCTGGAGTTTAAAGTAATGAGAGGAAGCCTTTGTCTTCGTCCTACCATCCTTACAAATGTGCTTGGTGAGGACATGAGTGGGGGCTTTCGCTGTGGATACTTTCAAACTGTGGAACACCTTCTCTCTTGGGCAGGCAGACTTTACAAGTTGTCATTTTCTTATAACGCCCTACCTTTCTCCTCCAGAGGACCTAAGGGAGCTTACAGTATTAAAAGAAACAATATGAAAACTGTGGAAGGGAAAGGAGGGGACAAACATATCTAGAACGACAATATAAACAGACGCAAGACTACTTTATGTTCTCATATGCCATGCATGCATGTTCTGGTTTTCATTTCATGTACTGGATTAGAATTGTGTCTACTGTATTTTTAAGATCCAAGTAGTAGGTTCTGCATTACTTCCCTTATTTCCACTCCACTGGATTGATCTTGCACTTACTGTGGAAGAAGAGTGATGGGAACCTTAATGCACAAGTTATATAAAGCAAATAATTCTATTTCTTTGACTAAGGACATGTGTGTTTATTGTTAAAAAGAATTAGCATCTATTGTTGAAATCTTGATATGCATGCTTTATTACTCCAGTTCAGAAGGCATGGCAAATGGGTTTTTTGAATTTGCTTCTTAGTTGACTGAAATAACTCTGATGTGACTGTTGTGCTGTTATTCTGGCTACTCCACTGGGGATGAGTATTTGATGAATGGTGGACAGTGTCAAAATATAATCCCTACTTTTTCCTCTCTGATTCACTGTTGCTTTGAGTTCTCTGCTACACAAAAAACTCTTTATTGGATGTTGATGGATCAAGAACCAACATTATTTCACAAACAAATATACTTAGAAATTAGTAACAAACACTGTGGGTAAAAGCAGATGTCAATAGTGAATGTGCATTTGACTTGGCCATTCAGAAAACAAACAAATCCACCAACAGCATCATATGGTGCATCGGTAGTTATAAAATCTCTATGAAATGACAATATGCCTTTGAGAGGGAATTCTTGCAATACAAAGAATTCAGTTCATTAGATCCTGCTATTTGGATATTTTTCAATAAAAAGGCATGCATTATACACAATTAACATAATGCCCCACTTTTTTTCCTCCAGAGGACCTAAGGCAACCTACAGTATTAAAAGAAACAATAAGAAAACTGTGGAAAGCTTGGCTTTCTCTTCACCGAAATTCAGAAGAACAGAGGGCAATGAAGCCTGAGATTTATTTACCCAAGACTGGGGGAAACACTACTGGCTTATTTAACAGCTGTAAATATTAGAAATGGGCACAAACATCTACAAAATGACACAAGTCAATTCATGTGTATTTCTAGTCACTTTCTTAATAACAGGTTTAAGCTTGTGCATAGATCCAAAGTCAAGGTTCCCTCAAAAGCATGCATGCACAGCTCCACACACCTCTGGCTCCCTCTGTGCAGGGGTTTCCCATGCCCAACACCGGTTATTGTTCCAGTTGTGGTGGAACCTGGGGGGGGGGAGGAGAAGGTGCATGCACATAACACAGCGTGCAGAGGACAAAAATTAGAAGGTACATTATCCAAAGTTCAGTCAATGGTGATTAATGCAAACCAAGGTAGTTGGGCTGACTACATTTTGTGCTATATTCAAAATATTGTCAAAATATTCCATCTAGCACCTTGCCTTTTAGAAAAGATCCTTGTCAAAGATTGTAATCACACCACTCAAATTTTATGTCATAAACAACAAAAGAGCAATGAAGCAGTAGACAAGTTTGACTCCTGTTTTAATACATGAACTAAGATACCACCAGGGGACAACCTGAATAAAAATTATGGGTATACATTGACAATCTTTTACTGAACAGTACATCAGTTTAATCTCTCCGTAGTGGAAAAGTTTCTTCTTTAATTCCATCTTTTGTTACAATGCAGATTTTTAGGGCATCGCCAGTGTAGACGTCTCTTTCTGCAGCCGAAATAAAGACATCCTTTACCAGCTGCAAAGCCTTTTCCAGAGACAAAGGCACTTGCTCCATGTTTTGCATGTTCTTGAGGCCAACCTTTAAAAAGAAAAAGGTGTGTTGATTTTTCACTTTCCTTCCCTTCGTTTGACAATTACCATGACTTCAGTACTCAACCCGTCAGCCCCCTGCTGTGTCAGGGAAGCCGGGATCTCCTCAACACAGTGAGGGTGCTGCTGCGGTGCAAAATTCAAAAACCTGGTCCGCTCTCCCGTTCTGGCCACCACCACCCAGCTAGTTTTGACAGCTCGAGTTGTCAAAATCAGCTGGATTGTGATGGCTAGAACAAGAGACCAGGGAAATTCACAAATTGTTTCATTTCAACAGAAAAAAAATGGTGTTTTGTTTCATTATGAAACACTGTCTACCGCTTCATTATGTTGTGAAACGTTTCATAACCTTACGACATGACAAAATAGAGTGTCATTTTTCATTTTGTGCCCATCTCTGATTTATAGTATTTTCCAACCATGGATAAGTGAGAGTCCTACAGCAACTAAAGGCAACAGACTACAAGATAATGGAAGCTTTGCATTTAATGGCAAAAACAATAGAAGGAATCATCGCTGGATCAAAGTACAGTATGTGAACTCACACTAAGACACTCAAGTTGCCTTCAATTCTGGGTTAACAAGATAGCATTAAGACTGGCCGGGACATATTATTTCCCTCCTTCTCTACAGGCAACTTTCCAGTGGCTGCAGTCTGGCTAGCCATACAGCAAGACCTTGGAGACTTAGGTCTTTGAGAACTCTACATCAGGCCAGGCAAATAAGCCCACAGAGATGCTTGCCAGCCCATCTTCTTGTACGGTATCAGCTATCAGTAGACTAGGGAAGCTTCTGACTCTGTGAAACCAGTTGCGAATCAAACCAAGGCATTATCATTGACAATTATAAACACATTCTCATATGTACTGTATGAAAAGTTCGTTTGCAAGATTTAAATTTAATTGCTAGCACAAACTAGAGTAGACCACTGAGTCAATATCACTGTGCAAGGTCAATGTTTAGGTTATGTCCCCCCTGAGACTTTTCTAGTTCATTTTAACAGCAAATTTCACTCCAGAGGCTTAAATTCTTGATCTTCTACTATGAAAAAGGCTAATGAATGCTAAAAACAGAGACAACCAGAATGCAAACAATGATTTGAGAAGGAAGTAAATGACTAAATGCACCACTGAACAAGCACACCAGAGTTCTTACCTGATTGTCCAGCAGAGGCTGCAGCATAGCACTCGCTGATCCACCAGATTTGAAAGTATCTCTCTGATAGGATCCTACTGGATCAAAGCTGTACACTGCACCCTTCCCTTTAGAATAATAAAAAAAGCAATTATGAACATTTTTACCCAATCATAAAAGTTATCAGCTTCTGACTTAGGTACCTCAACTTAAGAAATCCATCTATTCCAAATGTATTTTTGTAAGTCGAATTTTTCTTAAGTCGAATTGTGGTTTCCCATAGGAATGCATTGAAAATCAATGTGCTATACAAGAGACAAAACAAGAGAACAGATAAATTGATTTTCAGTGCATTCCGGGCTGTACCAACCCCTCTCAATCAATGGCAGCTGAAGGCTGCTCTCTGCAGCCCCGCCAGACAGCTGATTTTGACAAGTTGGATCAGTCAAAATCAGCTGCCTAGCAGGGGCTGCGGAGAGCAGCTGTTGGCTGCCATTAATTGAGGGAGATCACCCCTCCTTCTTCTCCTGGGTGCTTCAATCTCTGCAAAGAGATCAAAGCACCCAGGAGAGGGAGGAGGGGGCGATCTCTGTCTCCATCGCCTCCCCCCTGGGAAAATTCAAACAGCGCTGCTTATTCGGGTCTGCCTTGCCTCCGCCTCTCAGCAGTTTTTTCTTTAGAGATCGGGATGTCAAAACAAAACAAAGCCGGGAGGCGGAGGGCAGCCCACATCTCCTCCTCCTCCTGGTGACTCTGCAGGTCCAGCTGTGAAGAGTGGGGGACACCCTCACTCCCCACAGCTGGATCTGTCAAACAGCATTTTTCTGTACGAAGTGGCGCCTGTGCATGCTGTGTGTAGCATTTCCAGAACCAGGGCATTGGTTTCCAATTTGAAAGGAAACCATCGGAAACCGATGCCCTGGTTCTGGAAATGCTATGCACAGCATGCATGGGGTGGAGCTTCATACTGAAAGGATATCATTGGAAATTGATTTCCTTTTATAACTCAAGGGTGGGTTTTTTTGGAAATCCATTTCCAATGATTTCCTTCGGAAGTCAATTTTTTTTGGTTGTCAAAGCGTTCGTCAGCCAGGGTACCACTGTATACAGATATAGTTTATGGCTTGCTGATGGCATGAAGTTAAAAAAGACAACCTTGTCCACTAGTGTTCCTACTTAGTAAGGCCCATCCTTCCTCTTTAAGAGCTGCTGCACATCCTTCTGCCCAGCAGGAGGATAACACATTATTTTTTGCATGCCCAGCTTAGCTGGGAGATTGCAGCCTCCAGGGGAGAACAAGGGAGATCAATGGGAGAATGAGGGCAGGAAAGTGGGAGGGGAGAGAGAAAACAGAATGGCACTCAAGATTATCAGAAAAGTATACAATTTTCAGGTGATTGGGCTAGAAAAGGTGGGGACAGGAGGAGAGTGCACAGCTCTTCCCCCTCAACCTCAGCAATCTCTTTCTGGTCCAGAGCTACTCAACACCCAAAATGGCTATCCTGTGCCAAAATGAATTCTATTATATTTAAGTTTACATTTACCTAAGATTAACAAACTTTTATAACGGGTTGCATCTAAAGAGATGGGCTACAGTTTCATGGAGGCTCATGCCAGATAAAACTTGCTACATCTTCAAGTGACACAAGCATCTTTGCTACGTTTGTCCCATCCTAATCTTTCTGCTGGTAGGAAGCACATTTTTCTACCGTGAGTGCAGATTGGACATTACCTTCTTCATCCAGTCCACCAATTATATTGTAGACGTAGTAAGGGAAGAAACGTCGGGAATATAGGATCGTAGAAAGCATGGCTGCAATGGCACCTGAACTCATTGTCTTGTTGTTGGAATG
>JAHTLZ010000108.1:7701424-7713678 GCA_023846285.1 Phrynocephalus versicolor
CTTCTTCTTCTTCTTCTTCTTCTTCTTCTTCTTCTTCTTCTTCTTCTGTTTTGGGTCTGTCTTATAAGTTGTTGTAAACCACCCAGAGTTCCTGTTTGAAGAAAATCTGTGGTATGCAAATATAAAAATAAATAAATACTTTTTTTTGCTCCTAATATGGATATCATCCCTCAATCAGTCCCTACAAGCCTCCACCAGAATCTTCCAGAAGAAAGACAGTTCTGTGTATGGCTGTTTTGATTTCCCAACAGAATGCAGCTGTGAATTATAACCTATTTACAGCTCCCACCTCTGACTGTTTTATAGTGACCTTGGGTAGATTCCCTATATTTCTTGATACCCAAATGGCCCTCTCCTGGGAACTGTCTGCATTCCAGGGTATTTAACACACAATTTCCTTCCCACCTGCCTTCCAGGTTCCTTCAAGATGGGTCTGGTCTAGCTTTAGTAATCAATTCAGATGTAGGTACTGTTAGACAATTAGATTTTTTTCCACATTTGACAAGACTATTACATTTTTCTCCTGTAAGCTTAATTAACACAATAGTGCTGGTTAGGTATGCATAATCCCCCTTTTAGTGGCTTACACTAACAGCATTGATTTCTGATTTAGTCTCATGTTTGCATTGCTTCTTTCAAAATCTTGATCTGTTTTGGTGTACCGTTTGCCAGATTTTTTCTGATATGTTTTTGCAAGCAGGTAGTTTGGACTTTCCCAGCTTTTACTACAGCAATTATGTATCCATGTCTCTAGTCCATGTGTTCAAGTTACTTAGCAGGTTTTGGACTGAATAATATAATAGTTAGCAATATGTTGGCAGTTCAACTGAAGCAAGACTTTTGTATTAGCAGTTCAATGTGTCCTTAGTAATTTTCAGCATTTGCCTTTTTTTTCACCCTCAATGCACCCACATATTGTGTTTCACTGAGCCATGCACTGGAAGCCCCAAATGTTTCCTGGATTGCCCATAGGTTCAGTTGTCCCTAGTGCAGTCCTCTGATGTCTCTAATTCTTTGTGTCATGGATGTGGCACCTGGCTTTTAGAGCAAGGATTTGGTATAAATATTGTTAGCATATTTGACTGAATTGAGCAGTTTAATAGAATATGTTGCACATCTTCGACGTGAGGTAGAACACAGGGGCTTACATAAAGGTAAACCACTACAGGTATGTTGAGGTGATGGGCATACCTGATAACACAATAAAGGGTCTCAGAACATCTCCCAAGGGCCTTTCTCTGAATAAACATGTTTCAACAGAGGCCAACATTTATTTGTTAGTGCTGGCAGATGATATATTTTTTACTATAGCTTTGATGAAACTAATAGGATTTAAGTACTGTAATGTTGAGCAAAATTCATAGAAGCTGAGCTTTGTTCTGGGCATTTTGCTGGAATAAGAATAAAAATATCCTCACTTGCTGTCATTTCATAAGCTTTTAGAGCTTAAGTGTGAATGTCTTTAAAGTTGCAATATTACTGTTGCAAAAACAAAACAAGTGACAGTATTTATCTTTATGTAGATATAGTCCTTTTTCTTTCACAATAAGCAGTTTTGTTTGGGAAGATGTACTGATGGATGTTGTTGGCCTTTTCTTTCTCTTAAAACAAAAACAAACCACGGTTCATTTTCTAAATGTGTATTTATTATTTATGGAATAGCCTGGAATGTGATTTTTTTAAAAAACAATGCATAGGCCTAAAGATGTAACCTAGCGGAGTGTGTTGTTTGGGAGAGAGAGGGACTTATTGGTGCTCTCATGTTAGGACTGGCATGCAAGAGTTCTTTTGCAGAAGTGCACGGCTAGAGCTGCTTTTGCACCTTGAATCCCATGTATATGATGAATCCCATGTATATGATGTTGCTATAGAGAGTGCATGTGTTAGTCTGATCAAATCAGTGAAACAGGTAGTTGATGACTGGCTATGCAGAACAGGGGGTATTATATGATTTTATTGCAGGGCATACATATAATGTGGCTTTCTTTCTTTCAGGTATTGGATCCTTGCTTTGGATGTCTAGAAGCGGATGTCCCACCAAATATGTCAAACTTGGTTGCCTAGCTAATTGTTGGCATGCTCCAGGGAGGGAGACTCCCTTAGGGCAAATGTGATCCCCTCCCCCTTTCTCAACTGGACTTCTCAGAATACTCTTTCACCTGATTGGAGAAGTTACCAACTGCTATCATGGATCAGAACAATAGTATACCCCCCTATGCCCAGGGGCTAGCATCTCCTCAGGTAAAGAATCTGGAGCTTATGGAAAAACAAATCTTTTAAAGCCAATTCTTTGCATATTTAAAGGTCTGAAATCTTACATGGGCTCAGGTCTCTTCTTTCTCACCTTTCTCTATCATGAATTGTCCCAGCATCTGTGCTTAAAACCTCTCTGAGCTGTTTCTGTTACACCCTCTTAGTTTTTACATCCTGGTCAGTGGTCCTGGGACAAGTGACCTTATGATGTGCTTTGTCTCATCAGTGGCTGTGTACATATTAATCTGGGAGCTAAATTCAATGGAACTGGTAACATAGTAAGATGGCTTGGGATTACACTCTAAATTATTTCTGATGCTGAGAGATAATAGAATTATATGCCCTCAAAATAAGGTGTATAGAAACCAAATGAAAAAGGCAGGCATTTTTTACTTCTACAGACTCTACAAATACATTTTTACAGATGTATGTGCCCAATTGTAAATTCGAAGAGAACATGTTATGGCTGTCATTTGGAAATGGCTGGTTCAAGAACTCCCCTAGCACAACAGAAAGCATAGTTTTAAAAATCCATCTTTTGATTGTCTTGTTTAAATGTTGGAAATATTATACTTCCTATGCAAATACAAATGAGCTGAGTCCTCTAGGAGTTGAGGGTAAACTCAAAGCAGTACAATGACTTAGTGAATGCTCATGACAGGATACTTGTTTTATGTTTACTTGAGGCCAGATTCAGTGCCCAAGGTGGCTTTCTCCCAATGCATTGCATCTGCAGTACACAGAGTGTAAAGGCAACTGTCCTTGAAGACGACCCAGTAGATACCGTACTTCACCCTATTTGTGCTAGTTCTGAAATGTCACTGGATTGTAGCTTACCTTGTGTCCCCTTCTTTCAGAGTGCAATGACTCCTGGCATTCCCCTCTTTAGTCCCATGATGCCTTATGGCACAGGGCTCACCCCGCAACCTGTTCAAAGCACCAACAGTTTATCTATTCTGGAAGAACAGCAGAGGCAGCAGCAACAGCAAGCGGCAGCACAGCAGTCCACAACACAGACCACACAGGGAGCCTCTGGGCAAACACCACAGCTCTTTCACTCACAGACACTTACTACGGCTCCCTTACCTGGAACCACACCTCTCTACCCCTCGCCCATGACGCCCATGACCCCAATCACTCCTGCAACACCTGCCTCTGAAAGCTCCGGGATTGTGCCACAGCTTCAGTAAGTGTGCATTCGTCTCCTCTCCTTCCTGCCATCCCTGCCATCAACAGTAGCTCTAAAGAATGATTAAGGTTTTCTTGTTTGTATCGATCAGCTGTTTCCAAGAGCATGAAATCTTCCTGTTGGTCTTAGCTAACCGCATTTTTCTTGACTTGATTTTTCACAGACATTTTCAGGGTAAAGAGATCCTGATGTGTGCCCTTATGAGCTATGCAACTAGAAAGATTACCAGTGCTCTTGATCATTGACAGATATGTAAGGCAGGAAATGGCCTAAACTACTACAACTAATTTTCTTAGCATTTAGTTTCATTTAGCCTTTTGTTTTATTGTAGGAATTTACAATTCTAGATTTTTAGAGAAAAATACTACTAGAATATATCACATTATTGGCATTTATTCAAATTTGTTTGTAGTTCTTAAGTTGGAAGGGGTGAACATTAAACAGAATAGTAGTACAATTTTCCTTCCCTATTTTTTTTCTTTTTGACAAAAGAATGCCCAGCTGTTTTCATTAATTTTGTTCTCTGTGGTCTTGTGATTTATTTGTTCATAATCACTGTAACAATAATTTGATGCATGCGAACATAAAAGTTCATAAGATAGAATAGTTATTTATTTATTTATTTATTTATTTGGTTTATATACCGCCCATCTGGCAGAAGGTCACTCTGGGCGGTTTACAACATAAAACAGTTAAAAAATACAGATACAAGGATATAATAAAAAGCGAAAGTTACAAGTGAAAATGTAACGAAAACAACATCATTCATAAAAATCAACAGTAAATAATAAACCATATTTGGTTCAGATTCATTTGCCTAATGGGAGGTGACTGCAATATAAGGAGGATATGTAGGCTGCTAACATGTGTCTTTTAAATTGTCTTTAGGAATATTGTGTCTACAGTAAATCTGGGTTGCAAACTTGATCTAAAAACCATTGCCCTTCGTGCTCGAAATGCTGAGTACAACCCCAAGGTAAGGGACAATGGAGCGGTGATGATCTTTTCACTGGCTGGGAGTGTTCACTTGGCCATTTTGATTTCTCATGTGGCATAAACCAAGATCTCTCTTCAGTTCGTCCAGTTAAGAATAAATTAAAGGAGACCTGGGTTGATGCCACACAAAAGTGAATTCCTTGTGTAGTTTCTGGGTAACAGTTGTCTAACGTTGTCACAGCAACCTTAAAGGGATGATATTTGAAAACTTAACGTATCAATCAACATTCCCTCTAATGTTTTTGGAGCACTGGGCGGGGTCCTGTTGTGTGCACACAGAGTTCTAGCTGCAACCAGAAGCAAATGAGTGGCCACAATCCAACGTTGCACAGCCATGCAGCTTGGAGGGAATGTTGCAAAGAACTTGCTGTGCAAATATGTATGGATGTAATATGGGTTATGCCTAATGTAAAAAAGAAAGGAGGAAACAACCAAGCTGGTTCCCATGTTAAATGCTGACTGTTGAATAACAGTTTGCCACTGTATTTTTTTTTTAAAAGTATAAATAGATGAAAAACATAACACAGGCGAGAGATCTGAGTGTGAAGGAATATTTAGAAACAGTATTGTTTGTTTCTTAATCTGCTATTTTTCAGCTCAAGATAGTGCTCATGGCAACTTTTTATAATAATTAAACATAATTAAAAGAAATATTTGTTCAATCTAGATCAGGCATGTCCAAAGTCAGGTCCGGGGGCCAAATTCTGAGCAGCCTGTGGCGTCTCCCCACCGGCTCAACCTATCACGCATCCCTTCCAGCTGGCCTCTCCCATACCGGATGGAGGTGTTCGCTTGCAGTTTTACAGTTTGCCTGCCCTCCCTGCCTCTGTCCATCCCCCCAGCCACCTGCCTCCCTACCCACCCCCAGTTCCGTTGCTGCTGCATCCTCCCTGCCTCCTTGCATGTTATAGAGACTTGTCCAAAGTCCGGCCTGGGGGCCAAATGTGGCTGAATAGTCAGCCCCCACACATTTTCACCTCACCAAATATGGCCCTCGTTGCAAAACATTTGGACACCCCTGGTCTAGATTATCGGCCTTTCTCTAGAATAAGTAGGGCCACTGAAATGAGTGGGGTAGGTACATCAGGAATAGCTTACATCTCAGTGATTTCAGTGGATCGACATTAAGGAAAAAAGGAGAGAGAAAGAGAGCTAGAAGAAGCGAATTTACTGACCACAGTAATGGTATTCACAGTACAGCTGACAATGAACTAGAGAAACTCCACACATAAGGCAATCATGCAGACAGTGTATTAAATGATCAGGTGCATTCGTTCCCAGCCTTGGGTAACCCAGGTGTTCTTGGGCCCCAATTCATGGAAGCCTTTAGAATCAGCTGTACTGGTTGGGATATCTGGGAGTTGTAGTCCAAGAAAACCTGGGAACCAGGGCTCCAGTACATCCAAGACAACACAGGTTGTTCATACTGCTGACCTGATTGATGGTTTGCACTGCCTGGATTCAACAGGATTCTGGGTCTTTTGTCAAAAGTATGGCACAGGTTTAGGGCATATGTTTGGTTTGGTTTTAAATTGCAGTTCCATTTCTCAGTTGCGTAAGAAAGTCTTCAGTCAATGCTTCATGGAATATTTTTCATATCATTGGTGTCTGACTATTATTTCCTTTTACATTTCTCCGTGATTAGACTGTTAAGGTGCCAGAGAGCTGGTTTTCTAGCAAGCCTCATAGTCTTAAGGCTGCTGCTTTTATGCAGTTTATTTTCGTACCGTTTCAGCGCTAGATCGTATTTTATAACTTATTCTTTTGACTGTGTATGTACTCCTGTATCTTCATATCAAATAGTAAACAAATATGACTCTTCTAGCGCTAGACTTCATATGCTTTTTTAAGCGGTTATGCTGATAGCTTTTTCTTTTGTTGTTTCTACTCTCAATGCAAACTTTCCCACCAGATAGTATGTGTTATGTTGGAACTGGTAGCATAAAGTCTTGCATAAAAAACAACCCATAAATGGAAAACATTTTACATTAGCTGGAAAAGAGATACATTATCCCTCTTGATACTTGAATTTTAAAACACTCATGATGCTTGATCTCATGTTTTACCTGCAAAGAGGATGATTTGTTTGTCCCTAATTAGTGTGTGACTTACCTTTTTGAACCGCAAAAGCAAACTTGCATGACATGGAAGATGGAGTGTGCCTATTTTTCATAGATGTATGTATGTATGTATGTATGTATGTATGTATGTATGTAGGTATGTAGGTATGTAGGTATGTAGGTATGTAGGTATGTAGGTATGTATGTAGGTATGTATGTAGGTATGTATGTAGGTATGTATGTACCCCACCTTTCTCCTTGGAAAAGGACCCAAGGTGGCTTACAATAATGAGGGACAGTATACAGACCACAACATTTAAGAGATATTCAAGTTAAGAACAGGGAATTAGAAGAGGCATCTTACATATCAAAGCTACAAAGAGCATGCCATAGATTCTAGTACCCACACTAATGGATTTAAATTATAGGAAAGGAGATTTGAATAAATGGTATGGCCTATTTTGGAAGATGGTGGTCTGTTAAACAGAAGTTGGATGGCCATTTGTTGGGGGTGTTTAGTTATAGATTTTCTGCTTTAAAATTTTGATTAAGGAACAATGAAATCAAGCCCTCTCCCTTGTAGACACACTAGGACAGTGATGACAAACCTTTTAGAGACTGAGTGCCCAAACTGTGATTCAAAACCCCACTAATTTTTCACGAAGTGCTAGTACAGCAATTTGACCTGAATACAGGTGGCTGTGAAGGGGCGATGTCAGGTGCCCACAGAAAGGGCTCCAAGTGCCACCTTTGGCACCCGTGCCATAGGTTCGCCAACACTGCACTAGGATCTGATATTGTTATTTCTATCAAAGTAACTTGGCAATCTGTGAGCCGTCTTTTCATAACCAAAAATATTTTTTTCACAAAAGCCCTGTTTTAGCTTTGAAGCTGAGAATGTGGTATAATTAAATTATAATACAAAATACTTCCCAATTTATGTAACAGAATTGGTGTTTTCACTATTTTTTACACGGGTACTGAATAGTTTCCTGTGTTACATATGAAATATAACCGATAGACTGCAAAATTGGACTTCTGAATATTAAAAATGAAAATGATGGCCACTAAGAGAGGTCTGGCAGCTGCTTTGGGGCGTGTCTATTGAAGATGATGGCAGTGTAGTCCAAGGCTGCTTTATAATAAAGCTGGGAGTAAACACTTTGTGTCAGGCTGGGATTTAATTCCTGAAATACACGCATTGACTCAATATGCTTTCAAAATAATAAAAATGGGGTGACTGAAGAATAAGTTGTAATATGGAAGCAGATTCTGCAGATTGAAAAATAACTGCTTAGTATGTTTTGGGATATTTTAGTAACCACATTTTCTTGTGTGTTTGTGTTTCAGCGTTTTGCTGCTGTAATTATGAGAATAAGAGAGCCACGAACTACAGCTCTCATATTTAGCTCTGGGAAAATGGTGTGTACAGGGGCTAAAAGGTATGTAAGTACATTTATACCCATTAAATATTTGTAAATATTTAATATACTGACCTCTTTAGTATATATTGACTTCTGCTTTAGCCATCCATTATCTAACTAACAACCGTGTATGTCATATGAACATTTAGTCCTATTTACAGTGGTACCTTGTATAAAGGAATTAATTCGTTCCAAATGAAGTTATGTTAAGCAAATTTTCCTTTATACAAATTCCCATAGGAATGCATTGAAAACGGAGTGATCCCATTTTTATGTTGTACAAATTTTATGTTATACAAGCTGTTTGTTATACAAGGGGCCACTGTACTTGGCAAAGTTATGATTCTGTCTTCGTTTATTTCAGTGAGGAGCAATCCAGATTGGCAGCCAGAAAGTATGCTCGAGTGGTGCAGAAGCTGGGCTTTCCAGCCAAATTCCTGGATTTTAAGATTCAGAATATGGTGGGCAGCTGTGATGTAAAATTTCCTATCCGGCTTGAGGGGTTGGTCCTCACACACCAACAGTTTAGTAGGTAGGTCATGGAGTGTCTGTTTTTGGCTGTTGTATGTTGGGCACAAGACCACTATATATCCTAGGTCTGTCTGCTTAACAGACTTGATCTGTTGCCTTGCGTTTTCCATTGTATTCTGATCTCCATGAAGGTGAAGGACATTTTGTTGCAAAGCTGTCATACCTTTGTCACTATAGCAAATTGAATGTGTTCCATGTTTCTAATAAAGGGAAGTTCAAATACCTCAAGAGCCAAAATCCTGTAGGATGTTTGCTTTCAGTTTTTAACATTCTGATCAATTCACACTAGCTACTTTGTTTATACATTTTACTTTATCTTTTCTTACAGTTATGAGCCAGAGTTATTTCCTGGCTTAATTTACCGAATGATCAAACCAAGAATTGTCCTGCTTATATTTGTTTCTGGGAAGGTCGTTCTGACTGGTAGGTCTTACTGAATTACTGCATTGATTGTTGAGATTATAAAATTAGTGGTAATCTACAGTGGTACCTTGTATAAAGGAATTAATTCGTCCCAAATGAAATTATATTAAGCAATTTTTCCTTTATACAAATTTCCCATAGGAATGCATTGAAAACAGAGTAATCCCTAATTGCGAGCTTTTTTATGTTGTGCAGATTCTTCCCATAGGCGATTATGTTAAGCAGATTTCCCCTATCTCCGGAATTTTTTATGTTGTACAGATTTTATGTTATACAAACTGTTTGTTATACATGGGGTCCACTGTAGTTTGTTAATGTATTAGCTTTGACTTCATATATACTTTTGAGCTTTTGCTGTGGTCAGATATTAACAGGAGGATGATTGCACAAAGCAAAGGGCAGGGAAGCCTTATACATTGTTTCAGGGTAAAGTTGCTGTTCCTGCAGGCTTCCAGAAGAAATGGGCATTTTAACCTCAAACAGGCAGGAACCCCTCGTAGGCTGTTTTTAAAAAGCCCCTTGGTCAAGCTCATGCAGCATAATGCCTGCCCTGCGGTACATAAGGAAGAAACCAGCCATAACATCCATAATACTTACATATGTTTTGATCTTTTCTTCTAGGTGCAAAAGTCAGAGCTGAAATTTATGAAGCATTTGAAAATATATACCCTATTTTAAAAGGATTCAGAAAGACAACGTAACACTTTCTTGTGCGTATCTAGGAAATTGGGGCACAGTTTAAAAGGTATTATAACACAGCAGTTAAAGGAGATGTACAAATTTGCAACATCAGGACTTGGGAGAGTACTTTCTGGGTTAGTGCCTACTTCCCTTGATCTTTTTGGGAAGGGAAGCTCTCATTGTGTGTTACGTCTGTACTGAGCTACTGTGAGTTGCTTCATTGCACTCTCCTTTGACAAACAGCTCTATTTATACGTTTAGCTTTTAAAAAGTTTTAACTGCTAATAGTTTTTGTTTGCTTTAAAAAATCTGGGAATCTTATGGTGGCAACTTCAACTGTGTTATCCATCAAATGGTTTGGTTACAGTATTCTTTTAATCAGGAATTTTTCTAATCCAAATGTAATTCTAGTCTTTCAGCCCTTCTTTCACATTCCCTTTGCCAGTGTTCAGCAGGACAAAGACTTCCTCTTGAAAATAAATGGCTGTATATAATCCTAATTTGGGGAGCAGCTGGAGTTCTAAAGGTCTAATTACTGCTGTGTATGAAACTTGAGAATTGAATCTGAATAGTATCGCCTGATCAATCCGATTTGCTTTTGCTGCTGTTTTAATGTGCTAAATGCATGCCTTTAGCTTCAATGTATTGAATTGTTTTTTATAAGATTTTTCTTAACAATCCAGTATTAAAGAAACGTGTTTTGTCATTTAAATGTCTGTGCTTCTTAAAGTACTATTCTAAACAAATTTAGTGCCTAGTTTAGACTTTGTCAATGTTCATTTTGTGGGTAAAAGAGCAGATTTGTATCCTGTGTATCTTGCAGGTAACTAAGGTTATGTTCACCATTTATAAATCCTTATCAACTCACATTTCTTGGTATATTGATGGTGGAGAAAATGGGTATAAGCTTGGTTCTTCACAACTGAAAATATAGAGAACAAAACTTTTGATCTGGAAGGATAATTCAACTTGCATCTCTTAAGCAGATTTACCTTGCTTCTAGTGTTGTCACTGATTTTATTTGACTGTCTTCCTTCCTTCCTTCCTTCCTTTCTCTCTCTCTCTTTCTTTATGTAAACTTTAAGGCACACATGAATGACTGTTGGTACTTATCTAGCTCTAAGGTGCCATGTAGGTGGACAAGCTACATACATATTTGTTTCTCTAGGTTAGTGATGGTGAACATTTTAAAGACCAAGTACTGAAACAGTGATTCAAAACCCACTAATTTTTCACAAAGTGCCAATTTTTCACAAAAGTGCCAACCTGAATACAGTTGGCTGTGAAGGGGCAATGTCGGATGCCCACAGAAAGGGCTCCGAGTGCCACCTTTGGCACCCGTAACACTGCTCTAGGTTGTACTTTATCGACATACATCTAATGACAAGATGTCAACTTAAGGATATTGGCTGGGATACATGCTCTGCGAGACATCCAGGAGGACCTGCACTAGAAGCAGTCTAGTGTTACTACTCAAACCTTGTTGCCTCAACATAAAAAGGCTGCCAGCAGTTCTAGACAAGCAGAAAATCATTCTCTTGTAATTAGAAACTCATGTGGTCAGATAGATGGTCCTTGACTACTTATAAAAAGGAAAGCACATAATAAGCCTGTGCGGATTTAACCCAATGTCTCCAAATTTGATTAGCATCAGTTCAAGCAAGATTGTTTAATTTTCTCAGTTGCTGGACAGGAATGACAGTACTGCTCATCTCCTACCCTAAACCAGGCAGTTAATAAAATCAGGGATGGATTTGGTATGAGAAAATTCATTTTAGCTGTACTGAACACCAAACAGAGTTCTAATATTTGCTCTAAACCAGGGTGGCCATTTGTGGGTTCTTTCAGATGTTTCTGGACTGCAACCCCCATAGCAGTCTTTATGCTGGTCAGGGCTTATGGGTGCTTCAAGCCAGATACATTTAGGGGACCACAGTTTCCCCTGTCTACTCTAGATATGACCTCCCTTCCTCTTTTGTACCCCATGGTCTGTAGTAACAAATCCGTTTCCAAGTGGTGGCTCTGTCCAGTGATATGGCAGTCAGCATGCTGTATTAAAACAAACTTCAGTATGCAAGATATTTCCCCATCAGGCTTCATCAGCCTATATACGTCCTGGATGCTGATACTCAATTGGAAGGTCTAATTAAGCCAGGTCTTTGATTCCCCCCCCCCCCCACTCCCACAAGGCTGTTAAGTTTTTCACTGCAGTGAAAAAACTCATTTTAAATTGTGGTTTTATTGAAAGCAGTCAATTTTGCAGTCTCAGACTGATGTTTTCACTTATGGGAGAAAGTTCATTTTTGGTCCATGCTGCTTGATGGAGATGCTGCACACTTGCAGACTTTTTAATAGAGTACATGACACAGTTATGGTACTGAAGAAAGCAAACTCATGGGTTAAATTTTAGAAGTTTAATTCTATGAATTAAACAGACTTAGAGATGTCCTGCTTCCAGATGAAATCTTCAGCGTAACGGTTGTTCGTATTACAGTTTTTAGCACATGTATAGATGGCCAGTATTCCCCAGTCAATGCTTTCTTCAAGACTGTCAACTTTAAGGTGATTCAGCAGCTGTGGCATAACCTTGGGTGTACACAAGTGAGTTATACAGTCAGATACAGCTTCCAAGTCACTTGAAATCAGTGCTATAATAATAATAATAATAATAATAATAATAATAATAATAATAATAAT
>JAHTLZ010000108.1:7713688-7769793 GCA_023846285.1 Phrynocephalus versicolor
AATAATAATAATAATAATAATAATAATAATAATAATAATAATAATAACAACAACTGAACAATTAGAGTTCATTGCATTAAATCTTCCAGTTGAAATAAAAACAGGTCTTGGTTGAAGGAATAAAACAAAATCATCTAGTACACCTCTTTTATTCTGCAGGTTTTGTAACAGAGGTAGTAAGCACTGTAATACAATATATTTAGCTTTACGCTAAATCAGGAAAGGCAGTAAAAGCAGTGTTAGTCTGTCATAGCAAAAATACCAAACAAAAATCTTGTGGTACTCGTTAAGGACTTTGGGGCTTAAGTCCCATCTGGCCTAGCCAGCATAAGGAACGGTATGAGGTATATAGATCTAACCACAGCCAGAGGGTCATGCATTCACCATCTCAAGGTTATACATATATTTCAACAGATTTAAACGCGTCCAAGCAGACCTGAAGAGCATTCTAGATGTCGCTTCAAAAAAGAGTTTCAGCCAGCGATTAAGATCTGCCTTTTATGCATACTATTTTAATTTAACCACTAATGAACTCACTGCAAGTTTATCCTGAGTTTGGGGGTCCGGTGTCATCAGTATGTGGATGACACCCAACTATCTCTCCTTGCCATCTAAATCTGAGGAAGCTGTTTTGGTTGTAGATCAGTGTCTGGACTGGATAAGGGCAAATAAACTGAAACCTAATCCAGACAAGACAGAGGTGCTCCTGGTCAGCTGAAAGGCAAATCAAGGAACAGGGATGCAGCCTGTGTAGGATGGAGTTATTCTCCCTCTGCAAAGACAGATGTGTAGCTTGAGTGCTCTCCTGGATGTGTCTGAACCTGGATACCCAGTGGTAGGCAGGAGTGCCTATGCCCAGTGGAAACTAATTCACCAGCTGCACCTATTCCTGGAGAGGTCGGAGTGAGCTCCCACTGTTAACCCCAGCTCCTGCCAACCTAGCAGTTTGAAAGCATGTAAATGCAAGTAGATAAATAGGTACTGCCATAAAAAGCAGGAAGGTAAAACAGTGTTTCCTTGCAGCCATGCCAGCCATGTGGCCGTGGAGTTGAACAACACTGGCTTTTTGGCTTGAATACAAAGATGAGCAATGCCCCTAGAGTCGGACACAACTAGCACGCATGTGCGGGGGGAACCGTTATCTTTACCTTTTTATTTCAATACCATAATACCCCTTGGAGGGGAAAGGTTGCATGTAAGTATTTTAAATAAATAAATAATCATTAACACTATATACATACCTGGAATTCAAATGTTCGTTTAGCACCGCATGAACAGTCAGGTATATCTGTCTCTTGAGGAATATTTTCCCCTGAAATCCAAAGAGGACCTTCTCCATCTCTGCAGTATCTGATAATCTGAAATTTAATACAGATAATTTGTTGGAAAATTAACCTGCACTAAAAGGTCCAAAAACAACATCCAGTGAAGTATACTTCATTTTAAAACCAATTCTCACTTTAACTAACTTAACCAATTCCTGTGACAATTAAATGCACCTCTCTAGACTTTGACCAAAATGTTGAGCAATGAAGTTGCCGCATAGGGCTTGTCATTCTGTATAAAAAAAACAAACCTCTTAATAATGGGTGGCCTATTGATCCAAACACCAACTGATGCAAAACTCTAGCACTTGTGTCTGACTCAACTTCCTGTAAGTAAGAATGTCTGAAAAGCTGAACCTACTATTGGTGACAAGTAGAGAGTATCTAAGGCTTTTATTTGACACATTAAAAACATATTCACTGGGACCAGGGGGTATTTACCTAAGAGGTCACATTTGAATGTGTGCAAATTTCTGGTCTTTCAACAAAAGAGCAAACAGGGATATATTTTGTGTATCTGGCCTTCATCAAATGTTGCTAACAAGGCTTCTGAAAAACCTCCACATCCACCCAACCATGATGTTCCATGGCCAAGCCAGGCTTCGAACCCAGGCCTATCATTCAATGCAGTCCCACATAATGGGTACAGCACTGGTTTAAAAAAAACTGAAATAGATGGAATAAGCCAACACTTCTTTCAATGCTGAGATTTACACAGCAGCATCCTCCCAGATAAATTGGGTCTTCTAAACTTGTTTACAAATTAGGGATGGAAAGAAGCTGGGAAAGTTAGTAGATGAATATTTAGGGTGCTGAAGACAAAAAATGTACAGCAAAGAGTCCCAAAAGAAACTTTTTTAAACAAAGCTCTTTTTTCTTAATATGCTCTGGTTCATTATTTCGTAAAGAGCAATCACAAAGCGTAACATCAAAAAACACTACTGTACTGGTCAGAGTTAGATTGTATCAGTTACGGTTTTACCAAGGAACTGGAATATAATTACTTTGTATCAGGAAGAGCCAGTTCTGGCATGGGAAAGTTGGCTCTTATAGTACATTTGTACCTTTGAGTTTAAGAATCTGCCTTGCAATTATTATATTATTTAAATGAAGAACTTACTTTCATGTTTGAAGTTAAAAATCACTTTGCTTTAATGATTTGGGATTAAGGCTGCCCTAAGGAATAAAAGGGAAGTTTAAAGGTGACTGGCCAGGTTGATCTGGTCACACATTGGCCAGGTGGAAGTGCAGTTCACAAGGCACTTGTGCATTTGTGCTGTACAATGAGAGTTAAAATGTTATATGTAGAGCATTAAGAATATGGGGGAAGAATGTTAAAAACTTTGAAATTCAAATTGCCTTTAAAAACTGGATTTCAATAAGAGTAACTTAGAACAAGAAACTTTTGTGCTCTTGTGTCCTGCTTTGAGACTTCCCATTGGCATTTTGTTCGTCCTGGGGGCAAACGGCAGCCTTTGTTCTGACCCACACAATTCTACTTTTGACATTCTATCTTCTCTCTCTCTCATATTTATTTAGAAGATAGAGAGAAGATATAGAGAAGATAGAGTTTCTTTTACTGTTTAACCCTAAGCCTCACTCCCTAACACTCATTGGTTTATCAAGAACTTACTAGGACAACATTTCCAGCTACTGCCTCACAGTAAAGTACTTCAGTATCATTCAAGTCCAGGGGCTAAAGAACAGATCCATATATGATAGGATTCTGGATTGTACCACTTATAGCATTTCCCCAATTTAACAAAAACAAAATTAGGTGATAATGCTGTAGTCAGATATTTAAAAGTTATAGAAAGTGCCACTTAAGAACCTGTTCTGGTTCCAAAGATATTCTCTGTTTAAACTTTTGAAAAATCTTGTCATCTTGAGTTTCATGTTTTGCCATTGCCTCCAAGAAATTCTCATCTAGGAAGTCAGATGTTTCATCTGAAAAAAATCAAGACACAAAATTATACCATATTCAGATTGGTAATGCTTCAGTGTTCAGCTGGTTAACACTTGAGCTACCTACTGATACTTGAACAATATAATACAAACTTTCAAGCCAGACAAAAAATAAGTAGTATAAAATAGCTCAAAAGACCTATTATTTTAACTGTGCTTTAATTGACTACTAGATTTAACAAGCTCCATTTGATGGATAATTTATTTCTACCAAGCGTGATTTTAAAATATTGCATAAATGCCAACTCATGATAAAACAACAAAGCTAGAATGCAACACACAGGAAGCACAACACCTCTCAACCCCTTGTGAATTTGTAAAACAAGCAAGCTGTCACTATAATGTACTTTAACTGTCATCCCCTGTGACTTAAAAACAAACAAACCATGCTTTCTTTAAGTTCTGGGATAGTTTCTGTGTTAAAATGCTTACCATGTCAGTCTACAGTACTTTATGTTAATTCAGCAAAAACACAACCTGGGGACTACAATGCCCCATCCTGGTGGATGGGATTTAAGGTATCTCTGCTCTTCAGTCCTCACACCTGGTTTGTAAGAACTGTTGTTGCTTCACATGAGAGACCACATTTTGTGCCTCAGGCCGGCAAACCCTGCAATATCCTTGTTCCGCATTGATGTTACTAGAGCAGCAAAAGAGCAAGCCTTCCATCAGGGATGGGAAATTTGTGGTGCTCCAGATGTAAGAATACAACTGCTATCATCCCTCACCATTAGTTAAGCTGGACAGGGCTGATGGGAATTGTTCTCCATCTCTGTCATCCAAGAGGAAGACAGGTGGCTTGGAGGGAACAACAGAGCAATGGCCTGCAATAAATCTTTGTCTCCATGCCAAAAAATGCTTGGCCATCTTTGCTCTTGGAAGTAGGGTGGCTAAAAAATAACAATCTTTAAATAAATAAATAAATAATCCTTTGTACGATTTACTTGATCATATTTTGCAGCTTACCCTGACTGCTCATATTGTGTGTGTATGCATTTGGTGGTCAGCATAAAAGATGGGATCTAACTGCATTTTAGCTCCTGTGATTATACCAGCCCAACTGGCAAAAGGAATCCATTATCCAGATACCGGGAGGAAAAGCCACATGAAGTTCAGTGGGACTACAACCTTTAAACCACCTTATCAAGTATAAGGACAAAAGAAACCAAAGGAACCCCCCCCTTGCTACTGCAGGAGTATAACAGATACCTTATAGTTGTGGCCAGGTATACATTGGGACCACAAAGCGCAGCACCCAGACCAGAATCAAAGAACATTCAAGATGCTGCAGACTAAAACAACTGAAAAAATCAGCAATAGCTGAGCACGCCCCGAAGCAAAGTGGACATAAAAGCCCATTTCAAGACACAGAAATACTGGGCCACACAAGGAACCACTATGTTAAGACTATCCAGGGAAGCCACTGAGATTCACAACCACCAGAACAGTTTCAACAAAAAAGAAGAAAGTCTCAGGATCAATAAAGCCTGGCTCCCTTTACTGAAAAACACAGTGCAGTGATCTCCACCCAGCCACAAGCACCAGTATTCACTTCTTACAATAGAACACCTAACAACACCTATCAAGCACAGATCCAGATCATCCACCCAACGCACAGGAAAACCCTCATCACAAGAAAAACCTAGATCACAGGGAACCCTTAATCTCTTGAATAGGGCAATAAATAAAATAAATCCCTATCCTGCAGCTACAAATACTCAACAAATTCACACTCTAAACCACAACATGGAGAATATTAGCTGCTTGTGCTCCTGCTCTTTGAAGATGCTGGCCACAGAGACTGGTGAAATGCTAGGAAAAAGAAAAACTTCCAGAGCACAGCGAAACAGCCCCAAAACACCCACAACTATAAGTGATGATTGTTTTCTCAAAGTTGCAGTATATATTGAGGCAGAAAGTCAAGCATCCCCTACTCATGTAATGCTGAGTATCTGCAGTTTCCTATTGTTTTTAAAATTTGAATACTGGGGCTGCAGTATATTCCCCTTATTAAACCAATAATGAATTAGTTAAGAGGTACTTCAAACCAGATATGCATAGAATTACATAGTATGTTCTCAAAGTCTTTGTACGACAATCCAGCTTTTACTTAATCCAGTGTAAATTCAATCTCTGTGCAAGATAAAACGAAACACAACTCAAGTATTTACAACCACAGTTACAACTCACCTAGTTTTGTGACCGTGGTTACTTTCATAATACATGTCATATTCCAGTGTTTTTTCCTTCTATGTAGGGATTTAAGCAAGGAATCAAAGCAGGTTTAATTTGAAATTATATTTTGAAGCATGTATGTTCATTTATACTACTTACATGAACTACCTGTGGATGTTGCTTCATTTTTGTCCAAGTTGTCTTGTTCTGTTTCATCAATATTGGAGGCATCTATTTCCTCTGGCTCTCTTACAATTTCATATTCAGGAAAAAGAAAATTGTGATCTGGAATCACATCATTCATTGTATCTGCAAAAACAAAATCCCTCAAGCTTTGGAATATTCTCCACATTCTTGTTTTATATTACACATCAGGTGTATTTTATAATGCTTTCTCGGGGACAACATTTAAAATTAATAGTCTTAAATATAGAACAAAGCAGAAGGTAAAAGCAAGCTATGGTATGAACAGCAACCTATATTCTTTGGCTATCCTTAGCTTAAGTAAACCTAACTGAATGGACTTTACTCACACCTCATCACTTAACCAGTACATGTACCCCAGCTGGGATTAGCAACCAGATTTATTCTTAACAGACCAAAATCCGTCCAAGACCTTGCATTCATAGAAGAGTATGCACAACTATACTTGATCAATGTTATGCACCAGATGCTGCATCAGCAACACCCATGTCATGGACCTTAAAGAATACATGTTGCTAGACTGAAACTCCCAACACCTCTAACCTGCCCAGCAGATGCTTAAGGATGCTGAGAGTTGAAATCCAACAGTACTGGGAGGGCTGCAGTCACCTGCTCCTACTTTAAGTTTACGTTGAATGCATTGTGCAACTTGGCGCTGACGAGTTCCCAAAGCAAAAGATCAAAGGAGATCTGGAACACAGAGTGCACACCTTCCTAAATACCACTGTATCTGTGAATGGTAGACAACCAATTGGAGAACTATGAGCTTAATTTGGGACCTCAATTGTAGACCTATAGGAACTGGAGAAAACAAAACAAAACAAAACAAAAAAGAAACAACAACTGAAAAAATGTATTCTCTTTTTCTTACACCACTGGATTTCAGCCAGCCTTCTGTTTTATATTTGGAAGGGCCAAAATCCAGTTGCAGAACAGTCACAGAAAAGCAATCACACAGTGGTCTTCCCCCTCCTATGAGCATTGAATTGCATAATTAATATTGCAGCTAACGGGCAAGTGGAAAATAATGGGATTATGGCAAGTTTCTGGGAAAGGAGGAGAAAGCCCTTGCCCCAGTAACTCCTCTTTTCAAACAAAATTGTTGCACCTCCATTAGCTGAATTTCTGCAAGCATTCCCTCTGTCTCAAGGAGTGGAGTGGCATCAGAAATCTCCAATGACCATCCTCCTCCTCTTGGATAGACTTCTGCTATCACATTGGTCACAACTTCGGTGCGGTCCCCACTTGCCTCACCAAATCTGAATCTGATACCTATTTCAGAGGAATAATTCAAAGATCTGCATACCAACAGATACAAATAGCAAGTGCTATATGTTCATAGGATTGTGTACTCATTTTTATATATCCCTTGAGTCAATTCAAGAGACCTCTTGGACCCTCATAATATATTAACCAACAATTTACCACTTCTACCAAACAAGGCCTGTGGGATCTGTAGTCCAAAACAGATTAAGACTCAGGAGTTCTGGGTTCAAATCCTCTCTCAGCCACTGAAACTCACTGGGGGAGTGAAACTGTTAACACCATCCTAAATATCTCATTTATCTTGAAAGCCCTATTAAGGTTGCTGTAAGTTGGTTCCCACCACTTACCAGGCTGTGAGCATGTTACTTTATGTCCTGCTTTCCAGTCCCTAATTTGGTGATCCTGGCTGCAGTAATGAGCTTTGTGACATTTGGAGCATCTTTTAGGGCCCAGGCACCCACAGACCCTGCACAGTTTAGCACCACACTTCAGTTCCAGATTCACACATGGCAAGGGCTCCACAGGTGGCTCTTCAGGTGGTGGATCATAAGAGTAAGTGTCATTCTTCCTTGGCAACTGATTCCTAAACACTTGTGAGAGAGAAAAACGAAGCAAAACATAAATGTTTCTCCATATGAAAAAGAAGCTAGGGCATGCCTCTGGGAACTTGACTAGATCTAGTCCAGTTCTTAATCTTAATTGGTTCTTTACATCTTGGGTAAGCCAGGTGCTCTTGGACTGCAGGTCAGAAAACTAGGCTACACAGTTGGTGGCGAAGGCTTCCGATAAATGTAGTTCAAGAACACCTGGGTTGCCCAAGTTTGGGAATCACTAGGAAAAATGTTTCTTTGGATCTCAACCCACTGTTATACCAATTCCGTTAAAACGGTTTTTAGGGCCAGTTTCTCAGTCTTGTTCCACGGTGCCCCCCCCCCCACACGTTAATCTTTACCTCGGCGGGAATCCCTTTTTGGTCGAATCTGGGCACTTCCCTCACCTGTTGCTTCCCTCCAACACTACAAATCACGCTGACTAAGGACGATGGGAACGGTAGTTCCAACCCATGTGTAAGGTCCGGGAACGTCGGTACACCAATATTCGGCTGAAAGGCCGGACACTGGCTCTCGACCGAAAACCCCACTGAATATAACACACACACACACACACACACACACACACACACACACACGCACGTCCCCTACATCCAACGGGGTGCAAGGGGACGCGAGCAAGGGCTCCTTTTACCTTTCAGGCATCCCGGGGCTGGCCCGGCGAGGCGGTAGCAGGCGGGCTGCCGGCAGCCGAAGAGGAAGAGGCTCCGGTGGAAGGCGTCGGGCCGCTCCAGGAGGGGCGCGTAGAGCTGCAAGAGGAAGGCGCACGGCCGCCCGCACGCGCCGCACCGCAGCTCGGCCGGGCCCGGCACGCCCGCCTCGCCCAGCCACGCCGGCCGCCCGCCCACCTTGCACGGGAACTGCTCGCGGCGGAGTCGCCACGCAGCCGCCTCCACCTCCTCCGCGAAGCCCAGCTCGACCCCTCCTGGCGACCCCATTCTCCTTCGCCGGCAGCCGAGACGGAGGCAACAGCACGCAGAGCGACGCCCGCACCGCTGGAAGTACCCGCCAGAGAGAGGGAGAGCGCCCCTTGCGGACCGGAGGCTTCTGGGTCGAGCGCCTCCCCCCCCATTGCCACCTCAGCACGAAGGCGGCCCGTTACACTGCCATTTAAAAGATTCCCCCAAAACCTTATTAGAGGCTCCATAACTTAGCCTTAGACAATGGGTGTGTCTCCGCACTTGATTGTCCCCACCTGGAACTTGTATTGTTAGAATACACACAACAGATACCTAAGCAACCTCTCTCCCTCCTCCACAAACCCACTGACAAATGCTTAACATATCTACCACCCCTGGCCAAATCCTCCCACTACTACTACAACTAATCACCTCTCCCTCCTCTTCTCCCTCCCCTATCCACCAATGAACCTCTGGTGTGAAATGTATATCTCATCACATATTATATGACACACCTCATTCTGCCCCTATATGTCTGAAGAAGTGGCTGTGTCCATGAAACTTTCCATTAAAATATGAAAGTCTTTAAGGTGCCACATGTTTTGTGTCTTTTGTTTTGTTTTTCTTTGAGTTTTGCCTGCATTATTTGTCAGCCTCCTTTTATTCCAGTACCAAATCTGGGTTGGACTTAAATCACGCTTAAATCTCTTGGCTTTCTACTCCCCCCCCATAAGCCTAAATAAACATCCAGTCTGGTTAAGAGGAATCAAGTATATGCATACCAAATTTTAAAATTAGTTCAAACAAATGCATTGTATGGGCTTTATGAAGTTGAAGGGTGACAGCTTTTGTTTTCTGTAATGCCTGTGAATTTGTTCTTTTGAGGAAAAAAAATCAGTATTATTAGAAAGAGAGACACAAGTCAGGCCTGAGGTATTAGAAAACAGCTGCAACTTTCAACACCCCTCACCTATAGCTATGCTGGTTAGGCTAAGGGGAGGCACACTGGCAACATCTAATGTCTCTTCCCCTCTCCCGAAAGCATCTTGTCTCCAAGAAACTAGCGAGCAACCTTTGCATCTTAAGTCCTCACACAGTGCAACTGAGTGGGAAACATCCAGATCATTTCTTTTTAAAAAACAGAGAGAACCGCTGCAGGAAATGCAGGGAAAGAAGTCTCAAAAAGAGACTCTGGGCGTCAGTGGCTGTCTGACTATATATTCTATACCAGTGATGGTGAACCTTTTACAGACCGAGTGCCCAAACTGCGATTCAAAACCCACTAATATTTCACAAAGTGCCGATATAGCAATTTAACCTGAATATAGGTGGCTGTGAAGGGGCGGTGTCGGGTGCCCACAAAAAGGGCTCCAAGTGCCACCTTTGGCACCCGTGCCATAGGTTTGCCAACATCTATATAGTCGAGAACCGAGTTCATTGTGCTGTTTCCAATAAGAAAACTTCGGCCCTCCATGTTTTGGACCACAACTCCCACAGCCCTTTGTCACTGGCAATACAGACTTGGAATTCTGGGAGTTGTGGTCCAAAACATCAGGAGGGCCAAAGTTTGGACGTGCCTGGAAACAACATCCTGGGCCTTTTAAGGCCTGGATGGCAGGCAGCAGTTCAACAGATATAGTGCAGCTCTTTCCTCCCCAGAAACGTCGAGCAGAACAAAAGGTCCCCTAATAAGGCCTAGATTAGAAAGATGCTAAAGGTCTTAATAACGGCGGGAGGCGGGGCGGAGGGAAGCTTAATCCACTTTTCACGCGGAGCCGCTTCGCCCTGGGTTCCAGAGCGTCAGGACAGCCGCACACCGTCCGGCGAAACGGCATTGGCTAAGATTGTCCTCAAAGACTGACCGTAGGCGTCGCCGCTACCTAGGTAACCGAGCGGTCCCTTGTGGTTTCCCCGCCCCATCCCGTCCGCTTTGTGGGCCGGCCGGCCGCTCCGAGCCCATCACAGCCTCGACTAGTGAGAAGCGGGTGAGCGACTCCTCTCGTATTGCAGCACGGGGGGGGGGGCGGGTAACGGGAAGCTTGATCTGCGGCGGAGCGGCTTCTCCGACCCAGAGAGAGGCTAAGCCCCGCCCCCATCCCGCTCCCTTTGGCAGAAAACCTCCCAAGCCCCTTGTGCCGCACGTACCGGTGACGGACGGAGGCCCCTTCGCCCGCGAGCGCCTCCTGGCGTCTGGCGAAGGGAGCGCAGCTGACGCCCCGTTGAGGTCGAAAATGATTATGAATGAATACTCTTGGAAATGTGTATTTCGTGCTACCCGAGAATGGGTAAAAGCAGGAAAATTAAAGATATCGAATTAGTAAATGTTTCAGAGAGGGTAGCCGGGATAGTCTTTTCAAGAATTCCTGGCAAAAATCAAAGAAAAAGAAAATACTTAGTAAAAATACTTAGTAATACTAAAATATTTTCCCTCTTTTTTTTTTTTTTTTGAAGATTAAATGGGAATGCAGTTTTGGTAACCATCAGGAATAGTGAAGCATAAATCCCCTGAGACAGAAAGCATGTACGATCAGCCTTAATGAAAAGTGCATTTCTAACCACAGACTCATTCTGTGCATCCATTTCAGAAATGCTATGGAAAGCCCCGGGGACCTCTGTTGCACTGAAGAAGGATGTAGTAGCAGCATTGTGCTTGAAAAGCAAGTTTTTAGATCCAAAGTGCCAGAATCGCATGTTCAGCTGGCTTGTAGCCTGCATTACTGTGCTTTCCCGCTGAACGGGAATGAGCTTTGCATCTTGAATACTGCGGATGATACGGAGCAGCAGGTTAAAATATAATTCTTTCTGGGTATTCCATTTATGTTGTAAAAAGGAATCAGCACTGACGGGAATGCAATTCATATGTGCCTTTCATGTGCAAACCCCTTAATAGAACTGGAAACAGTGATAGGTGATTACTGTATATCCAATACCAGTAAATATGGCATTAGTTTAAAAGTCAATATTCATACTTGGAAGGACAATTTAGCTATGTAAAGTCTACTGCTTAATTTTAATGTCTGGTTAAAATTATGAATGATAGCTTATACTTGTTCCTGATATGAATTAATGTGTTTTTCCTAATGCCTTTAATGCATTATATTCAAATTAATCCCATATTCTGATTAGAGGCCAGTGCCCCTAGGATTCTTGTTGAAGCCCAAAGGAGAATATTTTTCTAAGTCATCAGAGTCGTGTTGGTTTATCTCTGTATTGTATGTGTACATGCTGAATGGGAAGGATGCACTTCTCAAGAATTATTCCTTCTCCATGGTGACCCTGAAATGCTTCAGCTGGACTGTGGAGGAGGTTTGGAGGAACATGGAAAGCTACAAATCTGAGGATTGCTGAAAACAATTATCTCTGGCCCCACTGGATATAATTGTGTATTCATCTTTCACAGTACAGTATGTCTAAAATGTTTGTATTTAAACGCTAGAGTTGAAATCCCGTTCTGTTATGTAAAAGGGGCAATTTCTGGAGGCGAATTGACTCAAGTGAAGAAATCCCTGTAGACATTAGGTCTTGAATGCTAACTCATCTGATTCAGCATGCAGTAGATAATGTCTGTGTAGCCACCTTAACTTGAAGTAATTGATGTCCAAACATACATTCTGTGTAGCAGTGCAATAGGATTTCAGACTATAAATTGTTCTGAGACCTATGCACCAGTTTAATAACCATGAATAGTTTGCCTATTTTCCAAATGTTAAGTGAAGAAACTTCGCTAGCTGTGTATTTTACATGCATTTCAAATTGCTCAAAACATTTTTGTGTTAGCCATTGCACTTAACAGGTCACCATGATTCAATAACGGCACTGGCATTTGGAAGCAAGCTTAGTCCTCTCCTCATTTGCTCTGCTTCGCGCGACTATGTGATAATATGGAATCTGGAGGAGTGTACAAAGAAGGTGCTACGAGGTGAACACTTTGTGATATATTCAGTATAGCTCCATTGCAATTTAGAAAAAACATGCTCAGTCTGCAAAAATATGAAATACTCAGATGACACATTTTTTCACTGTTCTAAACTATGGCATGAATGATTTGAAGCAAATATGTATTTATTTACCACTTCCCTATTCTATCTCCTTGTCATGTTGCCCTAAGACAGCGTTGGCGAACCTATGGCACAGGTGCCAAAGGTGGCACTCGGAGCCCTTTCTGTGGGCACCCAACATCACCGCTTCACAGCTACCTGTATTCAGGTTAAATTGCTGTATTGGTACTTTGCAAAAAATTAGTGGGTTCTGAATCACAGTTTGGGCACTCGGTCTCTAAAAGGTTCACCATCACTGCCCTAAGACAAAGCTTGCTATAACGTCTGAACAGGCAAATGGATTCAGGGGGATCTATTAGATGCCGTTTGCCTTCCCTGGACAAACTCATGGCAGATTGGAAGGTAGGTGTTCAAGGGGAGAAGGAAGGTAGGGAAGAAGGAACACATATGTACCATAATGTAATCCATATTTTTGGAAAGTGGCAGATGTTAATATTTGAATACAGCCATATGATTTAAATAAGAAACATGTCATTCATTTTAAAAAATGAGTCCACACAAGTGTCCTTATTTCCATGTAAAGATCTAACTTTCTAATAAAACCCTACTGTTTTTTCAGTAGGTTGTTTTTACATTTACAGTACTTGCTTATTTTGTTAATGGCTTACTGATTTTCATTGCCATGAAAATTAAGGGCAAATAAACAAGGGTACACATTTTGCAAGCTTTTGGCTTCAAACCTCTACCCACTTTTGAGGAGTGTGTCAAATGCAGGGTCAATTCAGAGTGATTTGGAAAGATTCAGGACATATTAGAATTAATATGGGGCCCTTTCAAAGATGCCCAAATCAGAATACTGTACTTCAGAAAACTAGTTTCAGTTCTGATTTTGAAATGATATAGTCTAGGACTGAGTTCATATTCATGTGTCCTTTGTATTCCTTCTCCTGACAGCAGACATCTTAGAATTATGTACCTAACTCTTTGGGGCCAAAGAGAGTTTACCACTTGTTGTTGGCTTAAAATGCTGCATGTTAGGGTCCTTCTGCCATTGTGTCCTTCACACCTAACTTCCACCTCCATTGTGTTGTGCTGCATGTGACTTTGAGACCAACCAAGCAGACAATAGAAAAGCCTTACAATGTTTTGAAATTCACCATAAATTGCAATAATTTGCAACTACGTTTCTGGCTTAGATGTATCTCTATGATATATATATAATATTTGTACAAATTACTGAAGATATTCATGGATGATGACAGTGGGAAGAGAATCAGTTCCACTGCATCTGCTGGCATTTGTTATGTTGTAAGCTTCTATAGACACTGGTATTCTACTTAGTTTGTTATAAATCCATAAGCTTGGTATTCATTAGGCGATTACTAGCTTTCAAATAGTTGTGGGGATGCAGTTTTATTAAATAGTTGGTGTTTTGTTTCAATGGCAATAGGGTTAATGCCAGAAGGCATCATTATAGGAACACTTTTGGGAATGGTGCTTTATGTCCGATTTAGTCCAGATGATCAGACTGTGGCAGTATGTGCTGGCAATCGGATTTACATGTTAAATGCAAAGGTAAGAGCATACTATATCAAATATATTTGGTATTTGTGCAGCTCTGTGGTATAAATAGACAATATTTTTTCTTTTGCATTAGGAAAATTACACGTGGTGAGCAATCAAATTGTTTGCACTTTTTATATGAATTTATCTATCTTGATCAAAATAAGAATGTGAATTAAAAGTGATCTCTGCCATTGTCCACTTTGATGATATTGTGAAGGGTGCACATCAGAGGCGCAACAGCTTAGGAGAAAGCAAATGATGAAAGAAGAAAGCATGAATTTAAACAGAAGAATGTATGCATTTATTTATATATTATGCTTGTTGCCATCATTGAGAAAGTGGAAGAACCTGTGGTGTCAACCAACTGCATGCCTAATATGTTATAGTTGAAATACTTGTTTAGAGTGGAGGTTTACCTTTATGTCTTTGGAAGCTGTATTAACTTTAATTGACTTTATCTCTGGATGTTCATGAAGAACAGACAAGCATCTTTAAAGCAGTTAATGCTTAGAATTCATGAAATCTACAGGACAATAGGAGTTCCTAGAATGGCATATCGTATTAAACATGGAAGAGAAAAGATAATTGAGCAGACATAGAGCACACTTTCAGGAATGACACATGGAAACTTCGTTGCTATGAAATGAAATGATACAGAAACACAGATGTGCTTTTACATAGCTTCTACGCACCTCATTTGGCATTAAATAGGATGGGCAGAATTCTATTGGAGATTGACAGCATACATATAATTTTATAAATGGCAGCGCTGAATTTCCAGCACCATATTTTTTGCTCTATAAGAGGCACTTCCCTCTCCAAAAGTAAGGGGAAATGTCTGTGCGTCTTAAAGAGCGAATACAGACCCGCCAGGAGCTTCCAGAGTGGCTGCTACAGAGACTAACAGACTTGGAGGTGGTTGCTGTGGAGGCCCCTCGCTGCGGCCCATGGCTCCTTTCTTCCCTCAGAGGGAGCCATGGGCTGCAGCGACAGCCACCGGGTACTTCCACAGTGGCCACTGCTTTGTCTGGAGGTTTCTGTGGCATTGGCCGCCAGGCACTTCCACCTGGCTCAGGGTTCGCCAATAAAGGTGCCCAGGGAGCAGAGGGGAAGCAGTCTCCTCTCCTGCCAATCGAACACGTGCCCGGGCAGAGAGCCAGAGTGACCCACCTGTCTCAACTTGCCACTGCAGCTGCCACGTCCCGCTGCTCTGATGAGTCCGCCTGGCTCAAAAAAGTGTCCAGTAATAATATTTTAATTATATTTCTTGGAACAATTGCAGGATGAGTCTATACTTGCTGAATTGGAGGGCCACCTGGCTCCAGTCACAGCTGCAGAATTTTGTACTTGGGAGAAAAATATGCTTATATCAGTTTCAGAAGACAGAAGTTTCAAGGCAAGAACATTGTATCTGTTTTTAATATATTTATCTACACTCATATCTGTTTGTTTATGTTATACTTGGCTCAGGATATGATTTTAATATAAAAGGAGAAATGCTCAGATATTAAAAAGCGAAGAGAGTAGAAAAACAAAACCTGTGGAAGGATGTCCTTATTATTTGGGTCATAACACTGAACACATGATGTGGAACATAGCATTATTATTTGTTTTCTTTCATCATATCATTCCTGATGATCATTAGCATCAGTGATGATTGGACAGTAATATTTTGCATTCAATCTTCTGTTCAGATAATCATTCAAATGAACGTATTTCTGATACAAGCTACTGTTGTACACATTCTTCCTTGTCTAAGCTGAATTAAACATTTGCAAGAATGAATTTTTAATAGGCAGGCATAAGTAGTTTTTTGTAGCAAGCAAGAAGTGCTTAGATTTCTGTGCTTTGAATATGTTAGATTCACAGTTAAGAAAACACTGTTTGAAATAATGACTTGGAACTGAGAGCATGTTGTTTTACATAGTATTCTATGGTTATTTTCAGTACAGTGTAAGTTAACATTTACATGCTGCCATGTTTTTCAAAGGTATGGGACTATTGTTCTGGATTGTTGATATATCAATCAGCAGTCATAACAGGTATGTTTTAAACAATGTTTTAAACAATGAAGAAACCTTTTAATATATCTTTTTTGTAAAGTAGTGTTTCAAATAACTGATGAGTATGTTCAGAGGGGCCACTGTTTACATAATACGTGGTCAGAGTCTCAGAATTGAATCTAAATTCAGTCCCATGATGTTACTCTCATTCTGGTTCTCACAACTATTCCAAAGGGTAGGTTAATGGATTTCCCTTGGCTTATTTTTAATGATCAGACACAATGCCTCATGCTTAATAAATCACTTGGTATTAAAAGAAAACCTGCCACCAGCCCTTCCTTCTCATGCAACAGGCTAAGTGTATCTCTGTTATATGAAATAAAGTTCCTTCCGTATGACTGGCATACTCAGTAGCACACTCCGCAACTGAAAGTGTCTCTGTCTTTATTAACTGGGGAATTTCCCAGTATGTGAGCAGAGGAGCTGATCTTTTGAATAAGCTGAGTTTTATCTAAGAACGTGAGAAGATTTATTACACAGAAAGAAAAAGAGAACAACATGGTAAAAAAAAGGGGGGGGGTAGGAAGTAAAGGTGAAATGTCCTTACAAAGTGCCATCCCTTGGCACAATGTAATTTAAACAAAGTATCTTTAGTACTTAGGCATTGCTCAGATAATTTTTTTCTGATTTTTCATACTCATACATTATCACATTGTTCACATTCACTAATTTATGAGGATTGATGTTTAGTTGTAAGTTTACAGCTTCACTGGCAGATTCAGTAGCTATCTGTGCCGGCCAACTTTACTCAACAGAGATGAATGAGTCACTAGCCATAGATTACATTTGCTATCTATCTATCTATCCAGTGGTACCCCGACTTAAGAGCAGCTCGACTTAAGAGCGAAAAACTGTTGGCATTTTAACTACCATCTTACAAATTTTAGATATGGTCTGCTCGACTTACAAATATCTTTTCCATTTTAAAAATATTTTTAGCTTATTTTTTCAATTTTTTAGATAGGTACCCCGACTTAAGAGTAGTTCGACTTAAGAGCATGCATTTGGAACGGATTAAATTCACAAGTCGAGGCACCACTATCTATCTATCTATCTATCTATCTATCTATCTATCTATCTATCTATCTATCTATCTAATAGTTTTCAGGCAGCAAAAATATACTCTTGTTCTACGTGCTGTGTGCAGCTCATTTGATGTGATAGATTTCAACATGCTATATTAATCATATAGTGGTTTTGGGCTTTTTTTTTTTTACACAACACAGCATTTCCTCTCCTAAGCCTTTTTATTGATGAAGAAAATAAGCAGATCATTACTGGATGTGCAGATGGACAGGTGAGAAGCATACACAGAATTTGACTATTGATAATTTGACTTTTATAAAATTATATAACAAAAATATGTCTTGTGTCAGTTTAGGATAGGAGAAAAACATATCCAATTTGTACAGCACCCATGTGTTTCAGGCAAAAATATTCCAGACCTCAACCCCTGCCATCTCCAGGATGGGAAGCCCTTTTCTAAAAACCTGGAAATATGCTTCCAGTTGGTTATGAGTGCTGAACTAAGTGGCACAAACATCTGCTTCAATGTTAGACAGCATTTTTAGACTGAATACTCCAGATAATGATCAATATAAGGTCTATGTTATGTCAATTGTATAAGTACAGACTGACAGATTATCTCAGAGTCGCTGCAACTTAAAGATGCAGGAGATTAAACATGAGGATGTATGTATAAAAATAGATTTCTTCATTAAATGTACCCCCAGGTTTGCGAAGTGTATGCTTTGCTGAATTCATTACTGTTTCATAGTCATGCATTGTATAATGTAATTTTTATATAAATAAAAATATCACTGCAAGTGAAAGAGGAAAGGCACATCTTAATTCACTTACACTTTGTTAGCATGTCAAAATGGCTAGCTGATTTCCTTTGTAACATACTGGATCACCACGTAGTTTAAATTAAAGATCGTACATTTGAGTATCTGCCTGAAATTTCTGGATGTCAAAGTTCCATTTCAAAGTCTGGTTGGAGAAAATGAGAATCTGTGTTTGAAACAAGCTGTATCACATTGATAGGGTTGGGTGTGCAGCAACCTTATCATTGTACTTCTATAATAATGTCAAGAACATACTGCTTATTTATCGACTATGGTGGGTTTATGATGACTCTTCTTTTTTAGCTGTGGATCTTCAGTTTAAATAGTGGGCATCAATATCGCTGTGTCGTTCGTATTGATGTAAAGAGAGAGAGAGAGAAGTTTTACAACAAAATGAAGAAATTCGGGCATTTGGGTAACATAAATTTCCCCATATAATGTTCTAAAGTATTATTAACTGATTGTATAGTTGAAATGTTTTTAAAACTCTGAGATACAACTTTTTTCAAAATATTGGCTAAAATCCTGTCGCTTTACACAGTGGCACTCTAATAGTCCCATTGAGTCAATGGGGATTTGGTAAGTCAACTCCTTCCCAAGCTCCATTGATTCAAATGGGCCTACTCTAGGTGCAACTTAATTTTGCATAGGAAGGTTAGAGTAAGTCCATCTGGCTAAATGACCTTTAGGGAGAGGTTGACTTGCCAAATCCCCACTGATCCAATGGACTTATTCTAGTGCGACTTATTACGTGAAGCAACAGGATTTCAGCCATTATGTAAAAACTATATACAGTGTATGTATAAAAAGATTTAAAAGCCCATTAAACCTCCCTATCTCAATTACCAACTACTGTTATTCCCCAAATGGTTCTCTTAAGACAGGAGTATCCAAACTTTCGATCTCTAGATGTTTTGGACCACAACTCCCAGAATTCCCAGCCTGTATTGCTAATGACAAAGGACTGTGGGAGCTGTGGTCCAAAATATCTGGAGGGCTGAAGTTTGGACACCACTGTCTTAAGAGGATCTTCAATTGCTGGGGGAAGGAAGGACTCCATAGCCCGGAAGCAGTCACAGAAAAATCCCTCTTGAAATAGGCATGTTTGTGAAAGTGATGGGACTGACAGAAGGCACCCCCTTGACATCCATTAAAAAACATAGTGCCATACATTGCAGAGGATGCCTTAATCCTGTTTATAACCTATTTATGTAATATATTTAATCTATTGCAGCTCTAGACTTGCTATAAAGAGATGTAGTATTATCAGGCACACCACAGACCTCAACAATAACTGAACTCTGAGACTTCAAACTTTTATATTTTTAATATGAACATTTTCAATATTTTTATATGTTTAAAACTGTTAAGATCCTCCCCTTCTGCTATATAAAAGTGCCCTCAGGATATATTTACAATCACATCTAGTATGTGAAAATGAGACAGAAGCAAAGAACACTTCTTTGCAGTCAGCTCAAAAGAAATAATATTTGACCGACATCAAGATCCCTTCACCATCAGGATGTAAATATCATATTGTATTTGTTCTCATTGCACAGACATACAGGGGTAGGAACTGAAAGCTATGTTTTGCCTAGACCAGTGATGGCAAACCTTTTAGAGACCGAGTGCCCAAACTGCGATTCAAAACCCACTAATTATTTACCAAGTGACAATACAGCAATTTAACCTGAATACAGGTGGCTGTGAAGGGGCAATGTTGGGTGCCCACAGAAAGGGCTTCGAGTGCCACCTTTGGCACCCATGCCACAGGTTCTCCAACTTTGGCCTAGACCAGTGATGGTGAACCTTTTAGAGACCGAGTGCCCAAACTGCAATTGAAAACCCACTAATTTTTTTGCAAAGTGCCAAATATAGTAATTTAACCTGTATACAGGTGGCTATGAAGGAGCGATGTCGGGTGCCCACAAAAGGGCTCCGAGTGCCACCTTTGGCACCCGAGCCATAGGTTCACCATCACTGGCCTAGACAGTAATTTATATTAGACAAATGTGCTAACCTATTTATTTATTTATTTATTTATTTATTTATTTATTTATTTATTTATTTATTTATTTATTTATTTATATTTTTATATTTTTACTCCACCTTTCTCCTTGGAAAAGGATCCAAGGGGGCTTACAATAATGAGGGTCAATTCACAGCCCAGAACATTTAAGACATAGTCAAGTTAAGAACAGGGAATTAGAAGAGGCACCTTAGAAAATTAAAAGGTAACATTAAAGCTACAAAGAGCATGCAAAAAGAAAAGAAAAATCCATTATGAGGGGTGGAAACTAACATGGAAAACACTGGTGTTCTTATGAAATCAGTCAGTGCAACCATGTATTATAATCCATATAAAAGTCACATTTTATTAAGGTTTACTGTATTTTTTGCCCCAGAAGACACATCAGGCCATAAGACACCCCTAGCATTTAGAGGTATGTATGTGTGAAAAAAATATTCACACATATATACTTCGTCTGTCTGGTGGTCTCTGCAGTGAAATCCAGCTGGCTGTCAAAAAGCTAAAACCAGGCTCAAGGCAGCAAAGCGGGGGTAGAAGCCTTCCTTTTCTGTTTTGCTGTCTTCCCCTTTCAGGCACCCAAAGCCCAGCTGAATGTCAAGGCAGCAAAGCAGAGGTAGAATCCTCCCCCCCAAAACACTTTGCTGCCTTTGGCTTGGGTGCTCTCCAAAAGGAGGTGAGTGTCAGGGACCCACCTCCTTTGAAGGCAGCAAAGCGAGGGACCGGGAAGAGGAGACCCAGGGGAGGTGAGGGTGAGAGAGGGAGGGAGGGAGGAGGAGGAGGAGGCAACTGGGCTATCACCAGGCTGGGGCAGCCGTTAAGAGCAAAATCGGGGCACTGCACTGCTGGTGGCTTCGCCTGGCCCCTCCCCACTGCGCCCGGGCAAGGAAGAGCCATGGAGGAGGCGGGCACCAGGCCATGCAGGGGCCTCACCGTTGCTCCAGCGGCTGCAGCAGCCACAAGCGGCCACCCAGCCCAGAGAGAGAGAGAGAGACAGAGAGAGAGACAGAGACAGAGACAGAGAGAGAGAGAGAGAGAGAGAGAGAGAAGGAGGTTGCTGGGGCCGCCCTTAGGGATGAGATCGGGTCACTGTGCTGCAGGCGGCTCCGCCTGGCCCCTCCCCACCATGCCAGGGCAAGGAAGAGCCATGGAGGAGGTGGGTGCCGGGCCCCGTAGGTGGCAAGCCTTTGCTCCAGTGGCCACAGCAGTTCTGAGCAGTTGTCCAACCCCACGGGAGGCAAGGGTGGTGGTGGTGGTGGTTGCACCCTTGAGCTGAACAGCAGGGCATGGCTTGCTCACTCGCTCTGAGTGCTGTTTGGCTCAAAGCAGCAAGGCACGCCTCCCCAAAGGACTCCTGGGGACTGCAGCCACAGAGTCCTCCGCCCCGGCAGGGCTGTGTACACCCCATAAGATACACAGACAGTTTCCCTTCCTTTTGAGGGGGGGAGTGCATCTTATAGAGCAAAAAATACAGTAATTATCTTTGATTCAATGACAAGAGCATGGTAGAATAGTACAAGAGGATTGGCTAGCTGTTATTTTTGTTATTTTAGGATTGTAGCTAAATCTGCTGGTGTAAGACAAAAAAAATAGAAAACATTAATCTTACTGTGCAGTAACCAAAACTATCACGAAGTGAATTGCCACTTAATCTGTTGTGAACTAGATCTATTCATGAACTAAATTAGTTTATTTCAGTTTTTAGATGAAAGACTTACTCAGTGTGTTTCTCCTGTGATAACAATAATCTAATTTCTACAGATGACATTCACAATACTTCTAAGATATATCCTACAAGTAATTTAAAAGATAAAGAAACAGTGGAAACTACCTTTCCAGTTTTACGAATTGAACACTGTGATAAGTCTGCAAGTTTATGTAATGAAGAACAAGGGTAAATGCTATCATATTTCATTTACTGCTTTGTGTTAAATTAAGGGAATCGTATATGTGTAGAATTTTATGATAGGTGATTACTTTTAAAATGTCATTAACAGCTCAAAAACATGATTATATAGAGGGCATTCTTGTAGCGGGGCAGTGGTTAAACTACTGTACTGCAGCTCATGGCCAGTTCAGTCCCAGGTAGCTGGCTCAAGGCTGACTCAGCCTTCCATCTTCCCAAATTAGTAAATTGAGTACCAAAGGTGGGGCACTATATAGCCAGAATACTTAAATTATAAACCACCCAGAGAGATTGCTTTAAGCACTATGGGCTGGTATATATAAGCAGCACACTTTTAGTTACAATAGGGGATTGTTTGCAGGCCTTCCAGTGGATAATGAAAACCATGGATAAGAGACAATGCCAACCCCTCAAAAACCCTGTTGTTTTCTGACAGTACCTTGCTTTAAGGCTGCTGTTTGTGACAGTAGCTTGCTTTACGGCTCTGTTTTACGGCAGTAGTTTACTTTAAAACTGCTGTTTGTGACAGTACCTTGCTTTGCGGCTGCTGAATAGTTTATTTATTTTTTTCCTCTGCTAACCATGCATAACTGAATCAGTGGTTAATGAATCAGTGGATATGGGGGTCCTACTGTATAGTGACAAATCTCTTAATACAAAATCAGGAAACTGCAAATCAATCTGAGCACCTATAAACTGAAATCCTGTTGCTTAGCAATGCAAGTTACAATTAGAGTAGGTGTATTGAATCGGAGTAGATTTTGTGAGTCAGCTCTTCCGTAGTCTTAATTAATTATACAGGCCTACTCTGATTGCATCTTACTGTGCTAAATAAGAGGATTTCAGCCATATTCGTTTAATGGCTAATGCCAAAATATACATGTAAATAAATAACAATCAAAACATCAACCCAACAAAATCATGTTCCAGAAATTCTGCCTAGATATAGGTAATAACACCAGCATTAGAGTCTATTGACAATTAAAGAGTTTCACCTTCATTCCCAGGGATTTCAGACTACTTCATTTTTTGTTTTGGGTTTTTTATTTAGTTTCATTTCATACAAAATGTTTTTTTTAAAGAAAAATCATTTTGTTTTGTTTCATTTTGTTTTTCATTTTTCATTTTTTAAAACAATTGTTGGGGTCCTGCTGGCTGGCCGGCACTTTTTTTAAAACTAGCACCAGCCAGCTGGAGTGCAGGGCCCTGCTGGTCGTTACCTTTTCAAAAATTTTTTTGCCGCCCCAAGTGCCGACCAGCTGGCACACGGGGGGATCGGATGGCAAAAAAAGTTTAAAAATCCTGCACTTTCCCCGCACCCAATCAGGTGGGGAAAACCAGGAGATATTAAACCTTTTTTTTTTTGCTGCCCGAAGCACCGTGCGGCAGCTGATCGGCACTTGGGGCAGCAAAAAAGTTTTAAAATCCCACGTGTTCCCCGTGCCCAATTGGGTGGGGGGAACTGGGGCATTTTAAAACTTTTATTTTGCCACCTGAAGCTCCATGCGGCAGCTGATCGGCACTTGGGGCAGCAAAAAAGTTTTAAAATCCCGTGCTTTCTCCATGTCCGATCGGGTGGGGGAACCGCAGGCTTTTTAAACTTTTTTTTTTGGCCGCCTGATGCCCTGTGCACCAGCTGATCAGCACTTGGGGTAGCAAAACAAAATTTTAAAAGCCTGCGGTTTCCCCCACCCGATCGGGTGCATTGAATGCTTCAATGCATTCTTATGGGAAAACAAAAAACGAAACAAAAAATGAAACAAAAATTTCCATTTTGTTTCATTTTGTTTTTCTTTGATGAGTCATTTCGTTTTTTGTTTTGTTAGGGAATGAAATGAAAAATGAAATGAAAAAAATAGTTTTGTGCCCATCTCTACATGTGAGTGTGACAAGCCTTTGGAGTGACCCAGAGTCTCCTCCTGCTGGTGATGTTATCATCCTTGCACAAGGGTTGATGGAACTGGATCGTGACCATTGTTTAAATTCACTGATTCATTTCTAAATCTAGAGTGGTCTATTACTAGGCAGATTGAAGCAACTGCCACAGGCAACAAATTTGGAGAATGAACAATTAATCCAAATTTATATAATACTTGATCTGCCTTCTGCCATCTAATCTACCCTGCTGCTTTTAAGTACATCGGAGGATTCTATCCAGTCACCATCAGTGAGAGATGGTTGGCTTTTGTACATGGAACTTCACTGTGTTCCGTGTGTGTGTGGGGGGGGAGGGGGCACACCACGTTGTCTTCTTCCTGAAATAACTATATGTTTTGGAATGTCCCAGGTTTCTTATTATCCTTCTATTTCCCTCTCACTTGCGACTGTTGACACTACAGCTTTCTTCTAAACCTGAAGTACTTTATGAGTTATGGTGAAATTAATGTGATCATTTGATTGGATGTGATCATTTGATTGGACTGCTAAGCCCCAATACGAAGAAAAATACTTAGTTCTATGTATAAAATATACAAACTCACATTATAGGGATTCTTTGGATAGGTGTGAAATTTGTGTCTGATTTTACCTGTAATGAAGTAATTACGTTTTTTGCTTATTTGTTTCTGAACAGATATCACGTTTCTCTCTTCTGTTTTAATTTAGTTTTATTCCTGTAAGTGCCCGATTCTTGTGGATTGGAACCTCTACTGATTTATTCATAATCAACATGGCAAACTTTGAACTGGAAGCTGTTTTACATTATTCTGGTATAATAATATATATCATTTACCATTTGCTGTACAATTATAGGATGCTATGTATGTATATATACATGAACATATAGAAATAAAAATGGAAACTCAGCACTTTTGTTTCAAAATACCTGCCTTTTGCTGCTGTATTTATTCCCTGTACTGAATTAGAATTTGTTAGATTTTAAAAAGTATACAGAATCTTAACAATTATCGCTTATGTTCTGACATTTGTGTAGTCATTTTGCTAGAAGTTGATATATCTTTTCTCTCTTTCATATTTTAAAACGGATAGTTATTTTTAGATCAATGGACAAATATTAATTTAAAACACCGATGGAAAAGAATCAGTTGTATTATTAGTCACACACAAAATATGTAATTATATTGTTAATATTTTATGTGAACAGATTTCAGTGCCCTCAGCATTAAGTTTGCTGGATCCTGTGCTTTATCACGGACCACAGTCAGTGGTAAGGTGAGTATACAGTATTATTAATTCGAAAGTATTCAGTGATGGGTGTAGATTTGTAGCACAATGTGTTCTTGCTTGCAACTTCAAATTTGAAATGGTCTTTCAATTTAAAAAGAATAATTAATATAAGCAATGCTATAAGAATTTTATAGTAGATAAGTTCTTAGATAAGATCATGTGTGTAAATCCAGCAAGGAAGTATGAGGATGAGAAATATGAATCTAGGTAAGAGTGAAGTCACAAGACAAGAAATGAAATATTTAAATATTGCCATACCCGGTGTGAGTAAAGTAAGGCGTACTGGAATAAGATATTTTCAACCAGTCATTCCCAAGTATTTTAGTCTGGAAACGAGAAACTGAGAAGATCCAACATGGATGAGGTAAGATGTAGCACAGGCTGTAAATGGCTGTAATGCAAAATCTGTTTAAAAATTTCTGCCCAGGTAATAAGAATTATGATGTTTGGTTTTACAATTGGTTTAGGGATGCTAAAAAAATCTGAGGAATCTGGGCAAAATAAAGATAAGATAAAAACAATGCACAGAATTCTGTTTTGCTTTTATTCTGCTGTAATGCATTCTAAAAATCTCACAGCGACTTTCTCCAAGTTAAGAGGTCAGTGTAAGCATTATATATTTAATGTTAAGATTTATGCCTGTTGAGAGTTACAGCCAGCAGTGTAACTAATAGGATTCCAGAGATCATACTCAAAGATGGTACAAAAGAGAAGCAGGGATGACAGATTTATTAAAATAAGAAATGTTTGATATAGAACCTTCAGTTTTAGAAAGTGAAATAATTTTTAAAAATCCTTAAGAATGTGTCCTTGGAATCCAAATCCCAAATCCCATGGTATGCCATCATATGTACAATTATTATGTATGAATGTCAAAGTTGGGAGTAAGGAAAGGACAGACTTCTCAGAAATCCTGTGACACTAAGGAAAGGGGGACCTAGTAGGAAAGGGAAAGAACCTACAACTCGGCAGTTGTAGGACCTGAGCAAGGCAGATAATAGAGAGGGGCGTATCGGTACATCTATCCTGGGCGCAGCAATCTGGGGGCACCTAGAGGGGGAGGAGGGGGAGGAGGCCCTGTACCTTCCTGCCAGCAGTCCTCAGGCTTGGCTAAGTGACCCATGCACCAGTTGAACGTGAAGCAGGCAGGCAGGCATGCGAGTGCGGTGGCTGCGGCGCCCTCCTCCTCCAACTCTTCCTCACCTTGCTCTGGGCCACCGTGGGAGAGGTAAGGTGTGGGCGCCCTACACTCACAAATGCCCACAGGCCCCATGCCCGCAGATTGCCCGCCCCCTTTGCTGGGTGGATGCGATGGGGTTGGGGAGGGCCCGAGGGGTGCAATTTTGTCCCCAGGTGCCCCAAAACCTTGCTACACCACTGATAATAGGATATTCTGGAGCTCGTTCATAAAGTCACCATAAGTTGGAAACAAACTGATTAATGACTAACAACATAACAACAACAGATTTTCCTGGGGACATTCCCTGATAGAACTACTTCCGTCAGTGAAATTAGATGGGGTGATGTTCTCTCCTTGCTGCAGGCCAAATGCCAAACCAGGGGATGGGCACCCCTCCAGTGCCTCTTCCGAAGCCTGTGGGGGGAGGGAGGGGGAGAAAGAAGAGATCAAAGTTCTGCCTTGCCCGTGTTTCTATGGTAATGTGATTCGACTTCAGGCGATGCCCCAGCCTCATTAGTTTTGAGGAAATACAGCATTGTAAAGAATTCCTTCCCGCTGAGATAGATACAAATGGAGAAATATTTTTGTTTTCCATTTACTGTATATCACTTATACTGCCCTCACATTGACAACTCTGATTGGCCATAATTCTGTTGGGCCTAAGGTACACATGCAGACATGGAAGACCTGTGACACTGAGCTGTGTTTTTGTTTTGTCTTCACTTTTCTGATGCTGTCTGTCTTGGACAAAAATAGGGAAGGAGATAGGGAAGTAAGCTTAGCAGCTTTGGGCGAGGAGTGAGGAAATAGAAAGCTCCCTTCCAAGAGCAGACATTTGCTTACAAGGTGCAAGACATGGATGTTTTGCTTATTCTCTTGGGGTTATTTTGATTTAAAGGGAGAACTCTTTCATGGACATTTCTCTGTAGGTTTTCTGTTTGCTGACTTCGATGTTTGAGAACCAAATTGCCTTACTGGAGGTGAATGTTGCTGCTCTGCTAAGATCACAGGAAATTCAACCCCTTGGAAGCGGAAGAGAAAATAGCTTTCTAGTTGTTGCCAGGTAAATCATTTCACTTAAATTTACTTCAGCTTTGTTTTATTTGAAGGTCTTCCGATTTAACCACAAATCTTCAAGTGGCAGCTTGAAAGCTGGCCCGTCCCAATCATTAGCCGAGCGAGGCCACAGCTTCAGGCAGCAGATGCTGGGAGACAACCTCTGACCTTTCCTAGCCAGCTACCCTTAAGTACTATGAATGATGGTGTCCTGGCTGCAGTGTTGACATAAGATCCAGGCAATGGTTCATGGAGGTGTGGAAGATGGTTTATGTAGTCAGCAATTAAATATAATGGATCAGAGAAGTTACTCAGTGAAGCAGCAATGTTCATTAACACGATTGCAATAACGGGTGTCTGCCAGAGAGGCACACACCCTGGCAGAGCATTCCAAGAGTTTTTATGTTCTAGCCCCCAACAGCTGCAAAAGTTCCTCCTCCAAACTCCTGTTGGATAAGAGAAAGAGGTGTACACTTTCTGATTCGCCCATTCTAATTTTTCAGCATTTAAACCACATGCCCCCTGTCTTCATTCCTCACCTACATTTTCACTCTGTCTAGCGTTGGAGTGTCTTTGTTCCTTTGGTTGGTCGGTAGGCTTCCACCCATCCAGAGGTTGCTTTTCTTGTTTACCTTATTACAAGTTATTCACAAATCATGAATCTGTTTAGTCTCTGTACAAACTCCGAAAAACATGCATATTGCATAAGTGTTTTAATTACACATCATCTGTTCATATTTTTCCACCTCTTTAAAGACTACAGCTGTGTCTCTAGCCGTTTCATCTGCTAACCTTAAAAGGTTTCCCTTTGTCTCTGTCTCTCTCTGTGTGTCCAGTGCCATACATTATAATAAACTTATCTAGGGAACAATAAATTCATCTCACTTCCCAAGTTTTACCAAAAACATATACAGTACTACCCCAAACACATTATGCAGCCTTATGTATTGTTCTTTGCTTCTATCAATTTAAGAGTCTAATTCAAGGCATATCATTTACAAGGTTGATCTGACCAATTACAGTATTAGGAAGTGCCACCCCAGAATTCTTTGTGTTTCTCCTTCTAGGACTACATAACCTGCATGTCTTTTTTCAGTGTTCACTCTGGAAAAACCATCAATAAATATGCAAATCCCTTTACACAAAATTTCTACACTTAAAGTTTCCCCCTTCCCAAGAAACTGACTAAATTCAGACACGTCAGCGGTTGGCACCAAATTGTATTTCCCTATCAAAATTGCTTCATATTTGAAAATTCTGGAATTTATCATCTATCATCCTTCTCTTGCAGTCAAAATAATCAATTTTCTACTGCCACTGCTAGCACTCATTCTGACCAACCTCTAAACACAGGTTTTATATAGATAAACAACTAATTGCCATTCCCCCACCCTCTCTTTGGGTTAGCCTTAAAGCCATTCGTCATTTACTGGTGGTAAAGAGATCGAAGGGTTTCTCCATAGAATAACAGAGTTGGAAGAGACCTCAAGGGCCGTCCAGTCCAACCCCTGTCATGGAGGAACCACCATCAATGTACTCCTGACAGACGGCTTCAGCTTAAAAACATCCAAAGCAGGAGAATCCACCACTCTCCGTGGCAGCACATCCCACTGCTGAACAGCTTTAATCTATTTTCCTGTAGTTTGAAGCCATTGTTCCGAGTCATAGTCTCTGAAGCCATGGAAAACAAACCTGTCCCCGCTTCGATATGACAGCCTTTCAAATATTTAAACATGGCTATTGCATCCCCTCTCAACCTTTTTTGTAAGGCTAAACATTCTCTCTTAAAATGCCTAATCTCCCATTGTGTCCATAGCTTCTGCAGCAAAATATTTTTGGGCCAATTCTGATTAAAATAAAAAGTGTTTAATTTCAAATGTAATTAAAATACCTGATTCATAATGGTGCTGGTCTGTAATTCTAAGCTTGACATCAAATTCCATCTTAGACAAAATTTGTTTTTTTTTTTAAAGAATTTTATTGGGTTATTAAAGGAAGAACAAAGGGAAAGGGTATGGGGGAAAGGGAGAACGGGGGGGGATACAGTTTTTAAAATTTACATTGAACATATCAAGCAAAGTAAAAATAGTGATTTAACATATTGATAAAATTGCCAAATATTATCACAATGCTAATAAATTTGTTACTTCTTGCCATCTTTTCCGAGAGATCTCATCATAGTCTCCCTTTAGATAGCCGGAGAGTCTGTCAATTTCGATACATTCTCTTATCTTTTTGTGAAGATTCTTCTCTGTTGGCGCGTTTGGTTGTTTCCAGAATTTCGCATACAGTATCCTTGCAGCAACGATTACATGGTGGAGTACATATCTCTGATCATAAGAAATATTTATATCTACTATATTTAATAAGAATAATTCTGGTCTAAGCTCTATCTTAATTTTCAGAGATCTTTCTAAAAATAGTTTTACCATTTTCCAATATGCCTTTGCCTCTTTACATGTCCACCACATATGGTAAAAGGTACCACAGTCATATTTACATTTCCAACATTTAGGTGAGCAATTATACATCTTAGATAAACAGTGTGGTGCGAAATGCCATCTATAAAACATCTTATAGCAGTTTTCCTTAAACGAAATAGATTTAAAGATTTTAACTGTATTCCACAAAGAGTCCCATTTATTTAGATGAATAGTGTAGCCAAAGTTTTCTGCCCATCTTATCATAGTGTCTTTGACCAGTGTATCAGTCATTTTTTCATTTAGCAGTATACTATAAAATTTACTAAGAAGCTTAGAATCACCAAAGGATAGTATTTTATCAAATGGAGTATCAGTAGTCGTAAATCCACCCTTTTTGGAAAGCTCTTTGAAGTGTGAGTATATTTGTTGATACTTCCACCAATCTAAATTGTAACCTTCTGATAGTAATTTCCCTAATGGTTTCAATGAGAGGTCGGCATTCAGAAGGTGTCTATAAGTTATAACATTTGAGATTTCACTTACATGGGAGCTATAAATTGCTCCCAGCGGAGATAACCACAATGGTACTTTGAAGTAAAATTGTTTTTTAATCGATAACCATATTTTAACTAAGGCATTCCTTATCCAATGCTTTTTAAAGAGGGTAGGTATATTGCCCTTGTACCACATGTAGTGGTGCCAGCCCTTGTCAAGGCCATAACTCTCAAGCTGCAATATTCTTTTATTTGTCATCAGAATCCAGTCTTTAATCCAGGTCATGGCAGCAGCTTTGTAATATAATACTAGATTAGGAAGGGCAAAGCCACCAAATTTGGTTCTATCCTGTAAATAGACATTTTTAATCCTTGCTTTTTTCTTTTGCCATATAAATATGCGTATACTTTTTTCCAGATCTGTGATGATCTTAAAGTTTGGTAATATAGGCAGAGATTGAAATAAGAAAAGCAATTTAGGTAGAACATTCATTTTAACTGCAGCAATTCTGCCCATTAAGGATAGTTGGAGTCTTGACCAAGTTTCGAAATCAGCTTTGATTGTTTTTATAACATTAACATAATTGTCTTTAAATAAAGAGTTACATCGGTTAGATACAGTAATACCCAAGTATTTTACCTTATTAGCATGTTGGAAACCAGATTGATTTACCAGTTTTTCAGTCATGGATGGAGTCATATTTTTAGTTAGCAACAATGTTTTTTCTCTATTTACCTTTAATCTGGAAATTTTAGAATATGCCTCCAAAATCTTTAGGAGTTCTAAGAGGAAGTCTGGGGGTTCTCCATGATTACCATCAAATCATCTGCAAAGGCTTGTACCTTATAAACTTCTCCCTTGCTTTGTAGGCCTTGGATACCAGAATTTCCCCTTATAACATGAAGAAGTACCTCCAGAGTTAATATAAACAAGAGGGGGGAGAGGGGACATCCTTGCCTGGTACCTTTGTATATGTTGACTTTGTCTGTAAGGTGGCCATTGACTACAGTCCTGGTATTTTGAGTAGAATAGATTTGTTCAATTGCTCGCAGCATTCTATGGCCACACTGTAGATAATCTAACTGAGTTTTAAGTAAAGACCAGGATACATTATCAAAGGCTTTCTCAGCATCAATGAATGCAAAAGCTACTTGCTTCTCGGGGTGGGATTCATAGTATTCCAACACATTGAGAAAAGTTCTGATGTTGGATTGGAGGTGCCTTTTCGGAAGAAAGCCAGTCTGATCATGTGATATCAGCGAAGGTAGAATCGTCCGCCATCTGTTGGCCAGAATGGTTGCAAAAATTTTGTAATCCACGTTTAGGAGGGCAATTGGCCTGTAGTTCTGTATCAAGTCTTTAGATTTCCCTTCTTTAGGAATCAGTGTCGTATGCGATGATTTCCAGGAATCTGGTATATCTTCGCCTTCTAAAATGGATGTAAAGAGATTTTTCATATTTCCAGAGATTATCTCCGATAATTTTTTGTAAAATATAGCCGGTATTGAGTCGGGTGCAGGAGCTTTGTTCAATTTTTGATGATTAATAGCCTCTGTTATTTCCATCATTGTGATAGGAGCATTCGTCTGGGCTCTCTGTTCTTCAGTAAGTTTTGGAAAGTTGGCTTGTTCAAGGTAATGAAAGATGGCATCTTTGTCAATCATCTCCGGCTTGAATAAACTCTGGTAGTATTCCTCTATAATTTTTTGGATTTGTAACTGCTCTGTCTGATTTTCCCCAGTTTTGTCTTTGAGTAAGATTATGAGTTTTTGAGATTGTACCTTTTTTAACCTGTAGGCTAACCATCTACCTGGTTTGTTTGCATTTTCCACAAAGTTCAGTTTGGCCAACTTGATTTTGTGAGCTATATCTGCAGTCAGGATCAGGTTTAGTTCATGCCTACAAGAAGCCAAGTCTTTGTTCAACTGGTCGTTGCGGGGATCGTGAATTAAATCCGTTTCAACCTTTTTCATCATATTAAGAATTGATTCAGATTGCTTTTTCCTCTCTTTATTCCGTCTTGCCATATATTGGATAACAAACCCTCTAAAGTATGGCTTTAAGGCATCCCACACTGTTTTGAGTGGTGTACCCTTATTCAAGTTAGTTTCAAAGTTCAGATTCAGATCTTTAGCGGCCTCTGAAATGAACTCTTTATCAGTCCAGAGAGCTGAGTTAATTTTCCAGTGTCTGGGCCTACCCGAAGATTTCAGTGTCCATAAAATGGCATTGTGATCGGATAATGTTCGGGGTAAAGTTTCTATATCCTGTGTATTTAGTAGAAGATCGGATGTGGCCCAGCACATATCTATACGGGAGAAGGAGGCGTATTGTCTTGAATAAAAGGTGAAACCGTCTTTTAGTGGATTTTTCCTTCTCCAGATATCATGAAGTTCTAAAATATCAGACATGTCCAGGAACGATTTGGGCAGTGTGGAGGATGAAGTCTTGGATTTTTTCCCTTTTGGTATTTTCCTGTCTACAGATGGAATATGAACGGCGTTGAAATCTCCCAATATTATAAGCTGATTATTTCCATATTGCAGCAGTTTCTGGGCCAGTTCTTCAAAGAAAGTTTGTCTTCCATGATTATCGTTGGGGGCGTATATACCAGCAATAATTGTTTCTTTAGATTGGATATTTGCCTGGACAAGGATCCATCTGCCTGATTCATCTTTTTCCAGAAGGGTTGGGGAGAGCTCTGGTTTAATATATAGTGCCACCCCATTTTGCTTCTTGTCTTTGTTTGATGTAGAGAATAAATTTCCCAATTTATTTTGCATTAAATATTGTTCATGTTTTCTCAATATATGGGTTTCCTGTAAGCAGATGATTGAACATTGTTGTTTTTGGAGGATATTGAAGGTCTTTCGACGCTTCTGTGGGGTGTTCAGACCATTAATATTCCATGTTAGGATTTTCTGAGCCATCTTATTACTTCCAACGATATTTCTTCTTCCCTGATTTTGGCCTGAGATAGTGTTTCGGCCTGGCACCTCCCACTGCGCCACAAGGATCTTGACCATGCTTTAAAGTCTCTTGTTTCGAAGTCTGGTTGTCTCGGCTATCATCTTTGGTGGTGGTTTGAGTTCCGGTCGTATCCTCACCTTCGGAAGAGGATGGTGGAGAAGAGGAGGGGGAGTAACCCAACTTCCCTGCATTTTTTTCGGCGAAGGCTCTAGCTTTCTGGTGGGATTCAATTTTCTGTAATTTTCCTTCCCATTGGAAAGACAAACCTTGGGGGTAAAGCCACTTGTATCTTATATCATGCTTGAGCAGAAGTTTGGTGAGAAATGTATATTCTTTTCGCAGTTGGCGGATTTCCCAAGGGACATCTTTCAGTATTGTCACTTTGGATTTATTGATTTCCACCTCTTTGTCTTGAATAGCCTTGAGGATACAATCTCGAGTGTATCTTCTGACCAATTTGACTATTACCTCAGGAGGGAGTTTGTTTCTTCTGGTATAAGCCGTAGGTTGACGGTAGATCACGTCTACCTCGCGGAGAAATTCTTCAACGGGTGCCTCAAGTAGGGTGGCCAGGCTGTCTTCTACTGTGGTGTAGAGGTTTTCATCTTTGTCAACAGTAAGATTTTGGATCCTTAGAATTTTGGAGGAGGCTTCAATTTCCTGTGTAAGAACCAGTCTGCTTGTTGATTCCATTGTGGCTTCAATTTCTCCTAGACGAAAGTCAGTGACGTTCATGTTCTCTTCCAGCGCTTGTAAACGTCCACCAAAGATTTCTAGTTTAGTGTCCACATTCGAAAAGCCCTCTTTCATTTCCGCTCTTAAATTGAAAAATCCAGTGCTTTGGTCTGATATCAGCTTGGCCTGGGTTAAATTCAACTGGTTGAGTGCATCTAGGATTTGGCTGGATTGAGTTGATTGCTGGGACATGACTGCTGGATGGGCCGAAGATATAGAGGAAAATTTCTTTTGTATGGATGGAGTTTTGCTCATTGCTGAAGGTTTGTAATACAAAAATTTCTGCTGACCGAAAGAGTCCAGGTTGTTGCGTGGTATATTTACTATATTGTGGTGGTAAAAGGATCAATTGCCTCTTCTCAGAAATATTACAGTCTCTAAGGGGTTAATCTTATTCCAGTTGGCTTGCTGCTTTCAAAAAATGTATGTGAGGTTGCATACATGGAAAAGTCCAGTAGATGGAGTGCTGTACCCACTTTTAAGCCAACAGAGTCCGAAGAGCATAACAGAGATGGAACGGGTACTTTAGGGTTAATCTGCCTTAAGATGAAAGATGAAAGTGAAAGTGCAGTCCTCCCGAGAGGCAGATAATAACGAATAGGCAGGAGAAGTGATTAGGGAGAAGCAAATTCTTTTCGGTAAGTTGCTTGATTTATATTTTTGAAGGGGCTATCTGGTGGAAGGAAGCCACTCACGTTTCTGGAGGGGTAGAGGCAGCTCAACTTCCTTCGGGATCTCCCAAGGTCTCAGCCGCACGGGAATACCCCAGGGGTTTCAAACCCCTCACAAGGAGGGGGAACCACACCTGAGTGCCCCGGATCGATTCTGGGATGTCTTCTGCTCCCAGCGGGTGGTCTTGAAGTGGAAACACCCTCTTGAGACCTGGGATACATTCGACGCTAGCCGGGACTGCTTTCAGCTAACGTCTTTGCTGCTCGTGGCCATCTTGTCCCTCCGCAAAATTTGTAGTTATTGAAAAACTTGTTGGGGGGGGCAGAAAACATTAAAGGCAACTCTTTTTGAGCAGACATGTAAGAAGTATGTTTTATTAATGGCAATATCATGCATGCACTAATGAATTTTTAAAATGCACCACCTATCAAGTTGCAGCTCAAAGCTACCCTCCTTTTCTACTATGCCTGTGTTGCAGCCTTTTCTTTGGCTGTATACCCAGTCTGTAGATACTCTCACTGCAGTAGGGCCTGGCTGGTTCCAACTATCTATCTAATATTGCTCTTCTGATTCATGGACTACTGTAAGAATGTCATACTAATTTCAATTTATTATGTTGATTTTATGATCTAGGTGCTCTCTCCTGCCAACATCTCCCTTATTATTGAAGAGAGAGAAAAGCAAGCTTGTAATGAAAGGTACATTTTGTAAATTTGCTTGGTAAGTGGTCCCAAAGAAGGACCATTACCTTCAGTTAATTCCCATGTGAATAAAACTATCCCTGCATGTTATTCCACTCTCTGGAGTATAGTAGATGAGAGCATGAGAAATACGTTTCTTTGTTTTACCGTGTACCTTTAGAACTCCCTGCAGAGTCTACCCTAAGTGCTCTGTTGCAAGCCTTTTAATCAACAGTGAAGATCTTGATTTTTCAGTAAGCATGGGGGGGGATTTTTTGTTATTGTCATTTTTTCCTTTGTTACTGGTATTTTATTAGTGATGCTAGCCATTTTTAATTCACTCGATTGAAAAATTGAGTTAAAATCTTAGACTTTTCTATCAGTATATTTGAAAGACATGAATATGCAATAAAATAATGGTTTATTGAAGATGTAGGAACAAAAAACATAATACTGTAATTGAAAAGGAACAATATGTTTGCTGCATGTATTTATTTACTGTGCTACAGAGTTCAGTTTTCAATTTAATTATTGATCTTTTTTTCATCCAGGTGTAAAAAGCCCAATAAAAGACCAGCCACTTGTTTTCCATAACAAAATTAAGTCATCAGGCTACACAGCAGCACCACAGTAAGTACAGCCATGGCGATAAAATTGTTCAAATGTTTAAATATTAATTTTCTTTACTTTTTGACAAATAAAGCAAAACTGCATGAATGTTACAGCATGCTTGGTGTTTGGAAACTACTATCAAGTAGTTCTGAAGAGTAAAGAAATCAAAGTAAAAGCTACCAGCGAGTTGGAACCATGGTAAGCAGAAGAAAATGAATGCTGATTTGGGACATGTCATATTTGTTGCTTTTGGTAAATGGGGAATTTAACACTTTCTACCTTGGTGCAGTCCTAAGGAAAAGTTCTTCTCTGAAGCTGACACTTGATTTGAAAGAAATGTCCCACTAACACCATTGATTCATTGATTCATTCAGTATTGCTGCAGATGTACAATAAGTGGTAACATCTGCAGCAAATGTTACCTTTTATAAGTAACCTACTGTGCACTGGCCAATACCTAAATCTAATATTTGAAGTAGAGCAGATGGGAATATAAAGCAGAGCTTCTACTCCAAAAGCCTCCTAGTGCTTTGTCAAAAGCATTTTGATAAGCTAGAGCTAGATGTAAGATAGTTATATTTCTTCTTTTTTCATTACAGAATAACTATGTTTTCTCCAAAGACTAATACAAAGCAAAGCAGTTCAATATCAAAGTGCAAGAGAAGTTGCAAACGGTAAGTAATACAGTGAACCTTTGAAGACAAAGAGATTTAACTATCCAAGGAATACCGTTATTATCATGTGGAAAGAAAGAAAGAAAGAAAGAAAGAAAGAAAGAAAGAAAGAAAGAAAGAAAGAAAGAAAGAAAGAAGCTTTTGAAATTACTAAAGCATTATGTACATTGTAGTATAATGGCATACAGATATGGGAAAATATAATTTTTTACATGCAGTATAAATTGTTCTTTTATACTTTTTTCTCTTTATTTTAATTTACCCTCGAAGAAGAAATAAAGAAGAATATCCACTTGCAAAATCTCCTCCAAACAAATTTCAGAGGCAGGTTACTGTAACCGATAAATCAACTTCTGTATGCTGTATTCAGTATTCAGGTACTCTGAACTTACCTTCCATGGTTAAAATGTAGACGTCTCTAGATTTCCAGTATTTAAAATGATTTGGACTCACGTAGTGCTGAATAGCTTTTCAGACAGTAAAAGTGCCTTAATTTTAATGACTAACGGCATGTTCAGATGGACATTTGTCGCATTGTTTGGTGCATTGTGAGGTTGGTTGTTTTGCTCTTTTCCCCAATAACGATCCGCCAAGTGGACCGCTTTGTCCCTGGGTACCTCAACTCGCACCCATTTGATCTCCTGTCAGGGACTTGAGATTTTTTTTGTTTTTGTTTTGATGCGCGTTAGTTTGGCCTGTTCCCAGTGTATGTGACTTCTGGGAACAGACTAAACTCGAGCCTTGTAGCTGTCAAAGCTGCTGAGACTCTTCCAGTGCGAACTTCTGGTATTGTGATGTGGCTTAATAAACGAGCTACTCCAGAATATGGCAAAATGGACACTTCCCCTGCTCCTCTGCAGAAGGGAATGGGAAGTGTAATAAGTATTATTTAATTTATGTCTGGTAGACCATTGCTGGTGCACTGAATAAGGTGTGTGTGTGTGTGTGTGTGTGTGAAAGAGAGAGAGAGAGAGAGAGAGAGAGAGAGAGAGAGAGAGAGAGAGAGAGAGAGAGAGCACCTGCTAGTTAACAAATGCCTTGCACATTAAAATAGCAAAGAAAAACAAGTCAGTTTTTCCCATTTTTTTTCCTCCTCCTTTTCTGCCCTGTGGATTTTGTCTGTTGTGTGGAAAAGAGATGCCGAAAAGACAAGTTTGGCTGGGAAGCAAAGTGCAAATGAAGATATTTGAATGGATCCGCAGCCGAGTGTTAAGAGACTTTTTACATGGATACAGAGATCTGCTTTTGGGGAGATCTCTTTTTCAAGTGCACAGAGCCCCTTTCCATTTAACCTGTTTTGTGCCTTCCAAACAAACCCCATCTCGTCCTCTTTTGTGTCTACGTCTGTGTCTAGACCGCACAAGGTGGGAAAAGGGTTAGGGTTAGGGTTTTTCTGTCTCCACTGGCAATAATCAAGGCGTGCAAGTGGGAGATTGTACATACCCCTTTTCTCTGTGTTCCTTTCTTTCTGCCTCTCCCTCCTTCTCTCCAAACTTGGTTTAGACAAAGGGGAGCACAAAGGGCCTGTCTGACTGAGTAATCCTATCACGTCTACTTGAAAGTCCAGCGAGTTGTGTAGAACTTACTCCCAGCATAGGGTAGCAGACGCAGTGACAGACTAGGACTTAGGAGAGCTAAGTTTGAATCCCTGTTTGGTTATCAAAGTTCATTTGTGGGTGGCAATGGTGAAATCATTCCTTAAATATCTCACATACCATACTTCAAACACCCTGTAAGTCAAATGCAATGTGATAGCACATAAGGGGGGAAATGGTATGAAGAAGCAAAGGCAAAAAACATGTGTTTAGTGGTATTCCTGTTTCCTTTCTTCTGCAACTTCTCATGTTAACAAAAATAACTGATGCATAGTCTTCACTTCTAAAGCAGAGGTGAAGAGATGGTTAATCAGGATCAACTATAACTCTCTTGTGTTATTCACAGTAGATTTCTTGTATGCATTTATAACTCCCACTTATTTAAAAATAGCATCAACAGAACAAAGTGAAAGAATAATGCAGTGATTAACCAAATGAAGAACAGAACAATAAATTCTTGGTGTCATTTTTTGCATCAGGAGGTGGTTGGTGGAGCTGCTTAAAAGAAAACATATTGGTACCTTGGTTTACAAGCATAATCCATTCCAGAAGCATGCTGGTAAACCAAAATACTTATGTATCAAAGCAAATTTCCCATTAGGAAATAATGGAAACTTACCTCATCCATTCTGGGGTCCCAGTTTCCATTATTTTCTATGGGGAAATTTCCTTTGGCCGGGAGCCTCAGTGGCTTCCAGAACGTGCCCTGGTCCCAGCGCTGCCCAAGACATGCTGCAGAGGCCGCAGCGCCGGTCTTGTCCAGACACTCTGGAGGCCCATTCTGGGCATTGCCGGGCCCACAGAGAGCCCCAGAGGCCACTTCCAATCCACCAGAAGTGACTTTCGGTCCATGCAGTGGCCTAGGAATCCTGGTGCAGGACTACTGTGCAGCCTGGGGGGCCCATTTCAGACAGCACCAGGCCTGGGTCAAGCTCCAGAGGTTCCATATAGTCCCACTATGTGACCTGGAATGAGCTCCGGAGGCCTGTTCCAGGCAGCACAGGCCCAAGCTGAGGTCAGCCTTACTTACAAATCAAAGCAAGGCTCACAAACCAAGGCAAAATTTTACAAAAATGTTGCTCGCTTTGCAAAATGCTCGCCATCCAAGGTACTCATAAACTGAGGTACCACTATAAATGCACAAAACCTAAAGTCTTGCTAGCAGCATGCTAAAGATCTTGTGACACACTTTTTACTTTTTCTTTCTTATGTCAGTATCACTGTGTGTGCATGTGCACACACAGGTATGCGTGTTTGTATAGTATATAATTATATTTTTTTCCCTGTGCTTCTTCAAGGAGATGGAGAGTTGCTAGCTTGTGGCTTAGGTGATACGACGTTGCTGGCATTCAATGCCAATCTCACAGGGACACCAATAGTTTATTCAGGTAAATTAATTTTAGTTTTTTCCATTCATACCTGTTCTCTTCTGCCCTTCAGGTGGAGTATAGTTAGCCTTCTATGTCAAGGTGCACATTTCAGTTGACTGTCCGTGAGCTCTTCCAAATTAGGTATTTTGATTTCTTTATGATCAGAACCATGATATTTTTATTTTTTTACAAATAAGTAATACAAGTGGATACGAAGCAATCATCTTTTGATTTAATCCCCCAACAGGCAAGAATATTCCAACTGCAGAAAACTTTTGTGTTGGTTTTGTTTCAGTCCACAATTGTATTATTTCCTCACACATGATTAGGTGTAAATTGCTGTGTGGGATTCTAGAAAACCCAATGAAATGAAAAAAATGATGTGATTAATCTTACTGTACGTCTTTCGGTGTTAGTTGTGCCCACACTGGAATGACCAGGACAATGCTGTAACCATAAGATGCTGAAGGCAAGGTGGTTAGCTACTGATCATGTAGGAATATATGCAGATAGGGCTCAGCATCTTCATAGCAAACATGTTTTTGGGCCGGTCGTTGCCGGTTTCTCTAGTTGTGAGGTATGTCATATTGCCAGTGTACCGCATGAAGTCACTCCTTCCCTTCCCTTTCCAACATGAGTGCCTCGCTTCTTTTTGCTCATATATAATAGTGCAGTATGCAAGCAGGCTTCTCCAGCCGTGCATGCATCAGTTAGATGACCTTCCTGTAGGTGTAACTGGCTGTCATGTTGCTTGTTTGTAGATTCCACCTGATTACTGTGTTATGGGTGGGAGGGGGTCTGTTTTCCTCTGCCCTGGATCTGCATTAATTCCCAAATAAAAAAATGGAAGTGACTGGCAGTCCTCTGTTTTACTGGAAATGCTCCGCCTGCCCCCCCCCCAAAACCAAGCTCTCTTTGAGATTCTCATCCCTGCTGTTGGTATATTCTGAACTAAAAATGGTGGCCTTTGGCTGATTCTCTCCCCCAACTCTCTCTCTTAACTTTATTTCAATAGAAATATACTATACTGGATAATAATAGCAACAGGAAATCTGGCCCTGTTGTTACTAATTTTGTTGCAAATTTTCATGTCCCACAGTAAAAATTAACAGAAATGGAGTAGTGTTGTGTGTTGTGTCATTACAGTCGTGAACGACTCTTTGTGACCCCATGTCATGGAGTTTTCTTGGCAGGAATACTGGAGTGGCTTGCCAGTTCCTACTCCAGGTGCCTACAGCGCCTGGTATACCCTGGTGGTCTCCCATCCAAGTACTAAACAGGGGCAATCCTGCTTAGCTTCCAAAATCAGGTGAGATCGGATGTGCTTAGGGCATCTAGGCAGCATTAGAAATGGAGTAGGTATGGGGTTAATTTTATACTGTACTTAATTTTTCCTACTAATTTGTTCTTAGTTTGTGAAACACAGTGGAGAATTCTTTAAACAAAATAGCACAGGAAATTGTCAATGATGTGCACTAGGGGACAGCCTAGGACCTTAAATATCATAAGAATAACAAGTCTTCATTTGGGGGGAAATAAGCAAAGTAAAACTGGATATTCACTGAGACATTTTTCTATATTTGTTTACTGATGATAGTTCTGCCCAGGTCTAACCACCAATTTACATGTGGGTCTTTCTGGGAGAGACTGTTATTAATTGTTAACATATCCATTACAAAATCTGTGCTGAGGTTGTACTTTTATCAACCCAACAATTAAGACACAAAATTCTCAGTGCACCTTTTCATGATAAGATACATCTTTGTCAGTGATGTTGCGCCATAAAGGGGACCTCAGTGTGAAAGCAGCGTGCTCTGCAGGTTGTCCTAAAAAGTAACTGGGAAGAAGTTATAGATACTGAAGCAGAGCTCAGAGTTGTTCAGTTTTACCCTTAATGGCCTCAAGGTTTGCTGGAACAAGGAAGACCATAAAAAGTAATAAACCTCTAATTTGAAAAATGCAAGCTGCTCCCTTGCAACTTTAAATTGTCTCTATCCATTTATAAGGTTCACAGACTCCTTTGTAGGAAGGGAGCAGAGTCTCAGAGGGTGTCTACTGTATATCGTTAAAGCTGGAGATGATTTCAGAAGCTGGATCTGAACTAAAGTACCATATGTCCCTGTCCTTTCTTGAACTGTCTCCTGAACTTTTGTTGTTCGCAGCAAAACTGGGATGGTTCCACTTGAAATCCGATGGGCCCTGCTTTGCTATCTTAAAGCAACAAACTTCATTTCTGTAATCTTGTGCTTTTTCTCTCCCTCTCCTTTTGGAGCATCATGTGTGACTTTGAGCAGGGGTGTATCTAGGGGGGCAGAAGGTTACATCTGCCCTGGGTGCAGCAATCTGGGGGCACCTGGAGGGGGGGAGCAGGAGGAGGAAGCTGTGCACCCTCCCAACACCCAGCAGTCCTCCTTTCCCCTAAGGCTTGGCGACGGCACTCCCGCCGCCTCTGCCTTCGCGTGCCAGGTAAGTGGCGAAGCAGGCAGGCAGGAGCACGGTGGCCGCGGCGCTCTCCTCCTGTTCTTCCTCGCCTTGGTGGGAGAGGTGTAGGTCGCGTGTGCACGCACATGCACACACACACACACACACACATGCCCACCCGTCTGTCCATCTGCCCATGTGCACATGCGTGCCTGCACCCACCCCATACCCACAGGGTTCAACCCCCCCCCGTTGCTGGCTGGGGGCGATGTGGGGGGGGCACCAGGAAGGGCACAAAAACAAACTTTGTCCCCAGGCACTCCAAATCCTGGCTAAGCCTCTGACTTTGATTCTTGAAAACTTGTACAAAGGACTTTGTGTCCTTTTAGCTGGCCTAGTGAAATACTGCACAGATTTTGAAATGTGCCTTAAGGACAACATAGCTTCCCCTATGTTTTCAGTAGTTGTTGTGATGATGTCCAAGAAATCAATGCCAATCTTTTCTGTGAGTGGGTAAAAATAAATTGGTACAGTAATACCTTGGGTTATGAGCATAATTCGTTCTGGAAACATGCTTGTAAACCAAAGCACTCGTATATCAAAGCAAATTACCCATAAGAAATAATGGAAATTCAGATGATTTATTCTGAGGCACCATAGACCACATACTGTACACAAATATGCCAAAACTCACAAAAGAAGTTGGCAAGAGGTACACATCCACACCATGGTTTAGGTACCTGGCTGCATAATCTGCTGTGCTTGGGACTAAAAAATGGATTTTAGTAAGTGGTTTTAATGTGACAATAATAAAATGCAATTTTCAGCCCTATACACACTTGACTAGCTGCCCCATGATTAGAAATGGTTTTAAAAATAAGAAAGGATGTTGAAAACAAATTAAATAAAAATAAAAATAAAACCCTAACCTGCAATCTCCTTTGAAACCCTTCATTGCTGGTACAAGAGAGACCTCAGTTCCCCTCTCCTCCCCCTGCTTTTGAGACTTGCCTAAAATGGAAAATTCCAGACAATCCCCCACAATCCAGCAGAAGGATTGAGAGAAAACCTCCATTGGTTCACTTGTGATCATGTGACTTTCTCCAGTGCTTGTATTGTAAGACATTGCTTGTTAATCAAGGCAAAATTTATCAGAAATGTTTGCTGTCTTGCAAAGCACTTGTAAACTAAGATACTCGTAAATCAAGGTATTACTGTATACAAAGGTTATTCTCACATTGTAGGGCCCAAATATATTTGTGCATGTACCTGGAAACATATGTATTCTATTTTCAAAAATAGTTTCTGGGGGTAAATGTGTGATTTATTGATGTGTATGCAATTAAAATGTATTTTCTTCCTTTATGATCCCCCCTTTTAAATTAGGGCATGATGGTGCTGTTAATTCAGTTAGTTGGAGCCATGACAACAACTGGCTGGTTTCAGCTTCTGAAGACAGAACGTTGAGGATCTGGTCAGTCAGGAGTGCAGAACCTGTTTTATATCTGGTAATAAATGACTCCTGGAGCATGGGGTAGATCTGGTGTGTATCCACCACCTGCACTCCAGAATAATACTTATCAGATGTACTGTAGCTATTATACCCTGTAGTGTAACACAGACAGAGAATAAGATCCAAGGACATATAAGTGGAAGTCCATTTGCATGACTGCATGTTCTTTTTATTTATGTAGCCTGTCATGCTTCTCCCAGATATGCTCCAATAAGTCCCCAATTGTTCAAAGAAGATTTCAGGATTATGGGTGGTCTGTTAGGGTTTTAGAAACCAACACCCCTTTGTAATGCGACTATTGGGAGCCTATTAAACAGTAATGAAGAAAAGCATAATGTGAATCAAGATTTGTAATTATGAAAACCTGTTGTAACCACTATATTCTCTGTATATACTCGAGCAGAAGCCGAGGGCCTAATTTTAAACCCCAAAACTGGGAAAACTTATTGATTCAAGTATAAGCCAAGGGTGGCTTTTTTTTTTATACTCGAGTATATACGGTATATCGGCCGAGCTCTAAAGGGGCTGGGGGTAGTAACTGGCAACATGTGCTGGGAGTGTGGAGGCAATTAGGAAGTTAATACCATAGAGTAAACTCCCTGATTCCTCCACAGTCCCTCAGCTTCATAACTAAGTCCCCTTACCCCTAAATCTTTCCAGATTTCAGGGGGTTCCCTAAAATCACTTGTGGAAGGTACCCCTGCTACTTTGGAGTCCCAAGGTAAGTAAATTTTGATTGCATATTTTAAAAATAATTTTGAGTTCATATTTTTTAAAAACATGCACTCAAAAATTACTTACCTTTGGGGCACCAAAGTAGCAGGGGTACCTTAAGAAAGTGATTTTAGGTAACCCCCTGAAATTTGGAAACATTTGGGGGTAAGAGGGCTGAGTTATGAAGCTCCAAAGGGGGCGCCCCTTGGGAAAAGATTCTAACTGGAATCCTATGGGAAGTGGCAGCAGCCTTATCTCCTGCCAAATCAGCTTTGGAGTAGAAGGTTTTTTCCTAGGGGCACCACCTTTGGAGCTTCATAACTCATCCCCCTTACCCCCAAATGTTTCCTAATTTCAGGGGTTCCCTAAGATCACTTTCTGAAGGTACCCCTGCTACTTTGGAGTCCCAAGGTAGTAAATTTTGATTGCATATTTTTTAAAAAAGTATTTTGAGTGCATGTTTTTTTAAAAATAGACACTCAAAAATTACTTACCTTGGGGGCACCAAAGTAGCAGGAGTACCTTCAGAAAGCGATTGTAGGGAATCCCCTGATATTTTGAAGCATTTGGGGGTAAGGGGGCTGAGTTGTGAAGCACCAAGGGGGGTACACCTAAACCTTCTCATTGGAATCATATGGGAAGTGGAGGCACTGCTATCACTCACCCTATCAGGACTTGTCCTCCACTGTCCTCCCCAAGCCATCCAGCACCTAATTTTGCCCTGCAAAATGGGGAAACGTATTGACTTGAGTATAAGCCAAGGGCGTTTTTTTCCACCCAAAAATAAAGACTGAAAAACTCGGCTTATACTCAAGTATATATGGTAAACAACTTGCATTTTCTAGCTGAAAACTGTGTTTATATCATTGTATTAATTAGATTTTTTTAATTTTAGGGGAAAGAACATTTTCACAAACCTATCAGATCAGCCCAGTTTTATTATATGGATACATTTATTTTACTTTCTTGTGGAGCGGAGTTTTATTTGTTGAGATACCACCTTGACACCACCAAGGACGAGATTAAACGGTAGGTAAACATAAAAGGTTGTGCTGAAAGTAATGCTAGTGGAAAAAATTAAAGCTATAGGAAAAAGTAAAATATACAAGCATTCTGCTAATGGTTGCATGTTTTGGCAGTGGTTTCATTTATTGGCTGGTTAATTTTATGTATATACCATCTTCCTTCCAAGGCTGAGGAGGTTAACAACATAAATAAAAAGCTAGAATGTCAAAAATAAAGTAATGTAGGAATAATAATAATTTATATTAAGGCTTTTGTGTAGTTGGCTGGGACAATGCCAATGCAGCAAAATGGTATTTACTTCAGAATAAATATGTCTGGAATTGTACTGGTACTATTACATAGTATATTTTTCTGTGTATACTGTGCTAATTTTTAAAGCCATGGCACTAAAAATTAAGGGGTGTTGTATAGACAGAAGTAAGCCTTTCCTGATGGGTAGGGGTGGGATGGAGGAGAACCCCAACTGACCTTGTTGTTTCCCTTCCTTTCCAGCAGCCCTTGTTTACTTTCTGTGTCTTTTCCATGCTGAAAGCAGAAAGGAGGCCAATCAAGCGCTCCCAGAAAAAAAGAAAAAACTCCGTGGGTGGGAAACAGCGGGGAATGGGTGGAGGAGAATCCACACTGACCTTGCTATTTCACTTCCTCTCAGGCAGTGCTTGATTGCTCTCCTCTGCTTTGCTCTTGCAGATGTTGGAACCTTCTTTTCATTGTGGAAAGGCACTTATTAAATGGGCTGCTCAAACCTTTCCCTGCTGAAAAGAAGCAAAGTGAAGTCTTCAGAATGCAGAAAGGAAAGGAAACAGTGGTTGGTGGGGTGAAAGAAAACTCAAGGGGGATATTTTTTTAATTTTATTAATTTGGGGTCTTAAAAGTGGGGGTATCTAATTTATGACAGTGTCTTATAGAAAGAAAATATACGATATTTCTGTTGTCATGCATTAGAGAATAAAAATGAGAAATATTTCAAATGTGAAGAGATCATTACTCCACATTACTCCACAAAATCTTTGGGACTGTGACTACTTATCTTGGTAAAATATTTTATTATTTAATTTTATTTTTAGGGCTGCAAGATGCCAGCTGCAGTTTTATGCATGTTTATTACAAGTAAGCCACACTGTTTTGAATGTGGTGTACTGACAGTTAAACATGCATAGACACATTAATGGACTAATTAGTTAAATTAAAATGTATTAATTAAAATGCATTCCTTTGTTATCTTGCCATGTTATCCTATGTTGTAAACCGCCCAGAGTAACCCTAGGGCTAGCTAGCTAGCTAGCTAGTAGAGATGGGCACGACCAGAAAAAACGACGTTTCGAGTTGTCGTTTGTTGGGACGGGTCCGTTTTGGATCGTTTCCGTTTGTCGCGGAAATTTTCAAAAATTTGTTTTTTCCGTTTGTCGTTTGGGTTGGGGTTGGGGTAAGTGGGCTCTGGGAGGCACCTCTCTGGGTGCCTCTGACGTCTGACCCACTAAGAAGGGAAGGGAAGCGTTTCGCGTAGCCGCCGCGATTACATTACATTATGTTAGGGTTGGGGGGTAAGTGGCAGAGGCACCTCTCTGGGTGCCTCTGACTCACTAAGAAGGGAAGCGTACTAGCGTACTGGTGTACAGGTTAGGGAATGGGATGGGGTAGGGGATAGTGGGCTCTGGGAGGCACCTCTCTGGGTGCCTTTGACCCACTAAGAAGCGAAGTGTACTTGCGTACGGATCTGGGTTAGGGTTGGGGTTAGGGTAAGGGCTAGGCTTAGGTTTACGGTTAAGGTTAGGGTGGGTTAGTGGGCTGCACCTCTGGGTGCCTCTGACCCACGAAGAAGGACAGTGTACTGGCGTATGGGTTAGGGTTAGGGTTAGGGTTAGGGTCAGTGGGCTTTTTATGCCCTCTGGCACATCCAGAAGTCTCAGTCAAAACCTGGCCATGCGACTGGTGGAATGGGTCAAAAAAATTGCATGGTCCCATCCCATGGCCAGCCCATCATTGCGCAGGTGTAAAAAAATAAAAATAAAAATAAAATAAAATAAAATAAAATCAATGGAGACGTTTTATTGCAAGAAAAACCCACCGCTGCTACTATAAAAAATCAGGCATTTAAAATACCTAATTTTCAAATGTTTATGTTGTGCTTTGGTGGGTTTTTGGACCACGATTTAAAAATAAATATTGTGGTCGCCATTTTGGATCCCCCCCCACTGCATGGCAAATGGAGACGACGAGGATGCCCCCCCTCAGCCTGGTACCAGCAGCCCAGGACAGGAGAGGGGGGGAAGGCTGGGGACCCCCCCCCAGAAAACACCCCTCTGGTAGGTGCCCTCACTGAGGCAGGCATATTTTCGCCTGCTTTTTTGGCCGGGAATCGGGCTTTTTTTAAAAACTTTTTTCTGTGCTGCTTGGCATCACGCGATCGTCGTGATGCCATGAACAACGACAAACGCGACCAAATTTGTCTTTTATCGGGTCGGGTTCGAGCTGGAGCAGAGTAATTCTCGTTACCGTTCTCGTTACGTAACGATAACGGGAGCCGAAAACGGAAACGAGAATTTTGCCGCTCCGTGCCCATGTCTACTAGCTAGATAATGTGAGATTGTTTTAATGCAGGATAAACTAAGAAATTATTTGTATGTGCAACTAATTTAGGGCATTAACAAACATTAAGAAATGTAATGGCAAGTTAATTCTCTCATTGCATCAGTTGAGAGTTTAAAATGTTTCAACATGTCCAGATCATATTCTCAGTGATCAGTAGAATATTTTCCTATCATATGCTTGGCAAATCAGCAGATTTCATCACCCATATTTAGTTGCATTACTGAATTTCATTCAGTATTAAATGCCAAACAAGCAGCAATACAACAGAGAGCAAAAAAAAAAAAAAAAAAGTATCTAAATGCCTCTGAATTTCTATTGATGCCAAGTTTGATTAAAAAACAAGGTACTGTACTTTAATTTGCCTTGAAATTTCATTTGTGGTTTCCTTCAACTGCTTATGTATCCCAGTGTTATTCTGTTCTCCTAATTAATGTGGGCATTGCTTAATTAGAAGGAAATAGATGTAATCCAAACTGTTCAGCCTTTTCTTTTTTGTATTTAAAGGCAAATATCCTGTTATTTGACCTGTGGTGACTCTTTCACACATCAAGTTTTCTTGGTTCCTTAAATGATGAGCATGCATATATAGAAGCATGGAAACTACAGGCAGTCTTAGGTGGTTACTTCACGTCCTTCCTCGAGCCGAGGTGAACTTGCCTCCGTGTTGAAATCGGTTTTCAACACGGATCGAGAAGTGGATTGAAAAGATTCCCGAGCTCCAGGACTGGAATCTCTCACCCTGCTTGTGGGGTGAACTCAGATTGACCCCACAAGGACGTGAGGTTCCGTTCCTTTGAACTCGGATTGACCCCACAAGGACGTGAGGTTACCTTCCTTCGAACCAGTCTCCAGCGGGGCCACGAACTGCAGCGAGAGAGACGTGAAGTATCAGCCTTAGCTGTGTAGCATTTCTATTGATTACAGCCCTCATAACTTCCTACATATTAAAAAGGCAAAGGCTCCCCCTGCACATGCGTGCTAGTCATGTCCGCCTCTAGTGGCTGTGCTCATCTCCGTATTCAAGCCGAAGAGCCAGTGTTGTGCAAGTCCATGGCCACGTGGCCGGCATGGCTGCAAGGAAACACTGTTTTACCTCCCCACTTTTTATGCCAGTACCTATTTATCTACTTGCGTTTACATGCTTTCAAACTGCTAGGTTGGCAGGAGCTGGGGTTATCAGTGGGAGCTCCCAGGATTTGAACCGCCAAGCTGCCAACCTTGCAGCCAACAGTTTTCGGAAGCCTTAGTCCACCTAGCCACCACACCCAAATCAGGACCATATCATGGGATATTGGGGTGGCTATAGACACTTTTGCCTGCTGAGCTTCTGTCCTGCACTGGGAACCCATTACAGGAATTTGCCTTATGCAAGAAGTTCCAATTGAAACAAATGAGACCTTTTCCCAGTTAAATTGTAAGCAAACCACTTATTCAGATTGGGATTGCAATGCTGAACAAAGACATGGCACTAGAGTTCCTATGCAGACTGGAGTCCATATAATGTCAAATTATGCAAAGAAAAACATGCTTGCAGTCAAGAATAATATAATCCAAATAAGATCCTGGATTGTTTGGCCTTAGATGTGCCTTTAAGTTGCTGTGGTACAATTTCAGATGCGTACTTTTGCAGCCACAGCTGTTTTCCCTTCTTACTAGAATCTTTTTGGAAACATGGCAGTGCAGAATTACAGTGTCGGGTCTCACTGACTGCTTCATTGCTGCCTAGAAGAGAAACTCGATTTTATCCCCATTTTCTAACAACAAACCAGAGGCCGATCAGAAGTTTGAAATCCATAGGAAGAAGACTAACTAATTTGCTGCAGAGCTCAAAAGCTGAAGCCAGGAGGCTGGAAAGAATTGAAATTGGGTAGAACCAATATGGTTAAATTGTAAAAAAAAAAAAATGCTTCCAGCAGTTTGTCACGTCTGAATTATATTTAACTGTCACCATTTCCTGGCATTTTCATGGTTGGCAGAGGAAAAAATTAAATAAATAATTCAGCAGCCGCAAAGCAATCTACTATTACAAACAGCAGCTGTAAAGCAAGCTACTGTCACAAACAGCAGCCATAAAGCAAGCTGCTGTCACAAAGCAGCAATTTTGGGCTGTGGGGTGTTCTCTCTTATCCACAGTTTTTGTTATCCACAGGAAGGCCTGGAAGCAATCCACAGTGGATACCAGGTCCCTACTGTACTTCTGTGTTCTCACTATAGGTACACAGATAAATGTTTTAAGTGTTAAGACACATGCAGCGTATCTATGGAAAGGAATATTTGCAAAGGGAAACTTAAGCTTAATGTTTTCAAGGACTTAATAAGAAAATAATTACTCGCTTCTGCTTTTTACAAATCATTTAATTTTAAAATAAATATTTGGTGTTATTTCTATTCTTTCTGCAGATACAGAAGTAAGAGCGTTTGCAAATCAATACAGAAATTTCCCATGGCATCTACTGTGGAAATTTCCAGCCTTTCAGCCGTAAATGATTTCTATTCTTGTATCCTCTTACCAATTATTACTTGCAAGCATTTTAGACAGAAGTGTTTGCCTTTTAAAAATTGCCCTTAGTTCTTTACATAATTATAGTTCCCTCCTGTAAATATTCCTGTAAATATTTTCTAGTAATCGTAAAATCTTAACACTCTGAAGTCAAATGTAGATGTTTTTGGATGTGTTACATGGATACTTATTTGTTTTCCCTAGCTAATGGGGGCAACACTACTGGCCAAGGTAGCCATCAGAGGTAAGCCATGGGAAGGGATCTGTCCTGGGACCGGTGCTTTTCAGTCTGTTCATAAATGACCTGGAGACAGGGATAAGCAGTGAGGTGGCCAAGTTTGCAGATGACACAAAACTTTTCCGTGTGGTAAAAACCAGAGAAGATTGTGGAGAGCTCCAGAAGGATCTCTCCAAACTGGGGGAATGGGCTACGAAATGGCGAATGCATTTTAATGTAGCCAAATGTAAAGTAATGCATATTGGGGCAAAAAATCCAAACTTTATCTATCAACTCATGGGCTCTGAGTTATCCGTGACGGATCAGGAAAGAGATCTTGGTGTGTTGGTGGACAGCTCCATTAAGGTGTCTCCCCAATGTGTGGCAGTGGTGAAGACGGCCAATTCCATGCTAGGGATTATCAAAAAGGGGATTGAAAATAAAATGGCCAACATTATAATGCCATTATACAAAACAATAGTAAGGCCGCACCTGGAGTATTGTGTACAATTCTGGTCACCGCATCTCAAGAAAGACATAGTGGAACTGTAAAAGGTGCAGAAGAGAGCGACTAAAATGATTACTGGGCTGGGGCACCTCCCTTATGAGGAAAGGCTAAAACATTTGGGGCTCTTTAGTCTGGAAAAAAGGCGCCTGAGGGGGGATATGATTGTGGCGTACAAAATAATGCAGGTCATGAGTAAAGTGGATAGAGGGAAGCTCTTCTCCCTCTCCCAAAATACCAGAACTAGGGGACATCCACTCAAATTGAGGGCTGGGAGAGTAAGAACAGACAAAAGAAAATTTTTTTCACCCACCGCGTTGTTAGTCTATGGAACTCCCTGCCACAGGATGTGGTGATGACATCTGGCCTGGATGCCTTCAAAAGGGGATTGGACAGATTCTTGGAGGAAAAGTCCATCACAGGTTACACACCATGATGGAGATGTGTAATCTCCAGGCTTAAAACCAGGGCACTTCAAGGGCCAGATGCAGGGGAGTGGTATCAGGAGACAGATATCTAGTCTCATGTGCTCCCAAACGCATCTGGTGGAGCCACTGTGAGATACAGGAAGCTGGACTAGATGGGCCTTTGGCCTGATCCAGCATGGCTCTTCTTATGTTCTTATGTAAGTGGTCTCAACAACATTATTTCCCATTAAGGTCCTCTCAGTGTCTTAAAAAGGCCCTGTTGAAGCCTTCTTCATTTGTCTAGCAAATAGTTTAATTGACTTTTACTGGTATGTAGTGTTACTATAATTGACTGTTGATGGTTTAGCTTCTTTGTTGAAACAAATGGGAAGTAATTGGAAGTCACCCCTAAAACAGATTATTTAAATGTAGTATGGATTTTCCCTTACAAATAAAACAAGAAACGTGTAAATGCAAGTTCAAAAGTGATGCTGCAGGCCTTGTAACTCACATCTGGCTTAGCAGAACTTTAACTTAAAGAGATAACAGATATTGTACTGGCAGCCGGAAGTAATCGAGCGCTAGAAGTATTTGACCTCAACGTGGGCTGTAGTGCAGCAGTGATAACAGATGTTCATTCACGATCAGTTCATCAAATCTGCCAAAACAAGGTAGGCATAAGATCTTCTATTAATTTTCTGTGCATGTGAATTAGTAGATTCATTTTCAGTGCCTATAAGCATAAGATACATAGGCCAAAATCCTCTTGCATAGTTATGCAAATAGCATGCGTTCTGAAGGGAAAGCTCCCAGTTAAGAAATCACCGTAGATAAATATGTGGAGATTCTCAGTCATCCCAGTTAGTTTATTCAGGAGTTGAGTCCTGCCAGCTGGACTTCTGGCCTTGTGAGGTCAAAATGTTTTGTTACTCTTCCAAGTAGTTTCCATAGCTATTATAAGTTACATATGGAATCCCACTGCTCAGGATGCAATAGGTGCTATATGAGCATAGCTAGGCAAGAGAATTTGGGCCATAGAATTATATGCAATATTTTTCAAAAACAAAAAAAAATTACCCCTTAATCATGGTGAAGCAGTTGGGGGCTGCACAACATGGGGAAAGTCTTTAGTTTTCCTTTGTGGAATGATGGTACTGTTTTACCTACATAACGAAAGGCACTTTGATAATGAGTTCACTACTACTCTATCAGTTGCAATTTGCACTATAGCATAGTTATGCACTTTTTAATCTTCTTGGACTCGTTGGTGGAATCAGTATTTTTGAGCTGGGTAATTTCATGTCTGCTTTATCAGAGGAGAGTGCCCAAATCGAGTCTAAATAAATTACACTTTTTAAGTTTAGCAGTACAGAACATTCTTTTGGGTTATTTTGATAATAATCAAAAAAAATTTGATATTTTCTGTTAATCCGTAGATCAGAATTTCAAACACATTCATAACAGGAAATTACTCCTAATTTAGATTTTGTTATTTTCTTTTAATGGGTCACTCTCTCAAAAGTTTGCTGTAGAGAGAATTTCAGCAGAACAGGCTCCAGGAAAAATTTACATAATCTGTAGTGTGGTCAGGAGCAAATCCAAGTAGCAGCTTTTCCTAAATCCAGGCCCCATAGCTCTAATCCCTTTGATAATAATAAGTGGTATGCGTATGAGTTTGCAAGAGCAGGATATTTGATAGGATAGATAAAGTACAAGGCAGCGTTGCAGAACTACATCCTGATTTACCTTTGGTGAAATTTTAGTAGGAAACATCGGTCTTCATGAGTTTGAGTAGGTTGTCCTTTTTTGCTTTTCCTCAGTTCCACAGCCTCTGTAAATAAGGATAGAGCAGCATCCCAAATGCCTGAGAGAGCTGTGAATGCATGCTTCCTTTTGTAGTATGCACACATGCAAACTCCTGAGATCAAGCAGACATTTATGTCTGCAATGGTGGAAGGAAGAGGCAGAAATAGGCTTCTCAAGCTTCCAAGCAATATGTACGCAGTCTGCTTAGTACCAGGCTTATCTGCAGTGGCTATGAAGTAGCTTTGTGCTTTTACTTCAGTGCTGTAGGACATCTGCCACAGCTGTAACAAACAGCACAATGCAAAAGCATTGCATCTTTCTATCTTGGCTTTGATGATTGTAGTCTGTATATTTATGTGTCTGCTGTGAAAATTTTGTTATTTGTCTTGGCTCCTAGTTCTGTCAAAATGATGTAAAGACGTCTATCAAATCAGTCGACAAATATGACCCCAGTATAACCGTGCCCATTGTTTACATTTTGAGGTGGCACTTAGAGGTTGCATTTAATGCCTCAATATGGAATCAACAGAAATTTCTTGCAGGTAGTTCAGTCCTCAATATACAGTACAAGGGTTTACTGGATTTTAGACCATCATGGAGCCAAGCAGATCATCATGGGGCTGCTGGTATTCCCATGTAGGCTGGCTTTTTAACTACCGACATTTCTGTAATGCTAGCTGCCAGATTTTGTGATCTTTGGCCGTACCTTTGAAATGTCTTTGAGCTTCTCTGGACAGTTGGAGCTAGCTCATTTCAGATATGATACCAAAGACTGTGGGACCATTCCTGACTCCATCACATGCTTTTTAGTGGACATTTGAATCTATCTAACTTCAGGACCCTCAAATTTAGGTATTGAATTCTAGCCCTAGCTGCATCTGTGAATGAGAGAAGGACCTTCCCAGTTACTGTATCTAGCTTTCTTATCTACAAAGTTATCAATCTTTATTTAGTCCCGTGCTGTTCCCCAAATGGCTACCTCATTTATTCATCCAAGGAAAAACATTTATAGAAAAGAAACCGAATAAGCAAAAACGAAATATTAATTTGTTAAAGGGGTTAGAGTTGATTGTACTGGTATAGTGAGCTGCGTGCTGTGTGAGGCAAAGGAGGGCAGAGGAAGATGTTCATAAGCAAACAACAATACAGTGGACCCTTGTATAACAAACAGTTTGCATAACATAAAATCTGTACAACATAAAACATTCCGGAGAGGGGAAATTTGCTTAACATAATCGCCTATGGGGCAAATCCGTACAACATAAAAATGTGATTACTCTGTTTTCAATGCATTCCTATGGGAAATCTGTATAAAGGAAAATTTGCTTAACATAATTTCATTTGGAACGAATTAATTCCTTTATACAAGGTACCACTGTATATCTGGATGAATAACTTCACTGAAGAGAATCCTGCATAGAATCCTTCTGCTGATGCAATGGTCCTTGAGCTTGCCCAACGAGTATTACTGGATGCCTTGCACAAATTCAGTAACTGTACAACCACTCGTGCCAAGGACCACGACGACACAAGCAGAAGGAATGAACAGGATTCTGTTCATTAGCCCGTTCTGTGTCAGTAGGCTGCAGCTGAACCTTGTGCTAGAAGACGTGTTCAACCATACTGGGAAATTTTACTAGACTGTTAAAAATGGATCGTTTCTAAACCTTCAGTCCTGGGAAACAGATCTGGTATTCACAGCCTCTTATCTAATGCTCCGAATTGTTTCAGCAATATACACCAGCCTTTTAAGGATTACAAGCACTTTGGGATATTATAGTCATTCCTTGTGCCCAGATCTTGCCTTCCTGCTGTGCTGAAGTTCATTGGTTAGGCTATAGACAGCAATCCATCCTTAGTTCTGAGTGCCTTTTTTCTTGTGGTTTTAAAAACAGTTTCCGTACAATGACTTTAGCATAGGTTTTTGTGGTTTTTCTGAAAGACTGGTCTGGTACAACACTTAACTCGACTCAACTCCTGTCATATTATTTGTAATGCCTTGATGCTTTTATTTTTTCTGGCTTTTGTTTTTGTGCTGTCAGCAAAGTGGCTTCAAGTTGCTTAAGCAGAGCATGTTTTGAAGCTGTGAACACACACTCAGAGGAGGAGAAAAACTGGAGCTTGTTTTTATGGAAAGCTGAGGATTTCAGTCCTAAATCAACCTTTGCCGTTTTTAACGGATGTTAAACTTTAAATCCAAATGCTTTGTGGTAAATAACAATGGCCACAGTCCAGTCAGTCTCTTCTGTTTAAAAAGGCTTTGGAAAGCGGCTGTTGGAGAATTTCTTTAAAATGAAAATTTAGAACCCTGATGAATACAAGTTATATTTCTGTGGGTGAATGGTGACAAGATGCACCAAAGGTACCGATCTTTAAATCATGTTGGTGCAAGTCAGTCAGACTCTTGCAGTTTGAGCCCCCCCCCCCCCCATTTTTCCTGTACATATACAATCAAAGCATATTTTGTGCTTAGACACAAAATTGCAGTCCAGGAAAGTGTGAAATACTTTCTTCAACCCCTTCACTTTCATTGTTAGCACAAAGGGCAAGTTATTTGTGAGAGGTGATTCACAGAATGTGTGTGTGCGCGCCATTATTATTACTAGACTGTTACAACCATGTAGTAATTCAGTAATTCTAGAATTAAGTGATACTTTGTTGTTCTAAGAAAAATCAGAGCTGCTGCTATGCTCTGAACAGGCTGTGGTACAGTACTTACTGAGCTTTTGAGCTTGTGATCAGTGGACGAGCTACTCTCCTGCACGTACTGGGTACACACTGAAATTTGAATTAATGTCTTGGGTTAAGGTATTAGATAACTTTCTCAATACCATCTAGACCATTGTTGGTGAACCTATGGCACAGGTGCCAAAGGTGGCACTCAGAGCCCTTTCTGTGGGCATTC
>JAHTLZ010000108.1:7779070-7791872 GCA_023846285.1 Phrynocephalus versicolor
ATAGATAGATAGATAGATAGATAGATAGATAGATAGATAGATAGATAATGTTATAGTGTTTTCAACATTCCATAAATTGGATGTGTTGTCACAACCTGGCAATCAATTAATGCATGTTCTACTATAATATTTCTTTGGTTGTCTTTGTTGGAAGAAATGGGTAGAAAGAAGTGTCAAAAAGAATAACACAGCCTGGAAGCTCTTTGTTAATTTGAAAAAAAATTCCTAACATCTATTTATTTATTTTTTAAAATTGAAGATGTGAGCGTCGTTTTGAAGGTCATAGCTGTCACTGTCACCCCTGTGGAATTGCTGTATCTCCCTGTGGACGATTCATTGCCTGTGGATCAGAAGATAAATGTGTACGTAATTGTGCTTTTTGGTAAATCATGCTATTGTGAGAAAGTACTGTGTACATTTGTGATAAAAAGGTAGAGACCCAGTAAGTACAGTATATTATTTCAGTGGCATGGAATATGTCAAAATATTAGCATCTCAAGCTGCCATCGCACCCATATTCAGTATCCACTTGGCCTTGATAGCCTATGACTCATGTAAGGTTTCCATGAGCACTCTAGTACTGATTCCTTTCTTCCATCAGCTGCTGCTATTGGATGGAAAGTAATATAATCAACGTGGCACCATGAAACCTGACTTCCTATATATTGCTGAGGTGCTTGACCACAGAGTGATTTCTTGAAAGACACCAAAATACAATAGCAACACGAAGTTTCTTTGCATATTGGGGGGACCCATTGCCTCTTAAAAGAGTTCCATTGGTACCACCGTATTTGGTCAGTTATCCCTTTCTCATATTTTGCTAACAACATCTAATCTCTAGCTACAATATAGGCTTTTATAATTGCAACATGCCGAATAAGGGCTGAGTTACAATATTTCTTTCCCCCTCCTTTGGCTCCTCTGTTTCCTAAACACAAGTTTTGTTGTCAAAACTGAGATGTGGGTAGATAGTATATATATAAGATACACATTCTGTTGTAGTAGGACTGAATAAAAATGATATTGTAGACTTTGTAGAATAACATGGCAAATTCATAGACTGAAAATTGGGCAAATAATTTGCCAAAGGCAGGTACTGGGAAAGTTAACTCAGTTTCTCCTGATGTAGTTTATTCCTAGTGCTTGATGGTACATTGTTTAAGGAAGTTTTTTGAAATCCAGGAAGCTCGGGGCCATAAGTTATATTCTTATAAAATCAGTATATGTATGATTGATATCCAGATTATTTTCTTTGGAAACAATACATTCACAATATTTTCATGTTTTTGGGTATTTCCTAAATTAAGTGATAAACTATATAAGGGATCTTCTGTTTTCAGGTTCTTTACATGTTTTATCATTTCTTGATTTCTGTCCCTTGTCCACTTAATTTTTATTCTGAAAGTTTGTAGTCAGTAAGGACTCGTGCATATTCCCATTATGTTGTACACAAAAGAAGTTAAAAACAAGTTTATCCTGTATTTTTTTCTAGTAGTCATGACACAGCTGCCAATCACTGCTTAGTATGGCCAGTTCGCAGTCATTGGAATCAGTAATTTTTACAATCCCCATCGAGAAATAAGTATATATCACCAACATTTCATATGTTCAATTTAAGAACCAAATAGCTGTGGTCTCTGTGCTCACCAAGTTAATTTATGCCTAACTGTGTATTTAGTTAGTTACATTTCTTTGTGGACCCTTTGCAGAATCTTTTATGAGATTGGATGTTGTTTAATGTTTAACGGATTATTTCTAAGTATACAGTATTTTTATTAAACATTCACTGGCTTATAACATTATTAGTTTCAGGCTGTTTGGATGACTGGAAAATTGGGTAGCAATTAAAAGAGTGAATATCATATGCTGATACAGCTGATCCTCAACTTCAACATAGTAAGATTTGGTGACTGTAGACTTGGCCTGCATTAAATAATAATATAAATATTTGAGGTAACCCAGAGCTGAAAAAGCATTCTTAAAATGTTGCCCTTAAACCATTTTCTTCTGATTTTTTTGTTAAATAAAACAGTATTTTGCATAGTTCCATGTGTTCTGAACAGAAGGGCAGCAAATATATAATGGATGAGTGCATTATGAAATAGAATAAGCTGCATATAAGGTTATTGTCCAGCTTAGATTCTGGTTCTGTTTCGCTGCTGAGCTCCATAGTATTTTCACAAAGAACCTTCAATAAATTTGCATAAGGGTCAGCTATAAACTTTTGAAAAGTACTTCATGCACAGACTCCGACTCGTGCATCTTTACTGAGGTTGTACAATCGTACGATGTCCTCCAACTACATCAGGTGCACCACATAGTGTGGTGCCTGATTTCATAATTTACAAAGGGCTCAATACATTGATAGAAGTTAACTTTCTGGATGACCTCCAATTTAACACAGAGACAAAATGAAGAGGTTAATTGTGACAATACATTAAATCAGGTTGTGAATAGCTTGGTTTTTAAGGTAAGAGCAGTGAGGATCATTAGTATCAACGGGAATAACTATTGATCAGGAGAAACCAAAAGAATAGTCATGGCAGCAAAACAGCTCAGCATGAAGCTCTGGTTTTCATAGTAACTATGAAAAATTGGATACAGTGATGCACTCATGATACATCTCTGGAAAGGAAGTTTAATATTGGCAGTGTTTCCTCCTGCTATTTTTCCTACCGTATGCTTTTGTGTTTGAAATCATACCTGGAGTCAGTTGCCACATTATAAGCACTATAATTCATGTAAGTTTCATAGTACAACTATATTTTAAATAAAATGGGATGAAAAAGAGTTTGGAAATATGTTTCATTCTGACAAATTTATTCAGGATTCATTCACAAGGAAAATGATCAAGTGATCTTTAGTCGGTTGACACGTAGATTATAAAATGTTGTGCATCTCCTCCTTGAACAACCTTAAACAACTCTTTAAACAACAACAAGAAAGTCTAGCACGTAAGGTCTCCATTTTGTGGTGTCACAAAAAAAACCCTCTTATCCAACATATGGTGGTGGAGATCAAGGACAAGGAGCAACTAGGACTTTTCAGTTCACTGATAAGTCATTTGAAACTGTCAAGGAATTGCGTCTTGCCCTAGAGCTGGTCACTGGTGTAGTTAACATGCTCTCCCATTGGCATCAGTTTGAGAGGAAATCAAAGCAACAGACTCAACAATGACAGCCAAAATAAAAATCATCATCTTTGTTGCATCTTGGGTGGCAGGAGCTAGTCAGTATAGCTCAATATAAATAGTTCAAGCACAGATTCTGCTCTCTATCTGCCCTAGATTTGATTATATAATGTAAATAACTATGGATTTTAAAGGTTTTTGCTTTCGTACAACAGGTTTAGCTGAAACATTTCAGTATGTGGGTTGCCTTTCCCCACAAACGTTTGTTCCATTGTATGGTTCTGACAACTTTAAATGTGTTTTGTTTTTCAGGCTTATATGTATGAGATGTGTTCAAGCACCTATTCCCATAAATTGACAGGACACACTGAATCTGTAATCAATGTGGCATTTTGCCCTTCATCTCCCCAGGTATTTTTCTACACATTTCTTATGTATATGCATGGAACACTAATTGTTTGCAAGGTTAATCCCAGCATTATGCTTGGCATTTCCCTATCTTATGGTTCTCTTATCATCAAGTGTTAGTACATTACTTATGCATGTTGCAGTTTATGGGTTGAAAATTACTAGATGAATTGTTGTACTTATATTAGTAATTCTGCTTGCACCATTCAAAGAAATGTTTGAAGTAAGCAGTGTAGCTGTTATGAATGTTTGACTCTTGGCAGTTCAACCTTCCTGTAGTATACTAAAAGCCATTAGTATTGTGCAAGGAACCAATGGTACCAGCTACCTCAAGCATGCAAGTAATAGTCCTTACTTTCTTCCCTCACTTTACCATCATTGTTAGTTATCTGGGGTTATTTGGCAACCCAGGAGAGGTGTTTTCCATTTCAGATTCTGCTTTTGTAACTTCATTTTGTACTTAAACACCTAGCAGTCTACAATCAGCCTCCCCCCCCCACACACATGAACAGTGTGTGCACAGCAGCATTCTAGTCCAGTGGATTTCTCCATCAGACATTACTAATTGCTATCTGAGGCCTTGATATGCTTATCTCTGTCTGAGTTTCCAAGTGATTGTATTACCAAGCAAGAAGTGAACCCTGCTGTACTTCTCTTGTTCAACCTTTGTTAGGATTCGAAATAGAATAGTCTCACCATTTGTTCCTACAATGTGGTATACTAATCAGTGCCTCTAAGGGCATGTCCAGATGGGGGAAGTTGGAGCAGTCTGGTTCGTGCTTAAAAGGTTCTTCTTTACAGTTCAATCTATTTTATCTCACTCCTTCAGTTCACACTGATGGATGCTTCTTCTGCCACAAGAAGGATCCAGGCAGGTCTCTGGATCACGCCACTTTGTTCTCTTTTTGATCAGTGACACCCCGTTCTTACCTCTTTCCCTGCCTTTTCCTGTGGCTGTCATTCAGTGGGTGATAGTGACTTTACTTTTTGTTGTTGTTTTAAAAAAAGTAGGTGACATAGTGAAACTGCAATTCATCTACCTAGAATGGGAATAATGCTATCAGTGTTTCCAATTTTTAAAGAATAGCACTCTATTAATGGGGAATATGTTTAAAAATTTAAAACAGTGGAATAGATTAAAGTGAAGTGTTGTCTCTCTTGCCCAACTTTAGGAGTGCACAGACTCTGATTAATTTTCAGATCTTCAGAAGAAAAGGCTGTAAGCAAGATGTTGGAATCATTACGTGGACCCATCGGTGCACTTTGGACTGTGGTTTTTTTTTTTTTTGGGGGGGGGGGGGGAGGAAGAACATCCTTTGCTAAGGGACCAAAACTTCATGCATCATTGTGTGGGTTGGGCTTTTATCTCACCAGACACCATTGCCTTTCTCACTGTAGTCTGGGGTTCGGGTTGTTTTATTTCAAAAAGAGAACAAGGTTTTAGTTGCCATGGGGTGGGGGTGGGATTGAGAAAATGTGTACCTCATATTGCTCACATAGGTTTCAGTTCCCACTTATGTAGGAAAACGGAATGCATGGGCATTGCATCAGCAGGATCTGACGATGGCATTGATCATATACCCTAATGCTACCTCTTATTCCTCAAGGTTATCACAGTTGCCAAGAGATGCACAATGGAAAGGAAAATAGGTAACCTCATCAATGGGAGCAAAAATAAGTTATCTGCCCTCAGTTTTAGTGGAGATAAATCCAGGTTGAAAGCAAAACAAAGCGAGCATCTGAGTCTTGGCCATCTTCTTTTACCTCTCCCTTTTTCTCTTTCTCTCTTTCTCCCTCCCTGTCTCTCTATCTGGCCGCTATCCCACATCCCGGAAGAGGTGCTTTTTTAAAAAAAAGGTGCCTTTGGCACTGCCGTGATCAAAGGACCGCTTCCATGGTTCCCACGTCCACGGCAGCAGTCTTGTGCCTCAATATGTCCCCATGGCCAGAAATCACTTTTTACAACAATGAAGTAGTGGTCTGGAGTTGAAAAAGATTGGGCTGAGATAACAGCCCTGCCACTCCACAGCAAGCTTCAAAGTGAAGCTTAGAAGCTCCAGTGGCGTGGTCTGGCCGCAGCAAGGAGCAGCAAAGCAGCAATCAGCCCCAACTTGCCAGGCTTTTAATTGAAGCTATGCAATGGTGGTCCAGAGGAGTTAAGATCACGGCTGAGATAAACGCCCTATCCCTGCGCTGCGAGATTCAAAACAGGGAGAACGGCTGCCAGCAAGAACTCCCGGAGCTCCGGCAGCAGACATAACAGCAGGCAGACAGACGGTAGACCGATATATGAATATTTTTTGGAAAACAACATACAAGGCAGCGCTTGAAAACCAGCAATAAAGGGATAAATACCGGATCTTCAGGTCCCCACCTTCCTAAGAGTCCATTAAAAAGGTGCACTGGGAAGCACTGCAAAAAGAGAGAACCCCCAGTGGGGGTTCAGGAAAATGTGCTTGGGATGTGCCCCCTGGCGTGTCCAAGGTTTTTCCCCAAAAAGCTGAATAATCGTGGGGGCAGGATTTTTAGAGGCGGCTTTTCTTGGTGTAAGAAGCAGCTTTTAAAGGGTGTGGGATAGGGCTCTCTCTCTCTCTCTCTCTCTCTCAACCGGGCCTATTTGTGCAGACCTTGAACAAATGAGGGGGAAGTGGGGGCTGGCCTGAAAGAGGAAAAAGAGGAGCGGAAGTTTGTTCCTAGCTGTTCATTGGCAGACACTTCATTTATCTCTGAAAAGTCTGTGTCATTTTCACTTCCCTGAACATTATTGGGTTAGCACACAGCTACTCAGTAGAAACTTGGGCAGGGGGAGTTAGAACAAGGAAAAACTGGGTTTATCACTGGCAATTGCCATCAAAAGGGAGCTCTAAAACGAGGTGTGATGGATCACTCGGAGTCAAAACACATTAATGCCAAACAGCACCCAATGAATTCCTAATAGGAAGCTACAGTAGATTCCTATTCACTCTTAATCTGTAAACATCTGTGTTGCAATAAAACCACTGGCTGAAATCCTCTTGATTAGTTACATAAGGAGAGGCAATTAAAGAGCTACCACCCTGATTCTTGGGAGTAAATCTCCCCAATGGACTGATATGTGCTCAGGAAACCCAGTGGACACTTGTTAATTGCTGATTAGAAGCAAATCCTGTCTTTCCACAGGATTTCAATGTTTTAAGCTTAACTTTCATGATTTTTTTTACTTTTCCCATTTCCCATTTGGTCTAGTTACTGTATATACTCAAATTTAAGTCTAGTTTTTCAGCCCTAATTTTGGGCTGAAAAGAGGGGCCCACAACTTATATTCGGATCAGTACTGAGGCAAGCACTTGGGTTGTTGGCTAAAAGTCCTATTTAACATTGTGTGCCGCTTCTCCTGAACCCCCCCCCCCCACAATGCAGGGGAGCGGCATGCAATGTTTAAAATGACGTTTAGCTACCGAGGGAAGCGGTGTCTAAAAGTCATTTTAAACATCACACACTGTTCCCTCAGCTCACAAAGGAGGAGCTGCCAGGCCCTGCTGCATTCCTCACCCTAGACTTATACTCGAGTCAATAACTTTCCCCAGTTTTTTTGGGATTAAATTAGAGGCCTCGATTTATACTCAGGTCAATTTATACTCGAGTATATATAGTAGACAATCTCTAATGGACAAGCCACATGTTTGCAAAAGACACTGTCATTTCTCTGGTTATCAAGTGTACATGTATATGTGTGGTGTTGAGGACTACAGGTAACTTTCATCAAATACTGCAGTTGTTTGTATTCCAAAAGATTAGAAGATAAATAATCAGACAATGTAATATTTGCCACAAGAAACATTTGAATCCAGATTTGTTTCAGGAGGATTGGCCCATGCATATCCGTTTCCTGATAGAGGAATATAGAAGAAGTTTTATATTGTATTTTGATGTCTTGCGTCACAGAGGTACTTTCTTACAGGCCAACAGGGAAATTTGCATGCTGTGTCCCTAGGTGGCAAAATATTAAGCACTTAATCACAATTTATCTTGAGTTAGCTATAAGTTGGCAAAAAACTTTGGATAAATCTAAATATATGAATGGCAGCATTTTATAGCAAGAAGAAAAAGTGTGTTTTTAATAATAGCATCAGGGAGATTCAGTTGTGAAGGTAGACACATTTGTAAACCATGTTCTTTTCTGATAGTGGATCATTGCCACCTGTTTTGTTACTCATCAGTACACATAACTTTCCATAAGTAAATTGTGCTTTGTAGTGATAGATTTTTTTTAATACTAAGGTTTGTCTTTGATTTGGCATTGGCACTACACCATGCTTATATTATTTCTCCTGTGATGTGCCATAATCTATCATATTATTTATTAAATGGAATACAATACAAAGAATACATAGTATAAGGAGTTGAATACAACTTTATTATTATTTAAAGGCATAATCTCGTTTGTCACAATGTGATCACAGTCTTGCTTGACCAGATATAGTTTAATGGAGACTAACCTATGGCTAATATATGGAGGATTTCCAGTGTGGTGTAGTGGATAAAGTGATGAACTAGGGCTCTGAAGACTACAAAATAATGCAGGGCATGAGTAAAGTGGATAGAGGGAAGCTGTTCTGCCTCTCACAGAACTAAGGGACATACACTCAAATTGAGGGCTGGGAGAGTAAGAACAGACAAAAGAAAATATTTTTTCACCCAGCGCGTTGTTAGTCTGTGGAACTCCCTGCCACAGGATGTGGTGATGGCATCAGGCCTGGATGCCTTCAAAAGGGGATTGGACAGATTCCTGGAGGAAAAGTCCATCACAGGTTACAAACCATGATGGAGATGTGTAATTTCCAGGCTTAAAACCGGGGTACTTCAAGGACCAGATGCATGGGAGTGGTATCAGGAGACAGATATCTAGTCTCATGCGTTCCCAGATGCATCTGGTGAGGCCACTGTGAGATACAGGAAGCTGGACTAGATGGGCCTTTGGCCTGATCCAGCATGGCTCTTCTTATGTTCTTATGTTTAAATCCACACTTGTGCATGAAAACTTACTGGGGAAGTGGAACTGGTAAAGCAAATTTCTCAGTTACCTTGAAAGCTGTATTGTGGTACTTAGATGACATGGGATGGCCCAGTGTGGTGTAGTGGACAGGGTGGCAAACTAGGATGCAGGAGATCTGGGTCCCATTCCCCACTCAGCCACAGAAACTCCCTGAGGAAGTGGAATATCTCACTTACCTCCAAAGCCCTATTAGGGTTACTATGCCTCAGTTCTAATTAACAAAAATACGACATGGATAGTCTTTGCTGTTATGAATCTTTCAACTGTACTAGGAGTGAGTCAGTCCCACTACAGCATGGCCAATTTATTGCTTACAGATTTTCATAGCACGATGCATTCCATTTTCCCTCTCCTCCTGGCAAAGCAAGCTTTTGAATACTGTAAAGTCAACCCACATGCACACGGTGTGGTCCTTCAAACAATACAAATGTAGGAGGGGGTGATACCTTTATTCGACCACTAAAATCAAACATTTCGTGTATGTTTTTGTGATTAAAAATCACTTGTTTGGGCATGCACCATTATTTGGTGGAGTGCAGAAAAATGATAAATGAAAGTCCTAAAATTTCATGGCAGGTATCAGCCAAATATACTTCTTAAGACGAGGTCAGAGCTGGTTTCAACCAGCTTGTGTGAATGTGTGCGGTTGAATGCTTCACTCTTTGAATTTTCTACTCAGCTATTAAGACAGCCCCAGAGTGCCCCCCAGAACAGGGGAATGGTAAACCACTTCTGAGTATTCTATACCTAGAAAACCATAAGTTGGAATAAACTTGAAGGCATGTAATGATTATTATTAATATGTATGGATGTTAAAATAAATGAATAACTTTTGCTGGCATCATAGATGAGGGTAAGATATATTTCTTACACCAGCATTGAAATACCAGTAATCTCTATCAAATCAAATAACCACAGAAAAAGTAAGCATCATTGATCAGAGCTGGCTCTTAAAATAGTTATACAACATGTTTCACTTTGGTAACAGATTCCTTCCTATAAGCTGTATAGCTGATTCGCATATGTGTATTCACCACTTGATTGTTTGCACTTGACAACTTGCAATGGATAGCTGAATGGAACATATTAAAAAGTTTAGTATTTGAATTTGTCCCATTGGCTTAAGTTAACACATCTACTTCATCTTATTTATTAAATAAAATACAGTATGGAGAGTAAATAGTATAGGATTTGAATAAAACTATATTTTTTAAAAAATGGCTTATCAATAATTACATAGTTATTGCATTTGCCACAAAAGTTTCTTTTTAAAAAGGTGATTGTAGCTTTGCTTGGCCAGAGATATATTAACTGAGACAAACCTATGAAGAATACAGTCTCTAGAGTCTAGAGGTCCTCAACCTAAGGCCCCAGGGCCGGATGCGGCCCCCCCAAGGTCCTAAATCCGGCCCCAGGGACCAATTGCAGCCCCCCCCCCACCTACTCCCTGCTTTGCAAGCAAGCCAGCCTCCACAGCTGCTTCTATTGCTGAGGCAGTTCAAAGTAGTGGGCTATGTCACTTCTCCCACTTCCCCCAACTACCACCCAGATGATCAGCATGCTGGCTAGTGGGGCATTCAAAGTGGAAGGGCTATGGCAAGGTCCCCCGCTCCCCACAACCTCTGAGGTCCGTGCCCCAGTGGTGTCTGGGGCGTGGTGGACCGGCCCGCTGTTTGAAAACTTTGAGGATCCCTGCTCTAGATAGTGGCTAAAATGGAGGGAGAGTTTTCTGAACACATCCCAAGTTGTAAATATTAAATCAGGAGAGTCTAGGCTAAACCTATGGAGAATAAAACCAGTGCACCTTGCCGGTGGATGAAGACTGTCGCTTTGCCAAGACAAGACTCTGGCTGGACTGTCTGGAAATCACTTAATAGACTTTCAAACAAAGTAGGAAGATCATAGAATAATCAAGTAAAATGGATCTACTTGAATGCAGGACAGTTTTTCAATGACTATGAAGAAATTCAGTCATGTGTATTTAATTTGTGTCCCACAATGTATACAAAAGAAAATCTAGCAAATGGTTGAGATAATGCTATTGGCATAGTCCTAGTAAAAAAAAAAAGTCCAATTGTGTTAACATTTCAATTTCTTTTTAATTTTATATGCATTTCATAACTTTATTTCTGAAATGAAGAAAAAAGATAAGAAAACAATGACAAGATGTGTGAAGCCTGACTACAGTATGTTGGTATGGACACATCTTGTATGACGATGACGAAACTCTGACCGAAAAGGTTTTCACCCTGGAGGACAGCGGATCCTGACTGAGGGGATAACCAAAACAACGCTGGATAAACACCCTTGACAACAACATGAATTTGTCCCGGGTTCACCCAGACCTAGCCCGTGGCCATGCCAAGAGAAAGGCCAAAACAAGAATAGTGGACCCCACCTCCAAGTGGGACAAATGCTAAGAAAAGAAAAATTCTGAAATGAGGAGAGGGGAGGAAGAAATATTTATAGAAATTGCTGCTGCAAGATTATTTGCCCATCATATATAACCTACCTCTAGATTTTTCTGCTATCTTCAGGATCAGAAGCGGTATGCTACAGAATACCTATTCTCAAGAATAATTTCTCTCATCTTTTGCTGGGAAAGAAACAGGAAATAGTCACTGCCTTCATCTTCTCTTTTAGGGTTTTCTGTAGGCATCTGGTAAAATCCAGCAGGGCTCCATGGTTGTTAAAACAAATTCCTACATTTCAAGTACAGTAGATTCTATTGTTCAGCTTGTGAAGCAGCCCGTACACATGTAAAGATTACCGTATATAAAATATTTTGCGTGCAAGATTCCATTTTGCAAAGAAACATCAGGAAGCAGTTTTCTGGGTGACTTTTATAAAAACGAAATAATCCAGCTTGAAAGCATTGGTGCCAAATCCTTCTGAGTCTTTTCAAAAAAAATCTGGATAGCTGTTTTTGTCTCAGGATACATTGTACAGTATATGGATTGGAGAGAAAAGGCTCATAAAATGTGTTTTCTTTTCTGCCACATGTTCTACATTTTTATGTCAGCTTTCACATAATAGCACATGAAGAGGGGGATGGGTTAAGCCAATGTTTTCCAAAGACCTGAGCGTTGTACGTGATAACGAACAAGCAAATTGTACTCATTGTTACATTTTAAAAATCAGTTTATGGCAGATCATTGTAATGGACTCTACATCGGACTATTCTGAGGGGTTTTCAGAAACTGCAGATGGTTCAAAATGCTGGAGTTATAGGGAGAACATAACTGCCGTATTACATCAGCTTTATAGCGTGCTACTCCATTTGTGGGTCCGGTTCAAACTGCTTGTTTAAAAGCCCTATGCAGCTTAGGTCTAGGCCAGTGGTTCTCAACCTGTGGGTCCCCAGATGTTCCTGGACTGCAACTCCCAGAAATCCCTTCCAGCACAGTGAGCGGTGGAGGCTTCTGGGAGTTGCAGAACCACTGGTCTAGGCTGTCTCAATGAGGATATTACCCCATATCTGCTTCCTAGGTTTTAAGAACTAACTCAGGCATGTCCAAGCTTCGTGTTTTGGACCACAGCTCCCATAGTCCTTTGCCATTGGCAATTTAAGTTTATAATTCTGGGAGCTGTGGTCCAAAACATCAGCAGGGCTGCAGTTTGGACATGCCTGATCTAACTGCTGGATAGCTCAGTGGGATTAATATCATGTTATAGAGGCAAAGGTTGACAGTATCATTCCCCACAGTTTGATTCCCCTTGACAGAGGCTGGACTTGATGATCCCTAGGGTCCCTCCTGGCTCTGCAGTCCTCAGATTATATTATAAGATTTTCTGAGGTGGCCATTCTCGCAGTATCACCACTCACTCAGGCTAGTCAGGAGACAACATGAGGGGGCTTTTCGGTAGCTGCTCCAAGACCCTTGGCTGGCCCCTTGTCATATATATATATATATATGTTTTCGTAGATTTTCACGGGTATAGGTATGCATGTTAGGGTGGATTCGGGTTTCTTCCCGTGTAGAAATCTGGTTGTTTTGGCGACGTTTCGACGAGGTCTCACTCGTCATCTTCAGGCTGGTGTTCTGGCTTCTTTCTTCTTGAAGCAAAGTGTGATCTCAGTTGAAGTCCTTCTATAAATACTGCTGGGGGGGGTGTGGTTTGCTTGCTCTGTTGCTGATTGTAGGTTCGTGTGTTCTTTTGTGATCTGCTGTGTGGCTGAGGCGATCGTTAAGGGATTAACTGCTGGTGGGTTAGATGGCTGTTTAGAG
>JAHTLZ010000108.1:7791912-7854910 GCA_023846285.1 Phrynocephalus versicolor
TTCAAATGCCCCATATTTAAAACAAGTACAGTGGTACCCCGGGTTACAAGTGCTCCGGCTTATGAAAAATTCAGGTTACAAAAAGAAATTTCCAGGAATGGAGATGTATCATTTTAAGAAAAATTTCAGTGGAATGATCCAGGTTACAAAAGCCAGATGGCTGTCAAAAAGCTTCTCACTTTGGCTTTTTAAAAGCCAGCTTTTTGCGTTGGAGAGGTCGCTCCACTGGCTTTCGGGTGGTGGTGGCTTTTTGTAACCAAAAGCCAGCGGAGTGACCACCCCAACACGAGCTGCTGTCAAAAAGCCAAAGCGGGAAGCTTTTTGACAGCAAGCTCTTGTTTTGGGGTAGTCACCCTGCTGGCTTTCGGGCTCACAGCGCGGCTTTCACCCCCTTGGAACTTACCCTTACCGACTCCCAAAAAGGAGGCAGGTGGCACTGAGCCTGCTCCAGGAGCCAGGTTGGGGTGCCTGCTTCTGACTTCCCTGCTCCAGGAGCTGGCTGGGCAGCCAGGAGCCACTGCTTGCCGCCTCACTGGGTTCGGGCTGCTGACTTCCTAAACGGGGCATCCCCTTCCAATGTTTCCTTAGCCAACAGCCCAAGCTGCCAGAAGCAGGTGCCCCAACCTGGCTCCTGGGGCAAGGAAGCCACACACAGCCCCAACCTGGCTCCTGGAGCAGGCTCCATGCCACTCGCCTCCTTTTTGGGAGCGGGTTAGGGTAAGCACTGGCGTGTGTGTCGGATTTTGTATCCCAAAGTGTGGTTTCCCATAGGAATGCATTGGAAACCAATTAACCCATTCCCCTTTTGACTGTTTTCTGGCCTCCAGAATGGATTAACTGGTTTTTAATGCAATCCTTTGGGAAACCACACTTCGGGATATGAAATTTTCATGATACGAAGCATCCCAGGGAATGAATTTATTTCATAACTTGGAGTACTACTGTACCAATGATGGAGAAAAGAAGAATACAAACCTATTTTTACCCATACACACATTTCTTCTTTTAGCTAATCTGCCATATCTCGTATCTGCTCCTCATCTCTGTTTTTCCATTGCCACATCACACTTTTCCAGTTTTAATTCCTTTAGTCTGTGCTACAGAAAAACACCATGAACCTCATCAAAGCAGGATATGGTAACCTATAGCGTAAGGCATCAGTCAGATTGTGATAAATTGCTATAATTTAATGATTCTGGAAGTTCTGGCTTTCTAAATCTAATTCTCCTTCTAGATCCCTCAAGATGGATTTTTTGAAAACTTCAAATCCTATAATTCTTCATTCCTGGGGCTCTGTCTGAGAGTCACCTTACAGATATCTGAATGCGACTCACCTGGGAGAAATGTCTTGATTGAAAGGCTTTGAAGCTGAGCTAGGCCTGGTTCCACCCACACTTCATGTTCCTGTCCAGTGCTAAATTACAGCCTTCTTTCTGAACAGGGAACTAGGTGGACCTAGGTGTAGCCAAGCCTGAACGCCTCCCAGCTGAGGACTTTCTGTCTTGTCAGGCAGAAGGCCCAGAACTGAGAATTATGGGATATTACTCCAAAAAAAAAATCACACCTCAATCCCTGTTTTTCTTAAAATTCCACCCAGATTATGATGACAGTTTTGTTATCACATGGCTATGCACTAAATATATGATCGTAATGCTTTTAGAACTGAGAGCAGAGCAAACATATCTATCTATCTGCTGGTATAATAGCTGAAAGTGTGATATGAGGTATAAGCAGTCTTTGCACAGCATCTCCATCCCCTTCCTTCTTTAATTTAAATGTTCTGCATGAGTGACATCCTGTACTAATTGTCCTTGGATATAACCATCAAGTGAAGTTTATTAAGCTGTCAAAAAGTTGCAGATATTTGCTATGCACTAATAAGAAAATGTGTTCTTCAGCAGAGGCAGCTTGGAAACATTCTGCAGTCCAATTTGATTGCAGCGCTCCAAGTATTTCTCTGCCACAGTACCACTTCATAAAGTTCTGTGTTTCATAACACACTTTCCTTATTGTTAGTTGACAGGGACTGATATAACAGGGAAGTGTAGAGTGTTGCTATATTAAGGCTTGGGGAATCTCAATATGTTTTATAGAGGAGAAGGGGAACTAGATGAGAGCTGCCTTTTCGGTGGATGCCAGAAAATACTCAGGTTGATACCTAGTTCAGCCTTGTTAATCAACATAATTGTCTCATCTTTCTAGTGTACACGTTCCTACAGATATAAAAAGAAGAGAAAGCAAACTTCATTGGGAAAAAATAACCTTTGTTAGGAACCAAAAACATTTTGGAAGCAATTTCAATATTTCATAATAAAAATATTATTAAAAATATAAACCATGTGTTTTTCTGTAGATGCAGTTTCCCAAACAACTGTATATGTTTATGCTGTCTTTTTTTGTGATGTGAAAAAATGAGTGGTAGCCAGTGGAATATTCCTGCACTGATGTGCTAAATCAACTTCGGTGGGTTTTGTTTTTTCCCTCTCTAGCAAGGCCAGCCAGGTGTCTGGAATACAGATACAAGGTGTGCAGATCTTTCTAGATGTTGCAAAATTGACAATTCCTTGCTGCTGATCCAGAGATCCAAAGATTGCTAAAGCTGCAATCCTAAACAGATCTTCTTGGGAGTAAATCCCCTTGTACTTAATTGGGCTTGCTTCTGGTGTTTCACTGCTAATCTTGTCCTGAGACCTGACTTATGTTACATTTTTCTTTCTCAAATGCAGTTCTAGCATTCTATAGTATTAGTGTGAAGGCAACTTTAATATCATCAGCCATTAATGCTTCTTCATTTCTGTAACATTTTTTCTTTCTTTGGATAGAGACATTTGCAATTGGTCTCGGCTTTTTGCACCATTCCTAAACTGTTGAGACGTCCTCTGTGTCCGATACTGGAGACTGAGGATAGAATGCAAATTCTGCTTATGATCAGTATTTCTACATGTTGGTTACATATGACATTTACTGTAATATTTGCTAAGGAGTGTGAATATAATTTCATGTTTTGATGGAGGGTTCAGTTACCCTGTGACTTACTCCACAGTTCATCTCAGAATTAGCATGGTTAAATTGGGCGTATTTTCTTCCAGCTACGTAGCTATTTGTGAGTAACCGCTGTCTTTTTTCACAAGAATTTGTTGCTGTTTATCCCTTTATCCCTAGCGATTGTTTGGTAGTGATTCTATTCAAATTACATTTATTCAGTTTCTGGCATGTGTCATCACCTATACTGATCCAAAAAAAAAGGGGGGGTGGCAGGTGTGACCTTGGATGAAGCAGATGGTGGGGTGTATATTAAAAGCAAATTGACAAGTGACTTATTACTGAATTGATGTAACAACATATGGAACGATGCTGCTTATCTGATGTAGTGCAATTCAGTGGGACTGGGTTATCCGTGTGGGATCAATTCCAAGCCCCCCAAAACATGAAAGTATCAAATGCCTTTACATTCCATGGTCCCTGGCTCTCACTAGTGGCCACCTCTGGTAAATATAGCCTAGAAATATATGTATTTCTGAGATTTTTTTAATGTAGCATGTTCAGGTAGCCAATAAATGAATCAGTCAGCAGATACTGATCCCATGAATGGAGAGAGTGTCCTACTGTAGTTTTTTTCCAATTCACTTGTTGTTTTATAATTTCAGCAGTATGTGTACACACACACACACACACACACACACACGAGTGGGAATGACAACAGTGATTTAATTGCCATAGGAAACCCGAACAAGCCTTGAACAACCTCCCTTTCCAGTTGCATCCTCATTGGGTTTTCTCTTCTTACTTGGTTTTAAACCTTTAACAATTTGAAGATCTGGACTAATTTTATATATGAAAGCTCCATCCAATGTCTGTAAAGAAATGACGCCATTTCAAAATCTTTTCTTTGTGCTGCAGAATATGATACTCTTGGCTTTAAATAACTGCTAGCCTGGCAGGCACACTTGGTATTTCTTCATTAGCTTACCACAACTTATGTAAGCTTCAGTAGCTCTGTTTGGCATTTTCTTGATGTTAACACACAGTTCTTGAGAAGATGCTATCACTAGCATATACTTGTTCATGTTATAAATATATTTTAATTTCTTATTTAGTGTTAGATTTGATGTAAAATAAATACAAGTACAAAGAATAAAAAATAACATTTGTCAAAGGATTAGCTTCCTCATTTTAGATTACCCTAAATCCAGGAAAGGCCCTCATCAGTCAGCCTTCCAGATCAGCCTGATTTGGGGAAGATTCACCTGGATAAGGTTGCTTTTCCAACCCCTGAATTTGACCTCATACCAAGAGAAAACTTGTGGTCTAAATTTGAGACCACTAGTATTGATAAAGGGCTTCTTCTGCTGATACGGCAACTCCATGAAAATACATATCTGCGAGTTCTATGAAATTCAGCTGGGATCTTATCCAACCATGTCCCAGTGCTCAAGGGAGTGAGGCAGGGCTGCATATTAGCCCCCACCTTGTTTCATTTCTACATCAATGGCCTAGTTGGTAACTTAACTAACCCAAATTTTCATCAACCTATGCTTGCCACCCGCCCAATCTCAATCCTTTTATATGCTGATGATGCTGTTTTATTGTCAACAACGCGTGTAGGCTTTAGAAGACTTCTGAGATCCTTCTCCTCCTACTGCAGTAAAGAACAACTAACAATCAACTATGGTAAAACTAAGATTATGGTTGTTAGCAGAAGGAGAATAAAGCATAAATTGACTCTAAATGGCCGACTTATTGAGCAAGTGCCGTATTATTAATATCTTAGCATAATATTCCATTCTTCCGGCTCTTGGCTTACACATGTAAACCACACAGCAATGAGTGCTCAGAAAAATGTTGTACAGTAACCTCCCGCCGATTGCGGGGGTTAGGGACCCACCCCACCCGCGATGCATGAAAATCTGCGATATGCGGAAGCGGGTGGGGTGGGGGCAGGGGCGATTGCACAGCGCGGTGGCAGCGGCAGGGGGATCTTACCTCCCGCCACCGCCGCCCACCCGTGCGGCCCTGAGGTTTCTCCGGGGTGCATGGGAGGGCCGTGCAGAGCAACCAGATTGCCTGCTGCCGCCTGCCTGCACGGCCCTGAGGCCCTGAGGCTTCTCGGGTGTGTGTGGGAGGGCCGCGCAGAGTGACCGGATCGCCCACCGCCACCCGCCCACGCACCCTGGAGGGTTCTCGGGGGTGCATGGGAGGGCCGCGCGGAGCAACAGGATTGCCCGCCGGCACCCCCCCCGCACAGCCCCGAGGCTTCTCAGGAGTGCATGGGAGGGCCGCACGGTGCGACCAGATCGCCCGCCGCCACCCGCCCGCCCGTGCACCCTGGAGGCTTCTCGAGGGTGCGGGGGAGGGCGGCGCGGAGCGACCGGATCCCCCGCCGCCCTCCCACGCACCCGGAGGCTTCTCGGAGGTGCGGGGGGTGGCACAGAGCAACCCAGCTGTCCCCCCCACAGTGCAGGTACTGCTGTCCCGTGATGTAGTGGGACTGCAATACCTGAACCGCGAAATGCCGGGGGGTCACTGTAGCACTTACTAGATTCTTCCACACCAATGGGGGAACATGTTCCATCGGCAATACAAGTTTTTAAGGCCAGAATCATTTCACAAATGCTTTATGGCTCTCAAGCGTTCGGTTATGCTAATTTATGACCTCTGGAAATTGCTCAAACCAGATTTGTGAGAGCTATCCTGGGAGTACCACCTTGTACTTCCAGTGTAGCTCTTCGTCTAGAGGTTGGGTTAATACTCATTGTAGCAGGAGTCAAAGTTTTTATGATTAAATACTGGCTTAAACTTATTTTTTCATCAGAAGCCCTGGCCCCACTGATTTTAGTAGACACATTTCAGTCAGAATGGAAGAAGCATATAATTGCAGATATCAAAATTAGGCTGTTCCCCTAGTATACTTATAGCAACGGGACTTACAGAGGCTATGAAGGCGGTGAAACTAAGGTTCTGGGATACAGAATTACAGAACCATGCTGGCCAGTTGGGGAAATACAACTACTTATGAAGTCTGCTTTTACCATCTCCCCATACTTAGCCAGTCTTATATCATCTAACGCCAGAAGGGCTTTTACACTGGCTAGATTCAATGCACTACCTTCCAGGCTTTTGGAAGGAAGGTTTCAAGGTTTGTTTCCATCAGACTGTATTTGCCCATGCAATAGTGACCAAGTTGAAACAGTTGAACATGTGTTCGTATATTGTTCTTGCTATCAGGATATCTGCATGGAGCTCCTGTCTCCTATTATCTGCAAATTTCCAGGAAGAACAGAGGAATTTTATGTACAATTGCTACTTTCTGACAATATCCACAAAGGTGGCGGCCCCTAGCCTTTGGAATTCCATCCCTACCGAAGTGCGCTCTGCAGAGTCCCTGCTGGCCTTCCGGAAGGCTTTAAAAACCTACCTTTTCCAAGAGGCCTTTGGCGATTCTTATTCTTAGTTTTTTTCCCCCCTTTTCTCTTCTCCGCCATCATACGCTTTAGTTGATGAGGTGCCACTAGGTTTTACTGTTCTTAAATTTATTGTTGTAATTTTATTTGTTTATCCTTGTACTTGTATGGCTAACATAGCCCTTGTAAGCCGCTTAGAGTTCGTTTGAAGATAAGCGGGATATAAATGCAAAAATAAATAAATAAATAAATAAATAAATAAATCCATCATATACCAGAAAAGTGGCTAAATTCTGTGCGGCAGCAATAGTGACTCGCAAACAGATGTTTGGGTTACAACGAAGATAGATAATAATACCTCTGTACCATAAACTTGGCCATGGTTTTATCTTAATCTTAATTTATGAACCTGTAAGTAAGGGTTTATTTATTATTATTTTAATAGAAGACTGTATAATTTTCTTCTTATTTCAAATTTCGAATTGTATGCATTTATTGCAGATTGTTTGGTGTTTTTGGTCTTTGACCAAAAAAGCTATTCATTCAATCAATCAATCGACCAGTCAGTCAGTCAATCAATCCTTTCAAGACAATACTTTCTGGAAAGGACAGTCCAAATTGGTGTGAACATTGAGAATTGTATTATAGAAAGCTGCTGTAGACAGTTGCATGAATCTGTGTGCCAAAGGTGCCTATTTTGCAAAGGATAGCTGGGACCAACTGCAGCTTAGCAATGCTGTACAATTTGTTTTTTTCCACATTAAAATAATATCTATTCCTAATAAAGTCAATATTTTTCTGGACTATACATGATTGTGGTTTGGATGCTTCCTCTACCACCATTTGCAAAACATTTCCTTTAAGGAGAAAAGATGGTTTTTTTATGATGTGGACATAATGAGCGGACAGAAAATATATAAAAATATGATGTGCCCCTGAGGAATAGTGATGCCTATATGAACACATACCTTGCAGGTGTCTACTAGAAAAACATGTGTAACCCAGTTATTTGTTTATTCATTCATGCTACTGCATTTGGGCCTTGAAACTGCTTTGAGGTGGAAGGATACATGAAAAATGCATATAGGGACAATATTAGCTTTGTACACCAAACCACTGTAAACAATATTAATGTGCAAAATAAGTTTTATGTTTTTCTTAGGAAAACTAGCATTTTCTTAACAAAATGCTAGCATTCTGAGAAAGCATAGCTCTACTAAACAGCAGAAGAAACTGAGTTTAAAGCAAAGAACCTGGGAGCTTTTTAAAATCAGTATTCTTTTAAAAAATTGCCAATTTATTGATTTAAGTTCTTCTTTGTCTATCTGTAAAATGGACATAATGGACACTATTCAGTAGTGTATTTCTGTGCCATAATAAAGGGGATTTGCTTGTCTTGTTGACTTAAGTGCTTTGACAAAATGGTAGTAGAAGATGATGGAATCACTTATTTAATTTTTGATTTAAATTATTTATAGCCCTCCTTATATCTCAAGATCTCAGGAAAGGAAAATTAAAACAGTTTAAAATACACAAAACTAAAACATTAAAGCCACCTCATTTAAACTGATGCAAACCAAGAGCTTCAAAGGCTCTCACAAATAAGCATGTTTGTGTTTGTATCCAGTATCAGAAACTGGGCTAAGTTAATGTTTGTTTGTTTAAAATATTTCTATACTGCCATTCTCCCTCAAAAAGACTCATGGTGGCTTACATAATTGAAAGACAATATTTAAATCTGAAAACAGTGAGTTTACATCATTAAGAGACTATTTAAAATTAAGAAGAAGGAGTAAAAAGAGGCAAGTTACATCATTAAAAGACATAGCCAAAGCTGAAATAATAAGTACACAATATTAAAAGTAACAAAAATTACTGCTCTGTGAAATGGGAAACACAAGTAGTACTAAAGACCCAGAAAGAACAGTAATGCAGTAACAATCCATCTGAAAGTCAAACATATATAGCCAGTCATTGAGGGAAAGCTTTCCTGAAGAGAAAGTTCTTTGCCTGCCTGTGGGAGAACAGCAAAGATGGGGCCAGTCTGGCCTCCTGTGGGAAGGAGTGCCCCAGCAACAAGGGAAGGCCCTCACCTGTGTCCCATCAAACTCACCTGTGAAGGTGGTGGAACAGAGAGAAAGGCTTCTCCTGATGATCTTAACACCCAAGCCAGCTCATAATGGGAGTCACAGTCTTTGAGATAGCTTGGACCCAGGTCATTTAGGGCATGGGTCCTAATCACCACCTTCTTTCTGGGAAGGCAGATTGCCTAGTTTTAATTAAGATATTCATATCTACATATAACATATAAGAAGGGGGTCATATCATTGAGAAAGTCTGTTTCTAAACAGGTTAGGTTGGTTCTTGCATTACTGGCCATTTAATAAACATATTGTTCCATAGACATTTTACTCAGCACAGCACATTTCAGAAGACTCTGTTTTATTGTCATGTTGCGTGTTTCACTCATTTAGCTTTTTTTTTTGAATTGTTATTTATTGTGTTTATGGTTTTGCCATAAAATTCCACAAGCACTCATTCAAAAGTTTAAATTAAAAAGATATCTTTAACATTTTAAATAAATGAATGTGCAAAATTAATGATAAATTAGAGACGTAGAACAGTGTGTACATTTTCCCCATCTGCTGTTTGCTGTAATTATATTGCAGTGCTTTTCTGCACATCAAGTGCTGAAAACACATGAATAGAAAGAACTGTATTAATGATATACTTATTGGGAGATTAATCAGCTTGGTTACCGTAGCACTGCACCAAAATTTTGTTACTTGAGTGTTGAAGATGACATAGAGAGCATTTATTTATTTTTGTAAGAAAAGAAGAAAATGGCTAATGCAGCTTAGAAAAGCTTCTCTGTCTTCCTCCCTTGGCTAGCATATGAAGTCACCCTTAGTGGTTTACAGGAACATATTTTGCTCAACAGTTTGGGTTGCTTTTCTAATATTACTCATGTCCAACCATTCAAGTGAGTTTTGAGGCTTTAGTTAAAGAAGTCTTACCCTGCAGTCCTATATATATATTTACTTGGAAGAACCTATTAAACTTTATGGGATCATGTTCTGTTCTGTTCTGTTCTGTTCTGTTCTGTGTTGGCAAGTCATATTCAATGTATAGCAACCCTAGCAAGGCTTTCCTGCTATGTGAGAAATTTAAGGAGTAGTTTTATCATTGCCAGCCTCCAGAGACTTTGCATGAAGGGGCAGGATTCCAATCCAGGAATCATTCTGGTGACTACTCCACACTGGGCATCTTCCAAATATATAAAGTAAAGCAAAGTATTCTGCTTCTATACCGCCCCATAGCACTTCACATACTCTCTGGGCAGTTTACAGTTTAATTATGCAGGCTACACATTGCCCCCCCCCAGCAAGCTGGGTACTCATTTTACCAACCGCAGAAGAATAGGTTGAGTCAACCTTGAATTGGCTACCTGGGATTGAACCTCAGGTCGAGAGCACAGTTTTAGCTGCAGTACAGACATTTAACCACTGCGTCACAGGGCTCCTCCTGTAGGCATAGGACTGCAATTTTAGAAGCTATCAAAGGGACAACAATTTTAGTTGGTTAATAGAGATGGGCACGAATTTAAAAAAATGGCATTTCATTTGTCGTTTGTCGTTTGGAGGGTACGTTTCAGTTTGTTTCCGTTTTTTGTGAATTTTTGCAAAAAAATCATTTTCGTTTTTCATTTCGTTACCATTTCGTTACCATTTATTTCTATTTTTTGTGATTTAAGGATTTTAAGCAATTCACTTGTATTGCAGTAACGGAAACGAAATGCACGACAAAATTTCCGGTGTTTCTGTTCGTTTCGTTTCATTTTAGAGACAAAATTCGTTTGTCGTTTCGTTGCGTAACGAAATGAAAAAATGAAAACAGAAATGAAAAATTGTTCGTTTCGTGCCCATCTCTATTGGTTAATAATCTCTGCTTATGAATCAAGCAAGTTTTTAGAGCACTGAGGAAAGAGTTTAGTAATAGATGCCGTCCCTTATGCCCATTTTATGGGTTGTTTAAGAATGTTTCTCAAGTTATTTTAAGAATGTTGATTAAATAAAGCTCCCAGATTCTTTGCTTTAATCTGCCATTCAGCAGAGCCATGCTTTCTCAGAATGCTAGCATTTTCTTCAGATTCTCTAAGTCCTGAGAAAAACATAAAACTTATCTCGCATATTAATATAGATTGCTGTGGTTTGCTGTACAAATCTAACTTTGTCCTTATATGCAATTTTCAATGTATCCTTCCACCAATAAGCAGTTTCAAGGTCCAAATGTCTGTCATCGTATTTTGAGAGGAGTTTCAGTTTTAATATATGATACTATAAGGCGACCACTAAATATCATTAACATTTCCAAAAGGGTTCAGAAAAGTGGTCTGATGTCTGATAATAAAAATGTTTCTATTCAGCAGGAATTCCTCTTAGAGATGGAACGGTCCCAAAATTTTTGAAAAGAGAAAGGATGCTTTCAAATATTGAAATATAACTTGAACATCCAATGAATATAAACTCCAAAATGTAATCTAATATCCTTTCTGATCACGCCCATAGTCTAAGACAGTGGTTCCCAACCTTGGGATCGGGACCCCTTTGGAGGTTGAACGACCATTTCACAGGAGTCGCCATGAGACAGTGAAGAAAAAGGCACAAACAGCTTGAGCCTGGAGGGGGGAGGAAGGGGAAAAGAGTGAGTTACAGCTTGATAGGTTGGAGGGGATGTCAGTCAATGGCACCGGAGGCTGCGATTGGCTGAGGGTGCCTGTATAGAGGGAAGTTCTCTATGGCACTTGCAGCAGTGGCCTGCCAAAGGGGGCTTGTGGTCCCTTCCAAGCAGGGCAAGGGGTCCCCCCAGAACATGAGGAACTGTATTAAAAGGTTGCAGCATTAGGAAGGTTGAAAACCACTGGTCTAAGAGCATGCTTCTCAGTGGCTGAGATTGCCAAGAATCAGCTGAGCTGACCCTAGGCTGGTTGAAGCTCGGCTGAATCCAAACCCTCCCATCCTGGGGAGCTGAAGATTATTTAGGACTGTTCTTATCCTGACCTAACTTTGGTCTAGCAGGGTGGGTGCGTTCCTAGGCTGAGGGGTTCACAGGCATAGGAGCAGGTCTCTTTTTCAGCTTTTAGTCTCTTATTTCTGGGTTAGTCTCTTTTAAATCTTTTTTTTCCAGAACAAGTCTCTTTTTTCTCCTTTTTCGTGCCTTCAAGTGCTCAAGAAATTGTGGTACAGTACAGGGTTGTGGGATGTGCTATTCTTCAAATGCAATAAAGTTACATGAATTGCCGAGATGTAGTTCCAATTGCTAAAAAACTCTCTAATTTGATGTACAAGTAAAGTTGCATCAACCGTTTTTCACAATATGCAAAACTAAATAAATTCTTATTTTTCAAAGAGATTCTATATAAAATTATAACCACACAGAGAATAAACCAGTAGCATTATTATACAGCAAGAGTGAAGGAAATAGGCAAAAAAAGTGGAAACGGGGAGAAGTTTGATTGGGATTGGTTGGTTGGTTGGATTCAATTTATGTACCACCCATCTGGTCAAAGGCCACTCTGGGCAGTTCACAACAATAAACTAATCATGAAATCATGAGAACAATTCAGAATTGCACAAGATGTTGAAAATCTCACCTCACCACATTGCTTCCCTCCACCTATACAGCTAGTGCTGGGCTGGGCCACAGGCAAGAACTGAAGGATAAGAATTAAAGGGATCTTACCCTGTGGCTTTTAACTTGGACCATAAATAGAGAAAAGTGCCCAATTAAAGTTCTCCTGGGCATTTTTCTACAAGTTTAGTCTCTTCCAGGTCACTCCCTATGCCCGAAATGACAAGTTAACGTGGGCTTCATTTACATTAAGCATTTGTTTGGAATATGTGTTGGTGTAAATTTAAATCAAATCCAACTAGTGTTCCCTTGAGTTAAATTTTTCATCTGGGGTGCTCTGACCAAAGGCATGCGCAAGCTCTCTGAACCAAGGCTGGAATCCAGAGAGGCAAGTGTGCATCTGTTGTGCATGCACACGGAGGAGGCAAGTGCAAGAGGAAACAGTCCAGCAAGCTGGTGCTAGAAAAGCCTTCATACACTGGAGATGCTAGTGGTGGCTGGTAGCAGTTAACCTGCACTGCAAACACAAACAAAACATCCCCACAGCCAGTACAGAAGGAGACACAGGCTGAAACAGGTTGAGGAGAAGAGAGGTGGAGGTATAGTTTGCCTGCCTTTGACCTCTTGATTCTGGGATTTGCACACTGACTGAGTGATCAGCTTGAGTTGATCTTGCCTTATCCATTCCTCCACCCTTAGTCATAATGTTTGTTATTTCAGTTATTAGATCATAGCAAGTCTAGAATTTGGATGTCAAGGACTTCACAGTAAATCTAGGGTTTAGTTTTATCTGGCATCCCAACATAGGCTATTAAGGGACAGAATTTGCTCAGGTCTGAAATTATATATCATCTTGATGTAACCTTTCTCCGTTTTTCTCATTACTAAGGAGACACTATCGTAATGAGAATGATGTCATGTTAACAGCAGGAGAAATCAGTGTCTTTTTACCAAAAGTGGATAAAACATATTAGAGTTCTTGAAACTCACTGTTTTAAAAAAAAAAACTTAACCCCTATTCATTATTTCAGCCATGTGACTTTTTAAATATATGTTACAGATTTACAAATGGCTATTACAAATGTGATTGGAAACCATTATATATTTTAAAGGCTAGTTTAGTAGAAGTATATTTTCCTTGTTTCCATTATGTTTTTAAAATGTTGCTATCCCATGCAAAACCAGTAAGAATGAGGAAAGCATTCTTGTGGCGTACAGAGGAAAGCAGATTTCCGCAATGAGAACACTAGGAACAAGTAAAATGCTGAAATTAATGCCTAAACGTGTATATTAGATGAAAATAATATGAAGTTTCAGAGAGGGTAGCCATGTTAGTCTTTTCAAGAATTTCAGGCAAAAATCAAAGAAAAAACAAAACAAAAAAAAAGACACAAAACATGTGGCACCTTAAAGACTAACTTTCATATTTTAATGTAACATTTCGTGGACTACACGTCCACTTCTTCAGAATATAGCAGCAGAATGAGGTGTGCAATATAATATGGGATGGAATATACATTTCATACCAGATATTCATTGGCTGTAGTATATAGAGTTGGGGGGTGGATAGGGGAGGGGGAAAGGAAGAGGGGGAAGAAGAGGAGGGAGAGTTGATTTAGTAGAAATGGTGGGAACATTAGGCCAGGGTCTATAAAGCTGTATAGTTTTATGGCTCTGAGGCCAGGATCTATTTATATGTTTAAGTGTGGTATTATGGCTCGGAGGTAAATTCAACAAGAGACAAAAACCAGATCAGATCAGAGAGGGTGAGGGTGTGTGGAGAAGAGATGGGGGGGGGATCGGAGTTTTTACCTTAGAGTCCATGAAAAAAGTGGCAATATGGTAATATTACATTTGATAATGACTCAAGCAACCCCAACTTATATTTAATTCCTTGTGTGTGTCCATCATGCATATGAATCTTATTTCAGCTGTTTCCCCATTGTATTCTTGATCTGTAATTATTCTGTTCCAAAACGGTGACCTTCAGGTCCTTCAAGGAGTGTCCAGGTAAACTGAAGTGGTTTGAGACAGGTTTCTGTGTATGATGGTTTCTTTTGTCAAACCTGTGTCCATTGATGCGTTTTCTTAGAGATTGTCCTGTTTGACCAATGTAGAGTGCCGATGGGCATTGTTGGCAAAAGATGGCATAGAGCACATTAGTTGAGGAGCAGGTGAAGTTGCTCTTGATACTGTATTTGATATTGTTGGGTCCTGTGATTGTGTTGCCAGAGTAGATGTGTGGGCAGAGTTGGCATTGGGGTTTGTGGCAAGGTTTAGTTCCGTTGTCCATGTTGCTGTTTTCTACTCTTGTGTGCATTAGTATTTGTTTGAGGTTGGGAGGTTGTCTGTAGGCAAGTATGGGTCTCCCACCAAGAGCTTTGGAGAGTGATGTGTTCTTGTCAAGAATGGGCTGGAGATCATTTAAGATGTGTGTGAGTGGTCTCACTTGTGGGCTGCAAGTGACAACCAGTGGTGTTCTGTCATTTGGCCCTTTGGATCTGTTATCTCTGGGTATGCATCTTGCTTTGTTGATTTGTTCCTTAATCATGCGAGGTGGGTATTGTAGTCTAAGGAAAACATTTTGTAGATCCCTGAGTTTGGAGTCTCTATCCTGTGGGTCAGAGCAGATGTGGTTGTATCTAAGGGGTTAGCTATATACGATGGATTTAGTTGTGTGTTCAGGATGGAAGCTTGAAGATGCAGAGAGTTATTCCAGTCAGTTGGTTTTTGGTACAGTGTGGTAGTAAGATGCCCAATTTTGTAGTTTCACAGTGGTGTCCAGAAAGTTCACCTGTTGTGTGGATTGTTCCAGGGTGAGGTTGATGTTTGGGTGAAAACTATTGAAGTTCTGGTGGAATGTTTTAAGGGATTCCTCTCCATGGGTCCAGATCAGAAAAAACATCATCTATGTTCCAGATCAGCATGAATATGTTCGCGTATTGTGGAGCCATGTGAGTACCCATTGTGGTTCCATTGATCTGGAGGTAGTTTTTATTGTCAAAAGAGAAATAGTTGTGTGTAGGAACAAAGTCACAGAAGGTGTTGATTATGTTGGATTCTTCCTTGTTTTGGATGGTGTTTGTGATAGCTTGTAGTCCATCTTTGTGTGGTATGTTGGTGTAGAGAGCCTCTACATCCATTGTAGCTAGGATGGTATTACCGGGAAGGTTCTGTGTGGACATAAGTTTCCTTAGGAAGTCTGTGGTGTCCCGTACATAACTGGGTGCATTGGTAGCATAGATTTTGAGAACATTGTCCAAGTATCCAGATATTCCAACTGTGATGGTGTTGATGCTTGATACAATTGATCGACCAGAGTTATCTTGTTTATGTATTTTTGGTAGAAGATAGAAGGTTGCTGATTGAGGGTCTTGTGGAGTATTCTGCAGGACTGGTTCACGTACGTTTCCAGGGAGGACTTTCATGAGGTTCTGTAATTCCTTTTGGTATTTGGTGGTTGGATCTGTGGTTAGTGGCTGGTAGAATTTGGTTTAGATAGTTGTCTTTGGGCTTCCTGTGTGTAGCTTGATTTGTCCATGATTACCACAGCACCGCCCTTGTCAGCTTCTTTGATCACTATGTTGGGATTGCTCCTGAGGCTGTGTATAGCATCATGTTCAGTTTTTGTGAGGTTATATGTTAAGTGTGGTTCCTTGTTGATAATCTCAGTCCTGGCCCAGTGGCAGAAACATTCAATATAGAGGTCAAGTTCTTTGTTGCAGCCTTCAGGGGGAGTCCAAGCGGAACTCTTTTTGTGGTATTGTGGTGCAGGTGGTGTTTTAGTAGTATCCTCATGTTGTTGGGATAGTTCCACATCTTGTTGTGTGTATTGGGGTACAGCTGCTGTGTTTTCATTCTGGCTTTTGTCATTGTTGTGGAAAAATTCTTTGAGTCGTAGTCTGCGGAAATAGGCTTCTAGATCTCCACAGAGCTGTATCTTCTGTGTGGGTTTGGTGGGACAGAAGGACAAACCACGAATGAGGACTGATTCTTCAGTTTGGCTCAGTTTGTAGCTGGATATATTTATGACTTTATTTTGTAAATCCATGTTGTCCTTGTTGTGAGTCAGATGACTGTATAGCAGATTTCCCAGTTTCTTATTCTTCTTTTCCTTTGGTGAAGTGAGGTGTGTTTCATAGATGTGTTGCCTTATAGTGTTGAATATTTGTTCAGAGTCTCTTGCAGAGGGTTGGTGCTGTACATGCTGTTCAAGAGTTGCAATCTCCTTTTGTATTCCCCTTTGTTTGCTGTAGAGGATTTTGATCAGGTGGTTAAGTAGATTCTTGGATAGAGTATTGCACAATCTGTCTCCATAGTCTGTAGGGCATGTTGACTTTAGTGGGTTTATTATTCTGAGTCCTTTTGGGATGCAGTCTTGTCGTTTGCATTTGGTGAAGAAGGTGATGTCAGCTTGTACTTGTGCAAGCTTCTTCATGAGGTTGATGGATCAACCTCATGAAGATATACAAGAAACTCTCTGGTAATAAAGCATCTTAGTATAAAAGCAAATTGTGGTTACACCATGGCGTCTAGAGCTTGATGTGTACTAGCTGACGGAAGAAGAAATCTGAATACCTAATACAATGACAGGAAAAATATAACAACTCAGAAACAGTAATACCTCAGTTTATGAGCGCCCTGAGCTATGAGCATTTTGTAAGAGGAAGAAAAAAATTGGAACAATTTTGTTCCCATTAATAAGCTCTATCTTACAAAATAAGCACTAGGGCACCAAACAGCAACTGCCAGCTGCCGGTTCCAGGCCATTGGCTCTGCTGCTGCAGCTGCTGCAGCCACCAGCTCCTGCTGCAGATACTGAGCTGCTGGCCACTTGCTGCTGCGACCACAAAAGTCACCAGCTCCTGGTTCTGGCAGCTGCTGGTCTCTTATTTCCACATAGGAAATAAAGGAAACTTATTTGCATTATTATTAGGAAGGGCCCCAGAATGACTCATCTAAGTCTCCATTATTTCCTATGGGGAATTTGCTTTGATTTACGAATATTTTGCTTTACGAGCATGTTTCTGGAATGGATTATGCTGGTAAGTAACCCAAGGTACTACTGTACTAGGATACGTTAAAGAAGAGAACTTCATGGAAGTATACTTGGGGCCAGCACCTCTTTTTTGTTTGTTTGGGTATTTTTTGTTTTCAAGCACCCACCGCGCGGCCCCTGGGGCCAGGTGGGTGCTTCTTTTATTTTTTTATTTTTTATTTATTTTAGAACACCAACCTGGCCACCCCTTTATTTTATTTTATTTTATTAATTCTAATTTTAATTTAATTTTAATTTTTCAATTTTTTACTTCCGGGTTCCTGCCCACACTACAGCTTTAGCACGGGGCTTTTTATTTCTTCAAACGCTGACCACACGGCCCTGGGGCCCAGTTGGTGCTGGTTTTATTTTGATCCCCCCCTTTATTTTAGGGTACCGACCCGGCCACCCCTGGGGCCAGGTCGGCGCTCCTTTATTTTATTTTATTTTATTTTTATTTTTATTTTTATTTACTTCTGACCACATGGCCCACACTATAGCTGTAGCGCGGGCGGGCAGCTTTTCCCTGCAGTCAGGAAGACCGAAGACCAGCACCAGGTAGGAGACATTGCCGCCATTAACGAACCAAACCGAACCAATTTTTTCTGTTCGTTTCGTTTCGTTCTAAATTCACTCTGGGGTTCGTTATTTATTTCATTAGGCAACAAAATGAATAATGAATAATGAAATGAACTAAAAGTTCATTTTGTGCCCATCTCAACAAATCATGCTTTAAAGGAATTGCATGCTTGAGTCCTGAGCAAAGCAAGCTAGTTTGCATGCTTCCAAATGTAAGACCAGTTCCCGCTGTGCCACTCAGATGCTTACATTAATCAAGTGTTTAACTACTCACAACTATCTAAAGTCTGTTTCTGGTTCAAGGCTGCAATTTTGATGCATACTTAGCCAGGAGCACGCTATGTTGAAATTGATGAAATTGAAATCTGAGAAGGGATGCATCACTTACCCTGTAGATTAGCTGCATTTATGCATCATGTGCATGGCCCTGGCACATATGTGGAATGCAGTTCAGGGTCCTTCTGCGACTAAACAGTTTTTAAAATGGAATCCCGCTCCCACTCAGCTGACCATGCTCAAGGCAGAGGTGCCTATTTTTTTTATACCCAATTCCTTAGTTCAGCTGCCACACCAGTAGCTTCCTTTTCTCCACTGCTTTTTATGGATACAATGCTGTTTGTTACTCTCTTTCTCTTGATTGCATTCCGTTAAACCGGGCTCTCTCTATTTATTTCCACATTCGCACCTGGTCTCCATGGTGTGGAGAGTTCCTTTGGAACGTGCCCTCATAGGAAGAGAATGTTGGCCCTCGAAGACAGTTGAGGCAAAGAGAAGAGAAAAACCACTTCCATACCCGAAAACCCATTACTAAGCTGTCCAGTCGTGGACAAAGTGTGGCCTTGAGACTTCCAAACAGGGTCTCCCAGATCTTCCCAAGCTCAATCTGAAACATTATTATTGGTGTGAAAATTAAAGTAATGCATAAAATAAATAGAATGACTGATTGAAGGCCTGGAAACCTCCAGAGGTTATAATTGATCTTAAAAAAAAACTGAACTGGGGTATTTCATCCATCTCTGGGGCTGGGGGGCTGTTGGTGTGAGCTTAAAAGGGGGAAGAAAGCCGAGATAGCCAGTTTTGTCAAACTCCACCATACAATCGAGACCAGTAGCTGATGCCCCAGTAAAAAAACAACTCAATTGCAGATCCTTCTCTAGAAATAAGCATCCAATCGGTATCATAAATTTCACCCTTGTTAATAGCCTTGGTCTTGACATTGGTACGCATGAGATTGGTGCCAACTGTCCCATCCACTGCATCAGTATTACCAACCCATTCGGTGGTACTGGCAAAATCTGTAGCCACCATACCTGCTTCAGTGGTGCATGGATTTAATCCATTTCCTGCACTGGACAAGCTAATCAACTCTGGTTGCTAACAAAGAAATGCGGGAAGAATTCTTATCACTACTACTCCTACCCAGGACAATGGAGACTTCACACTGTATGCAGCTCAAAGGCTATGACTTCATGTTTCAGACCTTTCCCCAACCCTGGGAAAATCTAGTCAGAAGGCTCATATTGTCCCCTTGATGCAAAAAACAAACAAACAAAAAGATGCTGTTCCTAGACAGAATGGCAACTGTCCTACAGAGGATTCAGCTGGAAGTTGCAGAAGAAACACCAGACTGCACAGGATTGTTAAAGAATAGTGCATTCCTATGCAGGATTTGCAAAAGGGGCATTAAGCTGCTCAGAGTTCAGCAGTTCTCTGCACAGCACAGCAGGTGAAAAAGAAAGGAATGGGGAGAAATGGAACCATTCTTTTTTCTTGTCCATGGACTCGGGCATTAGCACGCCTCACAGACTCTGCTAGGATGCAGAGGGAAATCTTGGTGGGGAGTCTGGGTACGTTAAGACTTGGAAAAGCACCCAGAATGAAAATTATTATACTTCTTGCATCCTTAGGGAGAGAGACCAAGATAGATAGTTCTTTTGTTCAGTAGTTGTGCTGCAAAGGGAAAGAGGGAGAAGGAGCAAATGAGACAGTAGAATGAGCTAGAAAGAAACAACTGTGCGCCATTCTGCCACTTCTTTCTCTTTCGGTGGTGTTGATTTTTCAATGAGGACTGTCTACATTGGATTTATACTACTTATTCCCATGAATTTTCAGCAGGGGGCACCATACCATAATAAAAACCATTCAGAGTAGCACGTGTTATCCTTCCACTGATGAAACGGTCCAGTGTTCCCACCACTGGGTGAGAGGCAGCCAGCCATCCCTTTCTTAATTTGAATCGCCAGAAACAAGCGAAGTAATTTATTTATCTTTTACCGACCGTAGAATATCAAATTTATTGGACTGTTTAGGCTGAGTGCGTCTGAAATGAAAACACGGGGAATGATATGTACTGCAAATCATGTTATAGCACACAGTGTTGCACCCTTTATGGAATTGTATCATACACTGTAAGATTTTGAGTTTTCTGCTTTCTACGTTATCGGGGGTGGGGGGAGCGGGAGGTAGTCTGTAATTTTACAGCAGAGAGACCTAGAGCAAGTGAAAGGAAAGGAAATGCCATAGGTGTTTTTTTTTTTTTTTTTTTTTTTTTAAGATTCCAAAGTAGTAGAACAGTAGTAGAACAGGTTGGGTTATATAATTACTTGGGTATAGCTTTCTCTTCTACTAGATCCTAGTACTCTTTGTGAAAGAGGAATGAAATGAAAGCATTTTCCTGCATGCAAACTTTGTATAAGTTATCAAACTACAAATACCAGTGTTCACTACAAACAGTTATTAAGGTATATAAGGCAAAAGTGTTGCCTGTGCTAACTTTTGGCTCCGGAATTTGGAGATTTGTTAGAAAATTGGAACAACCAAGAATAAATTTTTACAGTCAATTTTGAGCATCTCAAGAACTTCCCCAGCCCAGGCAGCCAGAGCTGAACTGGAATATCATTGCTAACAGATATTTTTATTCTCAGGATATTCAATTATTGGGTCAAGTTAGTTCAAATGAGTGACATCAGATTCCCTAAGGCATGCTTATACAAACAAGTGATAATTATTTCCAAAAAAATCCTATTTTTAAAAATAAATATGTAGTAGCATATTTGTTATTATATAAAGCATTAGGCACAGTTTCCGTGGTTGGTGTTACTAGAATCTTATAGAACATATTATTTTTTTTAAAAAACCTAGGGTTTATACAGACATTGTTTTACATTCAGTTTTGCAAAGCCAGCTCCGTATTTCATGTGGGATAACATTTACCAAGTCTCTTCCCCATTTCACTTGGTATGTGCTGCATTTTATACCTAAACCCATAATAAAGTTTCAGTTTGCTTAATGACCTGTAGTGATATTTCAAGAGATCATCTGCTCAGAATCTGATTTATTTCTTGACTTACACATCAGAAATCCATATGTGTAAAAATGTAATACGTCCTATGTTATATTCACTGTGACCTTGGTAGTAATAACTGAAACTTGACTGAAGGAAAAGCTGATGAAAAATATCCAGGATTATCAGGAATATCCAAAGGGGTATATCCAAGTGAACTTATGAATTCGGTTTGAAGAGATATCTTCACATTTGTGAATTGCATTTGACAAGCTAATAATGTTTTTCATCAAGTACTATTAAGTAGGAAAAATTGTCAGATGGGCGGTATAGAAATCCAATAAATAAATAAATAAATAAATAAATAAATAAATAAATAAATAAATAAATGCCCTCCCTACGGAGATCTGTGTGGCGCCGATACTTTTGGCTTTTCGGTGCCAGGCAAAGACCTTCTTCTTCAGCCAATATTTTTATTAGACAGTGTTTTAGCTGGACTCATGAGCACTGGAGTTTTATAATTTGTACAGTGTGTCAATTGTTTTAACCTATATTGTATTTTATAGTTTTAATAGTCATGTCATTTTATTGTTTTATAAGTTTTAACTTATTGTTGTACGCCACCCAGAGACCACCTGGTAGTGGGGCAGCTAAAACGTCTTGTAAATAAATATTCTTTCTGTTTTGAATTGCAGCTTACCACAGCCACCTTGGATGGCAAACTGTACTTGTTCCTACCTTGAGGACAAACTGTGTTGAGATCCTTGGAGAACACGCTCAAAATAAAAGGAAAGATTGGTCAACTGGGCAAGCGTCAACTTGTTTCTGTTAAATATAGTCTTCCAGGTTATTTCTCCCTTTTGTAACACCTCTGGGATTTGCATCAAGGTATACTGCTAAAAAGCAAAGCCTGGAAGAGCTCAGGACGCTAAACACGCTAAACAATATTCTGCTTGTTGGAACCATTATATTGTATCAGTTACCTGGTGGTACAATTAGAACTTTTATAGAGTAGGTGTTTTATTTGGTTCTATTGAGTCCCATAACCTGTATCCATTATATCTTAGTTTATTATTTGTCCAGGAGCATTGTGTGTTTAAAAAACATTTTGCAATATGTTTACAATTTCTATTATATTTTACTGGTTCTTTAGAAGGTTACCTCAGACTAGACAATTAAACATTCAGTATTTCCACCTAGCCTACAAAATCAGCTGTAGATTGCCTTTCTGATATCTTTGAGTAACACTCTAGTCTCAATTTTTGAAAAAGATATTTTAGTTTTTCATTTTCTTGCCTGTTGATTCAACCATGGGAGAAGTCTAAGATTGGGCACTTCCCTTGAAATTTGATATGCAAATAAACCGCTACAGTATTTCAGATTACAATAGATATTGCCCCTGACTGTCTTTCAGGATCCATTGAATTTTATGAAATTAATTTCTTGTAATGCACTCGGATTTCTGTCTTTGATAAATGAGTGGGGGGGGGGAGAATGTAGTTCTACACTTCCAACAGAGAGTGTTCAAAATGTCAGTGTGGTATACTTATGAGGCATGCTCTTTGCAGAACTACACACTGGGTTTTACTATGCACAAAAATTGTCTCCCCAGATCCATCAGGATGGGATTGAAGGGAAAATTCAAATTCTGATCAGAACGAAAATACTAGTGAGGAGCCTAGTCAAACCAAAGGTCAGATCTGTTTCACTACAACATTGTGGAATTAACACCCATGTGCTATCAAATCAGTTCAAGCTTATGGACATTCAGCCCCAAGGTTTTCCTTAGGTATAAAGTCCTTAGAAGTGCTTAACTAGTCCTCCTTTTCAAGGATAAAAGCCCTTCCTCTCTGGATAAGAAGTTTGTTTAATTGTTCTACTAAAATGTGTTGATAGGGGGGAAAGTAGTAGTCTGAACTGACTAGTTCTTGGGCTTCTACAGATATTTCTATATATTTCTATGTCTCCAGACTTGAATTCAGGGGAAAGAGGGGGAGATAAACACATCCAGAAAGGGTAGAAAATAAAGGACTACATATGACCTTCTGCTTATATACTGCCCCATACCACTACAAGTAGCCTCTGGGCGGTTTACAATTTTTAATTACAGTGTGCAGGCTACACATTGCCCCCCCCCCAGCAAGCTGGGTACTCATTTTACCGACCTCGGAAGGATGGAAGGCTGAGTGAACCTTGAGCCTGCTACCAGGGATTGAACCCAGGTCATTAGCACAGTTTTTACCTGCAGTACATGCATTTAACCACTGCACCACGAGACCTTGTATAGAGAAGCTATGAATTGCCTTCAATTTCAGGAATCTGGTGGCTCTTCACTTTGTAGGTCAAACTCTTACTAGATGCCTGACTTCCTTTACCCTCCACCTACCTTCTCTGGTGGTGCTCTATTCTGGACAGGAGCCCAGCCTGGCACCACCTCCCCCAGTAGCCAACCACCCCAGCAAGGAAGCAGGACCGGATTATTCCCACGCAGCTGATGAGTGGTTGTCTGCCAGCGGAGGTAGGGACAGGCCGGCCAAACCTGAAGTTGAGCACTGTCAGTGAAGAATGATCCTGGCAGCATGCCAAGACAGGTGAGGTATAGCATGACACCTGTCATGCTATACCTGCTGTGTAGAGTACTTCATACAAAGCAGTTCATTGGTCCTCATGCTCATCCGTAGTAGTTCAACCATAGGTCGGAAGCCATGGATTGGATGTGACAACACCAAACCAATGCAAAATGGTGTTTCTCCCTGTAGGCATGAAACCTCTATTGCTTATTTGGCATCAGGATCCTTAAGCTACTGGTTGCATACAAACTGTAGGACTACCGAGGCAGCAGAATGACTGTTAAAATGATAGTGTCCCTGGTAGATTTTTATGAGTGTTCTGGAGAGAATGCTTCAATATCATCAGCACAGCTTCATGTTTTCATCCAAAGAGGCAGAGATCTTATTAAATAGCAAATAATATGGGTCATCCAAGGCCTTTTTTAAAATCCAGTATTACAGTTGCCCTACTCAAACTTTAAAGATCTGCTCAGTGACCAAAACTTACAACTCTCTCACTAGCAAGCATTCAAAATGTTTTGTTTCCCAACGTTAATTTATTAGATCAGACTACCAGCGTTCCTTTTTCTTGTAAAAGGCAGACTGGGAAAGAATAAAAATTAACTAGATCTGAAATTCAAACAGTGTTCAAAACACACAGATTCTGTGCTTTTCCAAAATTGAATCAAGACTAGTTCTCTCACACTTCTCTATTATGGGAACTGCGCACCTTTGAAACAACTTGAAACAATACATTCTTCTTAAATGGCTGCTCAAAGAACTGAAGCATTCCATTCCTTTTATAATATTTAGCCTTTCCTCTGTTTATTCAATTGTTCTGGAAAACATTGTGCAAGAGCCACTTGCCGTGTAATTCATTTGTGGGTTCCCCCTCTTAGATTTCCCAGCACGGGGGGGGGGTAGGTGTTTAAAATTGAGCTTCTCTGCCAGGTCCTTGCCATCCAGAATCTCAGTGCCAAGTGTGGTTGCCCGGTTAAAGGGGAAGGCTGGAAGTCCAGATTGGCGATTGAAGCAGCTGCGTGGACCTCATTCCTGAAGCTTGCGTGTATCTGAGCACACGCAGCAGCAGCAACTACTGACGAGTGCATAGAACATATAGCTTCATATCCATCCTGTGGCCAGTTCAGTGACTCATAAGGTATGGGAAACAACTGGATCAACTCAGCCTGCTGAGAAAGCGCAGTGCATCTGGACTTTATTAGGAGTCCTCTTTTGTCTAGCCATTGCTTTAACGATGGTCCTGATCCCCATTTCCAACAGGACGTAGGGAATGTGGGTGGGAATATATCTGGGAAGGCTCACGAGTGATCATTTCATACAAGCCAGACCTGAACTTTACAGAGGGTCTGTGTTGAGCTTGGGCCCGGAGTGCAGTTCATCAATGGTGGACATTCAGCTTCTGGCTACAGCAATTCCAGATATCAATCTATTAATAGTTATTACTGGAAACTGAAACCTTTGTAATGTTGCTTTAAACTCTTTTTAATTAGTGTTGAGAAGACATGTATATGCAGCCATGGAATAAATACTTGATCTTGGAGGGAGACTGTTGCCTAATTTTTCCCCCTACAGCCCTTGAGAAATTACAGGCCCCTGGAAGGCCTACGTGCATGATAGTACAAAGTATTTTTAGAGAATCTAATTATAGAAGGTGATGGCTATTTTGCTCCACACAAGATGCCCAATGAATAATAATAATGACATTTTAGAAGACCATCTTTTTTGAAGGCCAAGTTATATGTTGAAGAGATAGCACATACTTAAAAGTTGAGATCTTTTAGCATTTCAGAGAAGTGGCTGGCTCTCTAAAAATGACTCCTCCAGCTCACGAAAGGAGTGCTGAGAACTTCTTCGGCCGCTATACCCTCTTTTGCTTTTAAAAATAGAGTTTCAGTGCCTGTTTTATAACACAGGCTATCATCCCACGTTTGCTTTTGGGCGCTTTTTTCCATGGTTATAGGCGCTCATTTTTTATGTCCTAATGGCTAGCCGTCTTTTCATTCAGAAAGAGGTGACCACGCCCCCTTTCACTCGTCTGAGCACTTTTTTCTTGGAATCACCGCTGGGGGCTGTACTTTTCTACAAGACTTACAGAGGCGCCTTTAAACAGCGACTCTTCTTTGCTGTGGACATTAAAAGGCACTTTTTATCACTAAGGACAAGAGGACAGGTAAGGCGCCTTTTTCAGCACGCTACCACGTGACTAGAAAAGACATCTTTTCAAAATAAATGCCTCAAATCCGCCATGAGATAGCGGTATAAGAACCGCACTTGATGAGGTAGATCTACTGTTACCAGTTTGACTCTAAGGCAATAACGTGATTATTAGGTGGGATTTGATGGTGAGGGATGAGGAAATTTGAGGGAGAGGAACCCCACACAAAACAAAATTTCAGTGGTGGAAGCCTTTAGTCCGATGTTTGAAACCATTCAACCAGAATGCCAGAAGGCAGAACCAGAGCCACTACATAAATTTGGGAACAGAAGGAAATATGAAGCAAATGATTTATGAGAACAACATGCACATCATCTCAAGTTTTTCCCTGAAAGCATTTCATTATAGAACCACAAGGATTATTGCAAGCCTACCAGAAGCAAGAATTCCAAGGAACTAGAAAAATGAGCTGCTGTCATTTAATTACAAATTCTGCAATGTATTTGGTTGACTCATGATGGTTAGGTGCTTTCCTTTTGAATTTCCTATTGTGCTTTTTAATCAATTAGATATCTGTGTCTCATACATAGGGCACATGTACGTGAGTGACACACATCAAGGATTTTTTTCACTCCTAGAGTTTATTTATTTAAACATTCATAGCTCACCCTATATCATGGCAGGTTACAAAACTGTAGACAGCAGTTTAAAATCAGACAATTTAAAATAATACAAAAGAAAATCCAAGCATTAAAAAATATTTTTAAAAAATAGCATTAAAACCTGGACAGCCCATTATCCTCCACCCCCAAACATGCTACTAAATTAAGTATGTATTGATTTGGCACTGAAATGATTTTGGTGCCAATTCAGCCTCCACTGGGAACTCAATCCATAGTTTTAGTACTAGGGCAGAAAATGCTCTCCCATGTGTAAACAGCAAAAGGGGGACATGATGAGTTGTGGAAGAAGCAAAGGACAAGGGCTTGTATTCTGTATTTGAGATGGGATATCAGAAGGCAGACAAAAGGCAAAGATTGGAATAATTGATTGCTGCAATGTGCTGTACGTGGGGCTGCCTTTGAAGACGGTCTGGCAATTGCAACTGGTTCAGAATCGTGCGGTGGAAAGTGGTGGGGCCTCCAGGGATCACATCACAGCAATTCTGCGTAACCCGCATTGGTTACCATTTGCTGCCCAAGCCCAATTCAAAGTACTTGTTTTGACATATAAAGCCCTAAACAGCTTAGGACCTAGATACCTGAAGGACCGCCTCCTTCCATACGAACCTACCCAGCAATTAAGATCGAGCCAGGGGGTCCTTTTGAAAGAGCCATCCTTCAAGGAGGTGAGAGGGATGGCTTGTAGACATAGGGCCTTCTCGGCAGCTGCCCCCAAGCTATGGAATGCCCTCCTGATTGAGATCGGCCTGATGCCAACATTGATTACATTTCGACGCCTGGTAAAAACCTTCCTGTTCCAGAAGTTTTTTAATTGATGCAATATAGACTGTGGGTCCTCTGATGGCAATTTTAGTGCAGTGATTTTAATGTACGTTTTTTATTATTGTTTTAATTATTTATTGATATTCTATTTTTAACTATTTTTAACTTGTTTTAATTCTCTTGATTGTAAGCTGCCCAGAGACCTTTGGGTAGTGGGTGGCATATAAGTTGTAAAAAAATAAAATAAAAATAATAAATAAATAAATAAATAATCATTCATCAGAGAGGAGTCATGCATGTAGTTTTAGACAGATGTTGCCTCCAAATAAGGAGGGGGGGGAAGGAAACTAGTAGGAGCACAATTTACATGTAGATAATCTAACCTGTCTTATAGAGAAAAAGAAGTAGTTGTCATTTGGGGTGAAAAGGGGGGCATGTCTTATAGAAGGCTGAGTGTATGGGGGGAGGGATCCAGAGACAGAAAGAGAATGAATAGGAACAAAAAGGGTAGAAGTTTTGTTATTGCTTGCTCCAGTGTTCCAAGTTTGACCCTTAGCGGTTCCTCAGTAGCTGAGTGAGTCCCTTCCAACCTGTTGATCTCATCTTCCAGCATTATCTCTTGCTTTTAGACATTTTGAGCACAAACAGATACCAACAAAATCTGAAAAACTAACAGAAATAGGAATTGAATTTGGTGGTGCTTTGTTATATAGAAAGCAAGTAGAGATGGGCACGAAACAATTTTTTTGTTTCGTTATTCATTTTTCATTTCGTTACATAAGAAAACAAAAAACAAAATGACCCATCAAAGAAAAAACAAATGAAATGAAATGGAAATTTTTGTTCCGTTCCATTTTATTTCAATGCATTCCTATGGGAAGAAGCCAGCGGTTCCCCCACCCCAACACGCCCGATCAGGCACAGGGAAACCGTGGGCTTTTTCAACTTTTTTTCCCCACCCAAAGCCAGCATCGATCAACTGGAGCGTGGGGCTTTGGTGGGGGAAAAAGTTTTTAAAGCCTGCCCTTTCCCCCATCTGATCAGGTGTGGGGAAAGGGTAAGCTTCTAAAACTTTTTTCCCGCCAAAGCTCCGTGCTCCAGCTGATTGGCGTTGGCTTCGGTGGGGAAAAAAGGTTTAAAAGCCCGCCTTCCCCCCACCCGATCTGTCACGAATTGTCCACCTGACCATTTTCAGAGGACTTCTGCTGAGCTGTCATCAGCTGGACCCTTTTTAAAATGATACAGTCAGCACCCATTTTAAAGCCTCCTAATAAGTTTTCCTACACCTGATTGCTTCTCCCCATAGGGGGGTGGGAGTTGCACAAGCAACACACACACACACACACACACACACACACACACACACACACACACAGAGGGAGTACATTTGTTAAAAAAACAAAAAATGAAATGAATGTTTTAAAAAATCCTAAAACACGAAATAGAACAGAACAAAATGAACTCCCCCACCGCCACCGCTACTTTAGCATTTTGTGCCTATCTCTAAAAGCAATTGAGGCCCACTCTTGATATCTCACAAAAGAATTATTTTTCAAAGTCCCACAAGTCTAAGAGAAAAGGCAGCCTCACTGAAAACAAGAGTGGTTGATAAACTAGATTGGTTTACAAGCTCTTAGTTAATTGGATGAATTACTAATGAAGATACAATTTCTGTACCCACAATAAAATGCAAGATGGAAAGGAAAGGGAATGGTTGAAACATTACTCATAGTACAGAGATAAGATGCTAGTGCAGCTTTTCCTGTGTGATTCTGAAGTCTGAACATATGGCTACTCCTGCATGCTCAATGGCAAAGCAAAATAAGCATTTTAGATAAGATGCAAGCTGGCTTCTCTTGCAGTGTGCCTGTACACACTTGCTTATGTCACACTGTTGAGACCACAACTTTTCCCAGGGCAATTTCTGCTCCAGTATTTGCCATGAAAGGAGCCTTTCTCACTATGTATTTTCCATTCCACAATGCTCAAGGGCATCTCATTTTAAGACAATTATAGCATGAGAGACGTGTGGGCCACGGTGTTGTGCAACAAGTACACAGAGTATAATAATACTGAGTGGGATGGTGTTGGGGGTGGGGAGGGAGGCTCAGCCAATTTCATTGAACACATGTTGAACATTGACAATAAACTTATTATTATTATTATTATTATTATTATTATTATTATTATTATTATTACACAGCAGACAACATAACTATGCTGGATTTTATATTATAAATCACTAGTCGAACGCTTCCCAAGTGTTTAGGCCTATGTGATGATGATGACGACGACGACGACGACGATGATGATGATGATTCCATCTAGGCCCAGTTACCTACAACCCAAAATGTCACCAGAGGAACCATTGTCTCTTCTATTCAATGTATCCTGGTCAAATTTATCCAGTGGATTTATCCAACATCAAATCAATTAAAAGTATTGCTCCTAAAGGAAGATGCAAGTGCTGGGTGGCGATGCCATCTGTTTTAAAGCATTGTACGCCAGAGGCACCAAACATGGGCTGGAGAATGTTTTTTAAATACTCCCCAGCCCTTTCTGGAAATAAAAAGGAGGCATTGAAAAGAGAAAATAGAAACTGGAGAAGAGAATTTGCCAGATGTTTTTGTCTCACAATCGTGAAAGGAGAAAGCCTCCAGGATTTAGATGGAATGGCAGTAATGTGAATGAAGCTCATTTATAGTGGATTTTTTCTCACCCACTGGTAAGCTCCTCTGTCAGTTGACATTCCCAGAAAGGTAAAGAATGCAGCACAGACCCTTTTAAAGTCTAATTAACAAAACATATTTAGCAAATAGCATCTTGTGGCTATATTAATATGTTGTCACAAAAGTAGCCAAGTTTTGTGACATCTTAAACACCAATGGGTTTTATTTGCCATTTATTATGGAATGCAGCCCATTTCTTTGGATCTTTTTTTTTCTTGTTAGAGATGGAGCTAAATAACTTTATCAGCTATGTAATGTATCATTTTTATCATGTCCCAATACCCTGATTTTATTTGAATAAGAAGCAAGTTACAAATTTACAGATGAGTTCTGAGATGCTCCCACACTCCCATCTTAGACTTCCGATCTCCCATGCCAAACATAATTTATGTAGTTTGTGTACATTTGCAAACTACATGGAATATGTTCAGTATAATCTCAGAGCACTATTGATAGTCTTGAAGAAATGTGACAAATTCCAGGGTCAGCACCTCTGAAATATCAAAAAGTTTGATTTGTGCTTAATAAAGCTTAAAAGTGTGGGCAGGCATCCCTGTTTGTTCTCCTCCAGCCATAGGGTTCAGTGGCTCCTTGCAGATGGGTTTCTATGGGGCAGTGCTTGTTCAGGTGTGAGAGAAGGAGGCTAGCAAGTGGCATGGGCGTGTGGAGCCATTGTGCCATGTTTTGAGGCTTATTATCACATAAAGCCTGACCGCAAGCAACATCATAGAGTCATGATGGAAAACTCTCTATGGTGCTAGTTGTGCTAGTTGCCACAAACTCCATATATGCCATAGAAGTCCTTGAAAAATTCCTCATGTGCATGTGTGACTATGAGCTCTAGCAAAAATATTGGCAGCTACCATCACTGTTTTTGCTACCTCATGGAACCATACAAATATGTTCCTCTCTCTTTGGCTGTGGCTTGCCATATATCTTAGGGGATTGGGATGCTATTTAACTATATAAATTCAAACCTTGAGAGTAGTCTGAAACACTTCATATTGCTCCTTCTCAATTTATAGTCCCTCCAAGTACTAGAAGTAGTTTTGACTTGGAAGGATCACTTGCAGTCTGATCTATGAAGATCTTGTTGGTTTTACTTTGTTTGGTTTAGTGGGATACAGAATTCTTTCTCGGTCATCTTGAAAAACAAAGCCTCTGCTCCCTAACCATTTTCTTCTTTCTTTAAAACAATCAACATTCTCCTTTCCTGGTAGAGCTCTGAGCACTGTAATTAGGAACAGGAGAGAAGATTTCATGCATTCCAGTGATGTGTCATGAGAATGTATATTTTGGGTGGAGGCAGCTCTGAGCTCCGTGGAGTGAAAAATCTGTGTAATAAGACAAAAAAACAAAAGGGAATAAACCTGATGAAAACCTACAAACTCTGCACATTTCTGGACATGGTATACATGTCCCAATCATGTGCTACTTATCTTGAGATCTACAACCTAGATAACTTTTCAGATATAATAAATGACAGTAGAAATAAATCAGCTGTTGCTCAGACACTGCAGAGGTCCAGTTCAGAAATGTATCAAACATAATTCAATGGGAGCCAAGCAGAAGACCTGGATTATGCATGTGTAATTCTCATCCATTCCTGTGGTACCATTAAATGTTTCTGCAGTGGAAAGCAAGTGGTGAGTCTGTGGTGTTGGATCACAATGATGACATTTGGGACCTGACGTCTTGTGGTTTGTACCCATCATCAGTTGTCCTACGCCTCTTGCCTATCATTTAATTGTTGTGGGGTATTTTCCCCTTTATTTTATTATTGCAGTATTGCCATTTTATTTACTATTACTATTTTGTGGACCTTTTGTGTTTTTATGTGAACCTCCCAGAGTTTCCTTTTGGGAAATTGGTGTGGTAAACAAACAAGCAAACAAACAGACAGACAGACAAACAGACAAACAAACAAACAGGTGGTGTTTTGTGGCCCAAGAAGACAAGAAACATGTAGCAAGGACTAATGGTTACTGCGATGGCAGTGGCAGGTCCTGTAGCCACAGAAAGTGGAGCCTGTGTCACTTGTCAGGGAGATTAGGTGCACTTGACTTTCTTTCACATGATGTTGGATAGCTTGGTAAGATGGAACACCTAGCAGAAGAGCCAGGCACGGGTCAGGAATTTAATTTCCTGCTCAGCCTGGCAAGCCACAATCTAGCTTGTGTAGTTTTGGGAAAGCTACCTGATTCCAGAACACCCCTAGAAGAAAAGAAGGGTGGACTGTGAAATTCCGTCTTGATGAGGCACAGAACTTTCCACTAACTTTCACACCAGAAGTGTCAACCATTCAACAGGAAGTCTAGGGTACCACTCAGGCACCTTTTAATGCCTCAAATCCTAGACCTGACTCCTTAATGCCACTAGGAAAAGTGTAAAAATGCAAGAACAACAACCTCCCATAGCTTTATGTGACATAAGCCTATTTTCATTTTTTAATAGTATTGGTTCTTTATTCTTATTTCTACACAAAACAATTAATGGGGGAGATTGATTTAAATGATCAAACAGTATTTTTATTTAGGGACCATAGGTGATAGGTATAAGGGAAAGGTTAAAACAACAGTGAAACTTAAATATATTTCTTCAGTATTTGAAATTCAAAATACCGTATATTCTTGAGTATAAGTCAACCCGAATATAAGTCGAGGTTCCTAATTTTGCCTTTTAAAAGTGGGAAAATTGACGCGAGTATAACCTGAATCAATATTTCCCTCTGCTGGTGATCCCAGACGAGGGCGATCTCAAAGCCCCCCCTGCCCCGCTGGCGCTGGCAGTGCTGGTGGTGCTGGCGGCGGTGGCGGCTGCCACTACGGTTCCCCTTCCCTTCCTCCTCCTCCTCCTCCTCCTCCAATGGGGGGGGGGAGAAGCAGCAGGTTTTGTTAACTTTTTTCTCACGCGCGAAGCAACCACCAATGGTGGACATCGGCACTTGCTTTGGGAGAAGGGGGGGAAAGTTTTTAAAACCCCATTGCTTCCCCCTCTACGTGCTCAATGGGGAGAGGGAGTGGAGGGTTTTTATAACATTTTCTCTCTCCCAAAGCAAGCGCTGATAGTTGAGGACCTTTTTTCCAGCCCAAAACAAGGGCTGAAAAACTCAACTTATATTCGAGTATATACGGTAATTATGTTACAGATACTCAGTCTTTCTTGAACACGTCCTCTAAATGACTATAGACAGGCACAAACCTGATATACTGTAGGTACTCATACTATGGGTAGAGGTTCAAAATCAGCTGAATCATCATATATTCTTAGTATTCTTCTTAATATTCCATGTCTAGGAAAACCTGGTCATAAGTCAGAATTGATTTGATTGCATATAATTATTATTACTCATAAGACTGGCTGCATTGTATTCATGTGTTCTTGTTTTCTTACTGAATCACAAGCTGAAAGAGTAGGTTTTTTTTAAAGGATTGGAGTGTACAGTAGGACGCCGGTATCTGCTGGGGATTGGTTCCAGATCTTCCCATGGATAATGAAAACCGTGGATAAGAGAGAACATCAAAAATCCCCAAAACTGCTGTTTTGTGACAGTAGCTTGCTTTATGGCTGCTGTTTTACGACAGTAGCTTGCTTTACAGCTGCTGTTTGTGACTGTAGTTTGCTTTGTGTCTGCTGAATTATTTGATTTTTTCCTCTGCCATCCGTGGATAACTGAATCAGTGGATAATGAATCAGTGGATACAGGGGTCCTTCTGTATATGTATGTAAGCAAGTCTCCGAGTGCTCCTGTAATAAATGAAAAGTAAAAAATGTGAGCACATGTGATGCAATTAGCACTACATGTAATTAGCTTTTAAGACAAGGACAGGGAACTTTTGGCCTTCCATGTGTTTTGGTCATCATACATCCAGAAACCCCAGACAGTATGTCCTAAGGCATGGTTCCCAAGGCCCAATCTTTTTTCTTCTTGCTGTACTGTTTAAAACAGCTGAAAATAAATCAGCATATTTTCTCAATAAGAATCTCTTCCAAGTGCATCCATGAAGGGAAGAATGCCTACACAGCTGTTGAGTCATCATCCTGGAGTGCTTGTTTCAGCATAAGAAGTTGTCATGTTAGTCTGTGCTAGCATCAAGCCAAGAACAAAAAGAGAAAACTTATGAAGACAAAATCATGGTGGCACTTGAAAGGCTTTAATGTGAGCCTTTATGGACAAGTTAGTCTGAGGAAATGGGCTTGTTCACGACAGCTCACATTAAAATAGAGCATTTAGTCTTGAAGGTGCCATACTGTTTTTGTTTTCTTTATTTATTTTCCCTTTGTCCCTGCTTGTGGCCCACAGCTACTTACATAATGAAATTTTATCATGGATGAGAGAATATTTGCCTGCTCGGACATACCTACCAACTTGGGGAAGAGTATTGAGAACATTTGGAAGGGATTAGTGAATGAACCTGACACAATTTCACGTGAATAAACACGAGGGGCTAACTTGCTCACTGTAAAGGAAACCAAACCCTTAAGCACTGCTTTAGGAGCTTCTCATTGTTTGGGGGAAGTAGAGAGTGTATAACAGTAGTTCCCACATTATGGTCGTCTATTCTGTCTTCACATTTGTTGGCAATGCTTAGGTTGTTGATGCTGAGGACACAAAACTAACACCAGTGAATACCACTGCTAGGCTTATACTCTCTCCACTGTGTGAGTGGGTGGGTGGGAATCTTACCAGTCCTCTGTGCTGACGGTTCCATTATTTAGTAGCATTAGGTGCAGTGTCTTTTGCCACCAGCACCAGAACTGGATGTGGTGTCATCGGATGTCTTATGTGGGGAGGACAAACATTGCTTCCTTTGTAGAGTTACGGGACTGATATTCGAGCCTTTCACTGCACCTCTTTTTTTCTTTTGGAATCAGACAAGTATTGAAAAGAACCCTTAGCAGCTATATTTCCTGGGTTTGTTTTTTGGATTCTTCTAGCCATGGGGGGGGGGGGGAGGCAATGAAAGCAAGCCAGAGAACAGCCTTGGAGGCAGCTCTGCAATGAGCCAGAAACAGTCCAGAGATGCCAAATATCATGCAAATAAGATGAACTTTGCATTTGATGGTTAAAATAGTTTGTTACACTAAAAATAAAAAAATGTGGTCATACAGTTTGGCATTTTTCTCTGGCAAATAAGTAGTGTATGCAAAAATGCTTGACTCAATGTGCAGATTCAGGAAGTTCATTGTAGTGAAACAGCAGTCCATATTTCTTTCATACCATAATTAAGCCTCCAGAGTTGCTTTTTCCATTGGGCAGTAACCTAGTGGGTGGTTGAAAATAGCAGATCGGTGTTCCAGAAATGAGAATTAAGCTGGTTTGATAATCGGTGTTCCAGAAATGAGAATTAAGCTGGTTTGATAATAATCAACACCTTGTTTTTGACTCCACTTTTTGGTTTCTGAAATAAAGATGCATTAGTTGTTAGGATAATCAAACACTAAAGAAGTACTGTATATCATTGGCCAGAGTGGCAAAAACATCTATTTGCAGTTTGTTATTTGTTTCCTTTCAATGCACCTTTCCCATGTTACATTTCTTCCAGTTTATTTTCTTGCATATAATAAAAAGTAAAGGATATAAGCTATTATTTCTTTCCCCTCTACTTTTCTTCCTATGGGGTAAGATGAAGGGGTACTCAGTTCCTCTCCTTCTGATGCCCTAACAGAGTGAAGTTTTTTTATTCTTTGTGAAGAGCATGGTAGAAACTTCTTCCTGATGGAGTGTGTTTGTGTATTGTGCAGGGTATAGTCTTTGAACAGAAAATTGTGCCTCAACTTCACCCCCAGCACTTGTGGTGAGTTGGTTTAGAGTACTGGATGATGACTTGGAGAGATTTCCGGTTCTAGTTCCCACTGAATCAGGAGTAAATAAAATGGATACTATATGATACATCATCTCTGTGAGGCGACAAACGAAACTTGAACTTTATCAAGATGCAAACACGACAGAGCTGAGGTTATTGCATTTTGACCATATCATGAGAAGACAAGGCTTGCTGAAAAAAGACAATAATGTTAGGAAAAGTTGAATGGATTCACCCAAAGGAAGCCATCACTTGGAGTTTCCAAGAGGCTGCAGGGCTGTTAATGGTAGAGAGTCTTGGTGGTCTCTTCTTCATTAGGTTGTTATAAGTTGAAAGCATGTAACAACATTTTAAAAAAGCATTTGTTTTATTTGGAGTGTGAAAGTATGGAGTTTACTCTCAGACATTTTAGACAGATGGGTTTTAAAGAGCTTGGCTCAACACAGCCTGCTGGCAGGGGTGCATGCAAAGAGAAGATTCCCACCCATTTTAAGAAGCTCATTAAGCGCAATAGTTACTTCCAATAACTCTTGGCCTGGAGTACTGTAAGAATGCACTGATGCATCCCACACAGTTGATCTGTCACAACATAGTAATAATGGGCAACATGGTCAAAATCAAATGCCATGTAGAAAAAAAATACACACACACTTTGTTTGCATTCAACTTGGACAGTTGTACTGTAACTGTCCAGATAGGTCAGCTGGTCATAAAGGGTTTTAAAGGCGGGTCTCCTTCTTTCCTTCCCCTTGCAACAACTCCTCAGCTGCAAATGTGTAACAGGAGATGCTTTTATGTAAACTCTTATTTTAACACAAACATATCAGAAAACTTAGAATCATCCTGAAGGCTGCCACAGAATGGCACCCTCATCCCTATCACATGCTCCCACAGACCTAAGGCCACTTGTCCTGAAATTATTTAGATTCTGGAGATAAGAGCCACCTTGAATTGGGCCTGGTATCAAATTGGAAGCAACCACAGTTGACATTAAACACGGTCTACAAAGATCACAGAGGAAAGACAGGGGGCTGCTGTATATTGAACCAAATGCATTTTCCAAACACTTCGTAAAGGCAAACCCAAATAGAGCAATTATTGTAGTAACTTAATGGGACTGAGTCAAACACTCAACTCTTTCATATGCTCCATCCAGCCATTTGGTTCTCATTAGTTAAGCAACCCCTTTGGTTTTTGGCCCAACAAAGGGTAAATGCAGTTAAATGGTTCCTTAATGGAATTAGATCTTGATTAATTTAAAATTTACCTACAATTCAATAGGTTCAAGCAGCTCAGTTACCATTAGGTACAGGAAGAATTTCAGCAGGCAGGATCTGAAGTAGGGCCAATCATGGCAAAAAAGCATCCCCAAAGAGCAACTGAATGAAGGATTTTGTAATCCAAAGATATTTGGAAAGTGTCAGATTGGTGAAAGTAACCTAAATTATCACTAAAAATAAAAATAAAAAACAGATTGTTACAGTGATTGGTGTCAGTCTCAGCAATCCATGCCATTTTCTTCTAGGATTCTCTGTATAGCCAATAATTTAATGATTAATCTGCTATTTGACTTTAAGTGTTTACTCATCAATGTTTTTCGAAACCAAATCTTAACCAATTAACTGCAAAAACAACAGATTACTTATGATATAAATGACTTCAACTTCAACACAATGCTGCTGTAATTAGACCATAGATCAGAAGTTAATTTGTACTGTCACTTCAGCGACTATTTTCAGAATTGGACTGTGGGTCAACCTAGAAGAACAGCAGCACCTTATACAGAGTTATGAAAGCAACTTTGATGCCAGCAAAATACTTTCCAGGTTATGAACCTATTTTAAATTGTCAGCAGGGGAATGTTCTCAACTCCAACAAAGGATCTCATCCAAAAGAGCAGAAGGAAAGAGCTTTCCAGGCATACAGTGTCTCCTTTCCAAGATCCCATGGTGTCAAGAAGATCTGTCATGCTTGGTGGAATCCTCCTGGAGCAACAGCCAATGAGTTCTTTCCAAGTATTATTGGCCACAAGGCCATGGGCAAGATTTCTTCTTCTAAAGGTGGTGAGGTCCTTCCAGGTGAATGAACAGGGGTGTCTTCTGTTTGTTTGGTTTTTAGTAGTGCTAACAAGAAGCAGCCTTCTCCAGGTGAATTATGTACACGTCCCATCTTGCTCAAAGCTCTTCTCCTTTTGATGGATTTCTGGGGCTAGAGAATGCTAACCCCTGACAGGATCTGCTCCTTACTAAGCACACTTCTCCAGAGGGACTTTATGCCCACTTGTTCCTCTGTTGGTCCCTATATTCCAAGTACTTAATGTTTTAGATCAAGAGATGTTTGCCTTTTCTAGCAGGTACCCATACAGGAGTGTACTTTCTGTAGTCAATTTGGGGTCTCAGGTATTTTGTATTCTGGTATCAGTTGGCAAGAAAACTCCATGGATATGGAGTCATGAAGAGTCAGTCAGTACTGTAACAACACAACACACACACATCAGTTGGCAGCCATATTCTTGAACACAGCTGGTTGGAAGACAGCTACCATGCTAATGAAAATATCTGCTTGCTACTTCAACTGACATGCAGACATAGCCAAGTTCACATTGAGGTTCCTCTTTTCAATCTGAGATACCATTATTTGCATGCTTTGACAGTCCATTGGGATGCTTTTTTGTCCACTCTGGTTTCTGACTTGCATTTTCCTGGAGCTAATATGTTTTCAAACAAAAGGTGATATGGAGGTGATCATGACATCACCACTGGCCCAAAGTAGGATCCTGTCACATGATGACAACTGCTGGGAAGGCTGTCTATGAGCCAAATGGCTGTGCCTCAGATCAGCTGCGCCAATGGTAGCAGGTACATAGTGAGATACAGGGGTATAAAGATCAGCTCTGATCACTAAACGTCCTTGCTCAGTTCCCAAGTTGCAATAGCTGAGTGAGCTTTATTGACACTCACTTGGCAAGAGCAAATCAGGAGACAGATGCAGAAAACATAAATTAAAAAAGAAGAACATGGACAGCAATACAGGTATTTTGGGGTGAAAGAGGGGAGACTTCATGAAATCTCCATACTCCACCCAAAATAGCTAAACCACACAATTCTCTTCTACTGTAATAACAGTGTTTGGGACATTGGGATGTATAGCAAACAACAAGATAGCCAAACTCTATTTATTTATATTTTATTTTAGAGTATTTTTACCCTGCGTTTCTTCTTCGAAAAGGACCCAAGATGGTTTACAGTAATGAGGAATAATATACAACCCAGTACAATTAAGAATGTTCAAGTACTGAGAACAGGAAATTGAGGGACAGCCCCTGGGAGGCTGCGGAGAAGGATGCCGTCCGTCCCTGCAGCCCTTCCGCGCGGCTCCAAGACCCTCCAGAGGCACCCGGGAGGGCTGCGGAGAGGGACCGCATCACTCTCCGTCGCCCTTCCGCATGGCTCCGAGCCCTTTCGGAGGCACCCGGGGGGGGGCAACGGAGAGCGAAGCCATCCCTCCCCACAGCCCTTCCACGTGGCTTTGAGGCCTTTTGGAGTCACGGGGGAAACGGAGAGCAACGTGATGGCCCCCTGCGGCTTCTCGGAGGTGCGGTTGGGGCGCACGGAGCGACCAGATGCCCCCCCTGCGGTGCAGGTACTGGAATCCCGCGATGTAGTAGGACTGCGGTACCTGAAGCGTGAAATGGCGGGGGGTGACTGTAGTTTGTCTACTGAAATTAAAAGCTGTGGTTGGAAAAGAACAAAGCAGCAACTGTTGTTGGGGGACCCACTGTATAGGTGCTTCTACGCCAATGCTCGAAGCCTCTGAGCAAAGCTGGGAGAACTTGAACATTTGGCAGCTAGAGATAACATTGATATAATAGCCATAACAGAAACCTGGTGGAATGTGGAGAACCACTGGGATACCGCAATCCCAGGCTATACACTCTATAGAATGTATACTGGGGGGGGTGGAAGTGGAGTGGCCATCTATGTCAAAGAAGAGGTAAAATCCAGCAGAATGGAGATTGACGGGGGTTCTGACTCCACCATAGAATAACTGTGGGTTAAACTACCAGATCCAAGGAACAATGTGATAGTGGGGGGGGCTATCGTCCAGCAGATCAAAAACTTGAAGGGGACCTTGAAATGAGGAGACAACTCATGGAGGTGTCTAGAGGGGCAGAATAATAATCATGGGGGACTTCAATTATCCCCACATTGACGGGGCCAATGTGAGCTCGGGACAGGAAAGAGAAACCAGGTTCCTCAACATGCTGAATGACTGTGCCTTAGAGCAACTTGTCATGGAGCCCACCCGAGAACAGGCAACTCTGGATCTAATACTGTGTGATACTCAGGACCTGGTCAGGGATGTGAATGTCACTGAGCCTCTGGGAAACAGTGACCATGCTGCAATCTCCTTTGCCATGCATGTCGGGGAAGAGTGTCAAGCAAATCAGACACAAAAACCCTTGATTTCTGAAGGGCAAGCTTCCCTCAGATGAGGAAACTAGTTAAAGAGAAACTGAAAGGGAAGGTTAAAAGAATCCAATCTCTCCAGAGTGCATGGACCCTGTTTAAAACAACGGTAATAGAGGCCAAGCACAAGTACATACCACAAAGAAAGAAGAGCTCATCTAAGTTCAAGAGGGTGCTGACATGGTTAACGGGTGGAGTTAGAGAGGCTCTAAAGTACAAGGAGAGGTCTTTCTGTAAATGGAAATCCTCCCCAAATGAGGAATATAAAAAGGAACACAAACTCTGGCAAAGGAAATGTAAGAAGATGATAAGAGAGGCAAACAAAGACTTTGAGAAACGTATAGCTAGCAGTATAAATGGAAATAATAAAAGCTTCTTTAAATATGTTAGAAGAAGAAAACCTGTCAGAGAACCAGTTGGCCCTCTGGATGGCGAGGGAGGTAAAGGGGAGGTAAAGGAGGACTTGGAAATTGCAGAGGAATTAAATTCACAACAGAAGACCTTGGCCAGATTCCGCTGCCCAAACGGCCCCTCTTGATGAAAGAATTAAATCAAATAAAGTTATACCTCGAATAAAGAATGCCTCTGATAACAATTTTTTCGGATAACAAATGGAAATTTCTGGGTATAGGCCTGACTCGGATAACAAATATTCCCCATGGGCTGCCTTGGATAACAAATGTTTCCTAATGTCTTGCAAAAAAGTGTACCCAGGATGTATTGCAACCCCTGTAGTTTGTGGAGGGGTAGGAGGAGTTTGAGTGGTATTTTTTTTCATTTTTTCGTTTTAGCCATTCTGGACATGTTTTGCTGAGGGATTTGCACCTTTCGAACTTGGAAAGGTAGGGAGCTTGCTTTTATTAATCTTTGCACTGCTTTTCTTTGCATTTTGGTGGGAAAAGGCTGGGGTAGTCATGCTGCTTTTTTCTGTCCATATTTACATTCCTTTCCATTGCTCCGCAGGCAAGAACAGGCTGGATTTCTCTTGCTGCTTATGTTTGTTTGCCTCCCCCACCCCATTGCACCTTTGGTAGGAATAGGCTGGGGTAGCCTTACTAGTTTCTCTTGTCCATGTTTGCGTTGCACGTCAGGGGAGGTGTTTTGGAAGAGGTGTCCCAGCACTGCAGGCCTTTAAGGTGCACTTTATAAAGAGGTCTGGAACCCCCCCCAGCTTTTTTTGCCCTTTCTTTGACCTCTAGAATGGATTAATTGGTTTCCCATTCATTTCCATGGGAAACCATGTTTTGGATAACAATTTTGGATAACAATCCCAGGCTATAAATAAAATGAAATGCCATTTTGGCATTTCGTGCCCATCTCTAGTGGTCTGTCCAAGACAATGGGACTATAGAAAGTTCCTTTACCTCAGTGGCCCCACTGTCCATATCAGGGCAGAAAGATTTGGCCCACAGTAATCACTGCTAATCATCTTGTGTGTGTCATCATTGACTCCTTCTCTGTGTTTACTCTTCTTTCTGAAATAGTATACTGGTTACTAAGATGTTTCCCATTTCTTCGTTTCCTCCCCCCCCCCCCCCCAAGCACACACACACCACCTGCCACAATTTTTATTTCTGTGACAGACTGCATTGGCTACAGAGTCAGGCTCCAGAAAACATCCAGTGAATAGAGACTTCCAGCTGGTGAATTCTAAGCCAGGTCCCAGATGTATATCCTAACTATAGGAAAGTGTGTTTATCTTTTCTCCCACATCTATAATGAAGTCAGATGCCTGGTGCAAGGGGAGGGCGTTGATGCCTTTTCCCCCTGCTGTGGAATGACAGCTTCTAGTCATCATTTCTTTTATTTTGGATTACCAAAAAGAATAAGAATGCAGTTGTAAAGGGATTCTTTAGCATACAGTAACATACAAGGGCCACATCCCACAATTCTCAACAAAAGCAAGTTCTGATATCCAGCAAAAATAATATATGGGGGAGGGCTTATTTGGTCTGTTTTGGGCAGAAAAACACATTCTTTTCTTTCAGAGATTATTCAGGACATGCTTTTCTTCCCCTAACTGTCCTCAGGAAGAGACTAACTCCTGGTCTACCAGATTCACTTCGTTAAGCCGCACTGGAGGTTTGACAAGATTGAGATGAATTAATTCTGTGCCATAGATTCTGGATTCATATGTGCATGCAATAGGGCATAACATTCAAGAGCACTATATTTTGATTACCATGGTCCATATATTCCAATTGTTTCCTGGATCCCACTGTAGATTTCCTAGTTTTTTATTTCAGGCTTTGTGGTCACTAGATGGGTTCAGGTCAAAGGCAGAGCAGATTACTGGATCTGACCATGGGTTGTTGTTGTTGCTGCTGCTGCTAGTGCAGGTGGATAACAGAGTATCAACAATTCTGAACAGCTTGCAATTTCTTGGTAGTGCATTACCCCAAGAGGACTTTGTCCCTAGTGCTTTGCAGAGTTCTCAGTTCTCATTTCTGGGTCAAGGGCAGTTATGCAACCAGTGCTAGCTGTTTTGCCATCTGCCTGTCATGTCCCATACACTCCACTATTACGCAATAGGCTACATTAGACAAGTGAGGGTGTTGAAAATGGCTTGCATGGTTGCCCTTCCACATGTGGATTTTCATAGTAGGATTCTGGCTCTGTTGTTTGTCTCCTGTGTAAGAGAAAATTAACACCTTTTCCGAAAGCTATCTGTATTTTGTGCAGAATGTCTCAACACAATGCTAGTATCTTTTTCCCTTATGAAACTAAGAGCATGCACACATACATGTACAATATAATAGGGTGACTTAGCAACAACAACAACAACACCCACATTCACTGCTCCAGGGACAATGCAGTGGTGCAATATTGACCTCATAGGTTGCTCCCTCCCAAAAAATGGTCTTACAGTGTGAATGCTGTTCTCAACACTGTCAAACTGCAGTTAGGATCAGCGCTGGCCTAGCTTCTTCCTTTCCCTAGGAGGACTCACTGGAGACCTGCGCTGTGGCACTCCTGCAGTGGAGGAGCCCACAACAGAGAAAGGCTTATTCCTGGCAAACTTGTCAAAAGGAGCCCTGTCCACTAATCCTGCCACTAAATGGGCTCTGTCAAGAGAAACCCATAGAAACAAGATCCATCACTTTGCCTCCTTGTTTTCCAGCAACCAGGTCAGGAAAGAGAAGACAATAGGGTGTGGGGCAGAGAGAGAGAAGGTAGAGGGGAGGCATAAAACTGGTTATCTACTGTCCAGAAGGAAGCTGGGCTATAATTGGGACTACAGGTATAGCAACAAGTCAGAGGATGAACTTATGCCAGATGCCTCCTACATTGAAACCACACTTGCACGTTCCCATCAGCCTTACCAGGCAAAGTAGACAAGCTATTTTCTAACTCTGAACATGGAACCCCATCCCACACCCATGTGGATAGCTGGTTGACCATGATTACCCATTGGATGAGAGAAACAGGAGGTAAAGGTCCAGTGGCTGATTTGGAAGAGAATTTGGGTATATAGCATGGGGTTGAAACTGGTGCTCTTCATGCATCTTCATGTTATAATGTGGAAGGAAACTGACAAACCAAAGCATTGCAGGTCTGAAATGAGGGAGAACTTTCTTAGGCATATTTAGAATCACACACACTGAGGGCCCTTATTCATTTGTCAAATAAATCCAAACAAAAGTCTGAAACTTGAGTGCATAATTCTGGATAAAGCTAGGGGCCTATGATAACAGACACCAACCAATGTATTCCCCCTTCATCCCCCTCATTCCCCCCTTCTTCTCTCCCAAAAAACCCAATAAAATTACTTAAATATCAAAAAAAATGGTGATTTGTTAATATGTTAAATGCTTGATATACTCAATGGAATTTTTATAATGTATTCCCTCTTCCTCCTCCCCCATTCCCCCTTCTTCTCCCCAAAAAAACCCAATAAAATTACTTAAATATCAAGAAAAATCTTACCAATTCACAGGTGAAGATGGACAGTGGTTATAGGCCAGTGGTGGTGAACCTTCAGCACTCCAGATGTTTTGGACCACAACTTCCACAATCCTTTCTCATTGGCATTAGAGGCTTGGAATTCAGGGAGTTGTGGTCCAAAATATCTGGAGTGTCAAAGGTCTACCACCCCTGTTATAGCCCATTCTGGTTGGGGAATTCTTGATGTTATAATACAGACAAATAATTATTTCAATATCTTTTCTTAACATTCAGTTCTACTTGTTTTTCCCCTCCATCGTCTAAAGACATCCATTGTTTCATGCCTACTGATTTTCATGCCTACCAGACTGCATGGTCATTATGGATTCAAAAAGAGTCCATAGATGAAGCCCTGAAAGCAATTCTTGTTTGAAGCAGAAAAGCCATTTACAGCAACAACTAGAAAGATCCAATATTCAGAGAGCGAGCCAAGGGAAACAAAAGTTGCTTTCTCCCATGATTTATAGAGCCATCATAAAATCAGTTTGGTGCATGTTCTGTCAGAGGCCATGTGTTTACTCAGTTTCCCTCAGCCTGTTGTTAACTGGAGTGTTATATTCCGAATAGATATACACTTTCAAACTCTTTGACATTTCAGTTGTGACAAATAATGGTTGTTATTCTGCCTGTGCATCCAATATTGACTTCCCTATGTTTGGGTAACCCATCTTTTCTTACAAGAACACTGCCCCCTATACTATTTTGTTGCCTTATGGCCCATGGGAGGCCATGTGATCCCTACATAAGGAATAATCTCATGTCATGCAGTCAAAAACCTACTGAGGCATCTACCTTGATGTTGTGCCCTTAAGGTTACCACACAGGAGCTGAACAAAGTGGTTTAATAAAAGGCACTGTTCGGACTGTATTTCAAAATGATGCAGTTGCAGGCTTTAGGATTTTGTTGATTTTTAATACATTAACTGAAAGCCCGAACAAAAATGTAAGAACGGCTTGTGCATTAAATTTGAATCACTGAGGGTAGGGAGCAAAGTCCACTCCTGTCCTGAGGCTTACATGACCTCTACGGAGCCTGCAATGCACCTTGCACATTCCGTGCGACTCTCTTCTACTTCACAACCCTTGAGTCAACATCTCAGTTTTTCAGTAAGAAAAGTGGCAAAAAGTACTCCACGAAGCCTCAGTGAATACAACAAATAATTGAAATGTTATTTTATGCACACAATCAGAGACCTTGTATTTATATTTTTTGGCCCAAAGAGACCTTTTTGCAAGTCAGGAAGTGACTGGGTGTTGTTGTTGTTGTTGTTGTTGTTGTTGTTGTTTTGGTTGGTTGGTTTTGGTCTCTTTTAGCACTTTCTTTGGGCATTTGTTTCCAAGGCTTGAACCCACCACAATAATATAAGAAGTGATCACTTATCAAAGAAACAGTGAGTGACAAGCATTGATGCTGGAACATCAGTGAACCTAAAAACAATGGCTGTTATTGGGTTGAACTGCATCCTCTACACTCTATTCCAGCAATTGGGATGTGCGTTTAATAATGATGTAGCTTGAGAAAATCTGGAAAAGTGGGGGGGGGAAACCTCCCCGAGCATCAAAAGACATCCTTCCAGCTCCCAGATCTAGAATTAAGAATTTGTTTGCATCATACAGTATTTAATGAAGGCAGTTATCTAACATTAATCAGTCTTTCTGGCATTTCATAGGGCATTACCAGGCTTGTTTTTTACAATATAGATTCCTAAAAGCCATCAAAATTATTCATTTCATTAATTTTTCTCTGCTTGACAACAAATATGCCAGTACAAAAATAAAAGATTCCCTCTAAGCAATAATAGTTGGTTGTACAATTCTACCAGAAGCAAGCCCTATCAAGGGTTCAAGATGCTTAATCATAAGAAACTGTATATAATAACTTGTGGTACTTGTATATATTTATAATTCATTTATCTAAAATATTTTACCTCACTTTTATCCTTAAAAAGGCCCCAAGGTGGCTTACCTCATTAAAAGATAATATTTAAAACTAAAAACAAGTATAGAAATGCTAAAAAGGATCAAACAAATATCACACTAAAATGGCAAAGGCAACATCAACAGCACATCCAAAGTGGTAAGGGACAACCATCCATTTAAAATCTCACTCAGGGAGCCAGTCCCTGAGGAAGAGCTTGTCCAAGGCAAAGGGCCTTGACCTGCTTGCTGAAGGGCAGAGAAGATGAGGCCAGACTGGTTTCCTGTGGGATGGATTACCAAATGGCCCTAAAAATTCCCCTTGCTAACAGCATGGACACAGGTGTCACCCCAAAAGTAATGTCCCCATGCTCTATAAGAGAATGAATGTTCTTCCTGTTTAAGTTGAGCCCTCTTCCTTCCTTTTCTTTCTCAGTTTCTGGAAGAAACCATTAAGAACAGCAGGAGGAAGCAATAGAACATTTCTCCAGCTACTGAGCTACTGGGATGTCTAGTGAAATCTCCCCATTCCATACACCATATTTTATTCATCTCTGGAGAATTTGAGCTCACCATAGCCAGATGCTCAACCGTGATTAATACCATTTTGGCAGAGGATGTTCCAAAATGCATCTATTTCTTTTTTTTAACTTTAGTTTTTAAGTGTGTTTTTAAGGGGGAGGGTACCCCATTTATTCCTTAAAAAATTAAGTTTGGAATGCAGATGAATCTTTAGGCTGCAGTTCAATATTTGCTGCAATACTGTATATGTTCTCTGATAGAACAAAGGCATATTGAATTCCATCTATGTGTGTTTCACCTCAGCATTCAGATTGGTTTGCCCCAAAGGGTAGAGAATAGAGATGGGCACGACTTAGCGGTATTTTCGTTTTCGTTTTTGTTTTTTCGTTTTCGTTATGTAACGAAACGAAAACGAAAAACGGTTCAAAAATGGACCGAAAACGGAAACGAAACGACTAATTTTGAGCCAATTTTCGTTTTTCGTTACTGGAAAACACATAATGGAGCTAAATGGGGAGAAACGAAAAATTTTTCATTTTCGTTTTCGGTTTTTCGTTTTCGTTACGTAACGAAACGAAAACGAAAAATTTTGAAATTAGCTCACGAAAACGGAAACGAAACGAAACGGACCCTAGCCGAAAATGAAAACGAAAACGAAATTTTTTTTCTGAGTCGTGCCCATCTCTAGTAGAGAAGCCTCAAGGAAGGTTCTGTACTTGAAATGTTTTGGTTGAGAGAAATATAGAGACACAGATTCAGATGAAGAAGGCTGGGGCCGTGGTTTTCTAGGAAAGAGGGAAGGAGGCCCTTGTCTCTTCAACTTACATGTTGGGAAAAACTATTTTCAACTTGGATTTACATATTTGAAATCATTTTTAAAATTCTGACTAGATGACACACAGAGGATGTGGACTTTTTGTTTGCTTGCTTTTTTGCTTGGCAAGCATGTTTTTTTTTTTTTGTTGGTAAGCAACATATTTTACTCAGCTGTGAGAGGGTTGTTTATTTTTATCTGCCAGCAACATCAATTCATTTCACATTGTTTTGACACATATGAACGCCTCTCTCAATGTAAATTGTGTCTGTGGGGTTTGTCAAGTTATTTGATGCCACAATCATAGTTTGGGGCTGCAGGAAAACACTGCAGTCTGATACGAAAAGAGAGCCAGGAGAGCAAGAAAGATTGGGTGGGAAAAATCACCCCCTCCTTCACAAACCTAGAAAAGCAAAGGAAAGCAAAGTGTTCTGCTTATATAACACCCCATAGCAGTTCAAGCACTCTCTGGGTGGCCCATAATTTAATTATGCAGGCTACACATTGCCCCCACCCTCAGTAAGTTGGGTACTCATTTTACCGACCTCAGAAGGATGGAAGGCTGAGTCAACCATGAGCCTTAACACAGTTTTAGCTGCAGTACAGGCATTCAACCACTGCATCATGAGCAGTCAGTCATCAATTTCTCTGGTCAGTTTCTCTTTGCTACTCATGGGTATGCCTTCCCTTTCACCAGATGCTGGTTCCCTGGTTCCCTCTCATTCTCCTCTCTTTCTCTCTTTCTCTTTGCCCTGGTGTTGGTCTACAGTGAAACCTTGCAGTCTGATCTGTTTTAATTTTCTTTTCTCTCTGTCATACTGAACTAGCACAACAGCAGATTGCAAGAAATTATAAAGCAAAAAAAGTTTAAAATAATGCCACAGCAGCAGTGAGAGACAAGTGGTTGAAGGCTGGCAGGTGCAGGGAAAATAATCAAATGCAATGATTTTAAAAGCCCCCCAACGGAGATACAATACAGTTTAAAATGAATTAAAAGTTTTTCCTAAGAGGATGCATACACAGAGAGACACAAACTATGTGACTACTATGTCACAAAGACCAATTCAAAACCCCTGATCCATCATCTGATTAAGTTTCATAGTGTAACCACATCCTTAGGTACACAAGAACGCAAAAGACTGCCTTACACTGAGTCAGACCACTGGGCTATCTGAACATCAGCAATGGCCCTCAAAGTCTTGAGGGAGAATTCTGTCCTGGTCCTGTCTGGAAGTCTCTGCTATTCTCTGGTAGTTTCCTATCCCAATACTAACCCGGCCTGGCACTGCTTAGGTTGCAAAATCAGGGTGGGGTGGAGTAAGGTAGGTGCTGGGGTTCAAGAAAGGAGGCATAGAGTGGGAAACCCATGAAGGGGGCTTTCTATGTAGTTGAGCTTTCTATGTAGCTGAACGATGATTTTTTTTAATTGGCATAGTTTGTGCCTTGTGAACACCAATGAACCATGAACCAGCATGAGCTGCTGTTGTGCTGGTTTCTGCCCATCTCTAATGTGCAACATTAATTGCTCCAATTACAGGTTATGTTTAATGTTTGTAATTAAACAATTACAGGTTTGCTTTCTGCACCAGTCTCCTAACACCTTAACAAGTGGTATTCTAGTTTCAGAAGGCATTGTCTGAGTTTTCAAGGTGTGGGCTTAATCATTCCACATTTTCTGATGTACTTGTGAAATACCACTTTGACATAATATGTGTCATATTTAGTGGATACCGTAGAATAGATTTTGTACACTCAGAGATGTAAAATATAAGCCTGGCACAAATTAATTAAATGAATGTCTTACAAAGAGAGTGGCAGGGGAAAGTTCTGAAGTCACGTTTCTATGACAAGTCCCCTCCCCCCAAACTTCAGATTTAATAAAATGTGTTTGTACTATAATAGGAGAGAGAATGTCTGTGGGACATGTGCTTTACGTATGACCTGCAAAGAGAGAAAGTGGCCGAACGCGCCATAGTCAGATCTGCTGATTAGATAGGAAAGGGTTCATTAGAAACAGTGGCGCTCAGTCTTTCACATCTTACAGTGTGTCCCATCAGTCACTCTGCCAAAGAATAGAGTTCCGATGATGAAAGAAACAAAAACCTCACTTCTTTTTTAGAGAAGGATATTTATAGGTATGTAGCTATTGTATTAGGGGCCTGGTGGCTCAGTGGGCTAGAGCACTGGAACTGTCAGCTGCTTAATCAGCAGTTCAGTGGTTCAAATCCATGGTGCCATGCAGTGGAGCGAACGCTTGCTGTTAAACCCTGCTCCTGCCAATCTAGCAGCTCGAAAACATGTAAATGCAGGTAGATAAATAGGTACCACCATAAAAAGCAGGAAGGTAAGCAGTGGTCTGTGCAGCCATGCCAGCCACATGGCCACGGACTAGCACAACACTGGCTCTTTGGCTTGAAAATGGAGATGAGCACCACCTCTAGAGTCAGACACGACTAGCACACATGTGCGCTGGGGGGAGGAACCTTTACCTTTTACCTTACCTATTGTAGTTATCATTTCCATTTTTTAGGATATAAGGACATAACATCTCAGTATTATTGCTGTGACTTAGCACAAACAAAAATAATAATTCCATTAGATGTTTAAGTTTGTTGCTGTAGTAATTGCAAAACAAAACAGAACACAGGCATAATATATTTTCTATTTGCAATGATATCATTAAGAACCAGGGCATGTGATATCAATTTGCTAATCTTTGGCTGTACCAACAGCCCTTTATAAGAGTATGGGGCATGAGGGTTTTTTTACATACAGGATTGGGTCTCAAACATTTTGGACTTGCAGCTCCATTGATTTCCTGGCTACTGGCTGTGGCTGCCCTTTAAGGTGCCATTCCTGTTTGACATAGAGCTATGGAGCTATGAAACAGCTCCTCTATCGACTTCATCGTTCTATGTTCCCTCCCTTTTCCTGTGATGCCCTTAGCTGTATTTGGGGGCATGCCACAGTGTTATGCCCCACAGCTTGGGAACCCCTGGCATACACTGTGCAACACCCATTGATGCAAATAATTATGGCTGCAATCCAAATATGACCACTTTAGCACTGTGTCTCCTGCTAGGCAAGCCAACACTATTGTTTATCTTTCCCCAAAAGTTAACAGCCTAAGACGTTATTGTGAAAGCACAGAGTGAACGTTCTGAAGAACTGGTTGATTTACAGGTTTAGTTCAGGAAGCAGCATCAGGATAACTCTCCATACTGGAGATCTTGCAGAGAGTTGCACCATAATGGGAATTTCATATCATACAGTATACTTTGTATAATGGCCAATCCAGGTATGGACTTCGATATTAGGGCTATTTTTGACAACTGATCTGCTTTCCATGGTTGGCTATTTGTATGACAAATTTCCTTCGTGCAATTTATCATCATAAATTATTTTCAAATATCACCATTGATCTCAAACCCAAACTATCCTATTAATTTAGCAAAGAAGCTGGCTTAACCATACCCATTAGAGGGAACCCAGCAAAGCACTCATTGCAATACTATGTGGGCACATGTGCCTTCAGTGGATAGGCTTCTATGTTATTATTTCAAATAACTGGGCTAACCAGCCCTGACTTCAGTCCATTTGAAGTCTGTCTACAATAAAACACAATAGTTCGAGTAACTCTATATTATGTAGGATAAATACTGAACACTCAGCCATGCGAGATGGAAAATATCTCATGGGGGTATTGTGGTATTTTTTTAAACATCTGTGTTATTTTCTTTTACTGTTTGTGTGCATACTCAGTTCCTCTCCTCAGAGCGAATGTGCTGGGTTTTTCTTCTTTTGCTAGCAAAAATAGATTGAGGTTTTAAAATGAAGACAGGATTCTTAATTTGACTCAGTCTAATCCAGTGGTGGCGAACCTTCGGCACTCCAGATGTTTTGGACCACAACTCTCACAGTTCTTTGTCATTAGCAATACAGGCTTGGAATTCTGGGAGTTGTGGTCCAAAACATCTGGAGTGCCAAAGGTTCAATGGAGCAGAGGTTTCCTGCAGAGCACAGTATCACAGTATTGGACTACATCAGGCCTGCCCAACAGTTAGACCGGGGGCTACCAGTAGCCTGCGAAGGGTTCAAAAGTAGCCCGCCAGCCATCAATTTAAAAAAGTGAGGGGATAAGTTCTCCACCCCTCCCTCCCTCATCCCAAGGACCACCACTGCCCCAGCAAACTTCTGGGTCTGCCAACCCACTGTCTCAGCCAAGCGGAGCAGTTCAAGGGCCACAGCGCATTGAAAACTGTTCCCTCCTGAACAGATTAATTGGTTTTCAATGCATTCCTATGGGAAACCACTGCTCTACTTACAAAAGTTTTTACTTATGAGCATGTGTTCAGAACGGATAAAATTCGTAAGTAGAGATTTTAGTGTAGTAGCCCTCAGGCACTTTGGGCCAGAAAAAGTAGACCTCTGCCTGTTCAAAGTTGAACAGCCCTGGACTACATCAAACATCGTTTAGATTTGAAATTGGAGTTTATAACTTGGAGTCCAGATGTTATTGGATTTACAAGCAGAGCTAATGGTTGTTGTTCAGTTGTTCAGTCGTATCCGACTCTTCATGACCCCATGGACCAGAGCTCACCAGGCCTTCCTGTCCTCCACTGTCTCCAGGAGTTTGGTCAAATCCATATAATGGTAGTGAGAGCTAATGGGATCAGCAATCCAATAACTTCTGAAGGGCCAGAGGGTGCCTAGTCCTGGATGATGAAGACAAGAAAGACAAATCTTCTAAAACGTATAAAACAAAACAAAATAACTCTTCAAAAATTTTGAACGGCCCATACCTGAGGTAAGTCACAAGGCATTATCATAATGTTACAAGATATTATTCACACTTTTAACAATTTCTGACTTGAAGCCATGTTCTTGTTCTTTCCTGTAGTTATCTATACCTCTATAGTACTACCCCGGAACCATGGCGGATTGGTTCTGGGGCCCCTCATGGATACCAAAATCTGCAGATAAGAGCAAAGTCCTCTCAGCAACCCCACAAATCAATAGCGGATGCTACTTGTGACAGTAACCTGCTTTGTGGCACCCTTTTGTGACAGCTAATTATCTAATAATTATTTAATAATTTTTTGTTGGCCAGCTGGAATAAGCATGTGCCAAATCAGTGGATATGGGGATACTACTGTATTTATTAAACTGTTGTATAGATAAAATTTGAAAAAAACAAAGAAAACAAAATAAAATAAAATATTGAGAAGACAGTATAATAAATTTAAATACATAATGATTGCCTAATTGGCACTCTTACTATGCTGGTCAGTGCACTGGTAGTTTCCAAATTAGACTACTGTAGCGCTCTCTATGTGGGGCTGCCTTGGAAGTTAATGTGGAAGCTCAAGCTGGTGCAGAATACTGAGGAGAGATTAGTAATGGGTACTAGAAGATTCTACCATATTCCCCCTACACTGGCCACACTGCACTGGCTGATGATCTGTTACCACATTGACTTCAAGGTTTTAATGCTGACATACATGGCCCTAAATCAGGGGTCCTCAAAGTTTTCAAACAGCGGGCCGGTCCACCCCCCCCAAGACACCACTGGGCGCCGGATCACAGTTGTTGTTTTTTTTTTAAAAAAAAAGCCAACATGGAAAAAAAGCGGAGAGGGAGGGGCAAGTGGGCAGAGCCCCCCCCCCCCACGACTGGCCCATGCTCAGTGCATCTCCGGGCCCCAGCAATGCCTCCTGCTCCAGATCGCCACCCTGAGGTGCTGCCACAGGGATCCTTCTGCTGCGCCTCTTCCTCCTCCTCCTCCTCCTCCAGTTGCAGCGGCTAGAGCATCTCTCCATCCATCCATCCATCCTTCCTTCCTTCCTTCCTTCCTTGCGTCAGGAAGGAGGCGGCAGCCCAGGCAAGCTCAGGCACCTCATCACCTTCTATGTGGCCACTCAGGATGAGGAGAAGCAGCCGCTGCAAGGGCAACAAGCCTGGTGCCACTGTGCATGGATCCAACCATGCACCCTGGTCATCACACCCTTGCTGCACCCCGGAGGGAAAGCTGCCTCCTCTCCTGGCCTGGCCCAGCCCAACTTGCTGCACTGCAACGAAGGGAGTGAGGAAGCAAGGGCTGGGATGGATGGAGGTGAGGTAGGAAGGCCTGCCCAAAGCCACCCGCAGCCCACTCACTGGCCGAGCCCAGCCAGGCTGTGGTGCTCTGTTGGCTCACCAGCCCACCCATCACCAACCAGGGACAAATACAGCCCCACCAGCCTCCTAGGAACCAGCCCCAGGCCACCGTTGGCCTGGCCTTCCCATCCCTTCCCTTCTTTATCCACCACCTCCTCTTTGCTGGTCTCTAACACGGTGGTGGCGGTGGCGGCCTCAGCCTCCGGCCATGGCTGGGCTCCCTCCTCCCCTCCCTCACTCCACGAAGCAAGGCAGCTGCTCAGAGGGGTCTGAGTGGGCAGGAAGTAGCTCTGTTTTCCCCTTGGTCACCTGCTGTCCATCCCTTTGTCGGTCCACTACCATGACTGCTCCGGCTCGGAAGGCTGGCTGGCACTGCCTCTGCCTGCCCCCTTCCACCCTCACAACCAGAATAACACAGGTGGCGGCCCCACAAGGAAGGCAGGTGGGTGGGGTGGAGGAGGAGCAGGGGTGGGGCCTCAGGGCCATGGAGAGAGTGGGAGACCTTGCCGCAGCCCTCCCATTTTAAATTGCCCTGCTCGGCTGCAGCCGGTGGCCCGACCATCTTGGTAGTGGGTGGGAGGAATGGGGGACCTTACCATGGCCCTCCCATGGTGAACTGCCCCACTACCCAGCGTGCCGATCATCTGGGCAGTGGGTGGAGGGAGTGGGGGAAGTGACATAGCTCACTGCTTTGAACTGCCTCAGCAATAGAAGCAGCTGCAGAGGGTGGCTTGCTTACGAAGCATGGGGGAGGGGGGGGGGGGTTGCGATTGGTCCCAGGTGCCATTTTCAGGACCCTGGGGGCCACATCTGGTCCAGGGCCATAGTTTGAGGACCCCTGCCCTAAATGGTTTAGGACCTTGTTATCTGTCACAATGGCTGCTTGTAACACTTGCTTATCAGAAGCAGGTCATCTGAGGGTGCTGACTTCAAAAGAAGCCCATAAGATGGTAACAAGAAATCTGGCTTTCTTGATAGCAGCTCTGAGACTTTGGAACCAGCTCCCCTCAGAAGTCTGTTGAGGGGATATAAAATTCTTCATGTTATATGCCCTCAACAACCTGTGTGCCCATATTTATTAGACCACAGTAATTGTTTACAGAAAAATAATAACATCTTTTTTTTTCTGGACTGATTCTATAAGCATTTCCAACAGAACAGGAGACATCAGTGCACTTAACTCTACTGGACCATATTTAGATGTCAGCACGTGATGCAGATATAAGTTCTCCCACTCAACTGGGAATGGCAAGTCACCACCAACTTTCAAAACAGAAAACCATAGAAAATCACTGTCACATCCAATTAGTTGATCTAAAAGTAAACTATTGCTCTGTCTGTCCAGACCTGCCATAAAAGGACTTCTTCCCAATTTTTAAATCTGGACTGCCCCATAAGTTTATGCAATATGTGAAAAAGGATGAAATCACAACTGTGAAGACAACATACACCACGTCTCACTTACTGTACCCAGCTTGCTGGGGGGAGGGCAATGTGTAGCCTGCATAATTAAATTGTAAACCGCCAAGAGAGCACTTAAAGTGTTATTGGGTGGTATATAAGCAGAATACTTTGTTTTGCTTTGCTTTGTGAAAGTGGTTGTAGTGTTACCATGCTTTGCCCCCAGCCCTTTCATAGGCTATTGGCAAGCAGTACTTCTAATTTTTCTTTTTCACTGCCACCAACTAGCTTCTCTAGTAAATTAATGCCTTCAGGCTGGTTTTAAATTGAGTAAAAAAAAAGAAATTTATTTATTACAAAGTAGAATCAAACTCATAAAGGGTAACATGTTTAGGTACAAACAAAAAAGAAGAATATAGCTCAAATCGACTAAAGTTTGGTCACTGGCAAAGTTGTTCACATGCATACCTTGTTCTTAAGTTTACAGACACTCAACACTTACAGCAGTTTTCCTCACAAAAGTTTTAAAATCCTATATCTTCTCTCTTTAATCTTCAGCTGTCTCTCAATCAGACCCTATCTATCTTTTCCCAGTGAGTGAAGGTCTTCTCTCGGACAGTGTCAGTCCCTATCTAACTAAGTCAGTGCTGGTCTGAGCCTTAAATCCCCTCAGGCTCCGCCCCCAAACTCTCTCATTGGTTCACAAACCACCAATCTACATAGACACATCTAATAAATTATTCATCACCAAGGGGTTAAAGCCATAGTGGTCAGAACTTGTTTTAATATATGTGAATCCTTCAGCTAGTTATGTTGAAGGACACATGTGCCATGAAACAAGAGGCTTTCAAACAGGCTCAAGACGGGTAATTCAGCTGAGAAACACAGTTCTGATAATTAGTACTAGTTAATATATAGGCCTGCTAATATCAACTAAGATCAGAAAAAATCATACTTACCTTCATCATGTGCAAGTGGCCTTCTCTACAAAGAACTTTGACTCAGGGTGGAGCCATGCATACATTTTTGAAGCTGAGTATTTTGTGGAAATACTCTGGTAGGTATATTAAGAAGGCAAGGCAAATATTGTGCTCTGGGGGGGGGCAAGTTTCTCCATGCAATGTGTGGGCAGGGAGTGGTGTGGGGGCACGGTGACATTATGAAGTGACCATGGAGCCACTTGAGGTCTGTGCTGGCTATGGCAGTGGAGGCAGGCCTGGTACTCCCTGGCACCTCAGTCTCAGACTTCTGGGACTGTGGCTGTGGCAGCATGCCGGATGAGGGGGCCCATGAATCCCTAAGAGTTTTATGCCTGGGGAACCTGCCCCTCTAGCCTCCCACTCTCCATGCTATGTCACTGACTGAGGCTACCTAACCATCTTAAGAAATAGGAAGCTTCCTTACTGAAGGTCTTAAGCGAAGGGAGAAGAATTTGTCCATTCTTTTTAAATTGCCAATAACACATCATATTTCTGTTTAAAATTTCTAGGAACATTTGTTTCCATCACAGAGGTACAGAAAAAAATTAGAGAACTTTGGTAAAATCATGCCTACTGCAAAAGCTGGACTTCTGAAAAGATAAGGAGAAACGGGCACCCAACATAGAAACAGAAGTGCTTCTTTCATCTTCACAGCAGCTGCTGAAGTGTATGTAGCTAGTCAAGTGCATATTGACCTCTGAGGAGAAGCAAGACATGGAGGCTTGCTGTAGGCAAGGAATCATTCAAGGAAAAATATCCCATACTCTCTATTTAGAGATGCCCGTTTTCCCCCTCCTTGTTTCCATCTGTGGCCTTGAGAGCTCTATATAGTTTTATATTATATTGTATTTTATATTATATTATTTTGTATCTTATTTATTTATCAGTTTTGTTTACTTTGCATTTTGTATTTTGTATTTTGCATTTTGTACTTTTGTATTTTGTTAGTTGTATACACTGTCTTTTTTTTTCTTTCTTAATTGTGCGTATTATTTGGGTCTGGGCCTCGACCACTTGAGATCTATGGAGCCCACCGGGTGCTCCATCAGGGTGGTGTCGGGCCGCGGGAGATACGCTGTGGGTCGGCGGGTCGATCGGTTAAGGAGAACTCGGGACAGACATTTATTGCCTGTCCCCCGTTCTGACCCGTTGGTCCGCCGCCAAATGGCTGGGATCCAAACCGTCTGTCCCTCTGGCCTGTCCTGTCTGCTTATTAATGCCAGGTCGGTACATAACAAGATCCCGCTCGTCCACAATTTGATTGTGGACGAGAGTGCCAACCTGGCCTTCATCACGGAGACCTGGGTGGGCGAGGGGGGTGGGGCTTCCCTCACCCTCCTTTGCCCCCAGGGCTACCGCCTACAGCAGCTGGGCAGGCTGGGGGGGCGGGGGGGCTATGGTCTTTAGGGAATCTTTTTGTGTCAGTAGATCCGCAATGTTGGTGAGTCCGGGATTGGGATGTCTCCACCTTATGGTGGGTCAAAGGGACAGGTTTGGGGTAGTGCTTGTGTACCGTGCTCCCCGCGACCCTGCACTTTCCCTTCCGGAGCTCTCCGAGTTCATCTCGGCGGCACTTTTGAGGTCCCCCCGCCTACTGGTGGTGGGGGATTTCAATGTGCACGCCAAGGCTGGGCTGTCTGGAGTAGCTCTGGAATTCATGGAGTCCATGGCCTCCATGAACCTGTCTCAGTTAGTCATCGGCCCCACTCATAAAGGTGGACACACCCTGGACCTGGTTTTTGCCTCCACATTGCGGGGGTTCGATCTGGGGGTCGGGAGATTGCAGGCCCGGCCCGTGTCATGGACAGATCATTATCTACTGACTTTCTCTCTTGCGGTAGCCACCCCGCCCCGCGGGGAGCCAGGCATGTCCATCTGGGCCCGTCCCCGGGGGCTCCTGGACCCTATGCGGTTTTCGGAGGCCCTCAGGGATGTTCCAGACGGTTTGGATGACGATCCGGCCGGCTCCCTAGCCCAAAGGTGGTTTGAGGAGGTGGCTGGGGTTGTTGACCGGATCGCCCCCGAGCGCCTGATCTGATGCCGAGCCCGCTCGTCTCCTTGGTTTACCGAGGAGCTGCGGGCGATGAAGCAAGAGCGGAGAAGGCTAGACAGCAGATGGCGGAACGCTCGGACGGCTCAGAACTGGGCTGCGGTTAAGGCGTTGAACGGTCGCTATTCTCGTGCGATAAGGGCGGCTAGGAGATCTTTTGCCGCCCTGAGAATTGGTGAGGCCTCGAATCGTCAAGCGGAATTATTCCGTGTGGTTCGAGACCTCACCAATCCCGCTCCGCCAGGGCCTCCTCCTAGTGATTTCACTAGCGAGTCATTCGCAGCCTATTTTAAATCTAAGATAGAGGCCATCCGCTCCGAGCTGGACACCGGTTGCTCTGATCCGGCCCCTGTCACGGCCAGTGTCGGGCCGCCTCGGTCGCCTCAGTTTGTTGAGTTTGGACCTGTTACACCTGTGGATGCCTCCAGGGCGCTGGGACACTGCAGGCCTGCGGCTTCTCCGTTCGACCCTTGCCCTGCCTGGTTGATTAAGAGCGCAGGGGGGAGCATGCCGAAATGGGCTTCACTGATTGCCTCGGCCTCCTTCAGAGACGGGATTTTTCCCAGTCTTCTGAAGGAGACGGTGGTGAAGCCCATTATTAAAAGATCCGGCTTGGCTGTGGACGATTTGTCCAACTATCGTCCCATAGCCAATGTTCCCTTTTTGGGCAAGGTGATTGAGCGAGTCGCCGCCCTGCGTCTCCAGTCGTTCCTGGAGGAGAACCATGTCCTGGATCCCTTCCAGTCCGGGTTCAGGCCGCGTCATGGGACTGAGACGGTTCTGGTCGCTCTGCATGATGATCTGTTGAGGAGGGCTAACAGGGGTTGCTCTACCCTGCTGGTCCTTCTCGACCTGTCAGCGGCTTTTGATACCGTCGACCACGGTATCCTGCTGGAGCGGCTCTCGGAGGTTGGGATTGGAGGCCAGGCCTTGGCCTGGCTCCGGTCCTTCCTTGGGGGCCGCACCCAGCGAGTGAGCTTGGGGGGTGAGCTGTCGGCTCCCTGGACACTCTCTTGTGGGGTGCCTCAGGGGTCGTCACTCTCCCCAATGCTCTTCAACATCTATATGAAGCCGCTGGCTTGAGATCATCCGGAGTTATGGAGTCTGCTGTCATCAGTACGCTGATGACACGCAGCTCTATCTCTCCTTTTCCACCTGTGCAGTGGAGGCCGTCCGGACCCTTGATCGTTGCCTGGCTGCGGTACTGGACTGGACCAGGACTCACAGGCTCAGGCTCAACCCAGGCAAGACCGAGGTTATGTTCTTCGGGGGCTCTTCGGAGGGGTACTGCGGCCCTCTTCCCAGCTTGGGTGGGTCCGCCCCCCAGCTGGCGCTAAGAGTGAGGAATCTGGGCGTCGTCCTGGACCCGGACCTGACCCTGGAACCTCAGGTGTCAGCCGTGGTCAGGTCGGCCTTTTACCATCTAAGGCTTATCGCCCAGATTCGCCCGTACCTCGATGAGAGCTCCCTGAGGACTGTGGTACAGGCGCTGGTCATGTCGAGGCTGGATTACTGCAACACTCTCTACATGGGGCTCCCCTTGAACCTTGTTCGGCGATTGCAGCGGGTCCAGAATACAGCGGCCAGGCTGGTGGTTGGCGCGCGCCGTTATGACTGCGCCACCCCTATCCTGGTCCGCCTACACTGGTTACCCGTTGCCTCCCGAATAAGGTTCAAGGTGTTGGTTTTGATTTACAAAACCCTCCATGGCTTGGCCCCAGCTTATTTGGCGGAGCGTCTCACCCGGCAATTAGATCCGGCCCGACCCACCCGCACCTCGGTGGCCCTTTCACTGCGGACAGTCACCCCGAGGGAGGCCCGTAAGGCGAGTACTCGTGGGCGGGCCTTCTCAGTGGTGGCTCCTTCTGTTTGGAACCAACTTCCCAGTGAACTACGGTGGGCTCCATCGCTGGTGGCTTTTAAGAAGAATCTTAAGACCTTCCTTTTTCGGGAAGCCTACGGCGATGTATAGGGACCCGTGTATATACTCATTCTCTCTCTCTCTCTCTTTTTTTTAAGCCCGCCTAATTGCTCTTGGATCTTACTCCTTCATTGTTATTCCTGTTTGTATTGATTTTTATTTGTCTTATTTGGATGTTGTGAACCGCCCAGAGTCCCCACTGTGGGAATGGGGCGGTATACAAGTGTAAATAATAAATAAATAATAAATATAATGAAAAAGAGATTACCCAAAAGCACAGGGAAACTAAACATCCACACAGAAAAACCAAGAAACTCTTATACATTGTTCCATCCACAGAAATGTGGCACTAATGTGAAATGCCTCATAAGGAGATGCTAACATGCAAACTGCAAAAAGCATATCTGGACTAAAATAAGCTGCAAGAGCATGGAATGAAAAACTGAACCAGATGTCAATAAGTGAAGGCTTTGAACAAAACAAAAACTCTAGAGCACATTCAGAAACAACAGGTGGACCTACATTCTAGCTTATGCATATGATTTAGTTTGGCTTGTGAAAAGCCAGATGACTGCAAAGAGCCAGTAAATCACCTGAGCAAAGAAACAGACGTGCCTGGGAGACATCATGTCTTCATGGAACTATTGGTAGAAATCATCCAAGAGTCTGGAGAGTGCTGTCACTGATACACATATATAACATAGAGCTCTGTGCAAATCTATTTGTTCTTGTTCCCCTCCCCCCAACTAATCGCAACGGAGCTGTTGATATTCAATACCAGTGCCTGGCAATAATAGAAGGGTTGAAAGCTAATAGTTCAGAGAAAAGAAATGTGAAGTTGAAACCCTTTTTTTCACATATCCACCATTGCCTAAATATATTAAATTAAAAAAAAACCATTGTAATACTGGGTGTATTACTAGAACTGACCACTGGAGGCAATCAGAGAGTATGCTGTATATCAGGGGTCCCCAACACAGGCCGTGGCCTGGCCTGTTACAAACCAGGCTGTACCAGCAGCCAGCAAGTTGTCTTTTAAAGCATGCACTTGAGTGGGTGTGCAAGCTTTCTCCCCTTCTCACAGATTCTTCCCAGAGCACCCATCATAACCTAAATTCTTGCGATGGAAGTTTGCACATCGTGTGTGTGTGTGTGTGTGTGTGTGTGTGTGTGTGTGTGTGTGTGTGTGTGTGTGTGTGTGTGTGTGTGTGTGTGTGTGTATGCAACAGCCCCCATGTGCAAGAAGTACATGCATGAGCAAGATACCCCCATGTGTGTGTGTGTGTGTCTATCTATCTATCTATCTATCTATCTATCTATCTATCTATCTATCTATCTATCTATCTATCATCTATCTACAGTGGTACCTTGTATAAAGGAATTAATTCGTTCCAAATGAAATTATGTTAAGCAAATTTTCCTTTATACAAATTCCCATAGGAATGCATTAAAAACAGAGTGATCCCATTTTTATGTTGTACAGATTTTCCCCATAGATGATTATGTTAAGCAAATTTTCCCTATCTCCGGAATTTTTTATGTTGTACAAATTTTATGTTATACAAGCTGTATGTTATACAAGGGTCCACTGTATCTATCTACACACACACACACACACACACACACACACACACACACACACACACATGGGGGTATCTTGCTCATGCATGTACTTCTTGCACATGGGGGTGTTGCATACATGTAGTGGGGTATCATGCACATATGCACCTCCTGTTTCATTCATGTGCGCCTATTATGTGCATACATGTACTTGGTTGTGCATGCCCAAGAAGATCCAGTACTGGTCCCTGGGAAAAATAAGGTTGGAGACTGTTGCTGTATATAATGTTTCTATACCCACTTTTTCGGCATCCTCACAGGGGGTGGCTTTGAACCAATTCACCCACAGGGAGATACCATAGTCTTACTGTACCCATGATCAGGAAGGCGATTATATTTTACATGGAATTGTACACCATTTGCAAAACTGATTCTACAGTTGTGTGATGTTCCCTGAGGTTCGGCATCTAGTTGGTAAACTGATAGATTAAGACCAGAAAAGCCTTGTCAAGCATATGTCAGATCTGTACATGTAAGTCTGAGACTTAGTCATTGGGAAGGGAGTGCCAGAATAGGATCACCTAGAGAAAAGTTGTTCTAATGAGAAGAGGACCTCTGTAATCTTATAGAGTGCTGATCAGGATCACTTTCACCATGAACCAAAAGAACAAAGATCTTAATTGCCAATTAGCTTCAGTTGGCCTCTCACAAGATTAAAAACAATAGCTGCAGCAGAGTTTAAAAAGCTCCCCAGTCAATAAGACTAAAAAAGTAAGATGTTATAAAAATTTGTAAAGGCTGGAGGCTCAGAAGGCTTGCCTAAATAAGTAAGTCTTAAGGCCTCGCTTGAATATTTTAAGGGGAGGGAATTCCATAGTATCGGTGCCACTACTGAGAAGGCCCTATTTCTTGCCGCCACCCCTCGCACTTCCTTGGGTGCCGGTATTCTTAGAAGGGCCTTCTCCGATGACCGAAGGGGGCGGACCGGATTATATGGAAGTAAGCAGTCTCTTAGATAACCTAGTCCTGAGCTGTATAGGGCTTTAAAGGTCATAACCAGCACCTTAAATTGGGCCCAGAAATGAATGGGCAGCCAATGTAGTTCCCGGAAAAGCGGCCCAACAGAGTCATACCGCCGAGCTCCAGTAACCACCCGGGCTGCTGCATTATGTACCAGTTTTAGTTTCCGAACTGTCTTCAAGGGCAGCCCCACATAGAGCGTGTTACAATAATCTAATCTTGATGTCACCATGGCATGGATCACCATGGCCAGGTCTGCATGATCCAAGTACGGCCGCAGCTGGTGCACCAGCCGAAGCTGGGCAAAGGCCCCCCTAGCCACAGCCGCTACCTGGGAGTCCAGGAGCAGCTCTGAATCCAGGAGGACTCCCAAGAACCCCCAAGCTGCGGACCTGCTCCTTCAGTGCAACCCCGTTCAGAGCAGGATGATGTTCCAGCACCTGCATCCTGCATTGAAGATTTCCGCACCAGGAGAACCTCTGTCTTGTCCAGATTTAATTTCAGCTTGTTAGCCCTCATCCAGATCCCCACCAACTCCAGACAGTGCTCTAGGACTTCAACTGCTGGCCTGGAATGTGGGGGAAAGGAGAGATATAACGGTGTGT
>JAHTLZ010000108.1:7867481-7893571 GCA_023846285.1 Phrynocephalus versicolor
TTCTTTCTTTCTTTCTTTCTTTCTTTCTTTCTTTCTTTCTTTCTTTCCCAACCACCTATCTGGCTATTAGGCCACTTTGGGTGGTTTACAATAGTTCATGTAAAAAATTAAAACAGACAGTAACTCAATTAAATACAAACAACAGACTGATAATAACAATAACTATCAGATACCCAACAGATTTAAAAAGATTTTTTAAAGTTTCTCTGCCTGGGCTTTCTCTTGTTTGTTTGTTTAAAATATTAACTAGCAAAGCTCTGTGCCAGAAGGTGGCAACTGAGATAGGAAAAAGCCTGTACCATTGCCCCTTAATTGGTTCTCTTGATCCCACCACTTGCACAGGTATGTTTGAGTGAACACAGAAGTGTCATTATGTGAAACTGTGTATATTAAAATAATCAAGGGAAAGTAAAACATTGTTACTAGAGATGGGCACGACTTAGCGGTATTTTCGTTTTCGTTTTCGTTTTTCGTTTTCGTTACGGAAACGAAACGAAAACGAAAATCGGCACCAACCTGGACCGAAAACGGAAACGGAACGACTAATTTCGAGCCAATTTTCGTTTTTCGTTACTGGAAAAGCACTCAATTGAGCTAAATGGGGAGAAACGAAAAATTTTTCGTTTTCGTTTTCATTTTTTCGTTTTCGTTACGTAACGAAACGAAAACGAAAAATTTTGAAATTAGCCCACGAAAACGGAAACGAAACGACTCAGACCCTAGCCGAAAACGAAAACGAAAACGAAACTTTTTTTCTGAGTCGTGCCCATCTCTAATTGTTACTGTTTTATGTGCCATCAAGTTGCCTCTGACTAACTGGGATTCTGTGAATGAGTGATCTCCAAAATGTCTTGTCCTCAACACCCCTGCAGCTTTCTTTAGGGACTCAATCCATCTTTTCCTGATGCCTTCCCCTTTTCCAAGCCATATTTTCATGTCCAGAGAATCCCGCCTTCTCATGATGTGCATCTAGAGATAGGTTAGATTTGATATTATATAGGACCCACTAGTTTATTTTTCTGACAATCCAGGGTCTCAGCAATATTCTCAAACAGCACCATATTCCAAATAAGCCAGTGTTGAAAAGGATGATATTTAAAGCTTTTGTGCAAGCAGCCAAGACAAAATTGATCACATACTCAAACAAAAAAAAAATGCTTATTATCATAGGTTACTGGAACACAAAGGAGAAAGCAAAGATGAACCAAATTCTGATGGAAAATTTGAAATAATTAGATATATTTATGTTGCAATGTGTTACTATGGTGGAAGATGATATTTGAAACTCATAACCTGCACCCTCTATATAACTACAGTACTCTGGTTTTGTAGTACCTTGATATATCAGCTCTTTTATTTTACAAGCCTTTATTTTTCCAGCATTTGTAAGATAAACATCTTTATCATTATTGTGGCAGCTTGCCCAATTTTGGGTTACAAGCCCTTATAGTTAGGGTGTAGGCAACAATAGAAATTCCTATTATAAAATTTCTGTTGGGGCACCAGGTCTCTGAATCTCCAGGTGTCGCAGGAAAATTATTGATTGTCGATTAAGGGGTATAAGTAATGGTTGGGAAAGATAGTTGGAGAAGGAGCATCACATATCAAAGCATCACAACACACTATGGCACACAAACTAGATATCAACAATACTGAAATTGGGGACTAGACATCAAAGAACAACATGCATTTAGCAGCAGAACAGTAAGCTTCATTTTCAGAAGCCGTCTGCACAATAGTCATGGAGTTCTCTCCATAGATGCAAACTGGTTCACGGCTGGTTTGGCTGGGTGAAAACATTACTTAATACTTGTGTGTCCAGCAATATACTTAAAGGCGACAAAATGCATCTTACTTTATAGACTCTTACTTTTTAAAACAATGGCATTTAAAGGATGTGTTCTATGTTTTTCTGATTGTGCCTTTTCAGAGCTCCTTCATTTTCAAAGTGTAATTAAAGCTTTTTTTTTTTTTGTGTTTCTAGTATTTTGGATTGAATTCTGACTGGAGTATTTGACTGCAATGTAAGTTTAGTTTTCATGGATCTTTAAAGAATCTATGCCCATAGTTTTTCTTAGCTTCAAGACATAAGTTTTTCAAGAACTGGGAAATTTTTTGTGCTTATAGAACAAGGAAGTAATGTAGATCAATAAAGCTGGTAGAGTTAGACAAGCTGATTTTGCATGAAACAATGTAGCAATGAAAAGACTTATAGCTTGACATTCAGATTAATTTTTATATAATTGGGGATTTGTTAAATGCTGGAGTCTAAGAACAACGCAGGACAATCTGGTCGCTTCCAAACTTTATTTCCTGCAGACGACGCTCCCCTGACGGCCCAACCCCCTGCTTAAAAAGGCGCATAATTACCTCGGCGTACACCTCATTGGCTGTTGCCGCATTCCCACGATTACTCGTGGTTGGCCGGGTCGCGTCAAACGCGCGACTCCATTGTGGCTCCGCCCACGCCTCAATATCGCTCGCTAAAACACAACATTCCTCCCCCCATGGTTCAAACACAGTAACAACCAACATTACCATCAATCCTAATATTTTAGTCACATACATAATCCCCCAGATGTGCCGGTCTTCTACGCTCTCGCTGGGACCGCCGCAGCTTAGGTGGCGATGTGGGAGCAACGGGGACCGCTAGTTCCCGGATATCAGGCTGTGCCTGTGTCTCCGGGTTAGCAGGTACTCCGTTAGCAACCGGGGACTCGGCATTCCGTCTGGGCGGCACCTCATTGGTCTCCCCGGACTCAAAGTCACTGACTTGCTCCGGCTCAGGATCCGGGGCTTCCTCAGGCTCTGGCTCGGCTAGATTTTCCGGGGGCACCAGCGCCACAGTTGTTCTGACGCGGATCTGATCGATGTGACGCCGCCACACCAACCCCCCCTCTAAACCCACCTCATAAGATGTGGGACCCGAGCAGGCCACTATCGTTCCAGGAACCCATCGTCGCTCTAGGCCGTAACTTCGGGCATATACAGGGTCACCTATGGCAAATCCTCTCGGAGCTTCCCTAAGCTCCGTGGAAGGCCTCTTATCGAGTGCCCTGTCGGGATGGAGACGATCAAGGAGCGTCGTCAGTCTCCTTCCCATGAGGATCTCTGCAGGGCTACGCCCCGTTACGGCACTAGGGGTGACATGTTGGGCCAACAGGAACTGTGAGAGACGATAAGACCAGTCCCCCTGTATGATCCGCCTGAGCGCGTCCTTGGTCGTACGGACCATGCGCTCTGCTTGGCCGTTAGTGGCCGGATGAAACGGGGCGGACCTAATGTGCCTGATACCCGCTAGAGCGACAAACTCCTGAAATTCGGCAGAAGTAAACGCCGTTCCGTTGTCACTCACGATTGTGTCGGGCAAGCCGTGGGTGGCAAACAGCCGCCTCAAAACATTTATTGTTGCCTTTGTGGATGTGGTGGAGGTAGGGGCGACCTCTAGCCACTTGGACCTTGCATCCACTACTATTAAAAAATGTTGGCCCTGGAAGGGCCCGGCAAAGTCAAGATGTAATCGGGACCAAGGGGCTTGCATGGATTCCCAGGCCTGTACGGGGGCCTTAGATGGCTCGGGCCGAGACGCTTGACAAGGTTCACACCCCTTCACCCACTCTTCGATTTTAGCGTCCATGCCCGGCCACCAAACATAACTCCGGGCGAGTGCCTTCATGCGGACAATGCCCGGGTGGGCGACATGAAGGGCCTCCAATACCTTAGTCCTCAGAGAAGGGGGGACCACCACCCGACCACCCCAAAGCACACACCCCCTGTGTGACGAGAGTTCGTCTTTCCGGGCCGTATAAGCCGCAAATTCCGGGCCCGGTTGCTTGGGCCACCCCCTCCCCACCCAATCCAAAACACGAGCCAACACTCGATCGTGTCGGGTCAAGGCGGCGATATCCTGGACGTGCAAAGGACAATCCGGCAGGTCCTGGATCCTTAGGACCTGGTGGGCGGGAGCAGGGTCCGGGCCGCACTCCGGTAGCGGCAGACGGCTAAGGGCATCGGCATGACCCATCGCCTTCCCGGGCCGGTGCTGCAGTTCGTAATTGTATCCAGCCAGAAAGATGGACCACCGCAGTACTCGTGGCGAGAGCACTTGGGGGGTCTGGCGGTCCGCGGCAAACAGGCCCAACAACGGCTTGTGGTCCGTGACTATTGTGAAGGGTCGGCCGTACAAGAAGTCATGAAACTTCTTGACCCCTTTCACAATGGCTAACCCCTCTCTATCGATTTGGGCGTAGTTCCTCTCCGCGGACGAAAGGGTTTGAGAGAAGTACGCCACCGGAACTTCTCTTCCGTCCGGGAGTTGATGACCCAGAACGGCGCCCACTCCGTACGGGGAAGCATCACAAGCCAACACTACCGGCAAGGACTCATCAAAGTGGGCCAGTACAGAATTTGACACCAACAGATCTTTCACCCCGCGAAAAGCCTTCCTTTGTCTCTTGCCCCACACCCAGGGCGCCTTTTTATCCAGGAGCCGGTGCAACGGCTCCGCGATGGCCGCCTTATGTGGCAGGAAGGCGTGATAAAAATTTAGAAGTCCTAGAAAAGCCTGTAGCTCCGCTTTCCCCCTGGGCTCTGGCGCCTCGCGGATGGCGCGAAGTTTGTCCCGGGCTGGGTGTATGCCCGTTGCATCGACGTGAAACCCAAGGAAATCCACGCTGTCGACTCCCAACAGGCATTTTGATTTCTTCACCTTAAGGCCCGCCTCCCGAAACCTCTCTAGCACTGTTCGGAGTCGAGCGCCAAAATCCGTCATAGATGGAGCAGCGATTATAACATCATCAAAAAACGGAGTTACTCCGGGAATTCCCTTAAGGAGGCGGTCCATCATATTCTGGAAAAGTCCTGGGGCTACACTCACCCCGAATTGTAATCGATTTACACGGAAGGCCCCCTTATGCGTGACGATCGTCTGAGCATCTGCCGTAGCTGTGTCAACCGGCAGTTGTTGGTAGGCCCGTGCCAAATCCAACTTTCCGAATACTTTCGCCCCGGCGAGGGTGGCCAAAACATGGCTCACGACCGGAACCGGGTACGCGTGGTCACGGAGAGCTTTGTTGAGAGTGCACTTATAATCCCCACAAATCCTAACCGACCCGTCGGGCTTGACCGGGGTGACTATGGGAGTCTCCCAGGTTCCCGAGTCTACCGGTTCTAGGACCCCTTGCGCAACAAGGCGGTCCAGCTCCGCCTCAATCTTGGGCTTGAGGGCAAATGGGACCCGGCGGGCCTTCACCCGGATGGGACTAATCTCTGGGTTCAAGCGCAGGGAAATCGGGGGGCCCTTATACTGTCCCAAGGACCCGTCGAAAACGGATGGAAAGTCCTTACAAATCTCTTCCGGGCCCATCTTGGAAAAGAGACTGTGAATGCCTGTAAACCCAATTCCCAAAGGCTCCAGCCATGATAAGCCCAAGAGGCTGGTAAAAGGGCCTTCCACAATTATTAGGTCCAGTCGCTGGGAAACCCTTCCATACTGGACCTGGAACGTGCCCATTCCCACAGTCTTTATTATATTCCTCTGAAAATCCTTGAGGATCACCGGGGAGGGGCGAAGAGGGGGGCCACCCCTGGGGCACAGGCGCCGAAAGGTCTTAGCCGAGATAATAGAGTACATGGAGCCCGTATCCATCTCCATTACACAAGGGGCCCCCTCTATCTTGACTTCCAACTTGACCTTAGTGGGCTTACGGGTGCGCGTGCAGACCTGCATTACCGTGGCAGCGGTGATCGACTGCAACTCCTCTTCCTCCCGAGTCTCATGTACGCGCTGTCTCGTCCGGTTTCCTTTCAACTTAGAACGGCAGACTCGGCGGATGTGCCCGGCCTTGCCGCAACGGCGGCACGTGGCATCCCGGAACGGGCAGGAGCGACGATCGTGATCATCACCGCAGCCAAAACAGGAGTCTCCTCGGGCCGAGCCGGTAGAGCGCACATGCAAGGGTGCGGTCGTGTCGTGCAGACGCCGGCTCGTACCTGACTTGCTGAGGTTGCGGTGGACGCTGGTATCCTCTTCCTCCGACGTACTGTCCGTGGCGTGGACTTCCGCTGCCTTCTTGTTGGCGTGTGTGGAGGCTGACCGCTCGTAGGCCAAAGCTTCGCTGTAGGCCGCGCTCAAGGTGATGGTCTCGCGCGCCATCAGCTTGGTCTGGAGCTTCTCATTACGTAAACCCCATATGAATCGGTCCCGGATCATCTCCTCCAAATTAGGGTATTCGCATTCTCCCGCCAACGAACGGAGCACTGCAAGGTACTCCGCGGTGGACTCGGAGGGGCCTTGAGAGCGCAGGAAAAAACGGTGCCTCCGGGAGACTATTGATGGCTTCGGGATGAAGTGGTTGGTGAGCAATCCCGCCACTTCATCATACGACAAAGAGTCCAGCGGGTTATGGCCGGCCAACCCTTTAGCAATTATGTAGGTGGCCGCCCCACAGCCACCCAGCAAAATGTTCCGCTTCTGGCGGTCCTCCGTAATGCCATGGGCCTCGAGTAAAAAACGGAGGCGCTCGATGTATGCCTCCCAATGCTCGGGGTGCCGGGGGTCGAACTCACCCAGGGCATGCATAATGGCGGCTACTCCCTGGAAGGGCGGGGGCGGCGGCAGTCGAGAGGCGCCCCGGTCCGGAGAGGACATCACTAAACGACGTGGCAGCCCCGGTACGGGGGTACGGCAGCTCAGAAAAATCCCACCTTCGTCGCCACTGTTAAATGCTGGAGTCTAAGAACAACGCAGGACAATCTGGTCGCTTCCAAACTTTATTTCCTGCAGACGACGCTCCCCTGACGGCCCAACCCCCTGCTTAAAAAGGCGCATAATTACCTCGGCGTACACCTCATTGGCTGTTGCCGCATTCCCACGATTACTCGTGGTTGGCCGGGTCGCGTCAAACGCGCGACTCCATTGTGGCTCCGCCCACGCCTCAATATCGCTCGCTAAAACACAACAGGATTATTATGATTTTATTCTGAAATTAACATTTTTGGGTTGGATTGGGTGGCTTCACTCCATTGCTTCTCAGTGATGCCCCCACCCCTGCAATCACATTCTGTTCATGGACTGTTCCAATGAAGACTCTTTTGTCTTACTAAGAGCGTTTATACACAACCCCTAAGCTCCGCTGCAAATGGCTCCCAGCTCCAGAGCTTAAAAATGTTTCCCCACCAGCTCCGGAGCTAACAGAAAATTAAGTGCGACCCTGCCCACCTAAGCACGACCCAGCGCACCTTTCAAGTACCTGCTCTTTGATGGTGAAAAATTTTGATGCAGAGAGTGCCGGGCTCTCCTCGCTTCTTTTTGTTCTTGTTTTTTGCCTCCCACTCCTTTAAGAGGAACCAGGAAGTAACGGGGGGAGTCGGAGCAACTTCCACGGCACTCGGAGGTAAGAGTGCATTCTTTTCTCCCCTTTTTTCTCCCTCCCCTCATGCAGCCAGCAGCCAGGAATGCGGAGGGGGTGGGAACGCAGGGAGAGCGACAAACCCCCAAGATCTCTGGTCCGAATTTAAGGGACCAGCGGATCTTAGGGGTCATGTAAAAAGGCCCTAAGGCTAACCAGCCTGTAGTTTCCCGGGTCCCCCCTCCTTTCTTTTTTAAAAATTTGTGTGACATCCGCTATCCTCCAGTCCTCCGGCACTGTGGCCGTTTTAAGAGACAAGTTGCATATTACCGTTAAGAGATCTGCAATTAAATTTCTCAGTTCCCTAATAAGCCTTGAATGGATGCCATCTGGGCCCGGTGACTTGTTAATCTTCAATTTAACAATTAGTCCTAAAACATCCTCTCTTTTAACCTGTATTTGATTTAATTCTTTAGTCAAGAGGGGCCGTTCGGGCAGTGGAATCTGCTGAAGGTCTTCTGTTGTGAAGACAGATGAAAAGAACTCATTTAATTTCTCTGCAATTTCCAAGTCCTCCTTTACCTCCCATTTTCCTCCCTCACCATCCAGAGGTTCTCTGGCAGGTTTTCTACTTCTAACATATTTAAAGAAGCTTTTACTATTACCCTTTATATTGCTAGCCATGCATTCCTCAAAATCTTTCTTTGCCTCTCTTATCATCTTCTTACATTTGTTTTGCCAGAGTTTGTGTTCCTTTTTATTTTCCTCATTTGGGGAGGATTTCCATTTACAGAAAGACCTCTCCTTGCACTTTAGAGCCTCTCTAACTCCACTTGTTAACCATGCTGGCACCCTCTTGGACTTGGATGAGCTCTTCTTTCTTTGTGGTATGCACTTGTGCTGGGCCTCTATTACCATTGTTTTAAACAAGCTCCATGCACTCTGGAGAGATTGGATTCTTCCAACCTTCCCCTTCAATTTCTTTCTAACTAGTTTCCTCATCTGAGGGAAGTTTGCCCTTCGAAAATCAAGGGTTTTTATGTCTGATTTGCTTGACGCTCTTCCTCCAACATGCATGACAAAGGAGATTGCAGCATGGTCACTGTTCCCCAGAGGCTCAGTGACATTCACATCCCTGACCAGGTCCTGAGTATCACACAGTATTAGATCCAGAGTTGCCTGTTCTCGGGTGGGCTCCATGACAAATTGCTCTAAGGCACAGTCATTCAGCAAGTCGAGAAACCCAGTTTCTCTTTCTTGCCCAGAGCTCACATTGGCCCCGTCAATGTGGGGAAAATTGAAGCCCCCCATGATTCCTATCCTATCCCTCTTAACCACCTCCATGATTTCTCTCCTCATTTCAAGGTCCCCCTCAAGTTTTTGATCTGCTGGACAATAGCATACACCAGCTATCACATCACTCCTTGGACCTGGTAGTTTAACCCACTGTGATTCTATGGTGAAGTCAAACCCTCTGTCAATCTCCATTCTGCTGGATTTTATCCCTTCTTTGACATAGATGGACACTCCCCCTCCAACCCACCCCTCTCTATCCTTCTATAGAGTTTATAGCCTGGAATTGCTGTATCCCACTGGTTCTCCACATTCCACCAGGTTTCTGTTATGGCTATTATATCAATGTTATCCCTAGCTGCCAAATGTTCAAGTTCTCCCATCTTTGCTCGGAGGCTTTGAGCATTGGTGTAGAAGCACCTGTACAGTGGGTCCCCCAACAACAGCTGCTGCTTTATTCTCTCCCCCCCAGCTTTTCTTTTCAGTAAACAAACTATCACATTCCATTATTCTCCCAGTGCAAATACCTGCTATGTCATCTCTATGTGATTCTCTACCCTCTCCAACCTCATTCCATAGGTATGAGGTGTTCCGAACCAGATGCCACTCAGCTCCTGTCGGCTTTCCCCCAGTTATCAGTTTAAAAGCTGCTCTGCAGCCTTTTTCAGGTTGAGTGCCAGCAATCTGGTCCCATCATGATTCAAGTGCAACCCATCCCTCCTGAACAGGTTTGGCTTGTCCCAAAATGTTCTCCTGTTCCTGACAAATCTGAAGCCTTCCTCTCAACACCATCACCTCACCCACGCATTGAGGCTTCTGAGCAATGCCCGCCTGGTGGGTCCTGTATGAGGAACAGGTAGCACTTCTGAAAATGCTACCTTGGAAGTCCGGGACTTCAATCTTCTTCCTAACAACCTGAATTTGGCTTCCAGGACTGACCGCTTGTCCTTCCTGACATCATTGGTACCAATGTGTACCATGACCACTGGCTCCTTCCCAGTTCTCTCTAACAAGCTATCTAGATTTCTCGTGATGTCCGCAACCTTTGCACCTGGCAGGCAAGTGACCATACGGTTATCATGCTCATCACAATCCATCCCTCTGTATTTCTAATAATAGAATCCCCTAGTACAAGGAGCCTCTCTCCTGCAGCCTGTTCATCTACATGCACCTGATCCTGTATCTCATCAATTGTGATGAGGGAGAGATCCTCAGGTGGAACCAGTTGTTCCTCTGTGCATGCCTCATGAGGTTTGATGAGGGAAAGAGCCTCAAATTGCTTGTGCAATTTGAGACTCTCTGAGCGATCCCTTGGCCTTCTACTCCTTTGAGTCACATTCCTCCACACATCTACCTCCTGAGTTGGGGAAGTAACTTCATCCTCAGAAGTGTGCCCTGTCTCTTCTTTGTGCTGGATAGTCTGTTCCTCTCTGTCCAAGAACAGCTCAAGCTCCTTAATTTGTTGCTGGTTCGATATGCAGGCCTCTAGCTGCTGGACCTTCTCTTCTAATAGTGCAACCAGCTTGCACTTGCAGCAAGTGTAGTTCTGCACACACTTTGTCAAGATGACAAACATGGCATGAGTGTTACAGGTAACTACAGCTGCTCCCTCAGACTCCATTTTAACGAGTGCAGTATTATGGGCCTTGAAAATTTACTATTTTACTAGCTACTAATCTAGAAATAATAATCTAGAACTATTTTCTTCCTTTGATGTTTTCTTCCTTTGATGTTACCAGTGCTCACTTCTTTCTGTTTTGCTCTCTCAGCAGTAGGTCTGCTTGGTCTCACACACCAGGCTCAAATGTCTGGTCAAGAGGAACATGTCCTGTTCCAAGTCTTTGAAAGTTCATCTAGCTATGCACACCCATAAAGAGTGGTTTTAGCATGTGGTTACATTACATGGGTCTGAAACACTGAGCAATGTCTGAAGTCTTTATCTCCATCCCCATGTCATCACCCCCATCTCATTACCCAATGCTTCCATTGCCCTTGATTTTTCATGCAATTGGCCAACTGGTTTTCTATAACTTCCTTGACCAAACTTTTATTTGTCTTCCCATATGGCAGTAAGCAGAGCTTGAGCATCAGTGAATTTTGAGGGGCTACTGTTTGGCCCTTGAATAGCAACTGCCTTCGCTGAGAATGGAATGGGGGCTCACAGAAACACAGACAGAATTCTCCCTCCTGCTTGGGTTAACAGAGCAGTAGAAATCCCAATATTGTTATAAGCCTCAGATGTTGAAAAGCCAATTCTGGGGCTGCGAGTCTGGTTATATTTAGATCTCTATTTACCTATCGTCAGGGAACAGCCTATATAACACTTCCTTTATTTTGGAAAAGGTACACTCTGAGAATCAGGAAAAGTGATTTCACATGATTGATTCCAACCTCAACTCACCTGCATCCAAACGTACAATATCGTGCTTGAAACCAAGCAAAAATGAAACCGTACTTGCAATTTGCTTTGTATTTTTACATAGTAGAAGGGCAGATGAATAAGTGCACAATTTGTACATGTGTATGTTTAAAATATAAAATTGACCCAAAGCAAACGTTTTACCAGATTTTTTCCTTGTTTGAAATGAGTGCAGATTGGCAGGCATGCTTTAAACTCTCAGCAACACCATCTTTTGGGCAGTCATATGGTTGTTGAAATCATGCCAGACTTTCCATTATAATAATCACACACACACATCCCACTGCCTCATTCTCAAGGAGCTGCTAGCTTGGCTGCAAAGGTTTCTGCTCTAGACTGAAAACTTGGCTTAGAATTGTCACATCCCAGGTCAGATATTTTAGAGAGAAAGAGAAAAAATATTATGAGCCAAATTTTAGTGTTATTTTTCTAAAGCATATGAGCCAATTGGTTCGGGCATAGGAGCCAATTGGTAATCAATATAAGAGTCACATAGTAAATAGACCCTCATTCAGGGAAAGCTTGCCTGAAAAGGAAGGTCTTTGCCTGCTTCTGGAAAGACAGCAGAAATGGGACAGTCCAGGCCTCCAACAGGAGGGAGTTCCAAAGTCTGGGAGCAGCAACAGAGAAGGCCCTTTCATGTGTTCTTATGAGACACACCTGTGAAGGTGGAAGGATGGAGAGATAGGCCTCTCCTGATGACCTATGCACCCGAACTGGTTCATAATGTGAGATGATGATGATGGTGGTGGTGGTGGTGGTGGTGGTGGTGGTGGTGGTGATTTGCTTTGTAGGGTTCTCCTGCCTTTCCTGACTGCATTAAATTATCAGTTCTGCAGGCATTTTTCTCTCACACATGGAACCATACCTGTTGGATATATTTCATGTTGCTGTAAAAAGAACATAAAAGCTACCTGGAGGGGAGGGAGTATGATAACCACATAACCCATTGAAGGTTGATTCAGCTGTATGATTATCTTTGTGTTCAGTATCAAAGATAGTGAAACAAAATAGTCCAGTGGGGGGAGAGAGAGAGAGACAGAGAGACAGAGAGAGGGAGGGAGGAAGGGAGGGAGAGAATTTTAATGCCATGATTAAAGTTGTTGCAGAATTTCAAATCTTTGCTTAAATTCTTATAGCTGCACTACAGAAGCATACCTGTCAAGTGTCCCATATTGCCTGAGAAACTCCCATTTTTACCCCTTTTCCCACTGTCTTCCCGGATTATTATTTTCCCGGAAACAGCTTGGGTGCTGGTAATGGAAACTCCTTCTCAAGCAGCATCATAGAGTGTGTGTCCCATTTTTTCAAACAAAGAATCACCAAACAATCTTGGCTCACAGGAGGAGTTTTCTAATGTGTATACTTATCTGAAATGCATCTAGAAAGTCACTGGGTTAGGATGTCTTATGGAATAATATTTAGAGACGGTTTTCCGATTATTCAATTCATAATTTTAGCATTGTGGAACAACAGTTTTTGGTTCATACCAAATCAGACCTTTAGTTTTTTTATTATATTCTTCAGCAAAATATGAAACAGCTGCTGCCTCATGCCAGCTGGCATGTGTGCTCGTGGTCTGAATAGAAGAAGGGGGTTCTCCTTTTTCCTCACCCGAACCAGACCATTATGGAAACTCTGAGTCTACGGGAAAGCATTAGCAGGTGACATAAAACATTTATTTGATTTAAATAACTCTTCCTGGTGCCACTCCAAAAACATTCTGACCACTTCCAATTATAGCTGTCTTTTTTTTTTAAGTGCAAAGTTTTGATAGCCACAACTATAATTAGGGATGTAAAAGAGCTGGTATTCACTAGAAATACTCTTCCAAAAGGAATATCTCTAGTAAACTCTTAATGTTTTTCAGCAGTTCAGTCTTGTTCCTTCCTAGCCTTGGAACAGCAGCACAAAGCCAGTGAGAACCTGTTGCTTCATCTTCACTGCCTTTTCTTCCCAAATGTGCTTTCTTTGGTGGATGAATTCTACTTGATCTAAAACAAATACCATTCTTGCTCTATTCAGCTGGCAGAAATAACAATAACCATGTGCCATCAATTCTGATATATGGCTACCCCTTTAAGGATTTTCCCGGGACAGAACACTCAGAAGTGGTTTCCCATTCTCTCCTTCTGAGGGTGTCCTGGAACTGCGTACATACAGGATAGCTCTATTTGTGGGAGGCATTGTGGGAAATTCAACTCTGAACCTCTTAGATAAACTACTGACTTATTTAGTCAGCATTCAACTTGATTAGAAAATGAATAATGACATTTGCATTTAAAATATAAAACAAACTATTGGCTTCCCTTTCATATTAGATATATATTGGTGCAATTCTCTAAACACATTTTAAAATAAGGAAATCATTAAAGATATTCAGTGTAATATATTTGGTGATAGTGAGATCTGGAAAATATGACCCAGAGACCACAGCTAACCAATGAGACAATTTTGAATGGCTGATGCTTTTCAATAATGTTAAGGTTCCAAATTCACTTAAAAGATAAAATTAAGTCTCAATATTTAGCTTGAAGTAAGGATGTTGGTTTTATTTTCTCCAGTAATCGGATTGTTGGGTTTTTAAAATTCAAATTCTGAGATATGGAGATTATATGGAGATCTCTGTGCATGTTGGCAATATCTTGAAATTGAAATTGAAATGAAATTGCAGCTCATTTGCACTGGCCAAATTCAATAGGCACTGCAATTTCCAGTACTGTACAGAGGGAATGACACCTGCTAAAGAGGTGTTTCATTCAGCATTAAAGGTGAATTAATACACAGGGATTCAAACCCTGACTTGTAGTGATGCCCAAAGCATAATCACTTACAGTAACAATTAACTTTTTGCCCAGTAAATTAATGCCTAGTGAGGAAGAAGAAACTATTGTCATGATAGCTGAAAATGGCGTTGTTGGGAAAAAAAAAACAGCAAAGTTAGGATGGATTGGGTACTGGAGGTAGGGAAACCAGCAGCTTTACCTCAGGCAGTACATCTCCTTCTTCCTCAGGTACATTTCCGAACAACTGCCTCAGGTGGTCAGAAATGTACTTGAGGGAAGCCTGACAGGAGTGTGTGAGATGTGAGGTGAAGCAATGGGTGAGTGTGTAATTTTCAGCCCTGCTCCTTGTGGTGGCCAAGGACAAAAGTTGATGATTTCTGTCATGAATTCTGCAGGAAGTATCACCCTCCTTGTCCCTGATTTCCCCATGTCTTTACAATCTTGTTCCCAGGTTTTCCTGACTTCCTCTGCCAAAATGTTAAGCCAGGGCCCCAGTGCATTTGTCTGGTCTGCAGCTCCTACAGCTGCTGGTCTGTAATCACTTCTCCTCACAGGCCAGATTCTCTCTCAGACTTTGGCAGGCTTCTCTCTGCTTTTTTATAGAAAAATCCTTCCTCTCTAAACACATGACTGCTGGTCGACACAGCTTCTGTTGACAGGATATCCTGCAGAGCCCACTTCTCACACTCCCCTTTATGCTTAATTTTTTTATTAAAAAAATAGTGTTGGGGCTTAAACATCTTCCTCACCAGAAATCTCTGCTTTCCTCCCCTGATAAGAACACTTTGTAGCTACTACTGTGTGAAAGGAAATGGATTCCTTGCATCATTTTAAACAACGCGCCTAGTGCAGCAGCAAAATGCAGCCCACTGGATGTTACTGGACTGCAGCTACTAGCAGCTTCAGCCAGCAATGGTGAGGTATACTCGGAATGGCAGTAAAATCCCACTCTGACCATAAGGGTTCTGCAAGCTTAGTCACCCCAACATGCTTACAGGATCCTCTTCATCAAAGATGGTACTTCAGTGAGTAGGGCTTAGATCTGTCCTCATCTCCACGTCATACACAAACACCTTAAACACCAGACTTTTGCATCTGTATATTTGCTACAGCAACAGCACAATTTGACATAACATAGATTGTGGGTCCTGTTGGCAATTTTAGTGTTTAGTGCTTAAATGTTTTTATTGTTTTAATTGTCCATTGCCTTTTAAACATTTTTAATTGTTTTAACTGTTCATTTTAATTCTAAGCCGCCCAGAGACCTTTGGGTAGTGGGCGGCATATAAGCTGTATAAAATAAATAAATAAATAAATAAATAAATAAATAAATAAATTTGTGGAAATTTGTTAACTCTAGACGAGACATGGGGATGAATAAAAAACAAATCATGATATTTGCCAGAAATCACTGATTCATCTAACATTCATTGCTTGGTATTCATCAAGTCTGTAGACCTCAACAAATATGAATTGACAAATATTCACCTTTTTATTTCTTCCTTTTGCACTTTCTATGCCATTAGTAAGCCATGGCATAGGTGGAGGGGAGGAATCCCTTCAACGAGCCCAGACAAACCTTTCCTATCTAGACAGAGCAAACTCGGATGGCTAAATAATAACAAAACAAAACCCTGACAAACCAGCAAACCAATTTGTGGTTCAATAGTTAACAGGTCAAAATTTGTGGTTCATGGTTCATCCTCAATTCAACTCTTGACCCCTTCCTAGTTTTAGTTTAGAATGCCAGCACTTGACATAGATTCTAATTAAGCAAATACAAAAGTGGAACAGGTGATACATTTAGGCTACTAGAAAATTTACAAAATATTTCGATGGAGAAATCCTCTTCATCAGAGCTGTACCAATAGGTTAAAACAGGCATGTCCAAACTTTGGCCCTTCTGATGTTTTGGACCACAAGTCCCAGAATTCCAAGCCTGTATATCCAGTGGCAAAGGACTGTGAGAGTTGTGGACCGAAACATCTGGAGGGCGGAAGTTTGGACATGCCTGGGTTAAAACATGGGAAAATATGGATTTGCCAGGAGTTATTTCTTAGATGTAAGATCCTTGGCAAGATGGAAAAAATGCCAGGCAGTTTCTTACTTGAGGCTCGGAGCTTAGATCTTCTTAGGCTGTATCCGAAATGAAGGGATGTGTTTTACTCCTTCCAAATACATGTCACACTCACGGCTCATGTACACACAATCACACCTCTTTCAGTGTTCATAGGCTGCATCCAAAATCCATCCATCCAACTCCTGGCAAATCCATATTTTGCCATGTTTTAACCTGTTGGTATAGCTCTGAGGAAGAGGGTTTTGCCCTCGAAATATTAGCAACTTTTTGTTATTTTTCTAGTAGCCTAAAGATATCACCTGTTCTACTTTTGTATTTGGTTTTTGTGATGGCTATACAGCTACTCAACTTGTTTTGCTTCAACTGGAAATACTGAGATATCACGAATGCCCCCCCACATACATACCAAGAAGGAGGCAAATTGACCATCAAGGGAGACACAAGAAGATTGCAACCACTAGGTAATCTCTTTCCTTTTTATTTGATACAACTGACTACACCTAGTGGACTGTTTTAAATTTTATCTCAAGCCCCAAATGAAATGCATGGGTCTTCTACACCACCACCACCCTTCCCTGGCCAAGAAGGAGCCATTAGCCTTGAAGAATCACATGGAGACATAGCTACCTGAAAGATCAAATCTCACAGTATGAACCCACTCGGGTGTTAATGTCATCAGGAGAGGCTCTTCTCTCCATCTCGCCACCCTCACAGGTACGTCTTGTGGGAACCCATGAAAGGGCCTTCTCGGTTGCTGCACCCAGACTCTGGAACTCCCTCCCAGGACTGCTTCATCTCTGTTGTCCTTCCGGAAACAGGCAAAGACCTTTCTCTTCAGGCAAGCTTTTCCTGAATGGTGGTCTACCTATTATGTGTATTTTATGTGAATCTACAGGGTCACATAAACTTTGTCTTTATAGCTACTGTACTTATAACCTTATGGGTTTGCACTGACACTATGTTAGTCTCCATCACTCATAACTTTACATGGAACTTTATTCCCCTTTAACTGCTTATGTTCTCTTGTAGCTTTAATGTAATGTTGTCTATTAATGCTGTAAGATGTCCCCCAGTCCCCTGTTCTCAATACTTGAACATGTCTTCATTGTACTGGGCTGTATATTAACCCTCATTCTGTAAGCCACCTTGGGTCCTTTTTTCCGAGGAGAAAGGCAGGGTAAAAATACTCTAAAACAAAATAAAATCCATCAATCAATAAAATATGTCTATTTGTTACCTGCCATCAAGTCATCCCCAACATCTGGCATCCCTGTGAATGAGTGAGCTCCACAATGTCCTATTCTCAACAGCCCTGCTACTACTTAAGCCTGTAGTTTCTTTAGCAAGTCAGTTCCTCTGATATTTGGTCTTCCTTTGCAGATCACAAATTGTGTTGCTAGATTTTATACTGCCGCAGTAGTGGTACGTTGGCTTAGGACTGATAGCAACCCCAGTTTCTGATAGTCATACAGAGTGTAGTTCTCACACAGGGGCACAATATTGGCATAACTGTTTTAATATTTTGCTAGCCGTTTAACCCCTAAATGCTGATTATTAATGATTGATATACTGGAATACTGGCATACCGATTCCCTTGATGTATTTATATATGGTTTTATTCATATTTGGTTTTATTATATAAGTGCTGCATCTTTTTACTAAATGTATCACTATAAGGGTTTATTGTATGAAACAATATTTTAATATCATGTAGGATTTGGTTGACAACCATAAATAAAGTATTAAATTTTTTTTGGTCATGCCTTCCATCTTTTCTAGCATTATTGTTTTCTTCCAGAGAATCCTGCCTTCTCATTATGTGCCCAGAGTAAGATTGTTACAGTTCCAACAGTTTTGCCTCCTGAGATAGTGCAGGCTTGATTTAATCCAGGATCCACCTTGTCTTTTGGGCCATCTAGGGCAGTGATGACAAACCTTTTAGAGACTGAGTGCCCAAACTACGATTTAAAACCCACTCACTTTTTTGCAAAGTCCCAATACAGCAATTTAACCTGAATACAGGTAGCTGTGAAGGGGCAATGTTAGGTGCCCACAGAAAGGGCTCCGAATGACACCTTTGGCACCCATGCCGTAGGTTCACCAGCACTAATCTAGGGTCTCCACAAAGTTCTCCTTCTCCTTGTTCCATAAGTGGGACAATCTCCCATCAGGTTTTGAGGGGATGCATTCATTTTCTCTGCTCAGTTTCCAAGCCCCGTTTACTGTGAAACTATAGACCCTTTTGCCTCTAGGGACGACCTCCCCCCAAATTAATCCCAGTTTAGCAACAATATTGTCTGTTTTTATATCCTTGGGGGAAGAAAGATTTCTATATCTGGAGCTTTCTCCTGGCTCTGGAACTTCTAATGAGTAAGACTAGGCCAGATATCTCCTTGTTGCCTTCTCAATGGGAAGCAAACAATGTTTTTCTTTCACAGGGGCTTTTGGCATGGCAGCTGACTAGACATGGGCACGACTCAGCGAAATTTTCGTTTCCATTTTTGTTTTTTCGTTTCCGTTAGGTAACGAAACGAAAACGAAAATTTTTCAAAAAGAAAACGAAAATGAAACCAAAAACGAAAAATGTTGCCGTGTTTTTCGTGTTCGTTGCGGCAAACACATTGAACTGAAAAGAATGCTAATGAAACAGATATTTTTCGTTTTTGTTTTCGTTTTTCATTTTCGTTAGGTAACGAAACAAAAACAAAAAAATTGCGGGAAAAACCCAACGAAAACGAAAACGAACCAAAACGGACCCCCAAACAACCAAACAAAAAATGAAAAACAATTTTTTTGAGTTGTGCCCATCTCTACAGCTGACTAAAAAGGGGGCTAGTAATTATTTGAGGGCTATAAATTCCTTGGTGATATGTTTTTACTAGAGATGGGCACGACTCAGAAAAATTTTTTGTTTTCTTTTTCGTTTTCGTCTAGGGGTCCGTTTTGGCTCGTTTCCGTTTTCGTGAGCTAATTTTCAAAATTTTTCATTTTCATTTCGTTACGTAACGAAAACGAAAAACAAAAATGAAAACAAAATTTTTTTCGTTTCTTCGCATTTAGCGAAAAACGAAAATTGGCTCAAAATTAGTCATTTCGTTTCCGTTTTCGGTCCATTTTTGAACCGTTTTTTGTTTTTGTTTCGTTACGTAACGAAAATGAAAAAACGAAAACGGAAACGAAAATTTCGCTAAGTCGTGCCCATCTCTAGTTTTTACAGTTGCATTTTCAAAATCGTTTTAAAATGCACCTTTAATTCTGTTTTGATATCTGATCTTGTTTTGTGACATAAGTGTGTTTTTATGCAATATTACTTCAAATGGCGTGTGTCTCATTTTAGGGATGAAGGGAAGAAGAAAAACCAATCAAACAAAACAAAAAAAATAATTAATTAATAAAACAGTAGTCCAAAGCAAGTCTGCATAAAACAGCAGTTAGGCTGAATCACTCCTGTACTACTTCTAAGAAAACCTCCTTTTTTATTGCATTGGAGAGATGTGATCTCTTTGGGCACATACATCCACAGAAACCTACAAGAATGGAAACTGAAGTAATAAGAACCAGACACATCCAGGAGAACACTGCTTCCTTCAGCAGCCTTCCTCCTATGTCTGCACACTGAGTGATTTGTATCTAGATTTTGGATGAACCCATCATGGAAAACAATTGCAGTTATATAGGGTACTGGTACATTTCTTCATACCTAGGCTATGTCCAGAGGTTATTTAGGATGAAGACAGGTTTGCTGGGTCATGCTTCCTCAGTCCCATGGTCAGTCTCCGAACTGATCATTACTGCTACATTTCAAACCTATGCAGAGCTTTTAGGTTCCTTTCTGTGTGTGGATTGGGCATCTTCTCACCACACAGGAGAACTTTATTGTGGGTTGAAGGAATTTTGTACATTCGGCCGAAGTTAGTTGTCCTCAAGCAATTTCCACACTGGGGCATACGGGTCTAATTTTGTGGTGATACAACTATGTCTTTGTTAATAAAAGAAAATCTCGATAAATGAACACTGAACTTTAAACATGTGTTGTAATAATTAGTCACCACTTGAAGGCTGGTTTTGCTTTTTTGTTTTTTTTTAAAGAAAAGTGTTCTAAATCATGCATTTTTATCTTGGAACACTCTGTAACTACCTATGTCAATTTCCTTTAAGTCTTGCCACTGTGCTTCAGAGATAAAATCCATTCTGAATTCCTGGAAGCCAAATTAGAAAGTGATACATCATAGGCTATTTCATCTTCCAGCTGTTTAAGGATTTTTTTTACTTCTTCAGTATGCTTTACAGCTCCCGTCTGTCTGGGTTGGGCAATTTCCAGCAATATTTTTCCAGCTGTAGATATCTAGTATCCCCATTATTTATAGATTATAGATTTATGTCACTTATGATAATGTTATTTGCCCCTAGCTATGCAAAACCGTTTTACCCCCTGACTTGACTTTACAAAGGACTGCGAGACATAGTAAATCTCTGGTGGTAAGTATCTGGATTATTTGATAGCCCTAGTTGACAAAGTACTGTAGGTTGTATTATCAACAACACCAGTGTGAACTATGTTGAACTATGTGAACTATGTTGAAATAACTTGCATTGTTTTGATAATTCCTACACAGTAATAAGACCAGATGGGAAATGCTACTTTTTGAACTTTGACTGTCCAGATAGTCTGGAAAGCAGGACCACTGGTTATCCTGGTTTGTTTGTTTGTTTGTTTGTTTGTTTGTTTGTTTACCATCCAACTTAGTGCATGGCACTACTCTAGGTGGCTTAGAGCAGGCATGTTTAACTTTGAACCAGCCAAACTCTACTTTTTCCAGCCCAAAGTGCCTGAGGCCTACTAAACTAAAACCTCTACTTACGAATTTTATCCATTCCGAGCATATGTTCATAAGTAAAAAAAATTGTAAGAAGAGCAGCGGTTTCCCTTAGGAATGCATTGAAAACCAATTAATCTGTTCTAGAGGGAACAGATTTCAGTGCACCATGGCCCTTGAACTGCTCCGCTCAGCTGAAACAATGGGCTGGCAGACCCAAAACTTTGCTGGGGCAGTGGTGGTCCTTGAGATGGGGGAGGGAGTGGTAGAGAACTCCTCCCCTCACTTTTTTTATTGATGGCTGGTGGGCTACTTTTGAACCCTTCGTGGGCTACTGGTAGCCTGCGGTCCACCTGTTGTGCAGGACTGGCTTAGAGCAATGGTTCGCAACCTTGATGGTCTTGGACTAAAACTTCCAGAAGTCTTCACTGCTATTCCAGAAGTCTTCACTGCTAATGGTGCTGGCCAGGATTTCTGGGAGTTGCAGTCCAATAACATCTGAGGACCCAAGGTTGGGAACCATTGGTTTACAGTAGTGAAATAATCCATCAATCCAAAAACAGAACAGACAAGAGTAGTTAAAAACCCAAAAGGTGGCAAAATCAGGAGAGATGCATATAAATTAACTTAAGAGACAATGTCCTTAAACACTTACTGGAAAAGTATGGTCTTCTCAACATTGTTTTAAAAGTCAGGAGGAAGGGGTCCTGATACACTTCTAAGCAGCTTATTCCACAAAGTTGGAGCCAGAACCAAGAAGGTACAATTTCTGGTGTAAGTTTTATTTGCCTCTCTTGGTGTGGTGATTAGTAGGAGCAAGGGCTGCGAATATCAGGTAGTGCAGGCCAATGTTTTAGAGGAAAAATAGGTAATGGGTCTTTAATAGAGATGGGCACGAACTGAAAAAATAGAGATTCATTTCATTTCATTTCATTTAAGGCTTTGTTTTGTTTCGTTTAATTTTTAACAATTTTTTTCAAAACAAATTGTTTTGTTGGTTCATTAATTCATTATTTGTTTTTACCCGCTTTGTGCGATTTAATGCATTTGACCGTGCACGGGTGTCCCAACACCCCAGACCAGATGGAAAACATGAATTAAAAAAAAATTAAAAAGCAATCCGAGAAAACACATAAATGGTCGTTTTAAGCACTCCTCACCCCCTGCACAGATTTGCTGCCATTAACAAAAGTATGCGGCAGCCATTTTGTCCCCTTTAAAAAACAATCTCTTTAATAACTCATTTTTAGATGTTTTACATCACTGGCATCATCCTAATTGCTATAATCAGGCATAATTTTTTTACGATATTTTGAAGTGTTTCTCATCCGTTTAAAGGGTTTAAAAACAGCTCATATCTTCACGCGCCATCATTAACGAAATGAAACATAACAAACCAATTTTTCCTGGTTCATTTCATGTTGTTTAGATTTTTCTCCTAGGTTTTTTATTCGTTTCATTATGTAATGAAATGAATATCGAATAACAAAATGAATAAAAAATTCATTTTGTGCCCATCTCTAGTCTTTAAGGGCTTTATAGGCTAAAACCAATGACTAAGGCATTCTCAGAGCCATAGTACAAGAAAGTCATTTATCTCATTTCTGGTCAAGATCTATGTATGAACAAATGGAACTCCAGTATAAGGGGACATTTCTTATTACTTCAAAAAAGAGCCCCTTGTATATGGATGCTTTCCTGGCTGCATGCAGCTGCCATCTTATGAGACATGCTGGTAAAACCAAACCATACAGCCTGGCAGGGAAAATGGCTGTATTTTCTTTGGGAGAAATAATTTTCCATTTCCCTATGACATTTTTCATTTTGACTATATCTTTTTGGCAGGATGTTGAAGTTTATATGAGTGCTTTTGAACTATTGGATATGTATTAGATTATCTTTCTGATGGGGAAAAGATGGGGATGATGGAAGTCCATTTTGGGGCAACACACCCCATGATGAAACACATTTTTAAAAACAACAACAAACCTCAAATGACCCATTAAAAACAGAGTATTTGAGATTATTCTTTGTTCAGGCTTGTATTATTATATTTCTCTAACTAGAGGAATTTAATGCTTCTTTATAAAGTTGGTTGGTTTTAGATTTCAGTACAATTACCCCAAGCTCTCATGCAACAGCATCCAAAGAAAACATAGTGGATAATTTCTTTGGCACACAAGAAGTTTTCAGATCAGCCAGTCATTCTTCATTATTGCTGTAGCTAATGGTGAAAGAAAAAAAAACCCCAGTGATTTATCAATTGTATTTTTAAGAGGCACCATTTTTAAAAGTGTATGCAATGCATTGTAAAGTAGGTGAGCGGTAAATATCAATGCCTATAATGTAAAGCACTAAGGGTTTTTAAAAATGATATTGATGATAATGGTATTGGTATTAAATCTCCTGCATTAATTGGCTGGCTTGAATTGCATCACAATGGGCCTGGCCAGGTAAGGAGGGTTCTGGGTGCCACAGAGCTAACTTGCAGATATATAAGTGGCATGAGGTAGAGATGGAAGAGAAGACAGATATTTCATATTTTTAAGGACAGTAGAGGAAGCTTGTGAGGGATCCTAGAAAAGGATGAAAGGAGGATTGGCACCAGGGTGATCCAAAGGAATGTGGGGCATGGAGAATGGAAATTTGAATAGCAGAGGAGCAGTCAAGTATAAATGTCCAGAAGGAAAAAGGATTGGGAAGGTATCACACGATATTATATTTTGAAGCCTCTTTGTCTGCAGATATTTAATTTTGAGCATAATTGTGAATTAAAGCCCCCTGTGTTGGTGTGTAAAAATAAATACTATTTGACTAAGGCATTCTGAAGCTTCACTATTGTGTATCCAATCCACTACTACCTTGGCTTCTAGATTTATAGCAACAAAGAAAAGGAAGGAAGGAAGGAAGGAAGGAAGGAAGGAAACAATAGCTACAATGCAGCCTATTACTGAGAACTGCAGATCTCCTAAATTGCCCCCAAATCTGAAGAGATCAGTGAGAAGCTTGTAGCCATGCAGATACATGATTGATGATGATGATGATGATGATGATGATGATGATGATGATGATGATGATGATGATGATGATGATGATATTGGTCTCTGCTACCAAAAATATGAGTTATACAAAGCATTTCTCAGAATCTTGAAAATGGTTAAGGCCTATTTGGAACATAAAATAATCTCAGGAATTATGACGTGAATAATAAAGGCAAATTTCCAGACAACACTAAATTATACAGGGTAATAAAAGCAGAGAAAGATTGTGAGGAGCTCCTGAGGGATCTCTTGACACTGGGGGAGTGGGCAAACCAGTGGCAAATGAGCTTCAACATTAGTAAGTGCAGAGTGATGCATGTTGGGGCAAAAAACCCTACAACCAATTACCTTCATAAACTGACGGGCTCTGAACTCTGTGCAGCAAACCAGGAAAGGGACCTTGGTGTCCTGGTGGTAGCTCAATCAAGGTATTAACCCAGTGTGCCGCAGCAGCGAAAAAAGCAAATTCAGTGGTAGGGATCATTAGGAAGAGTATAGAAAATAAGTCAGCAAGTGTTATTTTGCCTCTTTATAAATCTATGGTGAGGCCCCATCTGGAGTATTGTGGTCACCATACCTCCAGAAGGATATTATGGAAATGGACAAAGTGTAGAGGAGGGTAACCAGAATGGTTAGGGGACTGAAACACATTTTGCTTACCATCTGAGGCTGCAACGGCTGGGCCTCTTCACCCTTGAACAACAGCATCTAAGAGATGACCTGATTGAAGTTTATAACATCATACTTGGTGTGGTCAAAGTAGATAAGGAAAAAACTGTTTTCCCTATCATTACTTTTTCACCCAGAGGATCACTGGTCTATGGAACTCCCTGCCAGAAGAAGTGGTGAGTTAACAGCTGTTAGCTTTGACAGCTTTAAGAAAGGATTAGACAAGTTCATGGATTACAAGGGTATCAATGGCTATCATTATAGATGCCTACGGACAATCTCCGAGTGGGAGAGATAGGCAGGATATCTCTCAATGCCATTTGCAGGGGATCATAAGCAGGTGAAGACATCTGCTTGGGAATACCCTGAAGCAAATGGTGAGCCACTGTGTGAGACAGAATGCTGGAATAGACGGGCTGTGGCCTGTTCCAGCAAGGCTGTTCTTATGTTCTAAAGTGACAGTTGGTCCTACCATGAAACAGGGTGAGGCGAAAGGTTAGGTGAGGGAACAAAAAGAGGGTCTCAATGTAGACTTCTTCAACAAAACCCACTTTTCACCTTTCTCAACCACAAATGTCATTAGTAGTTGCCACTGCTCCCCCTCCCCAATCTTAAGTCAAAATGGGTCACTCTTTGGTGTCAAGGAATATAGTTTTGACAAAATGTCTGGTAATATATATTTGACGGATAACAAAATGGTTTATGTATAAATGTTCCATGTCATGAGCTAAATAAGGATGTGTATTAGGTCTAGGACAAGGGTGCAAGCAATAATTAGTACTGGAAGGTCAGGATGATTAAGCACAGGTGGGATAGCATAATCACTTCACCTCATGTAGTATGTGATTGGCTTACCATATTGCTTTAGGTACAAAGGTCTCAGGCAAGCCAATTTTAAATTGGGACAGTCTAAGTGAGAGACAGATCCCCACACTCTGATGTATTTCTCTCTGATCTGTATATGCTGTGCTTTGTGTATATATTGTTATTGTGTATTATTTTTGCCACATGTACATATGTAATAGAAGTGGGCACAAAACAGAAATTTTTTTGCTTGTTTCATTCTGTTTTGGGGGCTCTAGTTCCTTTCATTTTGTTTCATACAAATTTTTAAAGAAAAATTTGTACAAACTGAACTCCCGGTGGTGGAGGTGGCAGCGGCAATCCCTGCGGTGGTGGCGGCCGCTTGGAAGCCTCCTCACAGCCTCACCAGGCCGCTCTGCAGAGGATCGACATCATCATCGTTGTTGGCTGCTCAGAAGACCCTGGCAGTGGCCGCTCTGGGTGGTGGTACACCTCACTGCTGTTGCCTCTGGAGTCCCGGCAGCAGCCGCACTGGTTGTTGGGAGGCCTCCAAAGCTGGGGGCTTTCCCCCCACAGCTGAGAGGCACTTGCTGCCCCACACCCCTTTTTTAAAAAATAATAATTTTTTTTTACTTCTGGCTGGCCCACAGGCCAGTCCAAGGTTTGTTTGTTTGTTTATTTATTTATTTATTTATTAAGTACCGGATGGGGCCGGCACGATTTTTAATTTAATTTTATTTTTTAAAAAAATTCTAACACTGACCACGTGGGCCCCGGGGCTGGTGTCTGTCACAAAGACCGACACCAGGTCCAAGAGGACACAAGATGCCAC
>JAHTLZ010000108.1:7896071-7908495 GCA_023846285.1 Phrynocephalus versicolor
TTTGATCTACTACTAATTTGTTCACAACCTTTTGTTTTTGCTTGCATCTTAGCTGCCAAGCCAGCAATTTCCCTACTTTATTTGCCGATTCAAAGTTCCTTTGTCTCATCATCTTCACCTTCCACTCAATTTCTTGATTAATAATCATCGACAACTGAGTTTGAAGCATCTTTAGTTTTTGAGTCCATTTCTGTTCCTTTGGTTTTTCCACCAATTTCTTCTCAGTCTCTACCAATTATTTTAAAATCTCATTTCGCTTCTTTTCTTTCTGATTCTTCTGATATGCATTTCTTTGAATAAAGAGGCCTCGCATAACAGCCTTACTAGCATCCCATACGACGTTTGTTGGGGTTTCTCTTCTCCAATTGTCTTTCAAATAGTCTCTGAAAGTTTTTTTCGCTATCTGCCAGGTCTCAGTCTCATCCAGTAAGCTTTCATTCAGTCTCCAACGGTATAATCCTTGCATTTTTGTTTTGATTTCCATCACCATTGCATTATGATCTGAAATCGTTTTGGGTAAAATTTCCACTTTTGTGACTCTATGTGAAATATCATTAGGGACAAATATATAATCAATTCTTCCCCAACTCTGATTCGGTTCAGAAAAAAACGTGAACTGTTTTTCCATTGGGTGTCTCAGTCTCCAAATGTCAGTCCATCCAAAATTTTCAACTAAGTCATAAAAGGATTTCGGTAGTTTCCCTTCTGAGCCTTTCCTTTTCTGAGATCTATCCCAATCTGGCATCATTACTCCGTTACAGTCTCCCATCAGAAAGAGTTTTTCATCCATATAATCTAACAGTCTTTGTTCTACCTCTCTATAAAATTCTAATTTCCTATCATTTGGCGCATAAATGCCTACAATAAAAAAATTTTCAGATTGCCAAGTGATTTGCACCATCAGAAATCTACCCTCTTCATCTTTCATAATCAACTTAGGTTCCAATTTATGTTTTGCATATATTACTACTCCTCTTTTCTTCAATTTATCAGATGATACAAATTCTTGTCCCAAAATTTTGTTTTTTAAGATCTTCATGTGTTTTGTTGCAACATGTGTTTCTTGCAGACAGATCAAGTCCAAATTTTCTTTCTTCAATAAATGTGTAATTCTATTTCTCTTGGTCTTTTCATTCAGGCCATTAACATTCCAAGTCAATACTCTCAACGCCATTGTAGATTTCAGATTAAATATATTTTTATCAATCTCTATTCAAATATTGGCCATGGCTAAATCAGCTTTACCTTCTTCTTCCTCAGAGAGTTCTGACTCTTCATCCTCTACCTCTTCCTCTTCTTCAGGTGATTTGTCACCCTCTTTCGATGGTTTTCTGTACCCAAGTTCTTCTCCATATTTTCTCAGAAATTTCCCTATTTCCGACTCAGATGTTATTTTAAATCTTTTCATCTTATAAATGAAGGATAGACCTTCTGGGAACTCCCAGCGAAATCTCAAACCATTTCTTCTCAACGTTTCTGCCAGAGATTTATAACTTCCTCTCCTTCTCAAGAAATGGAGAGGGATCTCCTTATATATCAAGATCTGTTGACCATCAATCACAAACCGATTATCATAACTGTGTTTCAGAATTCTATCTCGCACGGCCATGGATGTCAATGACACAATGACATCGCCTGGTGTCTTCTTCGCTCTCAGTTTCTTTGATCTGACTGCAATTCTGAACACTTGGGAAATTGCATCAACTACCTCTTGTTCCTGCCATCCAAGCCATTTCGTCAATTCCGTTATTACTTTAGCCTTAATATCTTCTCCTTCCTCCCATGGGATCAGACGGAAACGGAGATTCTGTTGCCTTTGTCTCATTTCAAGAAAGGCAAGCTCCTCAGCCATTTTCCTTTGCACAATCTCTACTTCTGACACTCCTGATCTATTCTTCTCTGTTTCTTCTCTGCATTGTTTAACCTCTGTCTGCACTTTCTTCACTTTAGCTTCTATATTCTTTGTTTTCACCGCTAAATCTTTCACTTGAGCTGAGAGCTCCCCAACTGCCTCTTTTATTTGTTTCTGCATGTCTTCCTTTAGTTCTGACAACTTCTGGTCCATACTTTGTTCACTTCTTTCAAATTCTCTCCTTATATGTATCATTAGTCCTTCCCATTCCTTGCCCTCTTCTTGTCTAGAATCTCTTCTCTGTGTTAAAGGTGTCATCTTCTTCTTCTCTGCCATCCCTTCTATTCTAATAGGACACAATTTAACCACGTATTAAGATTAATTCATTCAATAAACCACCATAACCTTTAACCAATCGAATTAATCTATTAGTACTCCATTAATAATAATATTAATTTATATTTACCCAATTGCCATCAGTGATATTGAGTTTACCTATTCTAACTTCATTTTAACTTTTTCCAACTTTAAGTTATCTAAATATCAAATATTATAGTTTATAACAATTTATCAAATTTTATCTAATTTTCAACATAATCAAACACTTTCCCTTTCAATACAATGATCAGAATAAGTTTTATATGCAATAATATAAAATAATATGCAATAATTTTCCAAATCCACCAGATGGCGCTCTAACACAAAAAATGAATTTCTCAACCAGTGTCCAATACGATGATTATTTAAATCCACCAGATGGCGCTCCAACCTAAAGAATGAGATTCTCAGTCTCAGAGCACAGAGTTGCTGTTATGTCTGTCCTTTTGTCCTTGAGACTAAGGGAACAAAGGAAAATATGCAGGAATTTAGGTTCGTTTCTACTGCAGTCACACAAACAACCTAGAGTCCACCCAGCAACCTTTAAAAATTAAGAGTTGGGAAATATAAAATAAAATAAAATAAGAAAATTCTTCAGCTCTTCACAGCCTAGTCCAAAGAAATCGTTTAGTGCATCCAAGAGAAATATATTTCCACTACTTCTAGAAATCTAATCCAGTTAAGAAAGGAGAAAGAGAAAAAAAAACTCCCGTTTGTTGTAGCTTCCAAGCTGTTGTGGCTTCCAGCCCGCACTGTTGGAGTCCTTTAAAATGTAAAATCCAACCACCTTATCCGTCACTCAAATCCCTCTGGGTCCTCCACAAGGAAAGAAAGAAAAAAGAAGGTGGAATTCAGCTGTTAATTCTCACAAATCTCTGGAAGTGTAGAGTCAAAAAAAAAAGAGAAAGGGGGAGAAAGTAACTTCCAACGCCAGAGTCTTTAAAAGTCTTTAAAATCTCCCCCTTCCACCCCCTGCGCTCTCCTCTATTCAAATTTCACACCGTCTCTTCTCAAAACAAGGAGCGGGGGGGGGGGTTCAAAACACCAGTCCTGAAATGCAGACTTTACAACCAAGCTTTCCATGTCCCATTTTTCCTCCCGTTCAGTTTAGATATTAGATTAAACTCACTTTGCAAATGAAGGGATGTCTCTCTGCCCCTACCGCTTTGGTTTCGATTTGCATTCACGAAGGAGAGACACGGCTATTTCCTCCACCACGGTCCAAGCAGATTCCGATACAGAAAACAGCAAACTCTCGTTTCCTCCGGGCGTAATCCCTTATCTTCAAAGTGGCCGTTTAACCGCCTGTTGATTATTCCTCCGGTAGAAAGGATTTTTAGAGTCTTTGGAGGCAGATGGCTCCCTGCCAAGACTAGTGGGACATCACTGCACAGGAGTAGCGGTCGAAAAGTGCTGCAACTCGATCTTTCCCCCCCAATCCCTCCGGATCGGGGGTGAAAAGAGAGTCGCAAAAGGCAACAGCTGGTACCCAGACCCTCAGGGCCCCTCCCTGAGGTTAATAGAGGTCGCGTAGCCCTCGCGAAACCTCTTTAAACCTCCTGTGAGCTCTGGGGGTTCCACGAAGGAACTCCCCTAGCGTCTTGCACAGTCGGCCATCTAACCGTTGCTACTCGCCTCTCCGCCGCTGCCGCCACTTCCCCACTCCCACCGCCACCAACCCCTTGCTTGTTGGGCCAGAACTGACAGCACCCAGAAAGGAAGCAGGGCGGCGGCAGTGGCGGCGGGGGTGGGTGGGAAGAGAGAAGACTAGCCGTGGCCCCCTCCCCACGCCGCCTTTCTTGAGGTTCCCATTCCGCCCTCGCTGCCTTCTGCCTCGATCCTGCAGCCATGGTCTGACTCTCCCCACACACACACTCCATCTCTCCCTCCTCCTCTCGCCCCCACCCTCCATGGAGGAGGGAAGCGCAGCCCGAGTGCGTCGTGCCCACACCGCTTCCACTTTTTTTGGGGGGGGGCAGTTTTTAAAAATCTTCCAAAAAATAATACAGGAGGGAGGGGAATTTCTAATCTCTCTCTCTCTCTCTCTCTCTTTTGCGGAGACACGCCCCGTGCGTGCGCCCGCTCCCCTGCGTTTTTGGAGCTTCATCCTGGCAAGTTAGTGCAAAGCCGTAGTTTTTTTTGGGGGGGGGCTGTAGTAAAGCAAAAGGAGAGAGAGAGAGAGAGAGAGAGAGATGCCAACTGCACATGTGCAATGCTTGGAAGGGGAAGGGGGGAAGGAAGGAGGGTTTTCTCTTCCTCCACATTGAACCGTCCCGTCTAAACGCTGCCCCACCACCACACACACACAACACACACACACACATCGCTTCTTCCCCCTCCCACCAAACACCCAAGCAAGAAAGGAAGGGGAAGGGGGGAAGGAAGGAGGGTTTCTCTTCCTCCACGTTGCACACACACACACACACACACACACACACACGTCGCTTCTTCCCCCTCCCACCAAACACCCAAGCAAGAAAGGAAGGGGAAGGGGGGAAGGAAGGAAGGAGGGTTTTCTCCTCCCGTCTTTTTTTCTAGGGGGGGGGAGGCAACAATCCAGATCTGGGAGGTTTTCTTGAAGTTAAAAAAAAAGAAAAAAGGCTGCCGTTCGGCGGGCACTTTCCACCACACCTCCCTCTCTCTCTCTCTTGCTCTGAAGAAGAGGGAGCGCGCTGAGAGTGTGGCCGCGCTTGGCTTCGCGCCGCCTTGTGGGACGGGCCGTCCTCACGAGATTCGGCGCCTTTGTATTGAAATTTCTGAGCCCTCCCGGAGCCGCGGCAAATGTTCCAAAGAGCCGCATGCGGCTCCGGAGCCGCGGGTTGCAGACCCCCGCCATATACCAACAGGGATGAGATGAATGGACTTCTCTGGGCCTATATTATGTAGGCCTGATTCATTTCCCTAATCCCTAGTCCAGGGTCAATGAAAGCTGGGAAATATATTTTCTTTGCATTCAGCCTCCCCAAAGGATTGCAAACATTTTTATCTTGGTACACGATCACTTGCACTCCCTGAATGACCTATCAGCAAATGCTAGGTGACGCGCTCACCCGGTGGCCATAAAACACTGTGACTGTTGATGGAAAGTTATAATTACCTCTTACGGGAAAGCCCAGGATCACATGTGGGCTTTGTCGAATTCTCATTTTAGGATTTTTCAAAAGCAGGGTTCAGAACACATCACATTTTAAACAAATGAATAAAAAGCCTCCATCCTGAATACTGACCTACTCAGCTGTTCACCTTTTCTAATAAGCCTTCAGGGGTAAGGTAATGATGTCAATTTGTGGAAAAGAGCAATCTAGCAACACCCTCTGATTTCTGCAGCCTGCTTGCAACACGGCAGAAAAGAATGACTTCACTGTCACTGACTCATGGAAAATCATATCCTCCTACTAGAAAAGTGTATCTCCCAGATGGCATGTAAAAGTAAATTCTGAGTTTAATAAACAAACACATTTCATTATGAAGGATGATAACACACTGACAGGAACAAGAAGCAATACCAAAAATGATTTAGTGCCGAGTTGTGAAAGCTGCATTTGTTTATCCTTTGCAAATGTCAGCATTTTTTAAATATACTGCTTCTCTCAAGAGGAATCCTCAGTAGTGTTTTCTGCCTTTTAAATTATAGCTTTGAATCTGTGACCATTCATAAATAATGTTGAAATATTATTTCTGGTTAGCATAAGGCTTTCCCCCTTTTTTTATTTTTCTGGCAAATAAATTTCATTTTATTCCCACTTCACTTTTTCTTCTAAGAAAAACTACATGCCATTCTTTTTGGGGCCTGGTCTTGCAGGGGACACGATGTGTCGACATTCATTATGCTGAGCATTCATGATTTTCAGCCAAACATGCTTAGAGAAGAAAAACCCAAAAGAAGTGTATCTTTGGTCTTCTGGAGGAGAGATGCCCAGAAATTATGCACTTGCCTGACACTCGCTCTATGAGTGAGAGCACCAACTCATCTAGGCCAGTATTCTTGCAGCAGCTTTCAAAACCATTGAAGTCAGATGTCCCTCCTCCTTTAGCTAAAGGAATTCTGTAAATACAACATATAGGCTACTTTTGAGCTGCTGCTCCTTCCCAGCTTTGGACTGGATGCCCCAGACATTGAGATGACCTTGCCTCTGATATCCCTTAGAACCATTGAATCATGAAATTGGAAGGGCTCTCTTTAAGGCCATCAGGTTCGAGCCCTATGCAATACAGGAATAAATATCAAAAGATATTTGCCAGGTGGTTGTCTAAATTTCTCTGGAGTACTGTGTCCAATTCTGTGCACCTCAGTTTAAAAAGGATGTTGACAACCTCGAGCAGGTGCAGAGGAGGGTGACCAGGATGGTTGAGGGTCTGGAGGAAATGTCTTATGAGGAACGGCTTAGGGAACTGGGAATGTTTAGCCTCTCTAAAAGAAGGCTGAGGGGGGATATGATAGCTATGTTTAAATATTTGAAAGCATGTCATACTGAAGAGGGAACAGGTTTGTTTTCCAAGGCTTCAGAGACTAGGACTCGGGGCAATGGTTTCAAACTACAGGAAAAGAGATTCCATTTGAACATTAGGAAGAACTTCATGACAGTCAGAGCTGTTCGGCAGTGGAATATGCTGCCACAAAGGGTGGTGGAGTCTCCTTCTTTGGAGGCTTTTAAGGAGAGGCTGGATGGCCATCTGTTGGGAGATCTGTGATGGGGGTTCCTGCATGGCAGGGGGTTGGACTAGATGACCCTTGAGGTCTCTTCCAACTCTATGATTCTATGATTCTATGATTCTTGAATGCCTCCGGTGTTGGAGCACTCACAGTCTCTTATTGTAATTGGCTCCATTGTCACACTTCTCTAACATTTAAGAACTTTTTCCTGATATTCTACTGAAATCTGATTTGAACCCATTGTTGTGTGTCCTGCACTCTGGGATGGTGAAGAGCAGATCCTTCTCTTCTCTGTAGGACACTTTTCAAGTATTTGAAACCATCAAAACTGTCTGCCACCTTCTTTTCTTGAGATTATACTAGCCCTGTTTTTTCGATATTTCCTCATAGGGCTTGGTTTCCATTCCCCTGATCATTGTTGCCCCACTCTGAACTTGCTTTGATTCTGAGAGAAGCTTCCATTTTTACAATGGAAGATTACTCTGAGATTCTACACTACACATGCACGCACAAACAGAGAGTGATTTTACTACTTTATTTTACATTTTTCCTTTTGAATTTCCTGGATCAATTATCTGGCACATTCCACTGAATCTTCAGCAGCCTGTCCCTTGGAGTAGATATCTCTCTCTATATTGTGGATCTTCCAATTAATTGCACCTGTAGATAGCCTCGCTTTACCACTGGTTACATCTTTTGCCCACTGTCATCCCTTAGAATCTATGATTCAGATGCAAGGTAATCTCAATGTCTGGAGCATCCCGTCCATTTTCACCATTTAGTCAAACTCAGAAGCATCTCTCTCTTTTTCATTGCTTTTATTCTACTGCAGCTGCTAGAATGCACAAACTGACCTTTAAAGACATCATGGAGTCTCTACATTGCTTTCATGTCACTCAATGAATCTGATGCTTCCATTCATGATTTCCATTCTGGATAGAGAGTTGCCTCCTAACAGTGCGATTCACTCTGTGGTTTTGCACACTTACTGAAGAAATTGTGGAGAAACTACTGTACAGGATCAGAGGAGAAAGGGGAGAGGCAAAATGTGGAAGTTCTAAGAACTTTCTCTTCTGTTTTATTAATTATAGTTTCCTGACTAATGCATTTTGAGCACACTGTAAGTTTTCTGAAAGGCAGCTTTTATTTCTTATTGCTGGGAGTCAACACATGCCCTTCCTCTGTTGTTGAGCTGATCAAAAGTTGTTGTGTGATCCAACTGGCAGAAAATAAGATAAATTGCAGTCCACCTGTATTGTGTTGAATGTTCTTCATTAAAAATGACTTTTTCATGATTAAAAGGACTACTCTTGTGTTTCGAAGAACTTTCTTCTGTTTTGTATAGTTAGAAGCTCTAATGTTCCCACAGTTCAGAGATAGATGAAGGATGTGCAAGATGCATTATGTTTTGGGAACACAAAGGGAGCTGGAGGCAGATGTTGCTTATCATATTGCCACTAACATTCATATTTACTTCAGCTGTGCATACCTGAGCCTATCATGGTAGAATACTGGTACAGTACAGGAGAAGTTCCTGCACCAGTTATCACTCTTGAAAGCATAACATAGTAATGATGTATTCCTAGCTGCTACTTAGTAGTGTAAACTAAAAATGTATAAGGATTGTTTGCTTTGGGTGCTTGGACTTCTTGCTCTGGCTTGTGAGCATTGCTGTCCTCCTCTCCAATTCACGAGGTGCACCTGTGTGTGTAAGGTATTAAAAAAAACTTGTCTCCTGAAACTTGTCTGTTGTTTCTTAGGGAATAATCTCAAATCTTGCTCCTGTGACCAAGGAGTAGTACAAATATATGGGGTAATCTATATTTTCTCATGGTTTAGAGGGAGAGCTGATCCCCAGAATAATGGGAGGAGAGAGAGAACAAGATGTTGTATGCAGAATCAGGTTGCAGTTGCATCACAGATTACGATTTTGCTTGGCTGTGCTGACAACTGAGAACTGCCTGTATGCATTTCCCTTGTTCATTATATCACTTTTGTAATTTTTAAGTTGTGCCCAGAGACCTATCACTGGGGTTTTCCTACCTTGTATTAACTTTATTGAACATGGTGCACTTCTTTTCTTTTAACATGTAGTAAAGAGTAGATTCTTCTTAGAAGTAACCCATCCTGAGTGCTTGATTTAAGCACCAGAGAGCTATCTGATCCAAGGAAGTAGACACAAGGCAGTAAGCTTGAAGTATTTTTGGCCTTTTTGTTTGTGTATTGTACTTGCTAGTTCCATAGAAGGAGGCAGATACTTTGAATTAATATTTATATACCACCCAGAGTGGCCTTTGGTTAGATGGACAGTATATAAATCAAATAGATAAATAAATAAATAAAATATATTTTCCAGATTCCACAAGATACTCATCATCTTCTATTCAGCACTGATTAGGCCTCATTTGAGTATGGTGTCCATAAGAACATAAGAACATAAGAAGAGCCATGCTGGATCAGGCCAAAGACCCATCTAGTCCAGCTTCCTGTATCTCACAGTGGCCCCACCAGATGCGTTTGGGAGCGCATGAGACTAGATATCTGTCTCCTGATACCACTCCCCTGCATCTGGCCCTTGAAGTACCCTGGTTTCTCCATCATGGTTTGTAACCTGTGATGGACTTTTCCTCCAGGAATCTGTCCAATCCCCTTTTCAAGGCATCCAGGCCAGATGCCATCACCACAACCTGTGGCAGGGAGTTCCATAGACTTACAACGTGCTGGGTGAAAAATATTTTCTTTTGTCAGTTCTTACTCTCCCAGCCCTCAGTTTGAGTGTATGTCCCCTAGTTCTGGTATTTTGGGAGAGAGAAAAGAGCTTACCTCTATCCACTTTACTCATACCCTGCATTATTTTGTATGTCTCAATCATATCCCCCCTCAAGCGCCTTTTTTCCAGACTAAAGAGGCCCAAATGTTTTAGCCTTTCCTCATAAGGGAGGTGCCCCAGCCCAGTAATCATTTTAGTCGCTCTCTTCTGCACCTTTTACAGTTCCACTATGTCTTTCTTGAGATGCGGTGACCAGAATTGTACACAATACTCCAGGTGCGGCCTTACTATTGTTTCGTATAATGGCATTATAATGTTGGCTGTTTTATTTTCAATCCCCTTTTTTATAATCCCTAGCATGGAATTGGCTTTCTTCACTGCTGCCACACATTGGGTAGACACCTTCATGGAGCTGTCCACCAACACACCAAGATCTCTTTCCTGATCCGTCACGGATAGCTCAGAGCCCATGAGTTGATAGATAAAGTTTGGATTTTTTGCCCCAATATGCATTACTTTACATTTGGCTACATTAAAACACATTTGCCATTTCGTAGCCTATTCCCCCAGTTTGGAGAGATCCTTCTGGACACCTCACTTCAAGAAGGATGCTGATAAACTGGAATAAGTTCAGAGGAGAGATTCTTCTATAGAATTTGCAATAAGTCAAAAATAGCATTTTCCTGGTTTTGTAGGCACGTCACACTATTGGTTCCACTGATGCCCCTAAATTTACAGCCGGTTGGCTTCCTTGCTTTCACCCCTAAACTGCACCATTTTCTTTATTTCCAGAAAATAAATCACTCTTTTGTTCTGTGACACATGAAGTGACTGTGGTTTCTTATCAGGATATATTCTGGGCCTGGAGCCATTGAAACTGTCCAACCTTCTAGTCTGTCCGCGTTGTTCCATTGTCTTCCTCATTCTTTTTTGCCAACCAGAAGCAGTCTGTTTTGCTGTGTATGAAAGAAACCAAGTACGTATGTTCTCAACGTCATGCCATAGGCAGGCCATTCCACAGGTCAGTAATCCAATCCATGTGCTCCATATCTGTCAGCCAGCTCAGTCCACACGTTCGCAGGCTTTTTGCTCTGTCTACCCTTGCATTTAAAAGTTGGACCTCATTAAAAAGTGGCATATGATGAAACCAGGAGAATAAACTGCCAAAGTTTGGATGTTACCAGGCTGCCAGCATCCCATTTCTTGACATTCTGGGTCCAGATCCTAAAACACAGAGAAGGGGCCTTAAACATGGAGTCTCAGGAACAAAGCATGAGACCTGGGAGCCTAGTTGTCTTGGACAGGTGCAGTCTCAGACCCTAATGAGTTTTTTTTTTGTTTCACACCCAAGGAGATTTGACCTAAAGCTCAATGAGGCAGTAAAGTAAACCCTGTTATTAATGTTCCTCCCTCAGAAAGAGGGCTGACTTAAGATATTTTGCTTCCGGAGACTGGGCAACAATTGGCATCCCCTTAAATCAAGGTGCTGAGGCCCCAATGTTAGACAAGCGGTTTTGGACCATGGGGCAGAAAAGTGCACAAGCACCTCTCCCCATCTCTAAAAATAGCCCCACATGTGCATCCTGAGATGGCCTCCCCACACCTATTAATGATAGGTCTGGCCCTGCAATGAAACAAAACTAAACTAAACTAAACTATAAATAAACCCAAAGCTCCTGTTGCCAGAAGATCTTTGGCCTTGCCACCTCCCTCAAATACAGTGGACCCTCATATAACAAATGGTTTGTATAACATAAAATCTGTACAACAGAAAAAATTCCGGAGATAGGGGAAATTTGCTTAACAGAATCATCTATGGGGCAAATCTGTACAACATAAAAATGGTCACGATTACTCTGTTTTCAATGCCTTCCTATGGGAAATTTGTATAAAGGAAAATTTGTTTAACAGGATTTTATTTGGAACGAATTAATTCCTTTATACAAGTTGCCACTGTGCCTGCTTTCTATGAGTAGGAACCAATCCTATCCTCCCCAGGGAAGCAGGTCCACAAGCTAAACCGCCTCTGAGTCTGGAGGCCTTCTGGCGCACACGTGGCATTCTCATTTCAGTAATAACCAGAATCATGAAAGCCAGATTTTTCAAGGTGGGATAGTTGGGAACTTCATACTTGGAAGGAAAGAAGCCTAGATCTCTTTTGTGGATTTTTAGAAGTTGTCAGGAATAGGTAAAGTCAAGCCAGTGAAATGTACAAATCCCTGCCTTGAAGCTATTAAAGCGCTTCTCTCCCTCTCACAGCTGGTGCTAGTCTTGGACGAAGAAGCTACTGTGTACACAGAACAGCCATTTGTGTGACTTTCCATCAACGGGGAGCAAAGGGGTGGTTCCTCTCCATTTCATATATAACATAATAATACTTTCCCCCATCCTTTTGTATTTCTTTTAGGGATATTTTTACCACCTTGGCAAGAGTCTCCAACCTCCAAGTGTGCTTTCCAACCACAATACTGAGAGCAAGACACACTTTTTTAAAACAATTTTTTTTTTAAGTTTGGGAAAAAGTCCATAGTTTTAACGTAGATCCCAAGTTGGCCAAAACAACATCAGGTGCTGTAAATTAGAAGAGTGGAGAAAAGGGATGGATGGAAATGATGATTTACACGCACAGAGGCTGCACACTTTTTTCCAGACTAAAGAATGTTCAGCAATAAACCTCTGAGTAGGAAAGTGTGGTTTTTTTCAGAACATTTTCTCAAAATCAAAAGAAGAAGAAGAAGAAGAAGAAGAAGAAGAAGAAGAAGAAGAAGAA
>JAHTLZ010000108.1:7908505-7942431 GCA_023846285.1 Phrynocephalus versicolor
AGAAGAAGAAGAAGAAGAAGAAGAAGAAGAAGAAGAAGAAGAAGAAGCCTATTTTGGCTCTTAAATTTTTTTGTAGCAAGCCAAAAATATTTGTTTCAAAATCTCCCTTTTCCACATGTTATTTTTATTACTTACCTTAAATGGTATTTCTGCTTGCTGGTTCTGCAGTTTTTCCTTCTTTGTGACTTTCCACCTACTGGAAAGGAATAGCTTGAGTCAATCAGTTAAAATCAGAGCCCACCTCACTCTCCCTAATGATAGCGCTGGCCTTGCAATCAGGTGTGTGTGTTGTGTCATTACAGTCGTGACTGACCCTTTGTGACCCCCATATCCATGGAGTTTTCTTGGCAGGAGTACTGGAGTAGTTTGCCAGTTCCTACTCCAGGCACCTACAGCACCTGGTATTCCCTGGTGGTTTCCCATCCAAGTACTAACCAGGGCCAACCCTGCTTAGCTTCTGAAATCAGGCGAGATCAGATGTGCTTAGGCTATTTAACAGGGTACATTGTTGTGCAGTTTGCCTTTATTGGGATTACTTTTAAGCCTCTTGTAAAGAAGCATTTGCATATTTCCCCATGTTAAACCTAAATCCCTTATCTTTTTGTCTGAAATGACAACAGAGTAGCATACTGGTTTCATCCTGAGATAGCTGTCACCACATCTCTGACCAAAACCTTACTATGAACATATGGAAGAATAATAAAAATAATTGCACGTCATCAAACCAGTTCCAACTTATGATGACTCTTTCTAGGAATTTCTAGGTACAGAGTACAGTATTCAGAAGTAGTTTACTGTTCTCTTCTTCTGGGGGCACCCCGGGACTAGGCAACTAGGCTTAGGCTTCACAGGCTGACTATTCTCCTAGGAAGTTCTGTGAGGAATCAAACTGCTGATCTCTTGCTCCATATCTAACTTCCTGCGTATCCCTGCTGGCTGGAAATCTCAATGTCCAATGGATAACCGTGGAACTGGCTTTCCCCTTCTCTAACTGGGGAATGTTCTGGTAGATGGCCATGGTCAAGTTTCAAACAGTGGCTCGTAGAAGAAATATGTATCTGGTTACCATAATACTCAAGGAGAAGACTATAAAAATATTTGTGGGGGCATATTCAGGATTTTTTTAAGAGTTGAAAAAAGCTGAAAAAATCATAAGATAATGGCAGAGCAAGGTCTACATTTTCTGCATGAGTGGAGTGCATGCTGGATGAACAATAATGGGAAAGAGAAAGAATGACACTAGATAAGCAGCTGTTGATCAATCTATAACTTTGGAGGAAGAAATCCAAATAGACTGTGGTAGAAGTGAACTGGTAAAAAACTAATTGGTTGGTTGATTATCTCAGAGGGAGAAACAATTGCATTTTAAAAGTGTCCTCTTGAGAGCTAGGCCTTCGTGCCCAGAAGAACTCATGCTATAAAATATGGGTTCATGGTTTTGGGAAGAAGAGTTAATTTGAAGGCTGTTGTGAAGATTTGAAAAAGATGTGGTATGGGGCTATTGTGATTAGCTTTTTATGCCTTATTAGATATGTTTGATAGAGGTATAAATCTGAAGAACCATGCTCTAATTTACATCAACAATGTTGGGTTGATGTAAATTAGTAGGGGAATGAGAAATGAAGATGGACTGTTTAGGGTGGCTGTTGTTTTGGGAACTGTGAGGAGATCCTACCCCCTCCAATCTCTTGGGAACTTATGGAACAATCAGTGGTCAGGATGTTGGATCGCTAGCGGACAAAGGGAGTGGGGGTGGGGAACTATGTGGGAATGGGGGAGGTGTTGGGGTGTCATAAGAACATAAGAACATAAGAAGAGCCATGCTGGATCAGGCCAATGGCCCATCTAGTCCAGCTTCTTGTATATCACAGTGGCCCCACCAGATGCATTTGTGAGTGCATGAGACTAGATATCTGTCTCCTGATAACACTTCCCTGAATCTGGCCCTTGAAGTACCCCAGTTTTAAGCCTGGAGATTACACATCTCCCTCATGGTTTGTAATCTGTGATGGACTCCAGGAAAAGACATTTGTTGATTTGCTTTGATTTTTTATGGTTTTCTCCCCCCCCCCTACACACACAATTTGGGACCAGAAAGAAGAAATGGAGGGAAATTATTATGGCTAGCCAAGCAATAGAAGAACACCAACCTAGTAAAATATACAAAATCCCTTATTTAAAAACATGGTTTTGATTTGGGAAAAACCTAGAAAAATATTTGTCTTACCAGTTTCTCCACTGCACCTGATGACACAGTTGGAGAAATTTCCAGGAAATCTAAAAGGATTGCTTGATAACTTGTTAAGGAAGAGACAAATATTAGTATGAAAGATTGGTTATAAACGTTAACGAACAATCAGCAAACAAAAGAACTGAAAGGTACTGGTAAAGTATCCTGGTATAATATTATTTAGGGAAGCAGTGGATAAAGAACTGGGTAGAAAGAAATGGCAAATATTCGGAACTTATGAAATATGAAGAAATGATACAGTAATGCAAAATGAAAGTGCAGACGAAAACAAGGTATTGAAAGGGCTAGTAAGTAAAATACACAATATGTTATCGGAAGCAGACAATCAAGAAGACACATTTTAAACATTTTGGGAATATAGTTTGGAACTCTAAAATAAGTACTAGTGCTTGGAATAATATATGGAATATTATAATATTGAAATCTATGTCAGTAAGGATGAAAAAAATTGTTTGTGTTAGGTTGAAGATAGTACTTAACTCCAGATAAGTTTAATCAAATAGATGGTAATTATCCTAAGATGTGCTGAAGAAGGTGCCAGAAAGTAGGTAATTATTTTCATGTTGTGGGAGTGTGAAAATATATTGAAATTTTGGCAGCTGGTTTTTAATGAAATAAATGAAATAAGCAAATTAAGATTAACTTTGTGTTCTAAATTAGTGCTTTTGTCCATATTTGAAAAGGAGGAAAGTAATTGGACAATTAAAAAGCTAATATCCAACCTGTGAAGAGCAGTGTGAGTAATTATTATCAGGAATTGGTAAATAGCATATAATTTCCAGTAAAGTGGTTCATATACTGAAGAGCAGGATAATAAGAATCGATGTATATATAGATGGGTATATGTCAATGATCTTAAATTAATAAAGGAAAAGGGGGAAAGCCTACCACAAGAGTCAATACAGTTCTTCATTGCTCATATGTAATGCAGCATTTGCGTTAATTAGTTGTTGACATTTATTAACATGCTATATTTTCTCTTGACCGAGTTAATGGAATATTACAAGTAGTCCATCTACAAAAGAAAGGTTGTTAGGACACAGCTTCTAGTAACAAGAAAGTAGTTCTCTGTATCTAACCACCAACCCTAATATGGAAAAAGAACCTGACACTACTGTCAATGCCTATTGTCAATGGAAAGAATGACATGGAAAGTCTCCTAGTCTAAGCAAGTGAAATATGCTGCTTTGACATATTACACAAGGTTGCTCCCAAATGCTGAAAAGTATTTGTTGAGATTATACTACATACCAAATGGGCTGAGGTAGAATATTGGATTCATCCAAAAATAATGTTGGTTTTTCCACTAGCAAGAGAATTATCTTTCATGAAGAGGTTGTGACAAAAGAAAAATTGGTAACAGAAATATCTGTCCTAACAAGTTGTCCATTCTTCTCGCTCCCCCTGCTTTGCTTTGCTTTTCTGCCCAGGTTGATCTCAGATTCTTTTTGGAGCCCATGATTCCTTTTAGAATGCCAATTTTGATTTCTGCTGTCAGGTTAATGTTTGCTTGTTCATTTGTTTGTTTGTTATGTGGCACAGAGAGTGTTGCAGTAGTCCAGTCCTGAGACACCAGTGCATGGACCAGTGTGATGAGGGTCCCAGTGGGCAGATAGGGTGATCTACCAAACATGAAAATAGGTGGTGGGGACTGCTGATGCCACCTGGGACTCCGTGAATAGTATCAGGTCCCGAAAAACATCAAAGCTGCAAACCTCAGTCTGAGTGGGAAGACTCACGCCCACAAAGGAGAGGGTGTTTCCCAACAAGCTGACATTAGGGCCCCCCATCTGCAGGACTTCCAGGCAGAGCTCAAGGGATAGGACAGCTTTCACTGCAGAAGGTATAAAGGAGAGATAGAGCTGCCTCTTATAGATGTTTAATAACATTGATGACATTATAAATGTCTGTGGGACCCCAGATTTAATGGATCATGCTATATTTCCTCTCAACTGAGTTAATGATTTTATTTTGTTACTAATGTTTATTATTATTATTAACCACACAGCTAACTACGCTGGATTTTGTGACACAATCATTAGTCGAACGCTTCCCAAGCGTTTAGGACTATGTGATGTATTGGTGAATTATGATGATGATGATGATGATGATGATGATGATGATGATGTCTATTGTTTTGCTTTTTATTTATTTTTTATTCATAGAGTATTGTTCTAAACCACCCGGAGTTGTAAATAAATAAATAAATAAATAAATAAATAAATAAATAAATAAATAAATATTGCATCTCACCAATTTCCACTCTCTGGAGCCAGTCCTCCAAGAAGGTGCAGAGCCATGCCAAGGCAAGGCTACTGACTCCCACTCAGAGAGCCTCCCCAGGGGAATACTGTGTTTGACAGTACTGAAGGCCACAGAGAGATTGAGGAGGACCAACAGGGATGATTTGTCCCTATTGGCCTCCCTCAAAAGGTCAACTTGCAGGGCAACCAATGCTGTCACCATGCTGTGGAAAGGCCTGAACCCAGACTGGAATGGGTTCCAGTCTGGATCCATCACTTATCATGCCTGAAAGGAGTGTCAATCAACAATATCATCATTGAGATCAGGCAAGCAGTATGGGCTTTGGTGTTAACTTCAAGGGCTGGTGGTGTACTAGAGCCACTGGCCGCATGAGTCAAGTGGATAGAGGGACACTCTTCTTCTTCTCACAAAATATCAGAACTAGGGGACATCCACTCAAATTGAGGGTTGAGAGAGTGATAATAGACAAAAGAAAATACTTCTCTACCCAGCGTGTTATTAGTCAGTGGAACTCCCCGCCATAAGGTGTGATAATGGCATCTGACCTGGATGTCTTCAAAAGGGGATTGGATAAATTCCTGAAAGAAACGCTCATCACAAGTTACAAGCCATGATGGGGATGTGTAATCTCCAGTTTTTTCTTTTTAAAAAAGCAGGGTATATCAAAGACCAAATGCAGGGGAATGGTATAAGGAGACAGATATCTAGTCTCCTGAGCTCTCAGAGGCATTTGGCGGGGCCACTGTGAGATACAGGAAACAGGACTAGATGGGCCATTGGCCTGATCCAGCATGGCTCTTCTTATGTTCTTATGAGTCATTTGCCTGTAGCTTTAGATGTGATTTGACATTTCTGGAATTTTCCCCCCAGCCAATTCTGGTGGTTACTATCACTTGGAGGGAGAAATTTAGGGAAAAGTAGAGTCTCTTCTGGTGTGATAACCAAGTGATGTTTTTTTGTGCTGAACAGGCACACTGCCTTTTGTAGTTCTTTTGGGCACAGCAGCACATCTTCGGTGAAGGAGATGAGCATTATGCCTTATCCAAGGCAGTTTATCCTATACCTAGGAGGATCGAGGAGGGGGAGAGTGATGGGGGCAAGGATGGAGTGGGAATCACCTAATGCAAGATCTGCTCTTTATGCTGTGTCAGTAATCTTTGCTGTATCCAAACCATGGGCAATTCAATTCTTCTTTTTTTTAAACCTCCAGTTTATGAATGTAGGGTTTTGTGCTTCTGTACCCACAATTCAAAAAGCTAGGAAATGACCCAATATTGCGGCACAATATTGCCAGAAGGAAAAGGGATGCCAAGCTTTATACAGCAAAGGGCAGTCTGAATGTTGACAACAGTAATAGCAGCAGTCAAAGGTCCACAGCAGTGGTTCCCAACCTTCCTAATGCCATGACCCTTTAATACAGTGCCTCATGTTGTGGCGACCCCCTTGCCCTGCTTTGGAAGAGGCCACAAGCCCCTTTTGGCAGGCCACTGCTGCAGGTGTCATAGAGAACTTCCCTCTACAGGCACCCTCAACCAATCGCAGCCTCCGGTGCCATTGACTAACATTCCCTCCAAGCTATCAAGCTGTAATTCACTTCCCCCTTCCTCCCCCCCTCCTCCAGACCCAAACCATTTGTGCCTTTTTCTTTACTGGCTCAAGGCGACCCCTGTGAAATAGGCATCCGACCCCCAAAGGGGTCCCGACCCCCAGGTTGAGAACCACTGGTCTACAGGCTACCCTCTTCTGCTCATTACCATTCATGCTTATTGGAAAGCAGTTCTGACAATTGCTTTGTGTATGTGTTGGAAGTGATGAGCTGATGAAAAAGTAGTCAGCTTCTGAGATATTTCTCTTGCATGGCCTCACTTTGTGAATGGTACTGGTGCTGGGGGATTCCTGTTCAACACTTCGACCATTTGCCTGTGGAGTGTCTCAGGGTTCCATGAATCTCCAGACTCTTTCATATATACATGAAAAACCTGAAAGAGGTTGTCCATAATTTTGTGCTCTGGTACCATTAGTGTGTGCTGTTGACACCCAACTTCATCCGCTTGTTATAACCGTCCCTCAGACTTTTTAAAAAAGCCAATTCATCTTTTCTTTCTCCCTATCCTTCACCACAATGTTCTACCCTCACCCAGCAATTGTGCTTTCCTGTTGTTACTGCTGTCTCCTTACTTGCTAGTGAACCAGGAAATATTTGTTTTGAGATCATCACCAGTCACAAAGCAAAGAAATAAAATAATTTTTAAAAATAAAAAAAAATCAAAAAAGCAGTAGAATGAAATTAAATTAAAAATTTGAGGACACTGTTCTATATGCAATGGCTACCCCTGCTATAGTTGATTAATTGAATTAGTTTTTAAATTGATCTGCCAAACCTTATAAAAATCCTAAACTGGAATCAACTCAAAGTGATCCTAATCAGGCTTTCAAGGTAAATGAAATATTTAAGAATTTGTTTTTAACAGTTCTAGGCCCACAGTGAGTTTCCATGGTTGAGTGGAAATTCAAATCCAGGCCTCTTGGGTCTATTCTGCCCACTGCATCACACTGGGTACTCAAAGGGAATATATCTATGAGTATAAGCTTAAGGTGAGCTTTGATGGAGGAGGAATTCTGGGAGTTTTAGGTCAAAGAAGCAAGTTCCCTCAAGCTTTGCCCATGACACCCCATAATGGGGGACTCTCTATTACACCACATCTTCCTTCTTTCACACTGAAGGCCGTAGCATGGTTCAAAGCAAGAGACGCCTGCTCTGAGGACTGACTGGACCCTAACCCTTGCCAGGCACCAATAATTTATATCCATTCTTGAGTTAATCTAGTAAAATGTCAAAAGTAAGCAATGGTGGGTGTTTAATTGGGCAGGAAGTTTGTTTATTTATTTTATTTATTTTAGAATATTTTACTCCACATTTTTCCTTGAAAAAGGACCCAAGGTGGCTTATAGTAATGAGGAATAATATATACAGTCCAGCAGGACCGCTACTGCACTTTAGATTTGAAATGCCTTTTCCTGACAAATTGCCTTAAAAAAATCACTGGCTTTTTCTGAAGAGCTCCCTTGGCTAGGCCCATGTTTGACCGCTGCGTCAGTTTTTCTTGAGACGACCACTGGGGTGGTGTTTTTTTTAATTGGTTCCTTCACCCCCTTTTAAAGCAATTTGGTTGTATTTGCAGACATACTATGTCGCTTTATTTAGTTTCCCCCCTGTTTCTGCCATTTCCCTGTCATAGTGGCGCAGTGGTTAAATGCCTGTACTGCAGGTAAAACTGTGCTCACGACCTGGGTTCAATCCCCGGTAGCAGGCTCAAGGTTCACTCAGCCTTCCATCCTTCCGAGGTCGGTAAAATGAGTACCCAGCTTGCTGGGGGGGCAATGTGTAGCCTGCACACTGTAATTAAAATTGTAAACCGCCCAGAGACCACTTGTAGTGGTATGGGGCGGTATATAAGCAGAACACTTTGCTTAGTTTAAAGCGGTTCAGCCAAGCGCGAACAGGGAAGCTGATTGCTAAGCAACTGCTGAAGTGCGGACTGCCGAACCAGTGTAGCGACCACGTGACCGCAGGAGGAGATAAGGCAATGCAAAATAAAGAGCGGCTGCTCAAGGAAGTGCGGTAGCGGCCTAAAGACATGTTCAAGTAATTGAGAACAAGGAATTGAGGGACTTCTTACCTCTACATTTTCATATAGACAATCACCTGAGTCAGACAGAAAACAAGGGGGTGCTGCGCACATACAATATGACTTATATGGGTGTAACTGAATATCAGGAAGCCTGAATTTCATATTTTTAAGGACATTGATTGATCCGGATGATGATTTTATGGAAGCTATTTACATTCCACATGCAACTGGTATTGCGATATTCCCACCTTTTTGCAACTGTGACCTATAGACACCACCTATAGACACTACAATTTGATGATTTGAAAAGCTGTTTATCTTAAGCAAGCATGAGGCAAATTTGGATGGTCTTGTCTGACATAATCATCTGGTTTTTTAAAAAGTAGAATGTCTGTAGACAATTTCCAAACGTTTAACTTAGGGTTAGAAAGCACGTTCTTTCTAACCCTAAGGGTTACTTACCACTGTTATTATTGTACCTCTTCAAGAGAATAACAAACACCCACTGATTCATGCAGGCTACCTATATGGCAGTGCAATATCATTTCACAATTTATCAGCTGATCTGTGGAAACAAAATTGGCCACCCCAGGTTTACACATTTTGAAGAGGAGGAAAACAAGATGAAGGGGACACAGCAGTTACCTAGGAGCAGGCTGCTTCCACAATACAAGGTTGGCAAGACATTAACTGACCTAAATCCTTTGTTACATTTTTGAAAATCTGTTACGATTCAGTCTGTTCTTCATTTATATCTCCACCTTTCTGCCAGAAAGGGTGCTCAAGGCACACACAAAACATTCAAGGAAAGTGCCTGACAGATGAAGAAATGTGTGTTGTGGAAGCTCCAGAAAGCATTTTTGGCTGTGAGTGCATACTGACACAAGCTTCTGTAATGCAAGAGCTGGAGGAAAAACTGAAGTAACAATGTCTAAGAAACCTAGGTTTCCCAGTAGGCCAAAGGAACAAACTCTTCCCCTTTAACTCTACAAATCAACAGAGAAGCCATTTAAAAGAAAAGAAAGGCATGACTCTCGTATTATTCCATGACAATGAGTTCTGCATGCCAAGTAACTGAACCATCAGTCCACCCCCAACCCCACCCCGAAAACTGGGACCAAAGATGACATTTTGATTACCACAGTCTAGCCATGAAGATTCTCCATATGAGTGATGAGGAGCTAAGGCATGCCCAATTTCACAACTCTTATGCCAAGGCACAAATGCTCCTGGCATCTCTATGTGATTTCTGGTTTTGTTCTTCTCTTCTGTAGCTCCCAGACTTGATCTGGTAGGTTCCTGCATGATGTTGTACGTGTTATGGCAAATGGAAGCTTGGTGTGCTGTCTCCTTCTTTCTCTCCCTGGGCATTTATACACAACCCCTAAGCTCCGCTGCAAATGGCTCCTAGCTCCAGAGCTTAAAAATGTTTCCCCACCAGCTCAGGAGCTAACAGAAAATTAAGTGCGACCCCGCCCACCTAAGCGCGACCCAGCGCACCTTTCAAGTACCTGCTCTGGGAGAGTGAAAAAATTTGATGCGGAGAGTGCCGGGCTCTACTCGTTTCTTTTTGTTGGTTTTTTTTTGCCTCCCGCCCCTTTAAGAGGAACCAGGAAGTGACGGGGGTTGGAGCAACTTCCACTGGCACTCCGGAGGTAAGAGTGCATTCTTTTCTCCCTTTTTTCTCCCTCCCCTCACGCAGACAGAACAAGGAAGTGCAGAGGGGGTGAGAACGCAGGGAGAGCTACAAACCCTCAAGATCTCTGGTCCGAATTTAAGGGACCAGCGGATCTTAGGGGTCGTGTAAAAAGCCCCCCTCATTCTGGTATGCAGGCAACATTCTCATCACCCTCTGTTAGGTGAGCTGTAATGGTCCTGTAATGCTGGACATGTGGCTGCTATTTATGCACTATCTGGTATCTCCCCCCCCCCCCGGCCCAATGGTTTCTCCTTCTTCCTGATCTGAGTATGTAATGGATATGGTAGCCATTGCTCTGACAATAACAACAGTGTATGTTCCTGTCTTCAGGTTATGAGAGCGTAAGATTCCTTACTCATATAAGGCTAAATCTTTATTGCAAGGGTTATACATTATATGGGGCAAATATTATCTGATGTTCAAGCTGGATTCTGAAAAGGAAGAGGTAGTAGAGATCATATTGAAAATATCCACTCGCTGCTGAAGTGCACCAAAGAATTTCAGGAGATCAGTCTATGCTTTATAGATGACAGCAAACCTGACTATGTGGATCATAAAAATCTATGGGTTGTTCAAAACAGAAGAAGAAATGAATGTGTCTCACTACTTGATTGACCTGATGCATAAACCGTTATGTGGGGAAGAAGCTACTACTAGGATAGAATATGTAGAGACAGGATGACTTCCCGAAGGCAAAGGTATCAGAAATGGGTGCATTAAGTGATGTAAGACTGAAAACTGGTGGAAGACCATCAATAATTTAAGATGCACATGTGACACAATCTTATGGGAAGAAAGCAGCAATAACTTGAAATGATTTCTGAGGAAAATGAAAGAAGTCGGTGCCAAAGCAGAATTGTAGTTTGAAATCAAGGAGGCAAAAATCATGACTACAGAAGAACTACGAAACTTTAATATTGGCAATGTCGACATTGAAATTATCAAATATTTTGTATATATTTGTTCAGTCATAAAGCCAAATGGAGATTGCACTCAAGAAATTAGAAGAAGGCAGGAACCTGGCAGGGCAGTGTGAAGGAATGAGAAAAGGATGTGTCAGTGAAGACCAAGGTAAAGATCATCCATAATATTCCCAATTACTACTATATATGTGAAAGCAGGACAATTAGGAAGGTTAGTAGGGGAAAATATCAATCCATTTGAAATATGGTGCCGGAGGAGAGCTCCATAGACATTCCGGATGGCTGGAAAGACAAACAAGTGGGTCCTAGAGCAAACAAAGCCTGAATTATCTCTGGAAGCAAAAATGACAACAACAAAAAACCCCAAACAAACTAAGGCGGTCTTTCTTTGGGCACATCATAAGAAAGCAGGATTCTCTGCAAAAGACAATAATCTTAGGAAGAGTTAAGGGCAGTAAGAAAAGAGAAAGATCAAATCATGAGATTGACTCCATTGAGGAAGTCACAGTCTTGAGTTTAAAAGAACTGGGCAGAGCTGTTCCGGAGAGACATTTTGGAGATCACTCATTCATAGGGTTGCCGTAAATCCATGTGTGTCTATGCCTCTTTCCCATCAGATCCTAGACAGATTATCAAGGTTCTTGTTCTGAACCAATTTCCCACATCATTGAGGGACCGGATGTGGCTGAAGCTTAATCTAATCAAGATGGATCTGTGCTGTAGATCTGGGTGCTCGTGAATTATAAATCTGCTCCATGTTATGTTCACATTTATTTAATCATGCATATATTCCATCTCGTTCCCATATGTTTGCCAACCATATGAATTTCATACACTTCTTTCCCTAACATGAGCAATTTTGTATATATCTTTTCCTAAATAAGCATTTTAGTATGCCATACACAGATTTTGTAATGCTGTATACATCTTTTTTTTAAATGCAAATTTTAAATTTAGAGCAGTGCCATAAGATCTGGATAGGTGTGGAAGGCTAACTGTCTTCTGGTCAACATATGAGTCTGGAAAGCGCAGGTTATTCCAAAATTTAATCCAACCAATATTGTCTGGGGTATGCATTGGGTCTGCTCCCTGTCTTGGGTGGGATTGAATAAAAATCAGATCCAAATCTTGGAGTTTTTTCTAGGTTTCAGACTTCTAGATGCAATATCCTGGAATTATTTAGGTTGTGTGTCTTTGGTGAAAAGGCATCTGTCTTAGAAAAATTCTGTTTAAGTCATTTTAATCTGCAACCTGGTTGTAGCATGGAACTTGTTTCATACTAATTTAAAAGCCATTGGGTCTAGTGGATAGATAGAGTGATGGAAAAAAAACAACTCAAGATAGGTAAAGGTAAGGGTTCCTCCCGCATTTGTGTGCTAGTCATGTCCAACTCTAGGGGCTGGTGCTCATCTCCGTTTTCAAGCCAAAGAGCCAGTGTTGTGCAACTCTGTGGCCATGTGGCTGGCATGGCTAAATGCATTTCTGCATACAGAACACAGTTATAAATAAATAAATAAATAAATAAATAAATAAATAAATAAATAAATAAATAAATAAACTCCCTATTCAGCTTCAGAAACTCACTGGTGGATAGGATTGGTAAAACCACTCCCTTAAATTTCTCATGTGCTTTGAAAACCCAATTAGGATTGATATAAGTTGAATGTGGTGTGATGGTACATAATACAACATGACAGATTTTGTTACTTTTGGGGTGTTCAAATTGAGAGGTGAGATAAAAATATTTTAAATAACTGAATAAATGCTTACATAATTTATAAGCCCACTTGGTCCATTGGGTAAAGATTTGGACTTACTTCTGGACAAATCATTCAAGTCCCAGTGTAACATACATTGAATGATCTTGGGTACAAGTCTCTAGATCAGTCCTCTGTCTGCATGGTTCTTGCTCTGGTCTCTAACAGTAGCTTCAGATCTTGCTCCGGTCTCTAACAGTGGCTTCAGATCTTGCTTATTTGGAGGTTGCACAGGTGTTCTGTGCATCAAAGTCATGCTTCTTCTGGCAGGCACCCATTCAGAGGGAGCACCCAAAGGAGGTGAGGCAGGGAAGCTGGGGAGCTGCCTCCATGTGGGTGCCCACCAGAGGAGGTTGGGTTTTTTAAGTGCCAAACTCCTGTTTGGCTGCTAGTGAATTGACATGGGGACTGCAAAATTGGGCTGTTTGTAGCCATCTCTAGTGGCTGTAGATTAGGAACCCAGGGCTCACACACTCCTCTAAAAACAGTGTGATGACCATGATTGCCACATGGGAATTTGCTGTTGATGAAAGAGTGGAAACTGGACCCTGGATCCTGCATTCAAAGGAGAAGTTCTGACATGGCAGATATGAAAACTCTAAATCAAAATATGGGATAATTAATGCCTATATGATGAATAAGAGTTTGAGGCCATGTGGACTCTTATGCCAAATTGAGAATACATATGAAGTCAGCTGGAATGAAATGACTAACCTGTTCCCCATATATCTTCCAGAATAATCTTAATAAAAACTCACAGCTTGGTTCCTTATTGTCTAATATATAGCAGAGCAGAATTAAAGGTACTCAGTGTGGTTTAGTGGATGGAGTAATGGACTCGGACTCAAGAAGCCCAGGTTCAATCCCTTGCTTAGTAATGGAAACTCACTGGGGGAGTGGAACTTGTAAAACCACTTCTTTAAACATCTCACTTTCTTGGAAAGCCCTATTGGAGTTGCTGTAGGTCAGTTCTGACTTGTAAGCACATAACAACAGAGCAGAATTAGTATCACTTTTAGTTAGAAAATAATGATGATGATGATGATGATGATGATTATAGAATGTGAAGCTACTTTCTATTAGGTAACAAACTTAGTACAGTAGTTAAAAACCATTGTAAATGAATGTAACCTGCGGCCATATCAATAGGAGGAACAATCATGTAGGAAAGCTGCCATAAAATATATGGTACTGGATGATGAAAACTCTACAGATTAAACTCAAAATGCAACTTGGAAGCAATGGCAAGCATATAAATTCCATCCAAGATTTTCCATGCTCAAATGCAGAGCAAGCCTTACTTGTAGGAGGCCATTATTCATGATTTTCTAAATGTTTTGAAATTGTGGACTTGCTCAGTAGAGCATATCTGGGGATAAAATATGACAAATTCCACAGTATGCTAAACCCGTGCTAAAGAAAATGTTTTGTGATTTATGATGCAAAACTGCTTACATGTTGAGACAGATTTCAATTGTGGAAGCAAAACAAAGCTTTCTAGAAGGGAAGCAACTTCATTTTTATATACTAAATTTTAATCACTCTTAGTGTAGCACACAGACCATACAATTGAGCATTATTGTCCTAAGATTTGTATTTGACATGTTACTTGCTCACAGCCTGTGGAGATTTTTAAACCTCTCTCTGGTTATTACAAGTCTGAGAGACATGCTCTAAGTAGGTGGTATGTTTCCTGGGATTTGGTTTCATTGTGCTCTTCTTGCTACAACTGTGCCTGTGTAGTCTCTGCACAATGGGATATCGTTTCTGGAACTGTACTCCACCTACCCTAGCCTCAATGTGAGGGGATGGGCGAAGGAGGTAACTAAGATGAGACACGTGGTACCATCATTTTCAGGATACATGGATGTCATGAGTTCTATGCCTGTGTAGGGAGAGGGTTGTCCTTTGAGTGATGGCCAAGGTCTTCCCGAATTTTCCCCATTGCGGTTAATATTATTGCAACTTAGCAAGGATAATAAATACAGTTATGATGACTACAATACAAATAAAAGTTCTATTGCAAATACATGTACAGCTTAGCTATGTTAATTTTTTTTAATGAAAGAATGTGGTCCTGATTAAACCCTGCTGCTAACAGCCTGCTGCTGCTGTCTTTTCTCCTTATATGACAATATCTGCCGCGCCCCCCCCATTTTCTTCCAGTACCTCTAATTCCTTGATATTTCAAAATGTGCAGGGAATAAAGTCACATCTAGCAGCATTAAAAATGATAACGCGAGTGAATGACACATAGCTCAAAGCACTATAACTGGGAAGGGTAAAAAACGGCTTCTTGTTTCATAGCTATTGGATGACTCTTCATCATTCCAGCATTTCCAGGACTCCATTGATAAATTGGGAAATCACCCCATTAACACTGTGCCTTATTTATTTGGAAGCGGCATAACTCATTATGTGTCTTGATGGTGCTGCCATTACCAACCAGTCCTTTGAAAATTACTCTGAGATTCTGGAATGGGAGGCTTTTTGGGGGACGGGGGGGGGGTGTGAACACTTGTTCTTTCTTTGTCTCATGACTGAAACTATTGAATGAAGGTTTCAGGAAGGTTAGAAAGAAATCACATTTCCCTGAACATCAAAGGAGGAATGTTTTAACACATTTGTAAAGTAGTATTGTTGGCCTTTCCTTCTCTCTACGCCACAGGGTGGACTTACCACCTACAGCAAATCTGTTTTCATTCTTAAAGCTGGCAAAGGCAAAATGTATTTATTGTACTTATTTCAAATATTTCAACCCTGAGCTTGTTCACAAATATACCCAAAGCAGCTTGTGTGAACTCATAAAACAACCTGACGATGAAAGATTCAGGCTAGCACGATGCAATAAACATTCTGTGGCAGCAGAAATAGGAAAAGGAAAGAAGGCATCTCCGTAAGTCTGAAATAGCCTGGAAAAAGGAATAATTTTCTGCAGGAAAACCAGCTCTTTCTTGTCATCCCTCTCCAAACTTCAGACTAAGGAGATTGTCAAAAAATAGCGGTCATCAGTTACTTTATGTCATGGCTGATGTTGAATTAAACATTGGTGTTACCTGGTCTAGGTACAGTCCTCTGTCCTGCAGGGAAAGGGAGAAGGGTTGGTCCAGCTGCCTGCCTGAAGGAAGGGATCTGTAGTCCATTTGCTCTACTATGCACCAGCAAGCAAGTAGAAATGGAAATAGTGCCAAGAGATGGGTAGAGAGGCTCATGTGGGGATGACATCTGCCCACCATTACAAATGTCCATCATTAAATTACATTACAAAGTAGAGATGGGCACGAATCAAAAAAATGGCATTTCATTTGTCGTTTGTCGTTTGGAGGGTCTGTTTTGGTTCGTTTCCGTTTTTTGCGAATTTTTGTAAAAATTTCGTTTTCATTTTTGTTCGTTTCGTTACCATTTATTTCAATTTTTTGTGATTTTTTTAGGATTTTAAGCAATTCACTCATATGGCAGTAACGGAAACGAAACGCACGACAAAATTTCCGGTGTTTCTGTTCGTTTCGTTTCATTTTAGAGACAAAATCTGTTTGTTGTTTCGTTAGCTAACGAAACAAAAAAACGAAAACAGAAACGAAAAATTGTTCGTTTCATGCCCATCTCTATTACCAAGGGCTGAGTTTAAAATGATTTCTGTACCAGCCCATTTCAGATTGCAGGGATTAATGGGAATTATTATTTGTCAGAATGGAGAGATTGCTTTCTCAAGCGGTCAATGCTGTGGGGTACAAAATGGCAATGTGTTGAAGGTCAGAACTATGTGTGCTACACACTTATGACTTATGCCCTATAAGCTAACCTGTTTCCCTCTTGGGCACAGAATGATGCTTTCCTCTCTCATCATGATTGGAATTAGATGCATCTATGGTTCAGTTGGTTTCTGTCTATGGAATATAGGGAGAGGAGCGTATTGTCCTTCAGATCAGGACCCTTTGCTTTCCACTGCATTATCATGTCAGATTAACAATAACAATCTGGAATTCTGGACTTGCAACATGCAATTGCAGAGACTTTGTGGGACATCTCTTCCATCAGTTTCTGCAATTATCAATGTCTTTCTGATGCATGGACTTCAAAGTGCATATGAATATGAAATACAGTATCCAGTTTGAGATATGTTTGAATTGTTGTTGCTAATTTGTTATCTTTTTTTTTTATTACCTGGAGATATTTTTGTCACCTGAGAGGGAAAAAACACATGTGTGAGAAATGTAGGAGAAGGCAATGCTTTTATTGGACTTTTAAAATTCAAATGTAAGCTTTCATTTCAGAAAGTGAATTTCAATTCATTTCAGAAGTGAATTTCATTAAAATTCACTTCTGCAGGCCTGCGCTGGTAGCTTGTGAGCAGTGCTGGGAAAAGTGTAAATGAATGCGCCATAAGTTCATGGCAGAAGTTTATTGGTCCATTCTTAAGATGAGTTTAAAGTTGGTTACAACCAGGCTTTGTGGGTGTGGTTTAATGTTTTACCTCTGGTAATATTGAAATTTTCCACCAAGCTCTTCAGATAGGGGTTCTTGGAGACTACATGGACTTTTTAACTACAGGTGGACTATAACTGAGAATAACATTTCACCAGGTAACATTTTAATGTAGCTTCAATTGTCTTCTACCTGGTGATTAAACAAGAACAAAAAGTGTCCCAGTTCCCTGAGCTCCTTGACATCTGAAGATGGCGGCACAGAGAGTGGCAAAACATCAGGAAGAAAAACTTCCAAACAGCCCAAAAATCCCACAAAAGCCATTCTGATGTAGGTTGTTATGTTAATGTGTGTTCTTTTCCTCACCCCCACCTCACCCCCAGCCAAACGGGAAATATGTTCCAAAAACAGACAATATATGCAGGGGGTTGGTGGGAAAGGGGAGAGGTTTATGGAGAGTGATGAGCTACCTATTTCTGAATAGCTTGGTGGGAAATTTTAGTGGCCTAATAAAGATGACACCTGCGTTTGCATTGTGTAAGAGCCAGATGGCTCCCTTTGTGCAAGTCAAAAAGTAGCTATGCGGCCTGCATGACCCTTTGTAAATGATCTAGGGCCATTACCCAAATCCACTTTGTACCACAACAAACTAAAATATGTAATAAATCTTGTTGCAGTCACGTGGTTTTGTTGGTGTTCCTGCGTCCCCAAGGACACACTTTATTGTTATATTATTTATTATTTATTTGTAGCATTTGTAAACCACCACATCTTCCGGCATGGAACTCAGGGCGGTGAACAATAAAAACAACATGGAAAACATACATAAAAACAAACAGGCAACAATAAAATTAGGGGGTGCAATAACCCCCACAAAAGATGGCATGAGAGGCAAAAAAAGAAAAAAGAAAAAGAAGAAGACAGAATTAGATAGAAAGGTCGCCAAAATCCTCCTGGAATAGGTGGGTTTTTAAGACTTTCCTGAGGCTGGCAGGGACACTGCAAGGCGCAGCTCACTGGGAAGGTGGTTCCACAACATGGGGCCCACCACAGAAAAGGCGCGGTCACGCGTATGCGATTTCCGCGCCTCTCTGGGTGTGGCCACCCTCAGTGAGCGCGCCTGCGCCATTCTCGTGGTTCTGGACCCAGTTGACCTCTGGGAGATACGCTCTGCCAGGTACTCTGGTCCCAAGCCGTGAAGGGCTTTGAAAATCAAAACCAAGACCTTGAACCTAATCCGGAGGACAACGGGTAGCCAGTGCAGGCGGGCCAGAACTGGGGTGATGTGCTCGAATCTACGAGCACCCACCACCAGCCTGGCCACCACATTCTGCACCCACTGGAGCCTCCGGAAGAGTGTCAAGGGCAACCCCACATAGAGGGCATTGCAATAGTCGATCCTCGAAATCACCAGGGCCTGTCCTCAGGAAGGACTCGTTGAGGTACGGACGGATCTGGGTGATCCTGCGGAGATGGATAAAAGTGGCCCTGGAGGCAGCCATCACCTGGGCTTCCAGGGAGAGGGTTGAATCCAGGACCATGCCCAGATTCCTGACCCTGTCTGTAGGCTGGAGGGAAACACCCCCCCCCAGGCTAGGGAGGGGGCCATTGTACCCAGACGAGGACGCCCCAAAGAACAGAACCTCCGTCTTCTCCAGGTTCAGCTTGAGCCGGTTATTCCTGGTCCATTGCAGAACCGCCTCCAGGCACAGGTCGAGGGAGCATACCGCCTCCTCTGCAGAAGAGGAAAAGGAGAGATAGAGCTTCATGTCATCAGCATAGTGATGACAGCAGACTCCAAATCTCCTGATGACCTCCGCCAGCGGCCTCATATAAACATTGAACAGCATGGGTGAGATTGCCGACCCCTGGGGCACCCCACAAGGGAGAGTCCAAGGAGCCGACAAGTCATCACCCTGCTGAACCCGCTGAGTCTGGCCGCCAAGGAAGGAACGGAGCCAGGACAGAGCAAGGACCCCAATTCCCACCTCTGCAAGCCAGACCAGCAGGTTACCGTGGTCGACGGTATCAAGGGCAGCTGACAGATAAAGGAGCACCAACAGGGAGGAACACCCCCTGTCAGCCTCCCTAAGGATGTCATCCTGTAGAGCGACCAGAGCAGTCTCGGTCCCCCGAAGTGGCCTGAACCCGGACTGGAAGGGATTCAGGATATGATTTTCCTCCAGGTACGACTGGAGCCAGCCGGCCGCCACCCTCTCAACAACCTTGCCCAGGAAGGGAACAATGGCAATCAGACAATAGTTGGATAAATCATCCGATGCCAGGCCAAGCTTTTTCAGAGTGGGCTTCACCGTGGTCTCCTTAAGCCAGGAAGGAAAGATACCTTCCCTAAAGAAGGCCGTAGTAATAGCCAAAACCCACTCAGGCATGTTCCCTCCAGCAGATTTAACAAGCCAAGCTGGACAAGGGTCAAAAGGGGTGGCAGCCGGCCGGCTGCCAGCCATAGCTCTGGAAGCCTCCGCTGGAGACGCCGGCCCAAACTCCACCAAGGAAGGAGACGGAGGAGGTGAGGTCTTAGGGATATCCGGGGGTGAACTAGAGCAGCTGGAGGGCAAATCAGAGTGGATGGCCTCTATTTTGGATCTTAAATGGGCTGCGAACTGCTCACTAGTGAACTCACTAGGAGGAGGCCCCAGCTGACCAGGATTGGAGAGGTCCCGAACCACCCGGAACAACTCCGCCTGGCTGTTCAAGGCCTCACCAATTCTCAGGGAGACATAGGATGTTCTAGCGTCCCTGATCGCGCGAACATAGTGGCTGGTCAGCTGCCTAAGTGCAGCCCTACTCAATACCGTCCAATTCGTCCTCCATATGACCTCAAGTTTCCTGCGTTCTTGTTTCATCGTCCGCAGCTCAGCTGTGAACCACGGCGAGGCCGACGCTCCCTGCAGGGCGGGGTGGTGATTGACAGGGAAAATTTTAGCAGATGGTGGTCCAACCATGACACGGGAAGAGGGGAGATACTCCCAACCCTCAGACTAGAATCTGACGACATGGAGGTAAAAACCAGCTCCAGGGTGTGGAATTATTGGTCATATGGAACTGCTGAGATTCTTTTAGCACTGACTTAGTTCAGAAAGATGTTTTTAAAAGCTTCCCAGCAGTTTCCACTATGCATGAGTGCACATCCCCACTCTATGTAAGGTCTCCAAGATCCCCGGTGAGAATTACTCGGATCCAATACTTAGGGAAAATTTAGCCAGGTTATGTAACTTCTGTGAACCCATGGATGGGGTCTACATCAAAGTGCATTTCTCCCCCGCAGCACATTTAAAAAAATTAAAACCTGATAGGTAGGTATATCAGTATATCAATTTTCATTTGTCATTTGTTGAACTTTGAATACTTCTTTTTTGGCTTCTTTCTGTGCATAGTGGCTTCTTGCACTGTGAATTTACTGTCATGTGGCTGCTCCGAGTAGTGCCATTAGGTGGCCCTATGGCAACGGAACAGTTATGCTGTGGATTAAACGGTACCCTATGGCGCATGTACCAGTTTAAAAACCACAATGGAACAGCGACGAGGATTCCACCACCCCGAGGCCAGGTACAAGGAAGATGCTCTGAGTGTGCTTTGGGGACGTGGAGGGGGAGTGGTCACACTTTATTTGGCTTAAAGCGCGACAGACGTGGGGGAACAATTTTAAGATCTGCATCTCAGAGTACTTTCTATAGCAACAAAGTGGACATTGGGTAACGGCCTAGGTTAGTTTTACCACTAAGATTTGCTGTTGGCATGAACTAATGAGAAGCAGATCACGACTGAGGAAAGAGCAAAGGGAACTGTTTAATTCTTCTGCCACTTTTCAAGCATTACCATCAAACTTTGAATGCAGAAGTGGTACAAAGTAGAGCAAAGTGAAGAATTTCCTGTCCAGCATGCCAAGACTGCCTGTTGTACAGCATAAAGTTATGTGTGTGTGTGTTGTGTCGCTACAGTCGTGACCGACTCTTTGTGACTCCATGTCCATGGAGTTTTCTTGGCAGGAATACTGGAGTGGTTTGCCAGTTCCTACTCCAGGAGCCTACAGCACCTGGTATTCCCTGGTGGTCTCCCATCCAAGTACTAACCAGGGCCGACCCTGCTTAGCTTCCGAAATCAAGCGAGATCGGGTGTGCTTAGGGCATCTAGGCAGCAAAGTTATGTAGGGAAGAGATTTCCCCCCAGCAAGGGCAATGGCTGTTCTTTCTTTGAATCTGGATCCTTCCTGAGCCTGAGAGCGCAGTCTGTCCCTCTTGGTCTCCCTTGCTGAGTCCTTGCTCAGAGCAGCTCCCCCCCCCCCGTGTGCCAAGATCTCTATACTGAACTATGCAGCCCCCTATTCCCATTCTTTCTCCACTCCTCCCCCCTATTATATTCTGGTGCTGGAGCAGCTGGGAAGTTAGAACGAGAGGCTGTGCTTGCGATCTGGCCTCAAGCCTTGCAGCGACCTCACTAATGAGGGCCAGGTTTCTTCCACATGCTAAGTGTAGCTGCCAAGGAGACAGTGCAGCTAGAAAATGGGAGAAGGAATCCACGTCAGGCACGACTTCTCACTCCATTCTAAGTTCAGCGTTTGGAACAACTGACAGTGTAACGGAGGAGTATGCGAACCAAATGCAATTGCATCCATCTCGCTCTCAGTGACAGCCCACGTTTGCATAGAAAATAGAGCTTTTAATGTTAATCGTTAAATGCTGGTTACTGATTTACAGTATTTACTACTTAGTTGGGAATAGATCCTACTGAACATAAGGAAGGCTTGGTCACACTGGTGATGTGCATTGATTTCTGCTCCACAGTATTTTATATTGGTTTCAAGTACAGATGGGTACGAACCAGAAAAATGGTGGTTTGTGGTTTGTGGCTACCTACAGACCATGAACTTTTTGAACTTTTATTTAAAAAACGAACCACAGTTTTTAAAAAGTTCATGCCTAGGGGGAGCAGAATCTACCACCCACCCCCTTTGCCAACCATTTGCCCCTTTCCCATTGCCTTTTCTGTTTCCCTATCTTGTCCTCCCTCTTCCTCTTCCTCCTCCATCACTGCTGTACATGGCATGCCTGTCAGCTGACAGGTGTTCACGTGTGCAAAGACAACAACCTGTCTTCTGTGAGCTGGGCATTCTATCTCTGCACATGCACATTCACAGGATCCCAGTCAATGAGGGAGATGAGCTAGGAAGGCACTGTCCAGACTCCTGGAAGGCTGCACTGCTGAGACAATGATGGAGGAGGCAGCAGGACCAGGTGTGTGTGTGTGTGTGTGTGTGTGTGTGTGTGTGTGTGTGAAAGGGGGGACAGGCTGTGGAGGTGGTGATGGTGGGGAGCAAAAAACAAATCTGTGAACCAAAAATTGCTGAAAAGTTCATTGGTTCAGTTTATTTTGGTTTGTCGGTTTTGATGAAGCTGAACAGAAACAATGAATCAGTGACCTGGCAAAGTTGCTAAGAGAGTTCTGGTGAAATAGTATTGAATTTCTTATTTTACTTGTCTACTCACCTTCACACTGGCTGCCTCCCACAGCCACTCACTGATTCTCCTATGGGACTGTTTCTATTTTTTATATGTCCAAGTGATAGTCTGAAATGACAGTAGAAGTTTACCAGCCAGCAGTGAGAGAAAGGAGGAAAACACTCAACGTGAAAAAGCTCTAGATATTGCAAATTTCTCTGGTCAGTTTCATTCTGCAAAAGAGAAGGGAGCGTCCATTGTCCTAACAGGCTATGGCAATCCCCCCCCGGGGGGGGGAGGGGAGAACTATATTAAAAAAATAAAAACAAGCTACAACTGAAGCATCAAGTGGCTATGGGAGGCGGCCAGCAAAAGGCAACAGATACATTTTATACCAACAGATGCATTCACGTTTGCCAAACCAGTGAAAAACAAATCAATTTTATTCCTGTACTAAAATAGCTTGTTTCCGATTAAAAAAACATGCCCACTATGATTCCAGAGAAAAGAAGAAAGAAATCTGTGTTTCACTGTGTGTTATACAGCCAGGATTTTTAAAATCAATTTTATTTAGGCAAAACCCAATTCAAGAATAGTCCTTATTGCCAGTGTGACTGAGCCCTCAGACAAGGCAACACACTATTCAACTCTGACAGCAAAATTATTTTACATTAAAAAAAAACAGTCTGCAGAACTTCCTACTGGAAGTCTCTAGGCCATCTTATTGATAAGCAATATAAGGGAATTGAAGACTATGAATGTTGTTCTGCCTGCAAGAGATGTGCGCGAATCTAGTTAGGCATCAGGTTTTTTTTTAGTGTGCAGTTAACTGAATGTACCTGTACCTTGTTGTATTTATATAAATACCTTCATGTTTGTCTGTTATGCACTCTAATAGCCCCTTGAAGAAGGTCTTTGGATACTAATAGGCTAAAATGTATCAGCCTTTTTGAAGAAAACTAACATAGTTTTCCAATGTCCTGATAACTTGAAAACAATGCCCAGAATATCTGAGCAACACAGAGAATTGCACTCTTTTTTTGGGCCTGTGGTTCCTCTATTTCTACCACTTGCACAAAATGGAAATGCTCAAGTGGAAAACACTGTTATTCTGAGGTGGGCACTCTCCAGTGGCCAATCATGTGGTTCCCTCAGTATTCAGCCTCGTAGGAGGTTTGTCAGTCAAAAAATGTCTGGGTCGAGTGCCAGCTCCATTACCCTATGCTGTGCCAAGGCTATGGTGGCTGCAACGAATAACATTGTGGCCATTCATGTTGGAGAAATCAAACTTCAAAAGATGCATTTAAGTCACGAAGACCAGTCACAAAACGAAAGGTGCTAATTTGCAAATTACATAAAGTGACAACAGCTCTCTGAGTGCTGTGCACTCAGATACTTTCAGCAAGTAAAGGAATGCCCTCTTCTGTGATGAATTATCTGAGTAACAGACCCCTCCCACTACACACACTCTATTTTTTTTCTTTAAAAAAAGAGAGAAAAAGAAATTGGCTCAAAAAGTCCTCTTTCATCTTCTATGATTGGCTGCCCCTCCAAATAAAATAAAATCAAATAAAAAATCTGGCCTAAGGATGACAAAAGGCTTTCAGTAACAAAACCAAAACTTTTTTCTAAAGGAACAAAGGGATATGCATGAGTGAGTGTGGCCCTCTAAGGTTTAGGTACAAGAAGGCCCCTGAAGATGGAGGGGAGAAGGCCTGTTTCTGCCGCAAATTGAATAATCCATTATTTCTCTCCCTTACATACTTTATCCCCATATTGTCTAAAGGGATCTGTGGAAATGCTGTTCAGTACTGAGAATTTGGCCTGAGTATATTGGGGTTTCTAACACTTTTGTGGGTAGATCTCCAGGCAGTAGGTTTTAATTGTCATATAGGGCAGCTCACTGTCAGTTACTGTAATTTTACTGCCTGGAAGAAATGGAGTCATATTCTGGAAATGACCCTGAAACAATTTAGTTGCTGGTGTTGAAATAACCTGAGTGGCTTTGAGTGCTAGATGCCCTTGCTTGCTGGGGGTACTGCTGTTCCTCCACCTCAGACACAGAAATATCTTGGGATGACCCTGAGGAAAGTCCTTATCAGGCAACAGCTGGAGGAGTGGGTGAATGTGTGTGTGGTTGTGGGGGGAGGGAGTATCAAGGGACAGACCTGCAGTCCATTCCCCACACCGGTTCAACTATCTTGCTAGGTTCAGGTGCTGCACAAGAAGCCCCCTCCCTTTGCCAGCAATGAAATAAGGTTCTCCTATGTGCTCAGCTAGCGTTTGAACCTGAGATGGGGAATGTATTCTCCAAGGCTTTCACCTGCGGGGATCTGATAGTTGTTTTGAGTTTTTCGGGCTGTTTGATGCTTTGCCAGACTCCGTGGCCAGCATCTTGAGAGGCCAGGGAGGCTGGGGATTTTGGAAGTTGTTGTCATCTAAGAACTAAGATTGCCAACTTTTGCTCCTGGACGCTGTTCCCTCCCTGCCATCCCACTCAGTAATCTATTTAATTTTAAAACGGGGAAGGGCTTTTTAGGGCAACTCAGGGGAGCGACTTGTACCAGTTCTTATACCACTGGGTGCAGCTGCGTGGCACGTCCGTGGTAACCCCCTCCCTCTCCCTCCGTCTTTCTAACACCCTTTCTTTCCTTTTTTAAATATGCCCCCACCCCCCACGCCGCGCCAGCCATTTGTTCCAGGCGACTCTTCAAGGCGTCTCTTCAAGAGGCGTTTGCATCCACGCGAGCAGAGCAGACAGCAGAGCGAAGAGCACGCTCGTCCGAGCCTGGGCGGCCGGGCTGGGGGTGGGTCGCCTCGCGCTCGCCTCGTGTGTGTGTGTGTGTGTGTGATAGACAGACAGACACACAGAGGCAGACACACAGACTCTCTCTCTCTCTCTCTCTCTCTCTCTCTCTCTCTCACACACACACACACACACACACACACACACACACACACACAAACCAGGAAGCACAATGGCTTAATTTGTGTGTGTGTGTGTGTGTGTGTGTCTCACTCTCTCTCTCTGTGTCACACACACACACACACACACACACACACACACACACACACACACATTAATTATGCCACTGTGCTTTCTGGTGTGTGGGTGTGGGTGTGGGTGTGGGCGTGGGCGTGTGAGAGAGAGAGAGTCTGTGTCTGTGCCTGTCTCGCTGTCTCGCTGTCTCTTTCACACACACACACACACACACACAAATTAAGCCATTGTGCTTCCTGGTTTGTGTGTGTGTGTGTGTGTGTGTGAGAGAGAGAGAGAGAGAGACACAGACACAGACTCTCTCTCTCTCACACGCCCACGCCCACACCCACACCCACACCCACACACCAGAAAGCACAGTGGCATAATTAATGTGTGTGTGTGTGTGTGTGTGTGTGTGTGTGTGTGTGTGTGTGTGAAACAGAGAGAGAGAGAGAGAGAGAGAGAGAGAAGGGAGTGCGTGGCTGGCGAGGGGTGGCGGGGGCAGGAGGAGGAGGAGGAGGAGGAGGGCGGGCGAAGGCGGCGCCTTGCGGTTCAGGATGTGGCTGCCTTTGGGATGGCCTTCCAGGTAGCCGGGAGCACAAATTGTCGGCTCGGCGCTGGGAATTATGTCATTGCCGCGGAGGAATGGATTCAAAAGCGTTTCCTCTGCTGGCTGATTGACAGCCCCTGCGTGGCCCGGGCGCCTCTATAAAGCCGGCGCGCGAACCGCCCGGAAGCCACTGGAAAGGGAACCCCGGCCAGCGGCGAAGCGGAGGCGGCTCTCCACGCGCCGTCCGTGGAGGGAGCTCGCGCGGTCCCACGCTCGCCTGCCTGCTCGCCTGCCTGCCTGCCGCGGAAGCGGGAACGTTTTTTCCCACGACACCCCCTCCCCCTTAGTAATCGACCCTCGTCCTCTTCTGGGGTTGCATTTGGGAGCGACGGTTATCCCCCCCCCCCCAGAGGATCGGCGGGCAACGTTGATGGCAGGTAAAAGGTGACGGGTGGATGGAGGGGCGGGGGGGGGAGTACAACACCTGGAAGGCGAGGGCTTGACAGGCGCCCACCTCCTGAAGGGAGACAGACAGATAGACACCTGCAGCAGCGCGCCCGGTTGTGCGGAAGGCAGCGGCACCGAACGAGCGGGATTCTCCACCGGGGAAGCCTGCCTTGGCTTGGGCTTAGTGTCGTTGGAATCAGTGGCAGAAGTTGCGCAAGTTACTACGGTTTCTCGAATCCACCGTGTCCATACTGGCTGAGCGGTCCTGGATCCTGAAAAAGTAACTTTTCTGCGTTGTGAGTGGGGCAAATCACTGAAGCCCCTTTAATTTCAGCGGGGAGACTGTGCATCTCACTTCTAGTGCGATCTCTTGCACCGACGTCAGTCAAATTGGACGTGCTCCCAGATGCGTGCATATGGGATTGTACCGTAAACTTAATCAGAACCCAACCCCATACCTCTATTATTAATAAGTTGCTCATCGAGAGAAGGAGGAGTTTACGGGAGGTTTTTCTTATTCTTCCCCTCATTCATTCTTGTGGAAGAGCTTCCCAAGTGTGGCTTAAAAGAGAATCAGTCCCTGCTTGATCGGTAGAATTGGCTTTAGTAGGCTGCAAGCAGGAAGGAAAGTTTGTGGGATACCCCAGTAGGACTCCAGGGAGAAGAACCAACTTTAGGTATCCTTGGGAAAGCTGCACAGTGGCAGAGCTTCCCCAGAAGAAGGGGTTTCAACCCTCAATGTTTTATACCCAATAAATCTTGGCAAGGGTCTTCTCAATCAACCCGATGACACATAATTGTTCTTCAGCAAAACTAGAAGTGCGCTTCTATGCATGGCTTGTTAGGAAGGGGTTCTCGTGACTTCAGCAACTGGGAATGGAATAGCAGTCCTGAAGAGAGGGATAACATCACTTGCTGAAGTAGCCAGGTCACAGAAGAAGCTGTCATCTTGGGGCACTAGCTAGGCAAAAGCCCCCTATGGAAAGAATGGTTTTGGTAAAAGAACACCCATCCTTTTCACTGTCGTTTTGAAGGAAGGCTTTCCTTTTATCTGCAGCTATTCACATTCACTAATGTGTTGCTCTGGTTACTTTCCTAACAATGAATCGGTGGCTTGAGGAGATAAAACTTCTCATCACAGTGTGGTGGAATAAAGAACAGTGTACAACCCATGCATAATTAGGCATGTATATTTGTTTGTTTGTTAATAGAGGAGATAAGCATGGGTTTGCAGCTTCCAGGAAAAGCATTCAGACTAAACAGTTCTTTGGGTTACTTGTAAGTTGTGGCCAAAGCAATGTCACAGTGCTATTTAATGGCTAGTTTTCTTCCACTGGTTATTGTCACTGTTTTATTGGGGCAATCAGGAAGTCACAACATATAAACTGACGGTGTCACTTGTGGAAATATTTATCACACAGACAGTCTATATTGGTTTTGGTCTGGTGTTTAGAAATATGCAGCAGATAATAAGCATTGAGATTTTGTGTGTGTGTGTGTGTGTGTGTGTGTGTGTGTGTGAAGTAATACAGGCTTATTTCAAAGTCAGACTCATTAAGTTCAGTGAGATTTATATCAACCAGCACATTCCATATGAGTTTCCCACCCCAGAACCTTGGGTTTAGATTATTATTAATCAATATAAATCTCTCAAATATATACATTATCAAAATAGTCAGAGTGCTGTATTATCAATGTACGAAATTTATATTAAAAATTAACACAGAACCTTAGAACTAGTTGTATTCTGTTGGTTGAAGAAATCCTGAACCCATTCCTATGCAGGGTTACTCAGACGTTAGCCATATTGAGCTGAAGGAGGCTTACTCTAATTTTTCAATAGCTTATAGATTTAGAGCCCAAAGGAGGCACAGGATCATTTCATTCCATAGAACAAGAAGTACAAAGAGACTGGCTCCTCTTTTTCATTGAATATTTGTGTCCAAAAAGAGAGGGCACAACTGAGACTGAGAATGAGAGGCTAGGATTTGCTGTTGCAGCACAGCATATAAGTTAAATTACATATGAATCCCTGCTGGAAATATCATTATCTCCCAAGAATGTAGCTCTCTAGCTGGCCAAAAGTGGATTTAAGAGATGCAATAACCAGCACTGTGTCTGAGCAGCCAGACGTCTCATGGAAAACTTTTGAAGACAATTTGGATATGCCATATATATTTCCTTTGAATTTATTAGGAAGGATATTAAACACTTGAGCAGCCTCTCTTCCACTACCTTCTATATTAAAAGTGAACACTCCCATTAATATCATGGCAAAGGATCCAAAACCAAACATAACGTGGATTATTGTCACACACGAAACATGGTTAGATGGAAACATGGTTAGATGGAAGAATAAACACAATATTTAGGGCAAATAAATAGATTTCTAAAAATGCCCTATCTAAAGTAAACAATCTATAGAAGTTGCTTGGAATGTAAGGGTTTGTTCTGTGGGGTTTGTGTTCATCTTTAAAATGGGCAAATAATCCACACATCTTCGTTTGTTTGTAGGCATTATGTTACACCAATGTTGGCTTTTGTGCCTGGTGAGCTTGTTATCTATGTGGATTTCATCAGAGGCTCAAGGTAAGTCATTAAATATCTGTATCATCCATGCCCAAACTTTTTTCCAAGTAGGCAGAAACTGTAACTTGCTTTTTGAAAGACATCAGTCTGCAATCTGACACATGTCCATTTGGCTTGGTCTGGATAATAATGGTTCAAATATTTCTTCTCCTTGAATACTTGAAATATGAAACTAGCTGAATAGACAACGTGGCCTATAAGAAGTATATCAAGAAAAAGAAAATGAATAGCAATGACAAAAAAATGGCCAAGTGCCAAGTTTCTATTTCCAGCTAAGGTTTAGATGCCAGATTCATTCCTATTGTAGATATGTTTCTTCTTAAACAACACTTAAATGATTAAAATATGTCTATACAGGTAAGATTCTATAAGTACAATCATTTTGTTCTTATAATCCATTGTAGGTTCACCAATAGGGTTACTGGATTTGGCATTTTGTACCAAATGATCAGGGGCATGGTGGCTCAGCCAGCTAGAGTGCTGAAACAGTCAGCTGCAAAGTTGGCACCTCGGCGGTTCGAATCCCAGGTGCCATGCAGCAAAGTGAGCTCCTGCTGTTCAGCCCAGCTCCTGCCAACCTAGCAGTTCGAAAGCATGTAATTGCAAGTAGATATATACAGTAGGTACCACTATAAAGAGCAGGAAGGTAAACAGTGTTCCGTGCAGCCATGCCAGCCACATGGCCACGGACTTCCACAACATTGGCTCTTTGGCTTGAAAATGGAGATGAGCACCACACCTAGAGTTAGATATGACTAGCAAGCATGTGTGAGGGGAACAGTTACCTTTACCTTTTAGCTTACCAAATAACCAGCATATCCCATTGAAAATATAGCATTAGCAAAACTATACGATCCCCTGCCTATCACTGGGGTGAGGGACCTGACCTGACCCACAATAATTGAAAATCCGTGATATGCAGATGCAGTTCGAGTCAGGCCTGGGGGGGCCTAGCTGGGGGCTCTTGTACTTACCCCAGCCTGACCCTACCCTGAATGGGCCTGTGAGAGCTTTCCCGGGACCCCAAAAGGGCCTCCCTGCAAACCGGAAGTGACTTCCGGTAAACCAGAAATCATTTCTGAGGCCTCTGACAGGCCTAGAAAGGCTTTCGGAGGCTTCAGAAATGATTTTCAGCAATCCGGAAGTCACTTCCGGTTTGCAGGGAGGCCCTTTTGCAGCCTCCAGAAGGCCCAGGAAGGCCCTCACAGGCCTGTTCGGGGCAGCTCCAGTCCTGGGGTAAGTATGGGAAGCTTGAAACAGGACTTTCTCCCCTTACCCTAGGGGCCTTTTTCATATACTGCTGTCCCGCGGTATAGCGGGACCACAATATAAGAACCGCGAAAGGGCGGGGGACCACTAACATTTTTTGTTCTCTGTTGTGTTACAGGTCTTGCATATATTAGGGTCTTAGTTCAACAGAAAGACTTACAGTATTGCCAAGAGCAGAAATCCTGAAATGTTGGCTAAACTCCTGCTTAGTGTACTAACGTGCATTAGAGGACCCCTTGAATCAGTGAGGATTTAGAGAGTTATTTATTTTTTTATTTATTTTTGGATTTATATACCACCAAGTTTAATTTAGTGAATGACTCCAGGTGCTGTACAAGTAAAATTAAAACAACCAAATAATAACATTTTACATAAATAAAGTAAAAGAGTTGGCTCCTACATAAGTTCCATTGATTTAAATAAGCCTACTCTACTTGTAACTTACTGTGCTGAAGTAAGCCATGACTAGAGTAGACCTATTTGCATCACTGGAATGTACAAAAAAGTTGACTCATCAAATCCCTGCTGATTTCATAGGGATGGGATAGTGTGACTTAAAATGCTAAGCAACAGGATTTTAGCCCAAGTGACACTGAATCTCAGAACATGAATACTGCCCAGACAGGAGTCCATAACATAATGGGTCCACTGACTGAGAGGATGTACTTACTCATCCTTGGGCTTCCATTTGTTTCTGGGCAAAAAACCCTGTTATCTTATCAGTAGGGCACTGCGGCCAAACAAAATCAGGTGGTGCTAAATTTGACAAAGGCTGTTTTAGAAAGGCCCACGTTCAGTCACAGGTAGCAAGAGTAGGAAATACTCTTGCTTGAGATCCTTATACAGTAATGTCTGCCATATTAGATAGACAAATAGGCTAAGTGGACCACTTAGCCTCACCCAAGATAGGTAACTCTTGATAGTCCATAACCTGACTGTTTGTGAGTCATAACAGTGGCATTTTTTTCAGGCCCTTGAGCAAATATGAGAGACTTGGGGATGTATAGGAGGAATAAGTGCTATACTAAAAGTTCTTTGTTTTGGCATGCAGGCATTAGGGAATACTATAATGCAGCATCTCATGGTAGGTGACTGGTGCAGGAAAGACCAGCTGTTAGGACAATAGTGTAAGAAATGGGACTTGGAGGTTAACCTTGTCAACAACACAGCTAAATTATTCATCATTTGATCTGCAAAGATCATAGATACAGTGTTTGGGGCAATTTTTAAAAGTGTAAATTTGTAAATTTCTGCCTCAGCCTATGCTTCCCATCAGTACTTCCAGGATATGGTGTTCCTACTTTATAGGAATGTTGTGACATAGTAGATGCAAGTTAAACTTCAGGTGTCAAGAAAAATGGTAATAAATGTTGCAGAAACTATGCTTTGGCAAAAAGCTATTCAATACTGAAGATGCAAAATCAATGCTTTCCATTTCTTTGTTAATCATGTTACTGTGTGCTGGTGGCTTTGCAGATGATGACAGAGGGGATGAGACCACTTTTGATTTACTGCAAATCAGCAACATACACAGGAAGACCATTGGAGCAAAGCTGTTTCGGGGTAACATCTCTGGTGTCCCAGCATACCGCTTCGTCCGGTTTGATCACATTCCTCCATTTAATCCTGAGAAATTCCAGCAGATCATTAAATTGATCCAACAAAATGAGGGCTTCATTCTTACAGCCACCTTGAGGCAGGACAGGGACTCCAAGGGCACCATCATTGCATTGGAAGGTCCTGGTACCTCTCAGCGGCAGTTCGAGATCATTTCCAATGGCAGAGAAAATACACTTGAGCTTTCCTATTGGGTGGATGGCTCCCGGAAGGGATATCCTTTGGAAGATGTGGACCTAGCTGATCTACAGTGGAAGAATGTCACAATACAAGTAACAGGGGAAAACTACAGTCTCTATGTTGGTTGTGACCTCATAGACAGCTTGACCCTGGAGGATCCTTTTTATGAAAACCTGAAAGCGGAGAAAAGTAGAATGTATGTGATAAGAGGATCTACAAGAGAAAACCACTTCCGGGTAGGTAGCTAGCAGAAAGTATAACCTTTCAGGTGGCACAAAGTATAAGCCTGGTCATGCATACTTTGAATGTGTTATTGAATTGAGTCAAACATTCCTCCAAGTAGGAATGCATAAAATTGTATCCTCATCATGAGATCTCAATCATGCTGACTTGGTTCAAAGTCTCTCTGAATACAATATATCTTATACTGTTGCAAATATTATTAAAAGTATAAGTCCTGAATGAGACATGATCATTACAGCTTCCATTGACAAATGGTTAGTGAAAGCTGTTGATTTTATATGCAATCTTCTCTTGCTACAATGAAATAACTGTGCAACATATTATTACTTAAATAATTCATTTCCCTCCATACTTTTCCTCTAAGCCTAGTACAGTGATGGCAAACCTATTGCACGGGTGCCAAAGGTGGCACTCGGAGCCCTTTCTGTGGGCACCTGACATCGCCCCTTCATAGCCACCTGTATACAGGTTAAACTACTGTATTGGCACTTTGCAAAAAAAAAAAGTGGGTTTTGAATTGCAGTTTGGGTACTCGGTCTCTAAAAGGTTTGTTGTCACTGGCCTAGCATCTTATGGAGTTGGCTTCTACATCAGTTCCATTGATTCAAATAAGCCTACTCTACATATATAGAGTAGTTCTGTTCCCAGCATTCTGTTCCCAGCATTTTGTTCTCACAACCCTACAAGGCAGATTAAGCAGGTAGAGTTTGGTTGTCCAAGGTCACAGCCTCCTGGCTAAGTGGGCATTAGAACCCAAGTACAGTACTGTATCTAACATACTAGTTGCTAGATACTATGGCACACGTGCCCTCAAATATGGTGTAAGAAGGAACTAGAGCTTACCTTTCTTTAATTATACCTAATGGAAAGAGTAAAGGAAAGTTGACTTGGGGTTACCAGCTTTATCACATATAATTCTAACCTCTGTTAGATCTTTTGATGTCAGGTGGAATTTAACCACATATAATTCCCAAATTACTCACCTTGGACACCAGTTTCATGGTTGTTGTAGAAAGCTAGACTGGATTTCTTTTCACCTTAGCTAGATGGTTCCTTAAAGGAGCCTCGTGGTGCAGTGGTTAAATGCCTGTACTGCAGGTAAAACTGTGCTCACGACCTGGGTTCAATCCCCGGTAGCAGGCTCAAGGTTCACTCAGCCTTCCATCCTTCCGAGGTCGGTAAAATGAGTACCCAGCTTGCTGGGGGGGGCAATGTGTAGCCTGCACACTGTAATTAAAATTGTAAACCGCCCAGAGATCACTTGTAGTGGTATGGGGCGGTATATAAGCAGAACACTTTGCTTTGCTTTGCTTTAAAGCACAAATGTTTAAATTAAGTGTTTGAATTCCTGACAGTGAAAGTAGGGTTCAGATCACACTGAAACCGAAATCAGGCTATTCAGAGAGATTTGGGAGATTCCCAGCTCAAAGCTTAATTAGCAATTGAGACCCAGTCAGCACGCCTGCAGAAATTAATAAATCCCTCCCCCCAATTTTCCATATAAGGAAACCAACTGAATAAGCAGAATGTCAAGGAAAAAGAAAGGGTTTAGTTTTGTGAATGGCAACACTATTTTCATCAAAATAGATGGCTTTCCATAGCCAGTATTTTGGTAGCAGGGACTTTTAAGTACCATATTG
>JAHTLZ010000108.1:7942441-8007610 GCA_023846285.1 Phrynocephalus versicolor
TTATTATTATTATTATTATTATTATTATTATTATTATTATATGGATGACAAGATGATGCTGGGTATAGTCATCTTGTTGGCCAAGATGTATGGTCAGAGCTGGGGTCAAACAACACAAGGAAATCCAGGGGTTTCCCTATCCCTGCGGCAGCTTGAGGAAAAATCAGAAGAAACCACCACCACCACCCAGGATGAATTTATTGCCCACTGCTAACTCCTGTGCATCTTTCCTAGACCAACAAGCTGCTGCATACTGGTGGGGGGAAAAACACAGTATAACATTGTCAGTCCAGGTAGTCCTTAATTACTACCAGATAGAGATGGGCACGAAATGAAGTTTTTTCATTTCATTATACTTTTTTGTTTTGTTATGTGGGGGAAACTGTGGGCTATTTAAACTTTCCCCACAAGCCCCATGCCAGCTGATTGGTGCTCGGGCAAAAAAAAAAAGTTTAAAAAGCCTATGGTGTTCCCCACCAATCGGGTGCACCTGATTGGGGGGAAAACAGGGGCTTTTAAAACATTTTCCCCCAAGAGCTGATCAGCTGGCAAGTGGCTTGGGGGAAGTTTAAAAAGCCCAGGCTTTATAAAATTCCCCCAAGCCCCACACCAGCTGATTGGCGCTCAGGGAAAAAAGTTTTAAAAGCCCCCATTTCCCCCCGGTCAGGTGCACCCGACTGGGTGGGGGAAGCTGCAAGCTTTTAGAACTTTTTTTTGCCCACACACTGATCAGCTGGTGCACGGGGCTTCAGTGGGGGAAAAACATTGTAAAAATCCCATAGTTTCCTCATCCCCCCACACACGAGAGAGAGAGAGAGAGAGAGAGAGAGAGAGACTTGTTAAAAAAATGAAAGAAAACAAAAACCCCAAAATGATTTTTTTTAAAAAAATTGTAAACAGTGAAAGAAAAAAAAACTAAAACAGAACAAAACGAACCATTATTTTAGCATTTCATGCCCATCTCTACTACCAGAAGAAAAAAGAAAGAACGAAAACTGGGAAATCTACATATTAGATTTAAGAGATATAGGTGGCAATTCTTCACGACCTGGGGTTCAGTCCCAGGTAGCAGGCTCATGGTGGACTCAGCCTTCCAAGGTCGGTAAAATGAGTACCCAGCGTGCTGGGGGGGGGGGAGAGCAATGTATAGCCTGCAGATTGTAATTAAACTGTAAACCGCCCAGAGACTACTTGAAGTGGTATGGGGTGGTATATAAGCAGAACACTTAGCTTTTTTAGTTTGACTGAGAGTACATGATGTGGCCCCATACTGTATGTCATTGCAGTGAATGTTGGAATGTTTGACAGTCTTCTGCACAGTAAATCAAAAGGGGATTTCACTGGCCGAGCTCAAAAGTTAAGTGAATTCCTTTTCTCTGAGACAAGATACTCCAAAACATCTTCCCCTTCTGTTTTACCTTTGGGTTCTTTTCAAAACAAGAGGCCATGTTAACCTTTCAAAAGTTGTATTTTATTTTCTATTCTAAGATGCAAAAGTAAGAATCCAAAAAGTATCAAAAAGTATCAAAATCTTAACAGATCTCAATCATAGTTTTATTAACCTAAAAATAATAAATCTAAGTCATCCTGACTAACTGATTACATTCAAGATTTCTCCTAAACTAACTTTTCCTACTCTACATAACTGAGGTGAGCTCCATTGCTCAAAGCAATCCTAAGCATAATCATGGCTTCTCTCTGTCCTCTCATCTTTTTGCTCAAAGCTTCCAGATATCACATCACTTAACTGACCAATGGTAGCTAACCATGTCCCACACTGCTAGCTTGTTATGACTATTTCTCTACACAACTCAGAAGTGCACATTTTGGCCTTGTATTAGATATACGAGTATACCTAATACAAGGCCAAAATGTGCACTTAATATTCAGCTTAACAACTCAACACTATGTCCCATCATGCTCATATACGTACACCCTATCTTGTTTGTTCCTCAACCAAACACATTAAATAAATCATACTAACTTCAGGAACAATCTTAATTTCAGTAGATCCCATTGTTAGCTTCAATCAATGCAGGAAAATAACAGAGAGGAAAAAGGCAATCCAATGTCCTTCTAGTAGCATCACCTTAAACTATGATGGACTTTTCTGTGTCACTTGTAGGGCCTTATTCAAAATCTTCAACTGGTTCTTGGAACATCAATAGAGGATGTCTTACGCAACAAAGGATGCCAGAGGAGTCAATCAGGTGAGACAAAAAAAGTGTCATTGAGAATTCTTCAGTTATGTATGCTGAGTCTTTCTTCATATATGCTAAGAGAACAACTACTGAACAGAAAAATGTATGAGAATGTGAATGCCCCTTAACACCACTGACAGTTATGAATAGCTGAAATGTTAATTTTAGCACATAGTCTATAATGTACAGAACTGGCTATAATCTCCAAGACGTGCCTTACTGAAATGAATAATATTGGCAGAAACAAAGGAGATGCACATGTTCCATTCAAGGTTGATTTTTCTCTCTTAAATATTTATCAGTTGAAGTTGCTCATTGTCATAAACCAGTGTTGGCGAATCTATGGCATGGGTGCCAAAGGTGGCACTCGGAGCCCTTTCTGTTGGCACCCGACATCGCCCCTTCACAGACACCTGCATTCAGGTTAAATTGCTGCATTGGCACTTTGTGAAAAATTAGTAGGATTTGAATTACAGTTTGGGCACTCAGTGTCTTAAAGGATCACCATCATAGTCATAAAACATAGCAGAAGAAAGAAAGCCAAAGACATACCAAATAGTGAGTATCATTGCTTTAGGTGGTGTTGGCAGGGATGTACTTCAAATATAATGCAGAAACTCTTGTAGTAATAATAGTTATAATAATAAAAATCCATTTAAAAAGAGCAGGGCTATAGCATAGTTGAATTTCCCTATTTTCAAAACTAGAAGTTATAGCAACCATATACTTACGCATTTGTCTGTCATACAAGCCTGATATATACAATATGGATTAAAAAGTTAAGACAGCAAAACAAGTGCTCTTGCTTTTATGTTGTAAAAAAAAATTCAAAGCAGAACAAGGAATACTGATCAATGAATTCCAAATAAAATGTACAATGCAATTTGCATGGTCAGTCACAAATACTGTCAGTTGTGATTAGCTCCTCCCAATAGGAAACATTGATCCAAGAACACCTCTCACTCCAACTGGGTCCAGACCCACGAGAATGGTGCAGGTGTGCTCACTGAGGGTGGCCACACCCAGAGAGGTGTGGAAATCACGTACGCGTGACCATGCCTTTTCTGTGGTGGGCCCCATGTTGTGGAACCATCTTCCCAGTGAGCTGCGCCTTGCAGTGTCCCTGCCAGCCTTCAGGAAAGCCTTGAAAACCCACCTATTCAAGGAGGCTTTTGGTGACCTTTCTATTTAATTCTGTTTCCCCCCCGCCGCCGCCCATGCCATCTTTTGTGAGGGGGGGTATTGCACCCCCCTACTTTTATTGTCGCCTGCCTATTTTTATGTATGTCTTCCTTGTTTGCTTTTATTGTACACCGCCCTGAGTTCCGCTCCGGAAGATGTGGCAGTATATAAATGCAATAAATAAATGCAATAAATAAATAAATAAATAAATAAATAAATAAATAAATAATCTTTGGTGAGGTCACAAAACTTTCTAGCTGCTTGGAAAATGTGAATCGAAGCACTGTGAGACTTTTTTTTTAAAAAAAAGGCATGCATTTATTGCATGAACCAATAAGCTTCATGAAGCAGCAACTTTGCAGCCTTTTTGTTTGCATCAAGAGATATGCAGGTCTCACTCTGAAAATAAATTATGTACTGTATCTAAATGCAGAGTGGATATAGTGGCTCCATGGTGCCAATTAAATCTTACTTTTTTTCTTTACTTCATCATCAGTATGTGGCTTAAGCCTATGGCTTTAAAAAAAAGAACAGGTTTTTCTGCACTTGTGTCTGGTAGTTAGAATCAGATTCATACCTGCTACCACTACAGATAAGAGAATAAGAAGAAAATGAGGCTAGATATTTAACTGCCATTGGTGTCCTCCTATTGCAGAGTTGATGCTGATCTTTAACCACGTATAATGGCTGACTATTTATTGATAAAAATTCCCATTTTGGTCTTATTTTATCATGTTTTTCCTAATTTATACAAATATATTTAAGAGCAAAGTTGTGGTGGCCTTTCATAGTCTTTTATATAATGTCCCTGGTATTTTAATGACAGCCTGTACTGCGTGAGTGGGGAATCTTCCAATGTTCAGTCAAATTCAACTTTACCCTAAGATTTATTTACAGTACCTTGTCTCAATCTGCACTGCCTTCAATCATAGTGCTGATACCTCAGAAAAGAGCAATACTATTTTGCAGACACTGGGGGCTGAATTTTCCCTGCCAGTTTTCTGGTTTAAGCCAAGAAATATGCCTGTAGAGGACTTTTTTGGCATAAGAACAGGCGGCAGCACTCTGCTAGCAGCAAATGCATTTTGAAAGAAACACAATATTGTCTGCAATTGCCATTTGCTGGAGAGATGGTCCAGTTTACAAAGAGCTTTGCTTTTTGTTGCTCTCAAAGAACAGAAAAGGTACATTTAACATCATCATTAGCACCATAGTTTTGATCATCCCTTTCATTTTATGAAGCAGAGAAGAGGAGTGTGACAGTAAAATATTCTCTGGAAAATCCCTCACAGCACCATTCTGTGTCTGTTTACTGAGAATTAAGTCCCACTCCCTCCCAAGCAAGCATGTATAGGGTTGCAGTCATAATTCTATCTGGCTTCATATGACTATAACTGAAATTGGGTTTTTATCTCCTGTTACTTTGAATCCACTTACTTGAAAGCTCCCAGGCGATCAGGATGGAATCTATTGTGGCACAATATGAGGTATGCTTTTAAGATGAGGTTTTCACCTCCTCTCTGCCAAATCTACTCCAACCTTCTAGAAGAGACATTGAAGATGCACCAAGTTGCGGGAGGGCTGCATACGGGCAGGAAATAGTTCCCTCCTTCTTTTACACCAGCAGAAACTATTCAGTCGATAACATGGTGACCCAAGTGAAGAAGTACTGTATTTACTGGAGTATAAGCCTAGTTTTCCAGCCCTAATTTTGGGCTGAAAAAAGGGGTCCTCGGCTTATATGTGGGTCAATACTTTTAGCCACTGAGGCAAGTTTGGGTCAGTGGCTAAAAGTAATTTTAAACATTGTGCGCCACTTCTCCTGACCCCCCATATTTAAAATGACTTTTTAAAAAGTCATTTTAAAACAATGTTTAAAATGACTTTTAGCCACCAACTCAAGCACTTGCCTCGGTGGCTAAAAGTCATTTTAAACATCACACACACACCCAGCTCACAAAGGGAGGAGTTGCCAGGCCCTGCTGCATTTCCCACCCTAGGCTTATACTTAAGTCAATAAATGTTCCCAGTTTTGGGGGTTTAAATTAGGGGCCCCGGCTTATACTCGGGTCGATTTATACTCGAGCATATATGGTATATTTGGCTAAATAATAATAATACAGAAAATAAATGAAGCTCTCTCCAGTTGAGGGTCCTTTTCCTTAAGTGAATACATTTTGAATGCACAACTGCTTTCACCGCTTCCAACACAACCTCTAATACTCTCCAAACGCAGATAAAAGGTCTGCTTTTGTGACAGCTAACAAAGATGTCTCCCACACACATCCTCTAAGTGTGGTTCATTTATTCAGCAGTATGTACCTATGGTAGGAGGGATTTACAATAACTGACTCAAGCCTATTGGGCAAAATCAAAATCAAAATAAAGAAAACTAAGCTACCACAACATTCTTCTCTTCTTTATTTTTATTTACCTAAGTGTTTTACATTATTATACAGTACATTTGAATAGGAGTGTTCATGGAGAAGTTCATTTCCTCAAACTTGTCCACAAAAGCTTACTTTAAAATAAAGCAATTAGTGTTTTAGGTGTCACAACATTTTTGTCTTATTTTTAGTTTTATTTTGTTTTTGCCTGATATGGTAGTACTGGCTAACACAGCCCCTTCTTCTGTATCTGATTCAAGGCGATCTCCTGTTAGAGCTTTATTTTGTTTGGAGTGTTTTTATTAATGTCCTTGGATGACAACAGTTTAATCAAAGTGTGTATATAAGTATTCCTTTACAAATATTGTAGATTCCTGAAGAAGCTGATAAAGTGCTTATCCTATCAGCTTTGCATTTTTAAAATAAAAATATATAATTCCCAAGGGCTGGAATGTTTACAAAATGTAAGGAAATCTGTTTGCTTTAGAGATATCATGGAACAGAATCATTTTTATGATTTATAAGACTGCATGTGTTTCAGAATGCATTCTTAAGGGATTTTTATTTTGTCATTGACCCTGAAATTGCAAATGAAGCTATTTTAGAAATGGGCTTCAAACTACAAAAGGAGATAACTATAATTTGAAGGGGCTGAACATCTTGTCCTTCCATGTTTTCTCATGGGTATAATTTGACATGAGGCTGTTCTAAAAGAGATAGGCTTGCAATCCACCTATAGTAACAATTAGAGATGGGCACGAATAAAAAAAATGGCATTTCGTTTGTCGTTTGTCGTTTGGAGGGTCCGTTTCAGTTTGTTTCCGTTTTTTGCAAATTTTTGCAAAAAATTCATTTTCGTTTTCATTCATTTCATTACCATTTCATTACCATTTATTTCAATTTTCTGTGGGTTTTTTTTAGGATTTTAAGCAATTCACTCATATTACAGTAATGGAAATGACAAAATTTCCGGCGTTTCTGTTCGTTTTGTTTCGTTTCATTTTAGAGGCAAAATTTGTTTGTCATTTCGTTACGTAACGAAACGAAAAAATGGAAACGGAAAATTGTTCGTTTCGTGCCGATCTCTAGTAACAATATATAATTTGAACAAAAACCAACAATCAGTGAAAAGGTATTGGATTTACATAATGGCTGTTTCTTCACCCTCTTCCTGCTAGCTGAAGTGAACACTATCAATGAAAGCACCGAGATACTTCACCTAAGCCCTTCTGTCATGACGGAATATGTTGGAGATAATGTTGAGAAAAAGGTGGAGTTTTGCGATCGTTCTTGTGAAGAGCTGGGATCTATGTTTACTGAACTTACTGGACTACGCATTGTTGTCAATGGCTTAACTGAACAATTAGAAAAAGTGGTGAGTATCCCTAGTCTGTTTAACTGTACAGTAATACCTCTAAGGATGAATGCCCCTTAAGATGAAGAACTCGTAAGACGAATAAAATTTCCAGGAATAGGGTAGCTTCACAAGATGGAAATTCCCTATGGGGTGCTTCGCAAGATGAAAATCCATTCTGTATTTTGAAACAAGTTACTCTGGGTGCTTTGCGCCCCCATAGCTTGTGGAGAGGTGGGAGGAGTTTTTTCATCAAGCTTTGGAGCTATTCTGGACATGGTTTTGCAGCAGTTTTTGGACTTTTAGAACTTGGAAAAGGAGGGAGCTGAGGTTTCCCTGCTTGCTTTTGTGTTTTTGCATTGTTTTCCATTGCACTTTTGATGGGAATAACCTGGGGTCTGTCTTGCTGCTTTTGTGTGTGTGTGTGGGGGGGTCCATCTTTGCATTACTTTTCATTGCACTTTTGGTAGGAAGGACCTGGGGTATGTCTTGCTGCTTTCTTCTGTCCATGTCTGCATTGCAGGGTCAGCGTGGGGGTTCCAGCTCTGCAGGCCTTTAAAGTGCTCTTTATAAAGAGGTCTGGGAAAAAACAGCCCCCCCTTTCCCATCCTGTAGAATGGATTAATCAATTTCTCATTCATTCCTATGGGAAGATGTGTTTCACAAGACTTTTTTTTTTGTAAAACGAAATGACTCATAGAACAAATTAAATTAATCTTAAGAGGTATTACCTGTAAATGTTTAGTAAGACACACAGTATGCAACATTTCTGCCTTAGGTTGATATTTATGTACTAGGGCTGTATAAATGAGATTATTTTAGAAAGTGTCACAAATGCTTGAAAGAGAGTGTTCTGTCACCACTCTTGTCTGAATATGGGGAGAGCAACGGCCTGTGGAGGAAGGCTTCTGCTACATGTAGAATATTTTCTACATGATTGGAGGACCTAAAAAAGCAGGCATTCTGATTGCTTAGAGCAGTGTTAGAGAACCTATGGCATGGATGCCAAAGATGGCACTCAGAGCTCTTTCCTTGGGTACTCGACATTGCCCCTTCGCAACCGCATGTGTCCAGGTTAAATTGCTGTATTGGCACTTTGTGAAAACTTAGTGGGCTTGGAATCACAGTTTGGGCACTCAGTCTCTGAAAGGTTCGCCATCACTGGCTTAGAGGAATTCCTAGCAAAGGAAGATGGTCCCCTCTTCAAACTGTCCTCCATGTAGTGACTGCAAGAGTTATGAGGCAGGGACAGGACCTCTCCTTGCTTACATTTCCAAAACCACCTCTTTTTAGGGAGTCTTCATATGGGAATATGAATCTGTCAGTTGTCTAGGCAGAGGAGGAAAAGACTGGTGACCACACACTCTCACATGCACCTTTTGGAAAACCATAATGCTTACAAAAGCCCCAAGTAGGTAATCCTACCACAGCAGAAACCCCTGTACAAATGTAGAGTGAATATGCACTTTCTGCACTTTTGGTGCTATATACAGTCCATTCAGGAAAAAAATGCATGTTTGAAAAATACGATCAATGCATGCTATTTATGTAGTGTATACAGTTTAAAAGATGTATACAAAGGTGCACACTTTTGGAAAAAAACTTCAAAGAAATCTCATCCTCTTAAGATTTTACTAATGTGTACACCCATAACTAAATATGTTAAGTAAAATGTTGTATTGATAAATTTGTACAGAAAGAAAGAAATGTGCATGAGGAGTCAGCCTCTTGGTGGTTGGGGACTTCAATGTGCATGCTGGTGATGGGCTTTCGGGTGTGGCTCTGGAATTCATGGAGTCCATGGCCTCTATAAATCTGACCCAGCATGTTGTTTGCCCCACTCATAGATCTGGGCATAACTTGGACCTCCATGTTGGAGGATTTTAATCTGAGGGTTGGGGACATTGCTTCCCTGCCCGTGTCATGGTCAGACCATCATCTGCTGACTTTTCCCCTGTCAATCACTGCCCCGCCCCATGGGGAATCTTGGCCCCTTGTCTGGGCCCGCCCCTGGAGACTTCTGGACCCTGCTCGGTTTCTAGAGGCCTTCGGGGAGCTTCCTGGCAGTCTGGCTGACGAGCCGGTTGAAGCCATGGTGGACCGATGGTTTGAGGATACTTCCCTGGCTGTCGACCGGATTGCCCCTAGGCGCCTTCTCCGCTGCAGAGCTCGCTCCTTGCCGTGGTACACGGCAGGGCTGAGAGCGATGAAGCAAGAACGGAGAAAGCTGGAGAGCAGATGGAGGACCAGGCAACTTTTAATAAGGCTACTGTTAAAATCCAGACCAAGCGCTATGTTTGCGCGATCAGGGAGCCCAAAACATCTTTTTACTCCCTGTGAATTAGTGAGGCCTCGAACTGCCAGGCGGAGTTATTCCGTGTGGTTCGTGACCTCACTAATCCTGGTCTGGTAAGGCCTCTTCCTACTGAGTTCAGTAGTGAGACTTTTGCAGCCTTCTTTAGAACTAAAATTGAGGCCACCCATGCTGGTCTTGACTCCGGTTGCCTTAGTCTATCCTCGGCATCCCCCGATGCTGCACCCCCTCGGTCTCCAAGTTTGGTTGAGTTTGGGCCTGTCTCCTCTCTTGAGGCCTCCAGGGTCCTGGCCCACTGCCGGCCTGTGTCCTCCCCCTTTGATCCTTGCCCATCTTGGCTCTTTAAAACTGCCAGAGGGAGCATGCCTGAGTGGGCTTCAATTATTTCCCCTGCCTCCTTCAGGGAAGGGTTTTTTCCCTCTCGCCTGAAGAAGACAGTGGTGAAGCCCATTCTGAAAAAACCTGGCCTGGCGTCGGACGAATTGGCAAACTACTGTCCAATCGCCAATGTTCCCTTCATGGGCAAGGTTACCGAGAGGGTGGCCGCTGTCTGGCTCCAGTCGTTCCTGGATCCAGGCTGGGTTGGGGGACTGAGACAGTCTTGGTCGCACTGCAAGATGACCTTCTCCAGGGGGCCGACAGGGGTAGCTCTACCTTATTGGTCCTTCTGGATTTGTCAGCGGCCTTCGATACCATCGACCACGGTATCCTGCTGGACTGACTCTCCGAGATAGGTGTTGGAGGCACTGCTCTCAGTTGGTTCTGATCCTTCTTGGAGGACCGCCCCCAGCGTGTGCAGCTTGGGGGGGTGTGTCTGCGCCATGGATACTCCCATGTGGGGTTCTGCAGGGGTCGTCCCTCTCTCCCATGCTGTTCAACATCTATGTGAGGCCGCTGGTTGAGGTCATAAGGAGATTTGGAGTCTGCTGCCCTCAGTACACTGATGACACGAGCTCTATCTCTCCTTTTCCACCTCTGCAGTTGAGGCTGTTCAGACCCTCAACCAGTGCCTGGATGCAGTCATGGCATGGACCAGGACCAACAGACTCAAACTCAACCCTGAGAAGTCTGAGGTTATGTTCTTTGGGACTTCCCCTTCCAGATATGGAGGCCCTCTCCCCAGCTTGGAGGGTGTTTCCCTCCAGATGGCGGACAGTGTCCAGAATCTGGGTGTGGTCCTGGACCAGGCTCTTTCTATGGAGGCCCAGGTGGCCGCCGTGTCCAGGACTGCTTTTTTCCATCTCCAACAAATCACCCAGATTCGTCCATACCTTGACGGGGACTCCTTGAGAACTGTTGTGCAAGCGCTGGTGATCTCGAGAATAGATTACTGCAACACTCTCTACATGGGGTTGTCCTTGACTCTTGTTCGGCGACTTCAATGGGTGCAAAATGTGGCAGCCAGACTGGTGGCAGGTATGACCACATCACCCCAGTACTGGCTCGCCTGCATTGGCTACCCGTTGCATCCCAAATAAGATTCAAGGCCTTGGTTTTAATTTATAAAACTCTCCATGGCCTGGGACCTGATTACCTGGCAGAGCGAATCTCCCAGCGGTCAACTTCAGCCCGACCAACTAGAATGACGTGGGCACACTCACTGCAGGTGGCCACACCCAGGGAGGCTTGGAAAACGGCCACCCGTGGCTGAGCCTTCTCTGTGGCTGTTCCTACACTATGGAATCATCTCCCCAGCGAAATGCGCCTTGCACAGTCCCTGCCAGCCTTCAAAAAAGCTTTAAAGACCTTGCTTTTTCAGGAGGCGTTTGGTGACTGTTAATTTTTTTTGGCCTGATTTTTGTCTGCCACTTGTTTCCTTGCATTTTTTTTTATGTTCAAACTGACTTTATTGATTTTATAATGATGCTGTATTTAACTTGGTTTATTGTTTTTTTGGTTTTTTTGTTGTAAACCCCCTGGAGTTCCTTCCGGAAGATAGGCGGTATATAAGCTCTAAAATAAATAAATAAAAATAAATAAATAAATAGGTTAATTTTGTTTCATTGTCTGCTTCCTTCTGTGTCATACATGACATTCACATATCTGAAAGGGATCTCAAATGATCTGTTGTGTCTAAGCAATGAGGTCATGTTCCAATTTAAGGTAACTGAATTTGACTGGAAGAAAAGCTCTCCCCCCAGTAGATTTGCAAGCTTGGTAAGCACTAATTATAGCATCAGTTGAAAAGTTTGAGGCCAGAGAAGTATGCAGTCACTGAATTGTTTGCTTTTTTACATGTTTGGCTAAACATCTTGGTTGAGTTTTTTTAAAAGTTTTTTTGGGGGGGAGTGTTCTAGCATTTAAAGCTAAAATAAGTAGAGTTTTGTACCTGTATGTATGTGGTGTGTTTACGTAAAACTTGGATTCAGGTTTTTATGCTGAAAAGTGACTGTTAAAATAACAAAACCGTTCAGTGATTTTCTGTTAATCTGTTTCATTGCACAGTCGGAGGTGAATGAGAAAATTGTGTCAGAACTGCTGGGTCCCAACAAAACACTCAAGAATCAGTCAGCTTGCTGGCAGGATGGTCGTGAATTTGCAAATAATTCACACTGGATTGTGGACAGCTGCACAAAATGTCACTGCCAGGTGAGGCATGAATAAATGTATATCAGGTTTTTTTTTCTATCATGAACTTTTCTTCCACTGCCAAAAAAGTGGATTTTTGCATGTGTACAGCATATCTTTTGCTCTCTGTTAGCAAGCAAGCAAGCAAGAGTGAAAAATGATCAGGGACCCTTTAGCATAAGCTTCCCTTTGGTCCCATTGAACTTTAGCATGGTTCATTACAGCCACTTGTAAAGGGTGTCTTCCTTCCTAAGTGAACTCCAAAGGGTTTTTATATCAGCTCCACATCAGCTCCCTTGAGCCCCAAATGAGAGTATTGACAACTTTAAACCCTTTCCTTCGAAATCTTTCATAGTAGACTCATTGCAAAGTGAAGCTCCAATCATATCCATCTTGTTTAGTGACCCAGAAAGCTTTTAGACCAATGGATAAAACTGGAGCCTTGCTTTGGTGTCATCATGCTGGCAGACAAGTTTGGAATCATCATGCTGGCAAACAGTAACTTTCCCAAGATGCAGTGCGCTCCACAGTGTGCTTCCTGTTGCATGCATCTTTGCTCCTAACCCCCCCCCCCAACAAAAAACACATCGTGCTTAGCCACAAGGTAATTTCCGAAATGAGCAACCACTGCTTTTAGGAGAATGTTATTTTCAATGGTGTGACATCTAGCTCGTCTAAACTTTGAATGTTGGTTGTGTTTTTGTTTTGTTTGTATATAGAACTCCAAAACAGTATGCAATAAAATTACATGCCCGCCTGTGCATTGTGTCAGCCCATCTTTTATTGAGGGCGAGTGCTGTCCTGTCTGTTCTCATTGTAAGTATGACCTACATGGGCAGTATATTTTAGAGCTTGTATGAAGGGCCATGGAGAGGGAAACGGAAGCTTGCGGCCCTTCTCCTCTCCTTCCCATAGCTTATTTAAGCATGTAGTGCATTAAAAATATCCAGTGTATTACATAGTTTAGAGCATGTAATGATAGATAAAGGACTAACATTAAATTCAGTTTGTTAAATAGGCAGCCACGCTGTCTATAAGGAAATACTGAAATGATATTTTATAACTGAAGGAAATTATAGATCTTTGGAGTAGTTTTAATCTATGATTGTAGAAGAAATGAAAAAAAAATCATTATTCTTATGATTTAAGCAAGTAACCTACATGATCCATGGTGGATAGGACAGTCTTGGGTTGCAGTCTAGAAAAGTTGCATTTTCCATTATCTCATGCTATGCAAGGCAATAGTAACAAAGCTCCTTCTGCAGCTGCCAATGTGGGGGTGGGAGCTCTTTGCCCACCTTCCCAGGCAAGGTGCACGCAGGAGGGCTTTGTACAGTGGCCTGAATAGGTGAGGGACAAGTCTTGTCTTTAAAAGGTTGCTCATATTCGTCCGCTTTAGCAGGGCTGGTGAGTCCACCCACCCACCCACCTTATGTTAGGAGTAAGATTAGCTGGTCTGGTCTCTTTGGGGCTGGATGGGAATTTTGGCTTTCTCCTATAATTGGCAGTAATGGGGCAGGTGGGGTTTTGCCTTTCCATTCTTAATTTTGCTTGCTTTGTAATTGGGCTGGGTGTGGTCTGTTATTGTTGGTCATACTGATGGGTAGTGCCGGAAGGCCTGATTTGGAAAGTGAGTTCAGTGGGCACCCAATAGGGGAAAAGCTGCCCCACTTCCTGCTATTGAGGGCCCAGTGGTTTTGGTGCTGGGAGGGGGCTGAGCTGGAGATAATCCAGGATCCAGACTACATAGAGTTGGGAGTCTCAGGCATCCTATATCCTGGAGGGTTCCCAGTTATTATTTCACCCAGTGAAAGTCTGGGTTGATCATGACTCCACCTTACTGTAGTCCCCCTTGTGAAAGAGGATGTGGTGCTTAATGTTTAATAAAGCATGGCCCTTATTTCAACCCACCTCCTGTGTCTCACCTCATTACTCTAGGCTGGTTGAACAATACATAACAGGGCTGTGTTCAGGGCTTTGGAGTGTGTATTGGCTTAAGAACAATTAAGTTTTTATTGTTTCTTCTTTTTTGGGAAGCTGATAACCCAATAAATGACAGGTTTTGGATTGCTCATACTTTTGTCTTACTAAGTGAGTTATAAAATTGAGCAGGCTTTCACTTGCAAATACTTGACATAACAGAAACCTTAAGCTTGCCTGGGGTCCTTTTGCTTTGCAGCTGATGACAGTGAAGAAGGCTGGTCCCCATGGTCAGAGTGGACCGAATGCTCTGTCACATGTGGATCTGGCACCCAGCAGCGTGGACGCTCATGTGATGTCACCAGCAACACTTGCCGAGGCCCTTCCATTCAAACAAGAACATGTTCTCTTGGCAAATGTGACAACCGCAGTGAGTGCTGTGTCTTTGCTTTCTTTTCCATTGTCTCCTTTATTGTAGATCCTACCTTCCTTACAAAAGAACTGTCTCCAGATACTGCTGTGTGTGAGCAACATGGGAGTGTTTGTGATGACATGCCAAAATCCTGTCCTGCTGCGTCCAGTTCAAGGGAATTGTGAGGCATGACTGCCTTGCCATGCGTAGACATGGGTGACTAGGTGTTTGCAAAGACTGAGAGCTTCTATGGCAACTTGGATTTAAAATAATTTAGTTATATTCACATTGCTAGATGTCAGCTGGGATTTTCTGTTAGAACCTTTGAGATTGCAGAGACAGGCAGGTGACTATGTTTTTATTTCCCTTGGTCAGTACGTCAGGATGGTGGTTGGAGCCACTGGTCTCCTTGGTCCTCCTGTTCAGTGACCTGTGGAGTAGGCAACATTACCCGTATACGTCTCTGCAACTCCCCCATCCCACAGATGGGTGGAAAAGGCTGCAGAGGAAGTGGCCGTGAAACCAAAGAATGTGAAGGACCCCCTTGTCCAAGTAAGTTTGCTTGTCTGAAACTCCATTGTAAAATCAATCAATAGCTTGTATATCAACATTTATCAGGCTGAAAAGACATATCCTGTAAAAGTGAAGTCACCTGATGGAGTCTTTTCCTGCCTCTACCAAAACTGAATACACATAGATTTACCAACAGGCTGTCTTGTGGCTTGGAGCCAGCTGGTAGATCTATGTGAATTTTCCTGCAGATAAACACTACTATAAACAGAGGATACTGCAACAAAATAACTTTTCAGCACATTGCTTCTAATGGTTTGTTCTGAATATCTTCTAAGCCATTCCTTACTGATTATGAATTAATTAATTTAATCACATTACCTGTTTTTTCTTACATCTAAAATGACAGCACTGGCCAAAATCTATTGCATAACATACATTCATAAGTTTCAATCTGTTTCTTCCCAGTATACAAAGAGGACGTGTAGCTGCCTCAAGCATGTCTGAGGTACAGCTACATGGAGAACGGAGGTGGGGATTCTTATTAACCAGTGAGGAACAAGGTGAAACTTACAAACTTGCTTATATTATGCAATAGGATTTTGGCCAGTATGTTTCAAACTGGGACAGGAGAATGGAGAAGTCCTTTTGTGTGATTGGAAGTTGCCAGTGTAATTTAAGGTTTTTGCCTAGGAGAATAACTGTTAAAATATTGGGAATCTAGAAAGCTATAAGTCTGGCTTGTGTTGCTGATAATTTTCTCCTACAAAATGGGAGGAAAAAAACCTAGAGGAATAGCTATCTTCAACTTGATTCTAACCAATGGAGATGACTTGGTGGAAGAAGCAGCAGTGAGGGGGACGCTGGGTGAAAGTGGTCATGTTCTACTTGAATCCTTGACTTCAAAGGAAACAAACACATAATGCAGCTGCAGATGTATGATGGGTTTTAGGAAAGCCAGTTTTAATGAACTGAAAACAATGATAAGAAAGCCACCCCTGCCCCATTTTAAAAAGGAAATTCTGATATTCTGAACTATCAACAATTCTAACAAGATAAAAGGGACTGATATGGAAAACAGCAAAAAAGGGACTGATATGAGTTTATGAAACATTTAGAGAGGATGTGAAAATAAAAATGGAAGGAAGGCCTGGCCACAAAGGAAGAGTACAGACAAGAAGTAAAGATGTTAGCAAAGCAAAAGCTGAAAATAATAAGAGATTAGCAAGAGATACGAAAAGCAACAAAACCCACAAATATTCTGTTTTATGGATAACAAAAGACAGAGAAAAGAAATAGTAGATCAGACATTGAGTGGATACAGAAAAAGTTATAAGACATGACCAAAAAAGTAAAAAGCTCAATAATTACTTCAGCCCTGTCTTTCCCCAAATGACAGTCTTAAGATTCTCTGGGCAAGTGTGAAGTACAAGGGGAGGAGATGGGATTTTATCTTGAGATAAACAGTCAAAGAATATATTTGTTATTTTGAATGAGATCAGATCTCCAGGGCTGCAGGAATTGCATCTAATAGTATTTAAGGAACTGGCTGGATGATTAATGAAATGCTGGATGATTGGAGGGCTAATGTTGTCCTTATATTCAAAAAGGGCAAAAGAAGAAGAACCTGAGAACTATAGACCAGTTAGCCTGACATCGACCCCAAGGAAAAACGTGGAGCAGATTACTGTATAAAGCAATGACTTTGCAAGTAGCTTGAAAACAATAATAACTACAAGCCCATACAGATTTGTCAAGAAGAAATCATGCCAGGCTAATCTTATCTCATTATTTGTTTGGGTAAATTTCCTAGTGAACAGTGAGAATGCTGTAGACATAATATAGTACAGCATGTGACTTCAGCAAAGCTGAAATTAAATACAAAGGGCCCCATGATATTTTGCTTAGCAAGCTAACTAGGTGTAGGCTGGATAGAACAATTGCCTGGTGGATGTCTATCTTTTGGATACTTGAAAGAGAGACATACAGAGGAGAGGCAGAATCTGCTCTCAATCATCTTATAGTGCCGAACATGTAATAATGGAATCAAGTAACAAGGCAGATTTCTGTTGAATCTCACAAAATACTTTCCTAACGATGAGAATGCAACCAATTACCTTGGGAGGGGGTGAGCCTTCCAATGCTGGAGTCAGTCATGGAAACATTAGACAACTATCTGTCAGATATACTTTGATCTGGATTCCTGGATTGAGCAGAGGGTTGGGTTTGATGGGCTAATAGGCCCCCTTCCAACTCCATGATTCTATGATTCTTTAAAGAAATGACCATGGTATATGCCATGAGACAACTTAAGCAGCAGTTCTCTGCATACTTTTGAGACTCAAGCAATATTCTGGTGTTCTTTACTGGTAATCACAGTAGGCGAGTATCTGTTATCTTTTCTGTGACTTTTTTTTACTTTTTAAATTGATTTTCACAAACTTAATAATTACAATCTTACAATCTCAGATCTCTTATAATATTGATTTCCCCCCTCCCCCACTCCCCCAACAAAAAGGCCATCTTATAATGGCGACTTAAATTTTTTACCACGAGCACAATTTTTCTAATTTTTCCGCAGTGATTATATTGGCTTCACCATTATATACTCATTGAAAATATACCAACCATTTCTCTCTGTTATCTTTTCTGTGATGATGAAGAAGGCCTGCATTTATACTGTAACTGGGTTTGAGTGCAACGGCAAACAAAAACAAACAAACAAACAATCAAACAAACAAAAACAAACAAACAAAAAAGAATCCTTCAGGTTCTCAGTCTTGGATCCCAAATCTTCTTGGACTACGGTTCAAGCTAGTGCTGAAGGTTTCTGGGGGTTTTAGTCCAAGAACAACTGGGGACCCAACTACATAATCAGTGCAAGCCCTGTCAACATGGGGAGGTCAGAAGGAACAGGTCAGAACACACATCCCCACCACCCTTCACTATTACAAATAATGAATGCCTGGTAGAGCTTGGGTCTCCTTGAAAAAGAGTTTTGATATGTTGCTTTTTGGATTTCATTTCCCAGAATCAATGGCTTGGAAAAATAACCTTTCTAACCTCTGCAATGTTTGGTTTTGTTTCTATACCGCACCATTAGTGTAGCTACTCTCTGGATACTTCACAATATACAACAAAATCATAACCGGAACACAACATACGAAATACAATAAAATGCAATAAAACTTGTCACTAGGTAAAATTACCTTTAAATAGATGTTTGAACATCTCCGGACAATATTCATCCTAGAAGACAGCTTTATGTAATTCAGTCTTAATTAGCTTTCCTCAAAACAGAGAGAGGTGTTGCCTGGTGCATCTCTGTAGGAGGTTCTAGAGGGAAGGGGCCACAATGGGGAACGTTCAGTTAATACTGGTGGCTTTTTTTGCCTCCATGAATGTTACAGTTCTTAATATTAAGAACTGCAGAAAGCATGTGGGGCAGGTAGCTATTTTGTAGGAGAGATGTTCCCCCACATATTGAGGTCTGATAGTCACTGCATTTCTTGATCTGTTTTGTTTGAGCTAATTTCTCTTGTTTTCTGTCTTATTCTAGTCAATGGTCGATGGAGCCCTTGGTCTCCATGGTCTGCTTGCACAGTTACATGTGGAGGAGGAATACGTGAAAGATCTCGTCTCTGTAACAGTCCAGAGCCTCAATATGGTGGAAAGCCATGTGCAGGAGATGTCTTACAAAGGGATATGTGCAACAAGCAAGACTGTCCAATTGGTGAGTATGGAATATTGTAGGCAGTCATTTTTATCTAGATGCACTTAGTTCATTGAACCTCCTCCTATCTAATGTGAGATGTAGTACTCCTAGCCTTTCTTCAAGACCAATCTAATGATTTTGGAGAAGTCATAGTTTTATGACAGCTCACAAATGAGGGCCTCCTCTGTTTCCAGTTAGTAGAAGCAAGAAACTATGTTGAGATATGGTGGAGGACCTTCTTTGCTCTAGCACAGGCACGTCCAAACTTCGGCCCTCCAGATGTTTTAGAACACAACTCCCACAGTCCTTTGCCATTGGAAATACAGCCTTGGAATTCTGGGAGTTGTGGTCCAAAATATCAGGAGGGCCAAAGTTTGGACATGCCTGCTCTAGCACCATGATTGTGGAACATGGTTCCTTGGGAAGCCTGACTGCCACTGATTTCACATCAGTTTCCGAGCCAAGCTAAAATGGAGTTTTACACGGAAGTCTTTGGACAGAGAGATCTTGGCTTGACCAGTTTGTACAGTTGTGAAGTAAGTCTTAAGTTACATCCGTATCAGGAATTCTTCAGCCCTGGGAGCAGGTACTTGAAAAGTATGCTGGGACACGCTTAGGTGGGCGTGGTTGCACTTAATTTTATGTAAACTCCAGAGCTGTTGGGGAAACAATTTTAAGCTCTGGAGCTGGGAGCCGTTTGCCGCAGAGTTTAGGGGTCGTGTGAAAAGGCTCATACAGTACCACTTTTGTTGATTTCAATGGGGGACTCTCACATTGGTGAAAGGGCTAGCCAGAATTCCACAGCTACTGTTAAGATTCTGTCTTTTGTCCTAGTATTGATTAATACAGCCAACTGTTTATGTCTGCAAAGAATACTGAGGGAAAAAACCTCTCATACATAAGTGGTATGTCTGTTGTTTCCTCCTCTGTTTTTCCACCTCCATTATCTAGTTGAGAACAGTTTATTACTGCCCCAGATGATGGTTGTCATTATCTTTTGGCAGATGGATGTTTGTCAAATCCTTGCTTTCCTGGAGCAGATTGCAACAGCTATCCTGATGGATCTTGGTCCTGTGGTGCATGCCCCGCTGGTTACCTTGGAAACGGAACATTCTGTGAGGACCTTGATGAGGTATACATAGTTTTGTTTTGTATGGGACTGCTTCTTCAGTTCCTCCCATGGAAACACTTCTCCCTCCTAATGAGATAACTCAGCAATTTTTGGTTTTGTTCCCTCTGTTTTTGGCAGTGCACCGTAGTGCCAGATGTTTGCTTTAGGGTAAATCAGAACCACCGTTGTGTAAACACCAATCCGGGGTTCCATTGCTTGCCATGCCCTCCACGCTATAAAGGAACCCAGCCTTATGGAGTGGGATTGGAAGCCGCCCAGACAGAAAAGCAAGTAAGTGCTCTTAAAAGAAGGCCACAAGTCAGTAATGGAATGGAAAATGTACAAATCTGGTACTAAAATGTGGCACAAGACAGACTGGAGATATATCAGTTTGTCATATGGGACTGAAGGATAAAACTGCATTTGAATTGTGAAGAGATAGCCTTATAGCTGTTTTTTCTGTTTTAGTTTCCTGTTGGTTGTATTTTATATGATTTTAGCTGCTTGTAATAGCCCAGAATAGCATGTATAATGCACTGATGGGATGGTATACAAATTGAAATAATAAAATAATAAAATAAAGTAAATAAAGTAAGATCTATCCTTCGTCTGGGAGCCTTAGACAATTTTTTTGCATAACCTTAGAGACAGTGACCCTGAAACCACTGGCCCAGTTGGCCTTCATGTGTAGAAGGGTATTTCTATTTCTATTTATTATATTTATACCTTGCCCATCTGGTGATTTGGCCACTATGGGCAGTTTATAATAAAGGACAATATAATAGCAAATAACGAAACAAGTATGCAAAACCCCAGTTAATAAAATACAATAGAAAAAATAAACAGCAAACATCATATAATATAACAATGAATTATAAAACTAAGAAACTAATTAAATTAAACTAAATCTAGAATTAAAGTTAAAATTAAAATTGAGGATTATGATTAATATGGTAGAGCAGTGGCTAAGATGGCACTAAATTAATGTATGTGTACTGTGCCTTTGTTTGGCAAAATGAATTGGAAGCTGCAAGTGAAAAAACATCAAGTTTAGCCTTAGACAATCTGATTCTTCTTTACTAGCATCTCTTAATTGCATTCTGTGAGGAACCGGTGTAACAAATGCAATGGATATATTTTGTGAAACTGTGTGACACAGCTTGGTGTCTGTTTATGTTATTTTTCTCATTTCTGGTGGGAATAGCAAATGCATTTGTAAATATTAAAACTTCTTGCAAAGTTGTCAGTCCAGTAATGAAGCACCAGTTGGGTCTTGTTGAAGAGAATTCACAGTCTATTAGGTTGCCTCTCTGTTTTTAAAACAGAGCATTTCATTGGTTGGTTGGGTGCTGCATCCTTCAGTTGCTGCAAAGGAAATGGGCAGCCCCACAATATGTTAATGATATCCAGAAGTCTGTAGATGTGAGGGAAATTTTGTGGAGAAATGTGTACTTCTCCTAAAGGCTATTTAAATATATCTGTAACAGCTTTTTCATAATTGGGGCATTAACAAATATATATTGCTGACTTGCTCAACAAGCAAAAGTTCCTTGAGAATTGAGCCAAGATGTTAAATAAAAGCTTATAAAACCAGGTTCCAACAGGAATATATGCAGCCCAGAGCTCAGCAATGTTACAGGAAGTTTACATTTTCATTTATCTACCCTTCAGATTAGTCAGAGATTTTAGATAACCCTGTGCCATTTCAGTAAAAAAAGGGTATCCTTCTGAATACTTGACTTACCCGTATGCCAGCCCTTTGAAAAGTGAGCTTCTGAAGCTGGAAAGATACATTGAATTTTCTCCCACTCTTTATTTACTTGTCAACTTAATTAAATGCAATGTTTATTTTGAATTATTTTAGCACTGTGTGGAAATGATTCACTATTTGCTTAAAATCTTTCATGTTATTTTCACACCCACAGACAGAACTGTAGAGAAGTAGAAGTTAGTTTTTATGGCTATAACTTCCAGAATACTGTGGTGAACTTTGCCCTAGACCAGTGGTGGCGAACCTTCAGCACTCCAGATGTTTTGGACCACAACTCCCAGAATTCCAAGCCTCTGTTGCCAATGATAAACGACTGTGGGAGTTGTGGTCCCAAACATCTGGGATGCTAGCTCTAGAGTGTTCTGGCAGTTCAAAAAGTAGCTCTTTCCTTCTTTGCAGCAGTAGTTTAACTACTGCTTCACAAAACTAACTCATTTCCTAATCCCTAAAGTCCATACTATCCTGCTCTTTCAGAATAGCATATATCTTCTCAAGTACAGTACAGTATTGTACATTTTTATGAAATCAACCAAATTTCCCTACAACTCTGAATATAATTTTTAAAATGGGGAAGGTGGAATTAATTGCATGAAAGCATCCCTTCCCCAACCTAGCTGTGATCCTATGTTATAGTTTAATTATTCTGATGATTAATTTTGCACTGCACCTACAATCCTGGATGTTTCCTTTGAAGCATGGTTTGAATAATTTATGATCTGCTTTTCAGGTATGTGAACCTGCCAATCCCTGCAAAGACAAAACACACAACTGCCACAGATCAGCAGAGTGCATCTACTTGGGGCATTTCAGTGACCCCATGTACAAGTGTGAGTGTAGGACAGGCTATGCTGGTGATGGGTTTATTTGTGGGGAAGATTCCGACCTGGATGGATGGCCGAATAATAATCTGGTCTGTGCTTCCAATGCTACTTATCATTGCATAAAGGTAAGTAAGAGGAGTATAGAAATGCCTTTTATGTTTTGATTATAAAGTTATTTAAAAAGGTAAAGATTTCCCCCTGCACATGCATGCTAGTCATGTCCGACTCTAGGGGCGGTGCTCATTTCTGTATTCAAGCTGAAGAGCCAGTGTTGTGCAAGTCCCTGGCCATGTGGCCAGCATGGCTGCAAGGAAACACTGTTTTATCTTCCGCTTTTTACAGTGGTACCTATTTATCTACTTGCATTTACATGCTTTGAACTGCTAGGTTGGCAGGAGCTGGGAAGCCTTAGTCCACTGAGCCACTAGTACACACCTTATGAGGTGATTAAAAGACTGCATTAGTAGCAACTTGACTGGATGATACATAGTAGTAGTAGTAATAGCAGCTGCAGCAGTGGTAGTTGTCGTTATTATGAATAACCATCATTAGTTAACGTTTTAGTCAAGAAGTATCCTATATTTTAATCAAAGGCTGCCTTCTGTTCCCATTTAAACATGCATAAAAATTAACCAAATAAATTTGGATTTTAATTTCCATGGATATAACATTAGAACTTCCGTTTTGAACTGCTTAGTGCTTTATTTTGCAGTCCCTTGGGGAAGAAACTTTAATTAAAGTTTGTAATTCTTTTCAATCTGTAAAATAGAAGCATGTCAGCCTGGATTTTTTAAAAAATAATTCATTATTTATTTATTTTAAATTTTTTGCATTTACAGGACAACTGTCCTCTTCTGCCTAATTCTGGACAAGAGGATTTCGATAAGGATGGAAAAGGTGATGCCTGTGATGAAGATGATGACAATGATGGTGTGGAAGACGACAAAGTAAGCTGTATTTTATCTTCATTAAACCAGCACCTTTCCCCCCAGAATAATATCAAGATGGCTGTCATCTTGAAGGTGTTAATATCTTTCCCATGTCTTATTTGCCTAAGATGCATAAAAGGGGAAGGAGATCAGTGCTGTAAACTGTATAGCTTCAACAGCTTCACTGTTATTTAGATAAACCTGTACAAAACACTTTTAAAAAACTACATCTCCCCAATTTTTCTAACCAGCAAGGCCACTGACTCTGTTAACTGGAGATTAGAGGAGCTGCATTCAAAAAAAAAAAAAAAAAAAAAACCCCCTTCTTTGAACAGCGTATGTACAGATGTTCCTAACTTTATATGCTCCACATTCCAAGTGAAAAGAGTTTTCAAAGAACAAAATCTCAGCTAGTTTTATAGCTGCTTTATTAACTTGCACTATACAGTACCCCGTCTGGGAAAATATTTAAAGCTGAAATCATTTACACTTAGCCAGTCCCCATTATATTTAACTCTACAGAATGTGTGAGTTTTGGATTTTTGTGTTGTTGGAATTTTAAAATAATTATTATCAGTTCACACTTATTTCATTCACTTTAGAGCCTGTATCACTGAGGATGATAAATGAGAAGTGGCATGAGGCCATTTAGTTTTGAGTTCCAGGCTCTTCCTCCGACTAGTAGGACTGTGGTTTTTAATTATATTTAATTTATGCAAAGGACAAGTTTTTACTGGGAATATAGTTGTCTCGGAGCTGTGCCAATGCATCTTCTCTTTATTGCCTTTTTATCCTTCTAGGACAACTGTCCCCTTCTTTTTAATCCCCGTCAATTTGATTATGATAAGGATGAGGTTGGTGATCGCTGTGATAATTGCCCTTATGTGCATAATCCCGCTCAAATTGACACTGATAATAATGGAGAAGGAGACGCATGTGCGGTGGATATTGACGGAGACGGTATACTTTTATTTATTCTCATTTTCTTTTGTTTTCATCCATCTTTGTAAAACTGGTCCAGAATAAACTGTTGCTCCCTGTTAAGCTTTCTCCCTCATGAGCAGCCCCGACCTCACTCATGACGCATCCTGCTCCAAAACATCCCTAGGTGGGTGCCCTTTGTTCCCAGTCCAGCAAGTGACATAAGCAACAAGTCTGTTCACACATGTAAATTGATCACAGAATTTAGTCTTCTTGAAACTGATTAGGAGTTGACCAGTCTAGTGTATTTGTTCAGGGTCATTTCTGTGAGGCACATTTCATGACCACTTCTCCCTATTGCTATACATTAGCTTCTCAAAGATCTGCATAAAACCCTTTTAGATGCTAAGTGATATGTAATTCTAAGGAAGAAAAGAGAGGACTTGACTTATTCTAAGGAAGAAAAGAGAGGACTTGACTTATCAGGTCCGATGGTTACTGCTGGTGCAGCAACCATGAGAACAAAAGGCAATGGCGACCCCCCATGTGGATGCCAGATGAGGTCTGGGGGGACCAGCATGGGGGATAGGGAGGGGAGGTATATCAGGGCACGGAAGCAGGCCCCGGGTGAGAGGCATCCCCTTGGAAGCATGACGCGTTTCCATGGGGCTGTCCCAGAGGGTTTAAATAAGGGGAGCAAGAAAACAGCCCCCATCTTTTTGTACATTGGGCCAGCTCATGGGCGAAGCAATCACATTAGTGACAGCAGCTGGGAGTGGAGGAATGTGTCCACGTTGCATGGTTTGGTGGCAGGGGCATGCACTGGGGTGACCTGCTGCCAGGCTGTGGCTGCTATTTCACCATCATGGGCCACCCCATGGGCTGTTGATGCAGCTGGGGGAAAACGACATCACATTGTCACGGGAAATAGGTCTGAAGAAGGACATAGAGGCTGCCCTTCAAGTGATTCACAGCTCTTACCCTGACGTGACATTACTTTGGTCACGGCTGCTGCAGAGGAGATTCTGGCAGGGGCCCAGGCATCCTGGGAAAATTGAAAGGGTCAGGAGAATATTGCAAAAAGCTGTGGGTTACTTGGTGACAAAATGGGGCAGAATCTAGATAAAGCATCCAAAATCTTACCTTCACAGCTAAGGATACATACGGGGCAGATATAGTCCACTTGTCCAGCAAAGGCAATGCACATTGGGTACTGGAGATTAGGAGGGCCATAGGTGATCGGTGGCAGCTGCAGTGCTCTGGCAGAGAGCCAAGCTAGGCTCACTTCTAGTGGCATTTTTTAAAGGCATTGAGATGGATCCAGGCTTTATAGTGGAAAAAGCCAGATGGATATGCTCATAAAAATACCAGGTTGGCCAGAAGGGGGACACCCCCTTCAACAATGATTTATGATTCGGCCTCTGATGGGGTGGATACCCCGTAGGAACATACAATTTGAATGGGGATATGGGATGCCAATGGGGTGGACACCCCGGGGTTCCTGTAACGAATAAGAAGAGGGATTGCATAAGATAACAAAAGTACGTGGGAACATCAAAGGGCTGGAGTGCTCCTTTGATGTGCTGGATCCAACCCAAATGCCTAGCCAGAGTACTGTCTGCTGTATTCAATAAAGTTGTGGCCTAGATATACCCAAACGATGATGGTCATGCCTCTTCCTTATGCTCTCTCTCAGTTATGGGAAGCTTAGCCATAGGCAACAATAGAAGCACAGTGTTAAATAATTTCAGTTAACATGAATGGGGAATAAAAATAGGACCATGCCTCTTATTTTGTATTCAGTCACTGTGGAAATAGAATTTTTTTGATGTAAAAGCTTTCCTCCAGATTTTTAGGTCTGTTTTACAGTGACTTAGAAATGGTTGACTTGCTTTTATGTATACATCTTAGGTGGTGAACAAATACCAAAATAAAACTTCCAAATACAAATCATCAAAAAATATTACTGGATCAGAAAATAATATGATAAATTCCACTCAGTTTAACCTTAAACCCAGTCAACCCACTTTATGCCTCCCAAAGGAGTATTTTTATATGCAGTAACGGCAAAAGCTCATACTTGTAGAAGCACTTTTTAAGAATGCCTCTTTCCTCTGATATGTTAGTTTAATGAAGAATATAAATATTACGGTCTAGCAATAGCTATGTACGTATGTAATTTATTGCATTTATCTAGGCCACCCAAATAACATATGTTCTCTGGGCAGCTCTGAATAAGTACAATAATATAATACCCTGAAATAGTCATACAGAATATCCCTACATGGAGAACCACACAAGATGTGCCAGCTAAACCAAATGTCTTCACTCAAAGTGTTTGCCAAAATGCTTTGGGAGAAAAGAAGAAAAGTATTCTGGATGGTGGAATAATCAGGATCCCAAATTACATTTTTGGCTCTGGGAGGGAGGAAATAACCCAATAGTGATATTTAAGGTTATTAAACTGGCAAAATGGACCTGAACAGTAGCCCAGTGCTCAAAAATCAACCAACCCAAACATCTCTGGTGTTTTTACAGTGACTCTAGTGTTGTGGGCTTTGGCAAGAATTAGAAGCAGAAGCCTCCATATCCCAAAAATGTTGCTGGGGCATTTCCTGGCAGTTGAATCTTGATTTTTCAGTACTGAGGGAAACATGATTCAATAAATATGTAAAGTGTTAGATGTGTGTATCAGGATAATCTTTAAAACTTTTGAAGGTTTTCCATAGTATAAAATTTCTATCAACACTCAAAAAAGCAGTTATTTGCTTTTTTTTTTAAAGAAGACATTGACATTTAACACTTTCTAAATCAATAAGGCAGCTAAGACAATTACATTGTCACCAACATGTTACATTTTATTTTAATAATAACAATCAAATGCATACCTATGAATAAACCTAACACACACACACACACATTACCGATTCAAGGATGATTGAACTCAGAAACCGGGCTGCTTATACCTCAGTGCAGTTCAGGAGATTTCATAATACAGTTGGAAAAGAATGGCTCACATCTTGAATGGGCAGAAGGCAGAGGGAGTACCAGGAGGTCTCATTGTTTTCACCATGTATTCTAGTTCACAACACAGTGGACCCTTGTATAACAAACAGCTTGTATAACATAAAATCTGTACAACATAAAAAGTCCAGTGATAGGGGAGATTTGCTTAACATAATTGCCTGTGGGGAAAATCTGTACAACATAAAAATGGGATTACTCCATTTCCAATGCATTCCTATGGGAATTTGTATAAAGGAAAATTTGCTTAACATATTTTCATTTGGAACGAATTAATTTCTTTATACAAGATACCACTGTAGTTTAATAATAGCATTAGCAATAACCAATATCGGAGTTGATAGTATACATAGACAATAGATTTGAAACAGAATAACTAGCAAATTATCTTCTTCAACTGCAGTTTTTGCTAGATTATATGTATGCAATATTTTGCATGGCAAGAAGTCAGGTATTAAATTAGAGATAAACTGGAACAATAATTAATTTCTATGTGCCATCCCAAAGGTGTGAAGCTAGACAGACAACCTGACTGACTGGATAGTGTTTGTGACCTCTTATATGCAGATTCAGTTAAGGGAAGGCTTTTCCTGCCAAGCCTTTATTTTACTTATTTTTTATTTTAGTGTACTTCATGCCATTGGCTCGTTGAGGTTCAGATTTAAATTCTAAAAATGACCATGAATTCATTGGCTCTCTTTCCTTGATCTTCCTCATTGGAATCCGATGGCAACAAAATTAAAATATACCATGCTTATAACCAGTTTCAGGTATTTGAAAAGTGAATGCTATATGGTGTGAGTGGAATCTAAATCAATGATTTTATTTGCACTTTCTTCTTAATTCTGGCAGATGTTTTCAATGCACGAGATAATTGCCCATACGTCTACAACACCGAACAGACAGACACAGATGGGGATGGAGTTGGTGATCACTGTGACAACTGCCCACTAGTCCACAATCCTGAGCAGGTAAATGGACTGGTATTTCTTTACTGGAGTCAAACAACAAAATGCAGCAGTGACTTGCAGAATGTCTGTCTTCATTCATTGTACAGGTGCCATAGATTTCTACACAGTTCAGAATCTGAGGAGAGGCAGTGCTTTCCTGTCAATCAAGGATGTTTCAGGAGTGAATGCTGCTCTTTTGGCAGGCACAAATGCATGACTATTCTGTTGTTTGAAAGATGATCACTCCACTCACTGTACTTACTGATGGAAATCCTTTCAAAATGCAGGTTAGAAAGGTGAAAGGAAGGCTTTTCAAAGGAGCTCTTCCCACTTGAGAAATGGGCATGTTCATGATGGGGGGTTAAGATCAACAAGATTATGTACCCTGATATGAGTTCTTCTTTGCCTCCTATCTGGCCACCAATTTCAGGGACAGAAGGAGAAATGGCGTTTGGTATTTTGCAAATGGTAGTAACAGAGATTTTGATAGATCACTCATAATGAAAGATGGTTTATGCTTTCTGGTTGGCTAGCATCATGAAGAGGGGGCCAAAGGTGGGTGACAAAAAATCCAAGTGGCATTTCCTGTGGCAGAAATGATATCATAAACGAAACCATTGAAACTATTTATTCAACAAATTTAACTTTCTTCCATCATGAAACTGAAAATGGGCTACATAATGTTCCAGTGCATTTTCCTTTCCATGCACTCACTCGGCCCCAATGTGTTTGGCTTCTGTCAATTGGTTGCTTCATTTGACTTCCTTCTTTGGTTCTTTAATATCTGTTGAGGCAACATTCATGAGAAAAGGTATCTCAAACTGTTTAATTGTAGGGACAGCCTTTAGAAACAAAGGAGGCTTGTTGAGTAGTTCTTCGAGGTGGTAAAACATTAATGGCAAAAAGTGAATGACGTGGTTCCCCAATGCCCTTTGATTTCCATAGAGTTCAAATAATGTGATCCTTAGCATTGGTAGGGGGTAATGAGATCTGGGTGAGCATTTATGCTACATTTTTGCTACATTTCTGTGCATATTAGTGGAACAAAGTAAGGGAGAGCATATGTGTGTGCCTGCATGCATATGTGTTTTTTTATTTGGCCCACCAGGCATTTTAAAATTGGTAACATAAGTCTAAGAACACATGGGGCTTTTCGGCCTTCCATTATAGCACTGCTGTGTTTTACGTATTCATAATTCAATCTGGGAAAGGTTCAATATCACCTAGTTTACACAGAATTTTAGTAACATGATTCATGATTGCACCAAAAGCAAATATTGATGGCACACTGTTTCATTTCATGTGCATTCAGTGCCCAAGTTACTATTATTTTAACCAACTTTCCCATTTTTCAAAGCTGCAGCATGAAATATATGCCTTTGATTTGTGTGAATGGTCTGGAATTTGTAATTGCACGAAATCATTTCTATTGCTTTCTCAGAAGTTATAAAAATACTAGACACCATGAAGGTCAGTAGCAATCATATCTTAAGACTATTGTCTGGCCAGGGGATGTTTCTCGGAAGATTGGTGCTGATTTTCTTATCTGCCAAATCATATAAAAGGCTGGCATTGAGATTTGTTGGAATCAGGACATTTCTCTTCATGAAAATGATGGCAACACATTTCATCTTGCCATGGTTTCAGCTGCTTCTATGGAGCAGATGCTTGATGTTTATGTTATATCAGGAGCTGCACTAGTGCTTATGTGGCTGAAGAATTAGGTCTGAGTTAGCCTATATTTAGAAACCTTTCATTGAAAATAAATGTGTACATGAAAGGTGTTGAAATGTCTACTAGTTCAAATGTGGCCATTTTCATTTTGGTTATTGGGTCTATCCAGCATATGTTTTTCCTAGGAGGTAGAACAAAAATCAGTCTAAATCTCACTTCACATGGTTACCATTGTGTTAGAGGATAAAAAAGTGATGCATTCACTGGTCCCTTCACCTAGTTCTGACCCCTGTTCCATTGCTTGCTGGTCTCCATGTGTTGAGGTGCAGAGGAAGTCTGAACCAAGTAGCTTGCACTATGCAAGCAGATTCTCCATGTAAGAAGCCTATGGAATAAATCCAGGAGTTTATTTGTCTAGATAAGGCTTCCCATAATAGAAATTTCAAAAGTGCAGGGAGTGGGTGATAGAGACTTGGCAATGAGGTTGGATGACATAAAAAGCAAACACAATTAGTATTTCCAAACTTCCTTTGGCTCAGTGGACTAAGGTTCTGAAAACTGTCAGCTGCAAAGTCGGCAGCTCAGCAGTTCAAATCCCAGGTGCTGTGCAGTGCAGCAAACTCCTGCTTGTAACCCCAGCTCCTATCAACCTAGCAGTTCGAAAGCATGTAAATGCAAGTAGATAAATAGGTAGCCGGGGGGTGTGTCCGATCAGAAGAACCCGGGTCAGGCATCTCGTGCCTGTCCCGCGTTCTGACCCCTCGGCTGGCTGCCACGTGTCCGGGAGTCACTTCTCCAGTGCCTCCAGCCTTTCCTGCATTCTGTTGAATGCCAGGTCAGTCCACAATAAAATCCCCATTATATATGATTCCATCCAAGATGGGCGGGCTGACCTGGCTCTCATCACCGAGACCTGGGTGGGTGCGGAGGGGGGGGCTTCGCTCTCTCTTCTGTGCCCGCCCGGGTATCTGGTTCAGGGTGTGGGAAGGCTGGAGGGTCAGAAGGGAGGAGGGGTCGCAATCGTTCATCGGGATACTCTTTTTGTCTGCAGGGCCTCGACATTGGTTAGCCAGGGGTTAGAGTGCCTTCACCTGTTGGTGGGACAGCGGGACAGATTTGGCATTGTGCTGGGCTACCGTGCTCCCCGCAACCCAGCACAATCCCTGCCAGAGCTCTCCGAGTTCATCGCGGCGGCGCTGTTGAGGTCCCCACGCCTTTTGGTGGCGGGTGACTTCAATGTGCACGCCGGCGGTGAACTTTCCGGTGCAGCTCTGGAGTTCATGGAATCCATGGCTTCCATGGGTCTGTCCCAGCATGTTGTATGTCCCACCCACAGGTCAGGCCATACCCTGGATCTGGTTTTTTCCTCCATGTCGGGGAATTCGAGTCTGGAGGTAGGGGGCATTGTCCCCCTGCCTGTGTCATGGTCAGACCACCACCTGCTTTCCTTCCCCCTGGCGATTCCGGCCCCCCCTCGCGGGGACCATCGGCCTTCTGTTATGGCCCGTCCCCGAAGATTTATGGACCCTTCTCGGTTCCAGGAGGCCTTCGGGGCATTTCCTGGAGAACTGACTGGCGCGCCGGCCGAGGTTGTGGCTAACCAGTGGTTTGATACAGCTGCCCATACCATCGACCGGATCGCTCCCAAGCGTCTTCTCCGGTGCCGAGCTCGGTCCTCACCGTGGTTCACGTCTGAGCTCCGAGCAATGAAGCAGGTGAGGAGAAGACTAGAGCGCAGCTGGAGAAGAACCCGGACGGTTATTAATAAGGCTGCTGTTGCATCCCAGACTAGTCGCTATGTCAACGCGATCAGGGAGGCTCAAAGATCTTTTTTCTCCCTGAGAATTGGTGAGGCCTCGAACCGCCAGGCGGAGCTCTTCCGGGTGGTTCGGGACCTCACCAATCCTAGTCTGGCCAGGCCTCCTCCTACTGATTTCAGTAGTGAGAATTTTGCAGCCTTTTTTTGTTCTAAGATTGAGGCCATCCGGGCCAGCTTCGACTCCGGTTGCAGCAGCACTGTCCCGGCATCCCCGGTGGCTGGCCCGCCTTCGTCGCCTCGGTTGGATGCGCTTGGGCCTGTTTCTGCTGTCGAGGCCTCTAAGGCTATGGCTTGCTGCCGGCCGGCGTCCACTCCTTTCGACCCCTGCCCTGCCTGGCTTATAAAAGCTGCCAGTGGGACTATGGCCGAATGGGCTTCGGTCATCGCCACCGCCTCCTTCAGCGAGGGGGTTTTCCCCTCTCGTCTGAAGGAGACGGTGGTAAAGCCCATTCTTAAAAAACCAGGCCTTTGTCCGGACGATTTAGCCAACTATCATCCTATAGCTAACGTCCCATTCATGGGTAAGGTGGTCGAGAGGGTGGCGGCGGTCCGACTGCAGTCGTACCTGGAGGATCGGCAGTGCCTCGATCCTTGCCAGTCCGGGTTCAGGCCTCGTCGGGGGACCGAAACAGCTTTGGTTGCGCTGCAAGATGACCTAATCCAGGCGGCCGACAGGGGTTGCTCTACCCTGTTGGTTCTCCTGGATTTGTCAGCGGCCTTTGATACCGTCGACCACGGTATCCTGTTGGATTGGCTCTCTGAGGTCGGAATCGGAGGCACTGCTCGCAGTTGGCTCCGATCCTTCCTGGAGGGCCGTCCCCAGTACGTTCAGCATGGGGGGGGGGAGCTGTCGGCTCCTTGGATCCTCCCTTGTGGGGTTCCACAGGGGTCGTCGCTGTCCCCTTTGCTGTTTAACATCTACGTAAGGCCGCTGGCTGGGGTCATTAGGAGATTTGGAGTTTGCTGTCATCAGTACGCTGATGACACGCAGCTCTATCTCTCCTTTTCCACCTCTGCAGTGGAAGCTGTGAGGATCCTTGATGAGTGCCTGGACGCCGTCCTGACTTGGACCGGGGCGAACAGGCTTAGGCTCAACCCCGAGAAGACGGAGGTTATGTTCTTTGGGAGTTCACCATCTGGGTATGGTGGCCCTTTTCCCTGTCTGGGGGGGGGGGGGGTTCGCTCCGGCCAGTGGAGAGGGCGCGGAATCTGGGCGTGTTCCTGGACCCGGCACTGACCATGGAGGCGCAGGTGGCGTCGGTGACCAGGGCCGCTTATTACCATCTTCGTCAGATCGCCCAGATCCGCCCATACCTGGATGTTGACTCTCTGAGAACAGTGGTCCAGGCACTGGTGATCTCGAGGCTGGACTACTGCAACGCGCTCTACATGGGGTTGCCCTTGACTCTTCTCCGGCGTCTGCAGCGGGTCCAGAATGCGGCGGCCAGACTGGTGGTTGGTGCGCGTCGTTATGACCGCATCACCCCAGTTCTGGCCCGCCTGCACTGGTTGCCCGTTGCAGCCCGGATTAGATTCAAGGTCTTGGTTTTAGTTTATAAAACCCTCCATGGCTTGGGTCCAGACTACTTGGCAGAGCGTATCGTCCAGCGATCCATCTCGGCCCGTCCTGTTCGGCAGGTGCGAGCGCACTCGCTGCGGGTTGCCACTCCACGAGAGGCCCGGAAGACGATCACTCGGAACCGGGCCTTCTCAGTGGCAGCCCCTTCCCTATGGAATGCCATCCCCAGCGAAGTGCGCTCTGCAGAGTCCCTGCAGGCCTTTCGGAAAGCTTTAAAAACTTTTCTGTTCCGAGAGGCCTTTGGCGATTTCAGTTAGGTTTTTTTTTTTCCTTCCCCCCCGCCATCGCCATTGTTTTAAATCAGTCTGCCTGGTATTTCCAATTTTTAATCTTGTCAGGATTTGTTTCTCCACATGCTGGGATGTTGGAGGATCCTTCATCTTATGTTGTTTTATTATTCTATGCTGATTCTGTCTTATTTCGATGTACTTTATTGTTGTCTGGTTTATATTGCTGTTAGCCGCTTAGAGTACTACATGTAGTAGATAAGCGGGATATAAATACAAGAATAAATAAATAAATAAATAGGTACCACTGCAAAAAGTGGGAAGATAAAACTGTGTTTCCTTGCAGCCATGCTGGCCATGTGGCCACGGGCTTGCACAACAGCGGCTCTTCAGCTTGAATATGGATATGAGCACTGCTCCTAGAGTCGGACACAGCTAGCACACATGTTCAGGGGGAACTGTTACCTTTTACCTTTACCTTGACACTTCTAGGTTCTTAGTGAAAATGTAGCCCATGCCTACACGTGGAATCCCCACAATATCCACCATTCTAAAATGTGTGTGCGTTCCCATATGCCCATGGGGGAACTAGAGGGAAATGTTGCTATTAGGGACGGGCATCTTATGAAAAACAACACCGTTCCATCGTTTCATAAGCTTACAAATGGAGTAAAACAAAACAGCAAACAGTGTGTCATCAAGAAATGAAACGAAACACCATTTTTGTTTTGGAAATGAAACAATTCATCCTAGCCTCTTGATCCAGCCGTCTTGAGAACAGGAGGTTTATTTTTAAACCGAATGATTTGTTTTCCTTTCTTCCCGCACCTCAGCTGTTGAGATAACTTATCTCCAATCTTTATCTGCCTGAAGCTAGCCAGGAACTGAGGTGTTCTCTTCACTGTCTGCATCTGCAAGTTGATTTAAACTGATTGTTTTCCTTTCCTGATTAAGTAGGACTGTGGAGGTTATTTTTTTATATTTTCCTTCCTCACTGTGCTGCCGATCAGCTGTTGAGCTTATTCCTCTGATCTCTCCCCACAGCAGCTAGCCATTAGGTTTCTAGCTTGTTTACAGAGGGTTCTTTGCTTGAAAGCAAATTGGAAAGTTTGAGGGTCTTTGATTTAGGGCAGTGAGCACCCTGCTAAGTAAAAAAGGGGGAAAGCTCCCCATTATTTATAGCCTTAAGAAGTGTTTCATTTCATTTTGTTTCATGACAAAATATTTTTAAAAATCCATTATTAATGAAATGAAGACTGAAACGAAACAAAACAAAACAAAACACTATATTTCAATTTAGTGCCCATCTCTAGTTGTCATGTTTTGGGCCTCTAAGACTGGGTTCTATGAAGTTACACCCTACTTATAGCAACCTTCATAGGCTTTTCAAGATGTAAGAGATATTCAAGAAGTGATTTTACCAGTGCTACATTGCCAGTGTGGCCATTTAAGGATTTCAAATAAGGTCTGTTGAGTTCTAGTCTTCCCATTTAGTGTACTATACTGGACGTCCTTGGAACCCCTACCCCCTGAAAGGATATGTGACCACTGAGGGAGTTAGGGAAATTTCTCAGTATAAAAATGTCTGCTTGTGGGGGTGAAATATACTTACTATATATAAGGAAATATATACTTTTCACCATTTATTAAATTACAGTCGTCCCCTGCCACTTCGCATTTCATATACAGTGGTACCTTGTATAACAGACAGCTTGTATAACAGAAAATTTGTACAACATAAAAAATTCCAGAGATAGGGGAAATTTGCTTAACATAATTGCCTATGGGGAAAATCCGTACAACATAAAAATGGGATTACTCTGCTTTCAATGCATTCCTATGGGAATTTGTATAAAGGAAAATTTGCTTAACATAATTTCATTTGGAACGAATTAATTCCTTTATACAAGGTACCACTGTACTGCGGTCCCGGTATATCGCGAGACTGCCATATATGAAACAAACGGCTCCTGGGGCAAGCTGTGTGGGACCGTTTGAGGTGTCCTGCACTTACCCCAGGCCTGGTGCTGCCCCGAACGGGCCTCAGATGGGATTTCTGGGCCTGTCGGAGGCCCCATAAGTGGTTTCTGGCGAACCAGATGTGACTTCCAGAAAACCAGAAGTCACTTCCGGATCGCCCAAAAACACTCATGGGGCCTCCAACGGGCTTTCCAGTCCTGTTGGATGCCCCAGAGGTGTTTTCCAGTGAACCAGAAGTGACGTCTGGAAAACCAGAAGCCCATCAGAAGCCCGTTCGGGGAAGTGCCAGGTCTCAGATAAGTGTAGGAGGCCCCAGATAGGCCCCTCAGTCCCGAACTAACCCAGCATCTGCATATCGCAGATTTTCCATCATTGCGAGTTAGGTCGAGTTAGTAACCCCCACGATAGGTGGGGGATTACTGTAATACAAAGCATTGTTACATAAAAATCATGATTTTTAAAAACTAATTAGCGCCTAAGGCCATACCCATTGTGTTTTCTGCCATGTCCCTTGGGAGTGTTGCTCTTGAACTCCAGCCAGTCTGAAACACAGTTTTCAGCTCCACCAAAGTTGCCCACCACCTACTTTAGCCAATGTCAGAGTAAAATGGCTTGAAAAAGATTTCAGTCTTCCTCCTGCTTGTAAGGAAGTTAGGTGAGTACAGAGATTCAACAGGAGAGGGACAGACCACTTCCTCTTATAATGCTTGATTCTCTTAGTTTTGGGGCATTAAATGGCATCTGATTACAAGGACAGGCCCTAACTATTAGAACAGAGGCATGGTGGTCAGCCTCCTCTGTGGATGGCACTTTGGCCATGGGGATGTTTTTATTTCCTTAATTGATGTTATAGTTGGGTAGTCGCTATTTGGTGACGTGCTGCAAATAATTAAATAAATAAATAAATTCTGGCAGTTTTCTAATCAGTTTCTTATAGACCATAGTTGCCCCAATTTTTGACTATTTTGAAATCTTTTCATGAATGAAAAATTATTAAGCAATTGAAGTAAGCACCAAAATCTAGTTTATGCAATTGGGACAGTTTTATTCTTCCTATATGTGTTTCAAATAAGTTTCATATTTTCAGAATATCTGAAATGCATTGTTGTTACATATATTTTTCATATTTTGAAATTTTCCATTACCACTGGGGAAAAATATCTGTACATTTGTCCTTCTAGCACGATGTGGATAATGACTTGGTTGGTGATCAGTGTGACAATAACGAGGACATAGACGATGATGGTCACCAGAATAACAAAGATAATTGTCCCTACATCTCCAATGCCAATCAGGCTGATCACGATAAGGATGGTAAAGGGGATGCTTGTGATTCTGATGATGACAATGATGGTGTCCCAGATGACAGGGACAATTGTCGCCTCACATTCAATCCTGACCAGAAGGATTCTGATGGTAAGCTTGCTCCATAATCACAGAGTCTGCTAGGGAAGATGAACAGCTGCAGGCTCCTTATCTTGTTTTCTATATGTAAGCTATTGACATAATGGTCTCTACTAGCTTCTTAGGCAACATACACACAGACACAGAGTGCAGAATATACCCTAAATTTGGGCTTCTCTAGATGTTCCCAGCATTCCTTGTCAGTGACAAGAAACCACATACAAACACTTCTTTCCACACAAATTCAAAGGTTTTAGGAAAATGTGATAGCGGGTGTGAGGGTGGGTTTGTTTATTTGTTTATTTATTACTTGTAAATTACACAGTAAATCATGCTATAATATTCCTGAGACATCTGTTTGGGAATACCCTGAAGCAAGTGGTGAGCCACTGTGTGAGACAGAATGCTGGACTGGAAGGGCTGAGGCCTGTTCCAGCAAGGCTGTTCTTATGCTCTTATGTAAGTGAAATTTACTGAATAAGGAGGATTAAGAGAATATTTACTGAGTCAACTCCTCTGTAAGTTCCCTTTAGCACAGTAGTTAGAGCAGACCCATTTGAATCAACTGAACTTACAACCCAATTAATTCAGTAGGCTTACTTTTATGCTATTTTATATGCCAAGACACAGGGTTTTGGTCATTGTGAACTAATCAGAAGTGTACTGAAAGTTTTCAATCCCTGAATTCAAGACACATTGGTGATATTTTAATTACATTTTGCATCAACTATAAGGTTTATTATTATCTGTTTATATAATTTTTACCTACACCATTACAACTATTATAGTAAGGGCAGCCCTTAGTATACTGTAATTCCATCAGCAAGGCTTCTCTAGGATCTCTGGTGGTTGCAGCTTTTGGTCATTCAAATAGTTATCCTGTAAATACTGCATCAGTCAACTGAAATTCCATTGTAGCCACATTCCAGGGTTTGGGGGTGGGGTGGGGGAAGCTTATTTCCATTATAGCTCACCACTGCTATTTTTCCAATGTAAACAATTTCTCCATAGAGAAGCCTACCAGGAGTTATTTTACATGATTTGCTGTATAGCCTTCTTCACTCATTTGATACAGATGTGACAAAATATGTGGGTCATAATCAAATATTCATGACAGAATATTGCTGAAGGCATCTAATCATATGGAGATAAAATGGAATGTTAACATTCTGAAATTCCTTATTAATATCACATTCTGTTGCACTTAGGGCTTGTGAGAATGTGAAAAAAAAACTTCTTTTCATAGTAATTGATACAATTTCTTATGCATCTAATAGAAATAAATTCTCAAGTATCTGATCTAACAATCTACTCAGTTAATGAATTTGGTAATCAGCTCATTTAGGGATGCCACTGGGAAGTAGTAGTCCTTTGTGTTACTTCCCAGGTCAAAAGTGTAAGGACTTCTATTTTTAATTTGCACAGAAATCTTTATACTCCTAAGGTACAACATTCCACCTGGAATACACTACAGTAGTTATTGTTCAATACTGGATATCCATTTCTTGAAATTGTACTACAGCTAATGAATTAGCAGTGTTTATGTTGCATACGTACTGAGCATTTTTATTATTTTTTGTCCATCAACAAAAAATACATTGGGTGAACATAAATAATCCTTTGTTCTCTGTTTCCCCCCTGATAATAATCTAATAGGTGATGGCCGAGGTGACATCTGCAAAGATGATTTTGACAATGACAAAGTTCCAGATATTTATGATGTGTGCCCTGAAAATGATGCCATTAGTGAAACTGATTTTAGAAAGTTCCAGATGGTCCCCCTGGATCCTAAAGGAACAGCTCAGATTGACCCAAATTGGGTTATTCGCCATCAGGGCAAAGAACTGGTACAAACAGCTAATTCTGATCCTGGCATAGCTGTTGGTAAGTACTGGAATCAGATTTTTTTAGAAGAAACCTTTCTGAGTCTAATATGTGTCAAATTCTAGGCTATATCCCTAGATCAGAAAAGCATTATGCACAAGATATTTTGTTGCATTCTAATCAGAGATAGGAAATTACCTTTTTTCTATTTTTTTAAATACCAGTAACTCCCAGAATTTCACAACTAGTATGGCCATGCTGTCTGTTGCAGCCCATAAAGTTAACTTTTCACAATCTGTCCTAGTCTTACAAGTTTTGGGTGTTTTTTTAAACAACAATTTCATTTGCCATTTTGAAAACTGGTTTTAAATTTTCCCTGGAATATTTTTATTGTTACTGGCTAGCATTCTTAGAGAACAATTAGAGAACAATTTGATTGTTTAAGGAGTAATTTAAAATTTACAAGTAAATAAGACTAAAATCCTACATGTAGTTACCCAAGTGTAAACTTTACCACATTAATTCTAAACAGTTATTTTTTATCTGTACCAACTTTGCTACAAAAGGCTGTAACACATCTTCAAGGCTCTTGTGCATTATCAAACAACTAATCAATATAATACTTATAGTTAATAATTACAGATGACAATGTACTTAGCTATTCTTAAGATGCTACGAAAGCATTTGACTTGACAGAATGGATTGCTTTTTCTTTGGTCTTACATTAATTTAGTCTGGGTAACTATTTTAGCAACTGGATTCAAGTGCTTTATTATAACCCTAAGGCACAGGTTCTTGTAAATGGTCATCTCTCAGAATTGTACATTTTCTTGCAGGTACAAAGCAGGGATACCTGCAGTCTGCATTTTCTTAAGTATGGAATAACTATCAATCACAGCTAGGCTGAACAGTTCCACCTGAAATGCTATTTTCTGTGCCAGTGTTTCAAAATATCTGGGGACCCAAGGTTGGGAATCATTGTTCAATTGACAGGGAGATGATTTCTTTACTGAGGGCAAAAGGACCTTATCTAGAGTTGACTTGCATGTAGTAAAACACACAGCCAATTGTGGCTTATAAAATTTCAAACAAAATGGTATTCTATGAGCCTTACCTTTGGACAGTTCTGAAATACCGTGGGTTGGATCCAATCTGAGGCTGCAACTCTATACCCACTTACTTAAGAGGAGGGCCCAATGTAGTTGTAGTGGACTGAATATTAGGCTAGGACTTTGGAAACTTGAGTTTCCATCCCCACTCAGCCACTGAAAGTCATTGGGCAAAACCACTCCTTGAATACTTCACATACCTTGGAAAACTTGATTCCCTTAAGTTGGAGTTGATTCAGCAAAATATGACACACAGTAATCCCTTTGGAGCATGCCTGTAAGTTGAAGTTAACATGTAAAGGATTGCAATGTATATTAGATATAGAATAGACCCAATGAAATCAATCTTAATATGTACAGTTGATTTCCTCAGTACTAATCCTGAACCCCATTTGTAATTATAACTCATGGCCACAGACCTGAATTTAAATATATGATGGGCCTTGCCCTTCTTCAACCATTGCGTAATAATATATACATGTTTCTACATAAATTTATTTTAAGGAAAGCATATATAAAATGGAAAAAGCCAAGCATTTTTTAAAAATGAAAAGCAGATAATATTAATTCTTTCACCCTGGGAAATAAGAGATGCTTCAAATCAAAAAGTGTCATGAAATATGTCTGGAACCAAATGGAAAGTCTTTGTTTAAACATTTACAACTAGATTATTTCTAGATCTGGTGACGAATGAAATAACTGTCTAATTTTAACATTGTAATTCTTGAAACACTGCAACATGTGTGAGAAATAAGCACCTACTATTTGCTATTCTGTTCTAGGTTATGATGAATTCAGTTCTGTTGACTTCAGTGGCACATTCTATGTGAACACAGATCGAGATGATGATTATGCTGGATTTGTCTTTGGTTACCAGTCTAGCAGTCGCTTCTATGTTCTAATGTGGAAACAAGTTACTCAGACATATTGGGAGGATAAACCCACCAGAGCTTATGGTTATTCAGGAGTATCACTTAAAGTGGTGAACTCTACAACTGGCACTGGTGAACACTTGAGAAATGCTCTTTGGCATACAGGAAACACACCTGGACAGGTAAAAGATTAATAAGCTCTGTTTCATAATTTAACAGTTCCAGCACACCAGGCTTCATCCGTTCTTACTTAAGAAAACTCACAAAGCTGAACTTGATAAAGAGGTCTTCATTTAAAGGCTTATTTCCCTGATATGGAATTTAATTACCTGTAAATTCCAAGTGAATACAATTTAAAACAAAATTTATTGTTTTGAAGTCTTTAGAAAAATTCATGCTGCTGCTATTATTGTTTGTTTTGTTCTTATTGTTGACTTATGGCTGCTTTGCATTCTATTTGCGGCAAAAATTCCATTCCAAGCAGTTCATGCTGTGTTTTATGAGCCATAGTAACGGAGTTCTGGTTAAAAAAAAGTGACTTTTCCCAATTCTGCCTGATTATTTACCTGTTTCATCGTCTTTGTTTGCTGAATAGTATACAGAATGCAATAAATGTGGTACAGTTAAGTAAAAGGTAGAAGAATGAACATTTTGTATTGACCTGATTAAGCTATGAAGACATAAGACATTGATAGAGGTACATTTTAAACTACTGTACTTCATGTTTCTTGGTGTCAATAGTATAATCTCCAGAATTTTAATCACTCCTGGTTGTAGCAAATCATTTGTGAGGATTGTTTTCCCACCTTTAAAAGTTAAGTTTGTTTATGCTTCTTCCAAAGGTACGGACCTTATGGCATGATCCCAAGAATGTAGGATGGAAAGATTATACTGCCTACAGGTGGCATTTGATTCACAGGCCTAAGACAGGATTAATAAAGTAAGAAGATTTTTGACACATATGGTTTGCTTTTCCATTTAATAATAAATGAGGTTTTATTTAAGGATTTGTAAGCAAATTTCACTCTTGTCACTTCATTCATGGCAGACTTTATTGGCCTTGTTGGATGATTTGGAGGAATTCTGAATAGTTTGCCTTTCCATGGCTGTCTGTCCCATCAGATGTATTTAATTTACCTTGAATTGCTCATTTCAACTATTCCATTGTTAGATTTGAAAAATAAACATTGCCATTGATGCTGGTACTATTGGACTTATATCAGCAGGCATAAGTAATTGGACAGTGGCCTATGTGTAATTTCCCCCCACAATTACTGAAACAAATATTCTGACTTAATTCCTCTTTAATAATGTCCAGACCAAGGATCACAAGTCATTTGTTCACTTTCTGAAAGCCATTACTCACCCTGATCCTCTGATAGTTAATTCATCTTCTCCTGCAAAGGATTTCTTTTCTTAGCAATAAATCAGGGATCCCTTAGTTGTAGTTTTCCTGTTTGGCTAGTGAGTGGGCCAAGTGAAATAGGGGGTGCCTTCCAGCCCCCACAGTTCTATAGTTTCATGATGCTAAATACTATATCCATCTTCTCTCAGCAATTCACATATAAAGTGCATTTAATCTCACCTTGACAATGTTATAACTCAGATAAGCCTCTGATGACCAGGTTTTGGTACATCTTTAACCTAACAAATGTTCTCTGGGACTATTATCCTAAAGCATGAATGGGTAGCTCATTACATGCTACTTTCCTTCAGTATGCCACCCATTTGAGTGGAAAATACAAAAATGAGCTATACTTTAAATATATTATTTGTTGGGATTAAACAGGACACTCTGGAATTAAATTATATATGTTTAAAAAGGATGTTGACAACCTCTAGCGGGTGCAGAGGAGGGTGACCAGGATGGTTGAGGATCTGGAGGAAATGTCTTATGAGGAACGGCTTAGGGAACTGGGAATGTTTAGCCTTTCAAAAAGAAGACTGAGAGGGGATATGATAGCTATGTTTAAATATTTGAAAGGATGTCATACTGAAGAGGGAACAGGTTTGTTTTCCATGGCTTCAGAGACTAGGACTCAGGGCAGTGGTTTCAAACTACAGGAAAAGAGATTCCATTTGAACATTTGGAAGAACTTCATGACAGTTAGAGCTGTTCGGCAGTGGAATATGCTGCCACGGAGGGTGGTGGAGTCTCCTTCTTTGGTGGTTTTTAAGCAGAGGCTGGATGGCCATCTGTCGGAAATATTGTGAAGGGGTTCCTGCATGGCAGGGGGTTGGACTAGATGGCCCATGAGGTCTCTTCCAACTCTATGATTCTATGAAATATGATATGCAGCATTAGGAAAGTTAGCTCAAGATAACGTTATTCTTGGCTGCTGTAAATAAAAGGGAAAAGCTTTTTTTGCCAGTGAGAAAAACAGAACAAAGGTAACAATGTTGGTTCATGAGTGAAAACGATTCACAGCAATACCATTCTTATTTATTTTATTTATTTTAGGGTATTTTTACCCCGCCTTTTTCCTTGGAAAAGGACCCAAGGCAGCTTATAGTAATTAGGGACAATATACAGTGCTGTACAATTAAGACTTACAGCATTAAAAGACATTACATTAAAACTACAAGAGAATGTAATCAGTTAAAAGGAGAGCAAAACTCCATGTAAAGTTATGAGTGATGGAAACTAACATTGAAAACATCGTGTCAATGCAATCACACAAGGTTATAAGAGGTTATAAACACAAAGTCTATGCCATCATGCATGTCATCATATATTCAATACTGGTCGGTAATTGTTCAGTATTGTTGGATCTAAGGAGGACTGGTGGGGCAATGTGTAGCCTGCATTACTGTAATTAAACTGTAAACCACCCAGAGATTACTTGAAGTGGTATGGAGCAGTATATAAGCAGACCTAACTAAATGCAACAGTAGTGTGAAAGTGTTCATCAGACCAGGTGGTGTCAAAATTAGGAGGGAAAAATAGAAGACTCTCAGCACTAGGGGATATGTTATGGCCTTGAGGTCCGCTGCTTCATTTACCATTGTGGTGACAGACTCCATTCTCTCCAAATACTGTGCTCAACATTTGGCTTTAATTGACTTTTTTTACCTAGTTCCTGATCTAATTTAACCTCCAGCTTTGTTGACATAAAGACTGCCGTGCTACTCTGTACTTCTGCTCTGTGCCAACTCTGAAAATTGTGTGTTTCATATAAAGAAACTGCCAGATCACCAACTTTCAGCCAACCTTTGTCTTCTGAAATGGAGATCAGCCATTGCTTTTTCATCCCAATATGTAGGACTAGATGTAATTTGAAACTTGAACATCTACCAGCAATTCATTCAGTCTTCCATTTCCATCTGGAAAGTGAGTTCAGCTGCAGACCTCACAACCACACCATCTGGTCTAATTCTTTTGACCTTTTCGCTTCTCCATGTGGTAATTTTTTATTTCATAACCTGATGGAGAGTTACAGAGAACTTGAGAGCTTGCACATATTTGTCAATAGTTTCCATATTTTCTGATTGGCCAACAGCAAATATTGCTTAAGATACTGGTCACATTGATTCATGGGAGCAAGCATCATACCACACATTAAAGCAACACTGAAGACACTTTGGCTATACAGATGTTGCAGTGCTCCATTACCCAGCTAGCCATGGATGGCAATGAGGGATGACAGAAATATCATCCCATTGACACTTGGAGGGTCATACACTTCCAGCCATGTGGCTTGGAAGCCACCTTAAAAAGACATTTCTTCCAGACAGAAAGTGATTAAATTATTGCTGCATCTGATACATGACATTTTTCTTCACAGGGTTTTAGTGTATGAAGGGAAGCAAGTCATGGCTGATTCTGGACCAATCTATGATAAGACCTATGCTGGTGGGCGATTAGGTCTTTTTGTCTTTTCACAAGAGATGGTATACTTCTCTGACCTCAAATATGAATGCAGAGGTAAGTCAAGATCAAAAGCAGCAGCAACAGCAAATTTTTGTGCTCCAAATCATTTCAGCTTTGAATGGAAATGCAGAGAGTTCAAGCACATATAATGTGTTTAGACTTCAGTGGACTGGTTCATTGGTGTGTTTATGTGTTTTTATGCACTGGATTCCACTTGAATGTATTAACTATCTCTTCTATAAAGCAAATGATTTGCTGGAGCATTAAGTGCTATCTAATTCTACCTTGGGTGTTACATTTGAGAGATGGTTCATAAACACCTGCAAAAAGTCACAGCCTAATTATGCACCCACAACCATTCCTTTGTGTGAAGTGTTCTCCTGAGTTACAGTAATCTCTGTTTTTTCTGATGGGTTAATAATATAGGGAATGGATGCATGCTTTCAGCTACACCAACTCTTTTAACACCTGCAGTTGAATGAGCATAGCTTTGTTTAGGCAAAGTAACAAGGCATTTACTGCAATCAGCAGCTGAGCCAAATCTGTGCAGTACTAAGCCTAACTTGCAGACTGGCATTGCACATACTGTATTGTTATATGCATATACTGTTAAAGAGTTTTAGGCCTTTTTACAAAACAGATCTACATTTAGGTTGCCATGATTTTTTTTAAAAAAGACTATTTAAATCATAATGCTAAGTATTTACCCAGATTATTCTTCAAGAGAATCTGCTCTGTCATTAGCCTTAGGGAGTTTCTCAGATGGTGATTTACAGGCAGAGCTAGGTCAGTGCAGCTTTTCTAGAGATTGCCTTCAGTGGGGGGTGGTGGTGGTAAATCCACCAGCAACTTCAACTTCCGCTCCACCTCCTTATCTGGTTGTCTGCACTTCCAGTAGCAACACTGTTTTCTTCATCCTTCCTTTGATCAGGCATGGTGGGTGGTGGGTGGCTGCTACACTGTCCTTCTTTATGTATGGAAAAGATGGGGATAGCAGGATGATGCCTTGTTCTCTTCCTCCTTCTTTGTGTGTCTTTATGCCTAGGCAAAGAGCATGGACACAGTGATTAAGCTTGAAGGGCAAGTCATTCTTATTTGGGTTAATCACACCATTTCATAAAGACAACAAAAGAATTATATTTATAGCGATGTGAATTCCTTGACAGATGGGCAGCACATAAATTTGGTAATAAACAGCCTGCTGATGCATGGTGATCAACCTGATTTTTATTGTACTTTGGTTCTCCTTTTTGGGAGAAGGAAAGAGTGAGGATAAAAGTACTCTAAAAATAGTATGCCGAAATACAACTAACCTTTTAAAAAATTTCCTGTTTAATGTGCTGCAGTCCCCCATGTGGCAGACATTCTAACCAGCTGCTTTTCTCTGTTGCAGATGTCTGAGCTAAAGCTGCTCTATAATCGACAAAGTACTGTAGATGCCATTCAACCTAGACACCTCTGTACATCCTGGTACTCCATATCCTTCACGTTCTCTTCAGCTTTCCCTCTGGAATGTTCCCTTGGCCTTATGTACTTCCCTGTTCCCAGGAGGGATCCCTCCAATCCCACACCCAAGTGCCTTCTAAGAGTTTGGACTGCAAGGGCCTAAATGTGACCGTCAGGCCCACCAGTGAAGCAACAGCAAATTGATGTGTAGATCGAAAAATTGGCAGATATGTTTGGTCATTTGTTTAAACTTTTTTTTTAAAAAAATGATGTTTACATATAAATTGTAAAAGTGTAATTACTTAATGTATTTATGTAGATAGTGACATGGTGGAATGTGAGGTGAGGGAAACCTACATGAATAGGGTGAGGAGCGCGGGCATAGAAGGGGTTAAAAGGAAGCCCACTTCTTAGGCCCATGCTAATTGCTGAGATCAAGGCTGGGCCTTGATTTCTGGTTGAGATCCATGTCAGTCAAATTCAGAAGGACCAAATGCTATGTATCTTCTTCATTAAAAATCTATGAGCGATTACGTCACTGGCCAGATAGAAAGCATATCCAAAGGACTTCAACAGGACTTCTCATTATTGTCTGGAGCCACTTTTAGATAATTTACTTTACGTTTAAAATAGTTATAATGTCTTGTAATAGCAAGTGATGGCACTTTGAGAATGATAGCTTGAATCACTTTCGTAACATCCTGTGTGACAATGCCATAATGGGTCTTCAGATGTTATATTTGTTTCTGTTCGGAGGAAGTGAATTTGGATTTATACTCATGGTGGCATACATGTGAGAAAATGCAGGTTACTTGAGAACTATTCATCCACTGTGTATGGTGATAAATAGGTCTATTCCAATATGGGCTATTTTGAGGCTACCTCATCAGCTGAAGTTAAAAGGAATCCAGTATATTATGAATATGTAACTCCTGAGAAGGACAGCCATGTCAGTTATCTCACCTCATGATTTTTATTTTATTCGTCTTTCCATACAAATCGGTCCAATAACAGCACTGAGAAGAAGTGCTGTAGCTCAGTAGTAGGACACATGCTTTGCATGCAGATGTTCTTGGTTCATTTTCCTCCAGATGAGGCAGGGGAAGATTCTTGTCTGAAACTTTAGAAAGCCACTGCTGGTCAGTACAGATAAAAACATAAGAACATAAGAAGAGCCATGCTGGATCAGACCTAAGGCCCATCTAGTCCAGCTTCCTGTATCTCACAGTGGCCCCACCAAATGTGTCCGGGAGTGCACGAGACTAGATATCTGTCCCCTGATACCACTCCCCTGCATCTGGCCCTTGAAGTACCCCGGTTTTAAGCCTGGAGATGACACATCTCCATCATGGTTTGTAACCTGTGATGGACTTTTATACAGATGAAGATACCCAGCTGCTGAAGTAGCTAGAATGACAGGCTAGGACTTAAGAAACCTTGGTTCAAAGCCTCACTCAGGCATGGAACCTGCACGGATAGGGTGGCACTCATGAAACCACTCCTTCAGTATCTTATTTACCTTCAAAGCCCTACTATGGTTAGTGTACTCCTGTTCGTGATTGACTTCACAAAATGCCCAGGCATGCACTGGGTCTAGAGTAATTTTGAAGAACATGTGCCCCTTTGGATACCATTGTACTGTGACTACCCTCAGCCTTTGCTGGCATAGTCAATGGTGACGGATATGGTAGTTGCAGGCCATTCTGGAGTTGCCCATCCAGGTACTGAGCTGTATGAAACGAGCCCAGTTTCCAATGCTTTGCTTTGGGGAAAAAACTATATTATATGTAGTGTGGCTGGAATATTCAGCATCTTTGTCTTGGGCTGTTCTTATGACTTGAAATAGGATCACTTGGTAGTAAATTTAGAACAAGTTTGTTGTCAACAAATGCTTATGGATGATCCTTTTTAATAACATGGCAGCCACTGGACCCAAGTCCATTTTTGGAATGACCCCCACCTCCTTTCCTTAAATAAACATCTAACATACTTTTGTGATTCCATATATGCTATACAATGGCTGGTGCTTGGCCACTGTGTCACATGACCCAGATGTGCCTTGGGAAAGACAAGGCAGAAAAGCAGCAAATGTTGTTGCATCCTGAAGTATAAACTCAGTCTTTGAGTTGACTCTAGGAAGATACACGGCCATGGAGGAAGTTTCATTTTTGTTAACCCTAGAACCAATTGCATAATAAACAGTAGATTTTGAAGAGCTCTCTAGCTGAAAGCTTGAGGCTTCCCTGGAAATAGTTCCCAGCCAGGTGGACCATTCTGTCCACACTGCTGTAGCAAGCACTTTAATCCCTAAACCTTCTTGATATGGGTTTTTGTTACAGTGGTACTGCAGTCATGCTCCATCTCTGGTAACATAACTGGGGTTCCATTTCTAAGGATAATGATGCTATTTTTAGTGCAATATGCTGCTGTATTCTCTAGTAATTTATCTGAAAGCAGAGGATAGAGCACACGAATAATGAAAATCTTAAAAGAACCCTTAGGGTGCTTTTACACGACCTCTAAAATGTGCTGGCAACTTAAATTCGGACCAGAGATTGTGGGGGTTTGTCCCTCTTCCTGCATTCCCACCCTTCCGACCGCCATTACTCCTGTCTGCATGAGGGGAGGGAGAAAAAAAGGGAGAAAAGAATGCAGGCTCACCTCCGCTCGCCTCCGTCTGCCGGGGAGCAGCCCCGAGCAGCCCCGTAGTGATTCCTGTCTCTTAAAGGGGTGGCAGGGACAAAAAAAACCAAACAGAAGCCCAGCGTCCACAGCTTTACAATCTGAATCGGAAGATTTTTTAGCTCCGGAGACCAGGTACTTCTAAAGTACCCGCTTAGGAGCCCGCTTAGATGGTCGTGGTCATACTTTATTTTGTTTAAAGTTCGCAGCTGGTGGGAAAACAAATTTAAGCTCCGCATTTGGGAGCCCTTTGCCTCGGATTTTAGGGGTCGTGTAAAAAGGCCCTTAGTGCTTCAACCAGTAAATAAGCATACACATGGCTATGTATATATATGATTTATATATGTTACAATAACTATGCAACATCACATCAACTAAGTGACCTTTTAAGTGGAACTCTGATAGTTACCATTGCCCTCAACGTTTGTATATTAATGGATGCCTGCTTTATATATGACTTTTACAGAAAACGAAGCTGAAGGTATGCCAGTCATTTAGCCTAACCAGATATGACTATTTAGTTATTCAAAAATAGTTTGACCATATTTAATATTTTGATTTTTTTTGTATTGAATCAGCTTTGCCCATAAGGTTGGTGGTGCAGATGGCGCAGTTTTATTCATGGGTGAGACTCACCATGGGAAGGAGAAAGTTACTTTGATCTGGAGTTCTTCTGTATGCACTCTGCTATGCACATGGACCTGAGTGGGAGTATAGCAGAGAGGTGTGTGTGCATAACTGAGTAAAATCTGGAAATATGAGTAAAACCTGTCTGCTACCACTTCTTGGTAGCAAACAGGGGACTGAGTTCATTCCCACTAATTACACAGATGCACCAGGTTGGAACATTTGATTCTGGTTTACTTCAACAGCCCTGGCTCAGGAATCACACTCAGGATTTTGCCATCTATCTAATGGTATACATGTAGAGCTGGCTCATAGTTTGAATGGGGGAGTGCCTCCCCCACCAGATTTTGCACAGTGAAGGCTATATAGTTCATCCACAGCCACTCATTCAAAATTGATGAGTAGGTGGAATGGCTTCTTCATGCAAATAGAGAGATTGGAAATATTGCCGGGGGGGGCACTACATCTCCCCGAGTTCCCCATCCAGTATGGATTGCCCATGCTTCCAGTGGGATTCTGGGATGGGCAGCTCCCTCCCTTCAGAACTGTTCTTATCATTCCACCAAAATAAATGAGACAGCTCACCTGGTTGGGTTTTCTCCTTTTTTTTTTTTTTTTTTTTTTGCTGTTGCAAAGACAGGCAGTGGCTCAATTTGAGTAATCTTTCTTGCCTTGTTTAGGGATATAGTGAGTCAAATATAAGTTCTGTTTCTCTGAACCAAAGTTTTCAAAGGATTTTGGTGCTATACGCCTTACAAAGAATCCAGTGTTCTGACTAGATCACACATTTTTTGTTTTGTCATATTAACAAAAAAAAAATGCATGTTACCACAAAGTCCTCTCTATGACGTTTGTCTTATATTTGTTGGAGATGTTTCTGCAATGCATCATTTTTTATGGTATGAAAGTGTAGCGCTAAGTCCCAGAGGGAAGAAATGAGGAGGATTTAATTCATGTAACAATGTTTATGTATCCTTCAAATAAAAAGAAGACATCAGTACTGGGACTAAGATGTTAATATTTAGATTGTACCATAATTGCCTATACTTTGTAAATTATTTATGATTTCCTTTTTCTTGTGTGCATGCATGTGTGAGAAAAAGTGAGGGAGAGAACAGTGTGTATGTGCTTTATGAATAAGAGACCAACAAGACTTACATTTTGATTTGCCAAAGACTGTAAATAACTATTTATTTGTTTGCACGGACAGAAACTCACTATTAATGTCCCCCATTTATTCAAATCATCATTTTTGATACATTTAACTATAGACAATAAACTGTAAAAAGGTTTTACTGAAAGTGTTCTCATTACTGTTGCATAGTTTAATTTACTTTTTAAAAAAATGGTTGGCCATCTCCTAGGATGTCTCTTTTGTAGAGTCCAAAATCCCCCCCCAGCAGCCAATAGTAGCAAGCATGGTATTAATTCCAAGTATTTTATATAATCACTGAGTCATGCCCAAGATCACAACCACCTTGTTGTGAAACTCTTGTCTCACCTTGTTGGAGCTTGTGCTATTTTGTGTATTGTTTGCTTTTAATTTTTTTCTATATGTTTATGTACTCAAGAAGTTGACTCATTCACTCCCCTCCCCCAGCATCATTAGTGCTGTGCATCTTTTTTTTCACTCAGTGGGGGGGGGGCAACATTTTTCAGCAGATGCTCTAAGAAGCTCATCTCTGCCTCATCAGATATTTTGTCCGTATTATTCACAATGCACAAGTATGCAGAAATGAGAGCTGTCATAAGTATCTATTTAACCAATGTCTACTACGCTGGAATTACATATCACCAGAAAAACTGCTGACAGTACATCTCAAGAAACAAAACAAAAGGCTTGCAAACTCTGCAGGTTAACTGGTGAATTATCTCTGACATTTCATAGCTGTTGTGAATTTTTCAGGCTGTTTGGCTGTGTTCTGGAAGTTTTTCTTCCTGATGTTTCACCAGACTCTGTGGCCGGCGTCTTCAGAGGGCAAGGAGCTCAGGGAACAAGGAGTTCCCAGAGCACAGAGAGAACTCCTAGCTCCCTCAGCTACTGCACTCTGAAGATGCCAGCCAGAGTCTGATGAAATGTTAGGAAGAAAAACTTCCAGAACATGGTCAAACAGCCCCCAAAACTCACAACAACTATTAGATTCCGGCCATGAAAGCCTTCAAGAATACATTAACCTCTTGATACTTTAGAAGAAGCATTGATTTTTTTCTTCTATAGAACTAATATTATTGCAGATGTGATCCTGGTAAAGCTCAGCAGCCACACCACAGTAGTATCTGACCAAACCATTTCTGTTTCTTGATGGGCTGTCACAATAATGATTTATCTAACTTCACCACTATTCCTTTAGAAATATGCATAGAGGACTTTTCCATAGTATGATGCATACCCTGGTTTGCTGAAGAACTACAGCATTCCTCTCCACACAAGCTGTGATCATAAAGACTTTTCTGCTACTTTCAATAGAATTCTGTCATTCGCTACTAGACATGGGCAGGGAGTGGCGAAATTGTCGTTTTCCATTTTCGGTTATCGTTTCTGTTACGTAACGGAAACGGTAACGATAATTATGCTGCTCCAGCTCGAACCCGACCCGAAAAAAGAAAAATTGGGTCGGGTTTTTCATTGTCATTAATGGCATCATGGCGATCGCGCGATGCCAAGCAGCACAGAAAAAAACTTTTAAAAAGTTAAAAAAAAAACACCCGACTCCCGGCCAAAAAAGCAGGCGAAAATATGCCTGCCTGAGGACATCTACCAGAGGGGTGGTTTCTGGGGGGGGGTCCCCGGCCTTTCCCCCCTCTCCTGTCCTGGGCTGCTTGCACCAGGCTGGGGGGGGGGTCACCCTCGTCGTCTGTCTCGCATGCCATGCGGTGGGGGGGATCCAAAATGGCGACCACAATTTTTCTTTAGAAATCGTGGTCAAAAAACACACCAAATCACCACAGAAACATGTGAAATGTATTTATTTTAAATGCCTGATTTTTAATAGTAGCAGCAGTGGGTTTTTTATAGCAATAAAACATCACATTGATTTTATTTTATTTATTTTATTTTTTATTTTTTTAGACCTGCCCATTTGGGCTGGGCATGGGATGGGACCATGCAATTTTTTTTGAACCATTCCACCAATGGCATGGCCAGGTTTTGACTGACACTTCTGGATGTGCCAGAGGGCATAAAAAGCCGAGGCACCTTCCAGAAGTCGCAGTCGGGTCTTGGATATGGAGGGTGGAGGGCTGTGTGGCTGGCTGCTGCTGGCTGATTGGAGGCTTTAGATTTAAGTTAGGCAGGCAGGCAGGGAATTTAATTTAGAAAATAATTTCTTTGATTCTCTGCAGCTTTGTCTGCTGAAGGGAATAGCAGTTTATTCTTTTTTTTCCTCTGGCAGTTTGTGAGGATTTTTTTTTCTGATATTGGGTAAAGGGGGAGGTTCGACTGGGAGGAGGTGTGGATTTATTTTAAAAATATATTACATTGGGACGTCAAATCGCGCTAAATCGCAGTGGAAACGACAATGACAAACGAAACGACAAAACGACAAATTTTTGAAAAATTTCGCGACAAACGGAAACGACCCGAAATGGACCCGTTACGACAAACGAAAACTCGAAACGTCATTTTTTTTCTGGTCGTGCCCATGTCTATTGGCTACTACTCAAAATTGCATTGTATGAATCACAGAACTGGCAGCTTCTTTATCTAATTTAAGAATTCTAAGCACTGGATTGTTGGTTTTTCGTGTCATTTCAAATCATTTGGCAGCCCTTGTGTGCTCTTTGTGTGTCCTTGTGTGTGTGTGGTTTTCTCTCCTTGGAGAAAAGGCAGCAGACTTACAGAGAACAAGAAACTGTATCTCTCTCTCTCTCTCTCTCTCTCTCTCTCTCTCAGGTAGAAGTGACAAATCTTGTAGGTCTTTAATTTCCTCATCATGATGTCTCATCCAATCAATGTAGCCTACATGGATAAGAGAGAAATTTAATGAACCTTTCCCCTAATGTATGCTCCATGTAGCCTCCTTTCCAGCCAGAAACTAGAACAGATTTGCTCGGGTTCAGCTATTCATAGGATCATAGAGTTGGAAGAGACCTCAAGGGCGATCCATCCCAATCCGTGGCCATGCAGGAACCCCCATCAATGTACTCCCGACAGATGGCCATCCAGCCTTTGCTTAAAAACCTCCAAGAGACTCCACCACCCTCCATGGCAGCATATTCCACTGCTGAACAGGTCTAACCGTCATGAAGTTCTTCCTAATGTTCAAATTGAATCTCTTTTCCTGTAGTTTGAAACCATTGCCCCACGTCCTAGTCTCTGAAGCCATGAAAAACAAACCTGTTCCCTCTTCAATATGACATCCTTTCAAATATTTAAACATAGCTATCATATTCCCTCTCAGCCTTCTTTTGAAAGGCTAAACATTCCCAGATCCCCAAGCTGTTCCTCATAAGACATTTCTTCCAGACCTTCAACCATCCTGGTTGCCCTCCTCTGTACCCACTCGATGTTGTCAACATCCTTTTTAAATTGAGGTGCACAGAACTGGACACAGTACCCCAGGTGGGGCCTGACCAGAGCAGAATAGAGTGGTACTATCACTTCCCTTGATCTGGACACTATGTTACTGTTGATGCAACCAAGAATCACATTGGCTTTCCTGGCCGTCGCATCACGCTGCTGACTCATGTTCAATTTGTGGTCCACCAAGACTCCCAGATCCCTTTCACATGTACTATTTTCCAGCCAGATATCTCCCATCCTATATCTGGGCAATTCATTCTTTTTACCTAGATGCAGCACCCTACATTTCTCTCTATTGAAATCCATTCTGTTAGCTTTGGCCCAGCACTCTAATTTGTCAAGGTCCTTTTGGATTTTCGTCCTATCCTCTAGGGAATTAGCAACCCCTAACAATTTGGTATCATCTGCAAATTTATTGAGCATACTCTCTATTCCTTCCTCCAAGTCATTAATAAAGATATTGAAGAGCACAGGACCCAGAACAGAATCCTGGGGCACCCAACTGGTCACTTCTCTCCAAGCTGAAGAGAAGCCATTTATGATCACCATTTGGCTATGAGCAGTCAACTAATTACAAACCCACCTAACAGTAGCAATATCTATCCCACTTTCTACTAACTTCTTTGCAAGAATACCATGGGGAACCTTATCAAAGGCCTTACTGAAGTCCAGATAAGCAATATCCACAGCATTCCCCTCATCCACCAGGCCTGTAATTCTATCAAAGAAAGAGATCAAATTAGTCTGGCATGACTTGTTTTTAAGAAACCTGTGTTGACTTCTTGTAATGACAGCATTTACAGACTGCCTGTTTTATAATCTGCTCTAGGATCTTTTCAGGAACTGAAGTCAAGTTGACTGGGCGGTAATTATTTAGGTCCTCTTTTTTCCCCCTTTTGAAGATGGGGACAACATTAGCCCTCCTATAAATCAATGGGGACTTCTCCTGTTCTTCAAGACTTCTCAAAGATTATTGCCAATGGTTCTGAAATTACTTCTGCCAGTTCTTTTAATATCTTTGGATGTAATTCATTTGGCCCGGAATACTTAATTTCATTTAATGTTTCCAGGTGTTTCTTTACTACCTCTCTACCTATTCTATGTTGCAATTCCTATCCTACCTCATCTACTTTTTGTCCCAGCAGATTTCTTTTTTCCTTTTTGGAAAAAGCTGAAGCAAAGAAGGTGTTGAGTATTTCTGCCTTTTCCTTGTCTCCTGTTAGTAACTGGTTATCATTGCCACGCAGAGAGCCTATCATTTCCTTATTTTTCCTTTTGCTGTGGATCCCTAAAGAGACCCTTTTTACCATCTTTAATCTCTCTGGCAAGTCTGAGTTCATTTTGCAAATTAGCTTTTTTTTACCACCCCCCTGCATATATTAGCTGTTTGCTTATATATGCATCACAAATACAACTTTTTTAGAGACAAAGATGCTAAAAGATAGCTAGCTGATCATTCGCACCTCCTATAAATTGTAAATTAGCTTGCTGTGCTTCACGACTGCTCATAAAGAGCTGAACAAAGCCTCCCTTTGAGAGTATGCACCTGCTCCCTAATAGCACCTCTGGAGTACTGCCATGCTTTCAGCTTCTCATGGCGTGCTATCTGTTCTGTATAATTTGGCCTTTTACAGTGTATCTGCATTATGTGGTTTATGGCAGGTTGATACCAATTTAACTGTCATGGCTCCATCCTACAGAAAACTGATTTGTAGTCTGTGAGGTGCTTTCAAGTGTGCCTTCAGGCTATACTTTGGGACTGACCATTCCCTAATGCATGAATATGGAATTGGTGGTTTTCGAAATCCTGATGACTTCTTCATCTCCTGGGCCCTAGCCCATATGAGCAGTAGTCTGGAAAGATGGCATTGTAGTGCATCCTGGACCCTGCCATTACGCCATGTACAAAGATTTTTCAGGTGATCAATTTCATGTCCCCTCTGCCATAGGATGATGGTATGAATGAGTAACCTCCAAAAAAGACTGTCCTTAACAGACTTGCTCAGATCTTGCAAACTCGTGGCTATGGCTTCCTTGATACAGTCAATCCATCTCTCATTGGCATGTCCAAACTTTGACCCTCCAGATGTTTTGGACCACAATTCCCACAGTCTTTTGACATTGGCATTCTAAGCTTAGAATTTTGGGAGTTGCGGTCCAAAACATCTGGAGGGCCAAAGTATGGACATGCCTACCCTATTGCCTTCAACTTTTCCTAGTATCATTGCCTTCTCTAGCAGGTTCTGCCATCTTGTGTGCCCAAAGAATGACATCCTTGGTTCAGCCATTTTGCTTCCAAAGAAAATTTAGAGTGGATTTCATCTAGAATCCACTTGTACCTCTTTCTGTCATTCCAGGGTATCTACACTGTCCATCTTTCACATCCATACTTATTAATTGGAAATATAAGACTCTGGATGTTCTTGGTCTTGGTCTCCAGGGACACATCCTTACACTTCCCAAAACAACAGAGACAGCTGTGTGGCCATTGACACAATCCAATGTAGATGAGGCAATCTAGACCAATGAAACAAAACATTCAGTGTAAGCTTTTGTGAATAGATCTCACTTCATAAGACATAGAATAGAAAAATTATGAATGCAAGTCTCAAAATGTTTGTGGCAGAAATCCACCAGGCATGCTGCTTGTGAGTTGAGAGTTGGTTTCAACTACTTTTGGTGTGGATGTTTTCGGATGCTTCATTTCTTGTGCCTTTTGATTGGAATTTTTCACTCAGCCTGCAGGACAGGAATCAGTCTCTGAATGAACCCCCTGCCCAAACTTATATTGCCTATTTGGAAATCAGGTTTCTTTTTGGCAGGGGCAGGGGAGGAGGAGAAAGGCTACACAGAGATTGATACACACAGAGATTGATGCACAAGTCCTCGTAGAATGGGCACATGTTTATCTCTGTTGTTGTTTGGGAAATTTTGAGGATACTGGAAAAAGCTGTCTCAGCAATACCAAGGATACTAGTTGGACAGACAGACTTTATACATCATCAAGCTGGACTGCAATCAAGAATAACATCTATTTCCAAAGCTCACCAAAGAACATAATGTCCCAGAACTGCCAACCCTGGATTTTTGCTCTTTTTCTTGCTCGCCCTTATTTCTTCTGCATTCATTATTTTATATATTTCATTTCTTTTGGGTCATCATGGACTTGTATCAAAGGAACCCTGGAAGCTACTGTACCCATTTTCTTCCAAGTTCCTTCTGGCTTATCTGCTTTTTCATTTCTTCCCTCTGTCTCCTGCAGTGAGAAATGCTTTGTCTGCTTAGGGCAGGTTGGAAACTAGCTGATGCTGGTTTACCTCTGAGAAAATGACCATAGCATTGCACTCTTATTCTTCAGCCCAGATAAACCGAGCCGTGCCATGAGTTGCCATTAAGGAACAGGAGAAAAGGTAGTAATATAATAAAAAAAATCAAATATGTTTATTTTCTTTTACTTGTTTCTTCCTCTACTCCACAAGCTTAGGATCTAGTCCTAAGCAAAGTGTGTCCGAGTGGACGTAGTTGATCATACATCTCAATGGGGAAATTTTCCAGCTTTTCTGAATGCTATGGTACAGTCTGAATTGGGGGGGGGGAACAGGGAGGTCATTCATTGGGTGCTGAGACCTCTAAATGTATGACATGGATGACTGAAAGACTCATAGTAAGCATGAGGCCCTGGTAGCCAATATGTACATTTCGAAAAACATCCAATAATTTGAGAATCATGGGAACTAAATTTCCAGCAGATCTCAGTGGCTTTGTGCATCGTCATCACATATAAGTAAACATATCCACAGTTTCAGGCTTTATGAATCAGGGGCATTCCTTGGAGCCTGGCTCTGCTACCCCTTCCACTCCACTCTACTGCTCCCTAAGTTTTGTTTTTGGGAGAGAAGCAAGGAAGGGCTCTATATTACTGAAAATGTGACAGATCCTAGTGAATTCTTCAGGTCAAAATGATGCCTGCTCACAAACCAAGTAACTTTTGGTTTCTCAACATATGGGAGTGGTATCAGACAGATATCTAGTCTCATGTGCTCCGAGATGCATCTGGTGGGGCCCATTGTGAGATACAGGAAGCTGGACTAGATGGGCCTTTGGTCTGATCCAGCATGGCTCTTCTTATGTTCTTATGTTCTTATGTCCTCCAAATTAATTTGACTTAATAGGATCTGCTCCAAAGTGGAGAGCATGCCACATGATACTGGAAAGTAACATTTTAATGCAGTTTAATATTGTATTTTCCTCACATACTATCATTGTGCTAAACATGAAAAGGGTTTCGTTTCTTGTCTTTTTAACCAGTATGAGTTCCTAGTATTCCGTGCTGTTTTCATCATAATCTTTTCCAGAAATTCTTTAATAGTGACATTTAAAAGCCACCGATTTGCCTAGATAAATTATAGATTCTCTTTACAATATGGATTTATAGGAATGGGCTCTCAGGCAGTAAAATGACTAATGGATAACGATGGGATTTTTAAAAAAACAACAAATCCTATAATTGTTTATTCTGGGAGTCACCCTTACAGATGTCTAAAAGGGCCTCTCCTGTGCTCCTTAAAGGCTCAAACTGGATCACTTTGATGTCTAGCTCTGCCTAGCTTCCTATTCAGAAAGAAAGTTTCCAGCTAGCACCAGAGCAACAACAGGAGAGGAGAGAAATACAATCATTAGGAACATATGGGATGCTCATATATTGATTGAAAGGGGAAGGTTCCAATTTTTTTTATTGCGTTGCTGTGACTTGACTTTGGGGTCATCTATTGGAGGAATGTGGAGCATAAATAAGATAAAATAAAGAGCTCCCACCTCGGTTGTTGGGTGCATTTTACCCTTTGAAGCAGATTGCCTCAATAAAGGAAGCCACAATTGTTAGTTTGCAAGACTTGAATAGAACATACTGAGAAGCCATTTAGGGAGCGGGATAGGAAAAAAGAACAACACAACATAAGATTCTATTGACTTACAATATCTGACCAGAGTTGTTAATGATATGATATTTTGAAGGTCATTAACTCCTATAGTCTAGGCATATCAGAAGTAACTTGATGGTGTATGACAACTTTGTCCAGGAAGGAGTTAAAGAGTTCTCCTCCTGAGAGTCAACTAATTCAGCCCTGAGTCCTGACTTTCAGGGTAAAAAGTTCAGATTGCCCCAGACTTGGATCTGATTTACTTTTCAAATTCTTTATCAGGAGCTTAATCTCAGAAATCCTGAGATAATGTTTATTAAAAACATTATCTCAGGGCTGGAACAAACACAAATGCTCTGTGCTTTGCAATGCAGAAATAATTTCAAAATGGCATATAAAATTGTATGTGAATTCCCTGGAGACACATGGCAAAATGTTCATCCATTAGTTTCTTTAATGCAAGCCTGTTTTTCTGTCTCTTCAAAGAAAAATGGTCCTTCGCCTGTTTCTGTGACTTTTCATTGCCCTCCAAATATCTCCTTTCTTGGCCAGGAATTTTAAAGATTAATATTTCAGTCCTTGCAGCCTGGATTGTTTCCAAATTAAAAAGTGATTGGGACCAAACAATTTCTTTCATGATAACTCAGATTGGTCTTTTCAGTTTCTATAAGCTATTTTAAATCTTGATACATTTAGGGTTGCTTGTTTCTGCTCTCTCTCTCTCTCTCTCTCTCTCTGTGTGTGTGTGTGTGTGTGAAACAGTTTTAGTTTTAAACAACAATAATTCAAAAACCCTTTGCCCAAACTTTTCCAAACTGTCTGCTATATTTTTTGTGGGGGCTGCTTCCATATTTAGAATTGCCTAATAAAATGTTGATTTGCTCTCCTGCACAATAACATAGCTGCACTACTGTGGAGCCAAACTTTCATAAACTAAGACAATTATGTTACCATCTTGGCAGGAAGTCCAACATCATGAAAAAGTTGGAATATTTTGTTGATGAATAATTATTGGAAGTCACCAATCCGTCTTTCTGCTCTGCAGTTTGTATTGTTTGTACTGAGAGTAGCTACATAATTGGATAACTTTAACAGGAATTTACATCATATAAGCACTTGAGAAAATAAGATTCCTAAAGCACATTACTGTACAGTACAGTAATGTATAAAGTCTTGGCATGAAAATCTCATTACAACTGGAAATACTTGCCAAATTGGTTAACATGCAAATGTTTGTCTCACATAATCCTGGGACATGAATCCTGGGTCATGAATATGAAACAAATACTAGTCATGATTACATACTCTGAGATAGTATAACACTAAACTACATAATTTTAAATGGTTTCAAGGGTCATTTGGGACACCAAGCCCAGTTTCATGTAAGCCTTTTCATTAAAGCATGTGCACCTTTGCTCTTTCTTTGGCTGGGGCACAATGTATCGTAGCAATACATTCCTTGAGGTCAGTCTAAAAAGATCACAATGACGAACTTCTACCCTGGCTGCATCATCTCTCATTTTGGTCTGTAAAAATTCAAAACCCAAAACGAATGTCTAATGAAGCAGGCCAAATTCTTATACGGAGCCAAAGACACATGTCCATCCCTAGTTTCAGATTAGTGTTCTGTCAGATATTTGTTATACTACAGCAGTCAGAATCCTCCAGCCACACTGGAGCTGGAGTCCAAAAAGAACTTATCGAAGTTCTCATTTTTGTCTCATAGGACACATAAAATAGAGAAGAGTTGAATAGCTACTGATAATATGCATTAGGTGTATTTGCACGCAAAAAGTCTTTGAGCTTTCTTACCATAAAAAGGGATTACACTGATGATTATTCTCATTTTATAAATGTTTGCAAAGTCTGTGCCCCATTCCAATCCCAAACATGTAAGATTGTTGGGGGCTGCATGTGTAAACTCATCCAGTGATGTTTATCTCACCTCTGTTTTATTCTATCCTTGGGTATTTATTTTTCTGGTTTAGTATACATATATGTGAGCACAATTTTGTATAATGGATTCTTGGCACTGTTGCATATTTAGATTTGTTGAATTATAGGTTCTCTTGCATAGTTTTTAAGGTTTATAGATAGCAAGCATATCAAGGTATAGGTATTCCTATTGAAGATATTTTCCCATTATATCTGGATTGCAAAGACATGGGATTCCCATTCTCAAATCCTGCTTCTTTACTGTTAACACTTGCAAGATGCTAGTGCTTGGTCACTAGTTTTGATATATTTTATTCATCCACAGTTTAAAAGTGGACAACCACAAAGACTGCTGAGATCAGGAGATACCTTTGGAAAAAGAGTACCTGCGTGTGATTGTTAAAGTTGGAGTTCCTGTGCAGAATGTGCTTGTTAGTGATGGGAACAAGAAACCTAGCAGGTTCAACTACCTTCCAATCCCATGAGATATCAGGGATGCTTGAAAGTCTTTAGGTCCAAGTCTCAAACCTGACTCCAAGTCTTTGGCAACAAGTTGTAAGTCTCTAGCTCCAGATCTGTGCTTCTATTAAAAATAAGCTATTTTCCCTTGAAAAAAGGGAGGGTCGGTGGGTTCCAAGTAGAGAGTAGAGTTTGTGTCATTGAAAAAAAAAATGATTCAAGTCTGAGTCCAGAGAGGAGTTTCAGTTCCGGTCATGCTGTGGTGAGACAAATTGGTGAGACAAATCTGGCTTATCAAATTGAATTTCACTCTTAAATAAGAGGCAGGTCTCCTTGGGGGGGAGACGAAGAGAGGCTGTGACTGCGGGCATACCAGTGTTTTCTCTGTAGTTTCCCTTCAGTGAACTGCGCAGAAAAAGATCACATCCTAACTGTGAAGGGAAGTAAATTCAAGCCCCGGTCAACCACGCCCCTGGAACAGCAGTTTCAGTGAAGTTTCAATAACCACCGCCAGGGGCTGGATTTAAAAACTTCGCTGGAAAATGCTTACTTATTTGCTTCTGTAACCACAGCAGGACACCGAAAATACGCAGTACAACTGTTGTTCCCCTTTTTCGGCAATGGAGGCTTGGGAAATAGAGCAGGAAAGAAGGGGAAAATGTGAAGTAGACAGGTAGAGATGGAACCAGATTAGGAAAATATGATGCAGAAGAGAGGATACTAACTGCACATTAAAAACCACGTGACCACCCACCCCCCAAAACCCCATGAGATTTATATACGCAGAGAACACTGGTGTGACTGTGGCCTAGTCTGTTTCAACCACAGAAAAAGCAATGGCAGATTTTGTTTGGTCTAGGAAATGAGCTGAAATGTTGGGAAAATAATTCAAATTGACCTATATACCACAACAGGTGATGAGCAATATATGTGCTTGTGTTTATTTTATAGAAAATAAATATATTTTTTTAAAAAAGTCTGAGTCCTGTCACCAGTGTGATTTAAGTCTGACTTGAGAGCAAGTTCTATCCCTGTGAGATGTATTGGTTCAAGTTCTTTGCTCGCTGAGAGTTAGTTATAAAAATCAAACAGGTCAGTTTCAATTGAAGATGTACATATAGAAGACATGACTGGCAAGGATGGAAAAACACCTAAAAGAGGAGTGGGGACTCTTTGGTCTTCCAGATGTTTTGAATGGCAATCCCCAGAATTCCAAGTCTATATTGCCAATGATAAAGGAGCTTGGGAGGGCCAAAAGTTGCCCACCACTGACCTAAAGGTATATAATGCCCATTAAGAGAAAGAAAGGGAAGAGGGAAGGACACTGCAGCTGTGCATTGTAGTGTGTGTATGTCTCTCTCTCTCTCTGTGTGTGTGTGTGTTGTTACAGTCATGACCGACTCTTTGTGACTCCATGTCCATAGAGTTTTCTTGGCAGGAATACTGGAGTGGTTTTTGCCACTTCCTACTCCTAGAGTGCTTCTCCCATAATGTGGTGGTTATTATCCAGCCTTGATAGCTTATCAGTGCATCTCCAAGGACAGCTGGCATTCAGGCACTTGGGCAGGCACACTGTACTAGCCTGCTGGAGTTGTCTTTATTTTGATGATCAGATTGACTGAACAGGCTCATTGAGATCCAGAAGAATGGAAGGGTCCTCATCCTAGGCAAGGTGGAGCACAGTGTGCAAAGCAAATGCATCAAGACCCATTTCGAGATCCTTTCCACAATTATCTTTTTCCCCCTGTAAAAGACCTCCTGGGTTTTTTTCACAGCTAGATCTGCCCAACCTCAACATGGAGAATATATCTAAGTTAATGGTGGTGGAGCAAAAAGGTCCACAGGCTTAATTCTAGGGGAATAGCTTCTGCTGTATAAGATCATCAGTGCATATTATTGGCTGTCTCCTCCTCCTCCTCCTCCTCCTCCTCCAACTGCACCACAATGTGACAAAGGCTGAGACAGAACTTCACAAAAGAACTTATCTGAAGGGAAGGGGATGAGTTCACAGCCAACATGTCCATGGTTAACAACCATGTGTGGTTCCTTTGAGCTGATCAGCATGCAGATGTTTCCTTTTCATCATAAAATAATTACAGAAATATTAAAACCATTGAGGAAAGCAGGACTCATGGCCACAGGCTGGAAAATGGGTTCTGTATCATGGGAAATGCTGCAACAAACCCACAGGAACAGAATAACTGCTGCACAATGTAGCAAACATTCCATATTAAAGTTAATGCAACCACAAAGGAACATTCCTGAGAAATTCTAGGAAAGCAGGAAGGCCATCAGCAGGAAAGCCAACGGCTTTGTAAGAGCGAAGAGATGAAACATTGGGAGAGTGCACACATGCATACATTCCAGACAGTGAATTGTATATGCCCACATAGTTACCGTGCCATATAGCCCAGCCCTGTCCCCAGTAGACGCTATTCTGGTGTCCTCAATGGAACTTTTAAACCACCAAGAGAGGGCTGCAAATAAGATTACTTCTCAAAGAGTGCATTATGTTCCTCAAAGAAAAACTCCAAGTTAGGAGTACAGTAAAGCTGTAGTAAGATGCAGCCTGATGAGCTGAAAGTTGGAAACAAAGGATCATCACATTTCTAACATAACAGTTGTAGGGTTCAGGCAATACCTGAAGTAGCACATTATGGTGGACTCCAGGGAAGTGATCCCAACATCTGGAAGGAGTTGTATTCAAGCAGGTTTAGTTGCCCCTGGGGTATAAAAATCTGTTTGCAGTGCATTGCTGTGGGCTGACATAATTAGATGCTGTTTAATATCAACATAAATGCAGACTGCAGATACAGAGGCACACCGATAAAGCCCGATGCAGAAGGAGAGCAAGTGGAGGAGAATTCCTGCATCTCTTCCTTACCATGATCGTTTTCTGCAGCACTTCATTTTTTAAAATATGTATGTGTTCTGTGCTGTCGAGTCAGAACCGACTTAATGGGGCTTTCAAGGTATGTGAGATATTTAGGAGTTTCCATAGTTAAGCAGCGACAAATTCTGTTCTCCAGAGCCCCTAGTCTGCCCTGTTATTTCAGCTGTTTCTTGGGAGCATGTGCCCAGATTTAAACTTAGTACCTCGTAGCTAGGCAGCAAGGCTGGAGTATTACATATAACATTATCACTCCATCAGTAAGGAATCCCAGGTACAGGTATTTCACTGGACATATTGTTTCCATGGTTTTTACATTTACTTATTCATTTAATTTGTATCAGGCCTTTTACTCAAAAATTGGATTTAAAATAGCTTACAATGAAACTGAATTATATGTAACTAAAATATAAAAATGTGCTAGCGCCAGAAGATATGGAGACAAAAATAGATCGGTAAAAGAAAACACATCTACTTAAAAGCACTCTTTTGTATGCAGACACAAAGCAGCTGCCAAGAGCCTGTCAGGAAGACAATGGAAAAGAAGCCATCTGAGCTCTGGTAGGGAGTTCGAGGTTGGATTTGGCTACTGAAATTCAGACTAAATTACATAATTGGCCCTTGATTAGAAGAAGAGCTCTCTTAAGAGACAGAAGAGATCTGTTTGCCCTGGCATGAGCTTGTCCTCCTCTACATATTGCACATTAGCTTGGTTTTGTTTTGTGATTGTTCAGTGGGAGGTTAAATACAGACTTAATGTGCAAGTCCTAATTGCTTTGGCATAGAGCTCTAAAGGGACTGTGCTTATGGAGGGCAAAATGGGATAACATGAAATACGCGTTTCCCTTAATTTGGGATTTCATCCTGAGAGAGTCCTTGCTCCTGTCTCCATGAATCAGGCCTTAGAAGATGGCAGAACCAACAAAGAGTTTCCTTGGATGAGCTCAAATCCAAGCAAGCTTGGTCTCTTGGTAACACACCAGTCTCTAGCCTGATCTCTAGGTATAGAGGACATATCTTGCTCCGTATCCTTCTGGTACTATTTATGCTTGCAAGTTAAACTCTGTTATGCCATTGTGCTTTTCTACCTCTTTCAGCAGCTCCAGAGTGGTCCCAACAAAATGCACGGTGTGTAGGTCAACGTTTACATTGTGAAATGTTATTTACGGTCAGAGTTGTTGTTGTTGTTGTTGTTGTTGTTGTTGTTGTTGTTGTTGTTGTTGTTGTTGTTGTTGTTGTT